>QJPP01007585.1:0-655417 GCA_003996215.1 Jaltomata sinuosa | reverse complement strand
CTGAATTACCGGATGTGATTCCGGTAATATTTTTCCGCTTCTTGTGGTGATCGCCATACAACTCGCGTCATTCCTCGGATGAGTAGTGTCGCTCGGCAAGGTACCTGTCTTCCTTTGGTTCAGAGATGTCGAGATTTGCCCCACTTGCTGCTCTAATTGCTTGATCGAAGTGGAATGCGCCTCCACTATTTGACTCATGGCCGATAACTCAGTCCTTATCTCCTTTACCCTAGAGTCAGTCGATTCTACCTTCAGCAGCATCTTCGCCATCATGTTCTCTAGCTTGGAAGTCCCTGCCTCGTTGCTAGCTTTGTCCTGATTACCAGGTGGTACATACAAGCCACCTCTATCGGTGATATTCCTCCAGTTTCCTTGATCGCGATTGTAGCCAGCTTTCTCATAGTAGTTGTCCTTCTGATAGGTCCGACCTTGGTTTCCTTGGCCATTGGCCTGGAAACCCCCTAAGTAATTCGCCTCCTCATCAGTTTCCAACTCTGCTGCTCTACCTTGGGAACCAACAACTTTTACCTTCTCTACGCCTCCCAAAAACAAGTGCTTTGTCAATAGGTCCAACTGAGTTTTCAGATGCGCCATGTCTTGGTCGCGCTCCTCCTCTTTTCTGTGCTGCTCAACTGACATACCAACTGCATAAGTGCTGGCTGCTACCTCTGTATCCCGTGTATGCCAGGCCCTATTGGTTTTGGTGAGCCTGTCCAAAGTAGTTGTGGCCTCAACAAAAGTGAGACCCATGAATGCACCACCTGCTGCGTTTTCCAACGTCGGCTTGGTAGCCGAATTCAGTGCCCTGTAGAACGTCTGCATCAAGAAGTTGTTAGTCAATTGATGGTTCGAGCATTGCGTCAGCTTCTTCTTGAACCACAACCAAGTCTCATGTAAAGCTTCGTGGGGTTGTTGTCTGAAATTACTGATTTCATCCCTCAACTGTATCATCCTAGAGGGAGGAAAGAACCTTTCTAGGAAAGCTCCTTTCAACTCTCCCCAAGTTGTGATAGAGTCGGGGGTCAGCTCTGTCAACCACAATGCTGCCTCATCAGACAGAGATAACGGAAACAACCTGAGCCTGATTGCCATCTGACTTACTCCAGGCAACTCGAACGAGTTGCAGATGCCCACGAAATTTATCAGGTGCTGGTTTGGATCATCACCAGCGGCACCACGGAACACTCCTCTCAAGTTTAATAGCTGGATCATCGTGCTAGTGATGTTGAACTTGGCTCCGGGCGCTAGCGGTGGAAGAGCAATGGCGCCCGTAGCGCCAACTCCATCCAAGTCGATATCCTCATCATTCAGCATAACATTGTCCTACAGACCACCAGCATTCAGATTGTGTTGGGCCTGCAGTTCTGCAGCGAGCCTTGCTGCCTCTTGTTGTGCGGCCATATTCTGCCTTAATGTTCTAGCAAGCTCGGGGTCGTAAGGTAATGTTGATTCACCCGAGCGCCGGGTACTTGGCATGCACAACTCTGTACCCTGTCAAAAAACAAAAACAACAAATAAACGTAAAAGCAGGAAAGTATGACTAAGAGTCAAATAAACACACCGGACTTAATAATCAACCGTATTCCCCGGCAACGGTGCCAAAATTTGATAACGCTCAAAGTACCACTCCAATTACGAAGCGTAAGCGATCGTTGTCAAATATAGAACCCAACAAAGGTTGGGGTCGATCCCACAGAGAATATGGTGAAAGTTAAGTCTTTAGTGAATTAGTTGACTAATGGTCAATAGTTTCCGGTAAATAAAGGGGGGTTTTGGGTGATCAAAATGGAAAAAAAACAATTAATAATTTATGAGAATAATTAGTAGGAGAATGAACTAGGGAAGTGTTTACCATGGCATTGGTAACGATGTCGATCCTAAGCTTAACCGGATTCTTTCTATATGCATGTCACGATGTAATTGAATTAATGGTATCGTCTAAACGTTTCTCAACCAAATAGACGGATTTACTTTTCAATTCTCTCGAACATGAAAAGGTGTGCTTTTAGATTTCAATCCTAAACATCAAGTGGATTAATCTAGTTACGGCATTAATCATAAGACGAGAGTTGGTAGTCTCGAATCCTCGTCGTTAATCAAGTTTCCTGGTTTTAATCTCTTTACTCAAGCAAATTAAACCTAGGCATGTTCTAATGTTTGCAACCACTATAAAACGTTAAGCATGAATGATTAACAACATGACAATCATATATATTGAACCCGTCACTACCCGGAATCTATATCGCTACTTTAGCCATGGCTCCCACAACCCTAGTTGTGGGAGTTTAGTTAATCATGCTATAAAGAAAAGAGAAGAGAATTGTATCCATAATAAAGAGAAGAGATTCTTACAATATAGTGAAAACAATCTTCAATTATCCAAGAACAAGAAAAACCAAGATCCCAAGAACAAATCAAGAACACGTTTGCAAGACCAAGAAAACGTGTCTCTTGCTCTTGAATTCTCTCCTAAAACTATTGTAAAAAGCTTGACAAATAAAATAAACCTAACATAGGGTATTTATAGGAGTCTAGGAAACAAATCCCAAAAACGCTCGGATTTCGCGTCGCGAACTGCCTAGGTGTGACGGCCAGGCTGACGGACCGTCACTGGCTTGATGGACCGTCGCCTGGACCGTCGTCACTAGGCAGTAAGCTGCCTCAGGGTGACGGTTTGGGTGACGGACCGTCACCCACTTGACGGACCGTCGCCTGAACCGTCACTCTTATCCAGAATGCTCTTTTTGCTCGTATTTCCTTCCGTTTCCATGTTTGTCCCTATTTCCTGAAAATATAACATAAACCTATCTAAAACGACAATGGTTGCTTGAAAACGTACGATTGTTCTTAGTTAAAAGGAGTCGAAAGTGCCGTAAAATGGTGGCACATCAGGACCCACGAGCTTACTTTTGACCCGGAATTTGTCCCAGCTAAATTATTAGCATTATGGGTATTGTTAGCTTTGTATTGATGACTAGATGTTGTTTTTGATAGTTTGAGTGCTATTCGGGGCTTCTTGAAGCAGCTAGGGCTTAAATGATGGCTTTCCTACAGCTATTCATTGAGCGCCAGGTAGGTTATGGCTTATCTACTTTAGACTTTGCCTATATTGGATATAATTGTGCTCTTTAGAATCATTGGGTCGACTTTACTAGGTTGTTACGCCAGACCTTTTCCGATTTCCTTCTCTCTATTTTATTTTCAATGTTGGCTTTAGTATTTGAACTGGTTTTGTGGTACTACTCCTTATGGCTCTGTGTGGTCTTGTATATGCCTTTTGACCATAGATGGTGGGATTTAGGAAATTTTTGTGAGTCTTGGACATTTATTTATTATTTATGAGCTGGTCATCTGTGTTGTAGAAAAGATTCATCATGTGCATGGCTGGTAGGTTTGTTGTGAGCTGTTGGGCTATTGATTGTAGTCAAGCTTAGCGTCACTATAATGCAAAAGGTTTTTTTTGCATTGATTTACTACCTTCATGGTTGCCGGCCTAACTATCATCAGTTTTCTAAACCTTGCATGGGCTCGGGGCTCGTTTTCAGTATAAATGGTTTAAAATGGATCTAAAACTGGTTTTAAGGATTTCCTTTTGGTAAAATATATTTGTAATAGTTTTTCACACTGATTCTAGACTCAGTTGAGCCAAAATACTAGACATGTTTTCTACTAATGTTCGAACTGATACTAGACTAAGCTGGGTTAGAGTGCTAGACCTACTTTCTACTGATTTGATATGATACTAGGCTCAACTGGGCGGGAGCTCTAGACATGTCCTTTTTACATATTTTAGACCCGGATAGATTCTGGGAATAATTATTGAGATATTGAGAGTTGTATGTGGTTGCAGAGACCCTTATGGACCTTGTCGATCTGGACTAGGGGCTACGGGCTGAGTGTGCTGGATGAGAGGTATACAGGAAAGTAGAGGTATATGGGGGAATCCTTCCATGGGTCCTACCTTCTGGACCTACAGCCACCAAAAGAGGTGCATATGGTACCACTGATATTTCATAACATATGATACATTATTTGCAAGATTCCACCCATATTTGCAATTTGTTGAGTGTATAATCCAGTAGTATGGGATGCCAGATGATTTATTTTTACTTGAATGTGTTTTTCAGGTGTATGGGCACCCGTTAGGGCTATAGGTAGATTAGCTTACTCATTCATTTATAGTTACTGGTTAGTTTGCTTTTCAGATCATCCTTACCTTGTGAAACATTCTGTTAGTATGATTATGTGAAGTTAATTTTCCTTCCCTCCCTTTATTTGAGGCTATCGGTATACCGCCATATTCTTCAACTCTCTGTATATATTCATGTTGCAAGGATGCACATGCGTTCTCTCTTCTTTCACCTATGTTCTGTGATATATCTTCTGTGGCTAGCATAATATAATTTTAATCTCCTTGTCTTATATATTCATATGGTCGTACGGGCATTTCATAACATATCATACATTGTTTGCATGGTTCCATCCTTGTTTGCTATTTCTTAAGTGTATGCTCCGGTAGTATGGGATGCTGGAGGGTTTGTTTTCACTTGTATGTGTTCTTCAAGTGTATGGGCGACCATTGGGACTGTAAGAAGATTAGATTACTTGTTTATTTATATTTATTGGTTAGTTTTCTTTTCAGATCATCCTTACCTTGTGAATTATTCTGTTAGTATGATTACATGGAGTTACTTTTTCTTCCCTCCCTTATTTGAGGCTATCGGTTTACCGCCATGTTCTTAAACTCTCGGTATATATTGATGTTGCAAGGATCCAGGTGAGTTCTCTCTTCTTTCACTTATGTTCTGTGATATATATTTTGTGGCTAGCATAGTATACTTGTATTCTCCTTGTCTTCTATCTGTTGCTAGCTTTTGTGTGTTTTCCTCTGTGTGCTTCTATGACTACTTCCTTCATATCTAATATTTACTACTTTTATATATTATATATTCTCAGTCAGCCTATGATGCCTTATTGGGTACCCATTTATTTTCAATATGAGCTCATACTACACTTTTGTATCTTTCTTGTGCAGATCCTTGTATGATCTATTATCGTTGATCGCGCAGACTCGTGCAATTTTTGGGCATCTGAGACTTAGGGTGAGCTCCTGGAGAATGGAGCTTGGGTTTATCTCATATTTTGTTTCATGTACTCTTTTTCTATTCACAGACACTTGTATATTTGTATTTTGTACCCTCTTATACTCTGTATATGTAGTAGTTGCTTCTATACTATTATACCAGGTCGTGGGATGGTTTAGCTTCTATATATATTTATATATTTATATTTATCTCCTCTTTTATGTCTTCTTTACTTTCTTATGCTTATCTTCTCTTCTTTTGCGTTCTTACTTAGAGTGTAGCCGGTTACTAATCATTCTGGGCTACGAGGATTGGTTCACCTACAAGGGGTCTTAGGTACCATCATGACCTGAGAAATCAGGTCATGACAACTGAGGTATAAGGGGGAAGCCTTCCATGGGTCCTACCTTTTAGGCCTACGGGCATCGAAAGTGGTGCATATGGTGCCATTGGCATTTCATAACATATGATACATTGTTTGCACAATTCCACTCTTATTTGTTATTTGTTGAGTATACGCTCCGGTAGTATGGGATGCCGGAGGGTTTATTTTCACTTGTATGTATTAGGACTGTACGTAGATTAGCTTACTCGTTCATTTATATTTACTAGTTAGTTTGCTTTTTAGATAATCCTTACCTTGTAAATTATTCTGTTAGTATGATTATGTGAAGTTACTTTTCCTTCCCTCCTTTTATTGAGGTACCAGTATATCGCCATGTTCTTAAACTCACTGTATATATTGATATTGCAAGGATCCAGGTGTGTTCTCTCTTTTTTTTCCTGTGTTTTGTGATATATCTTCTGTGGCTAGCATAGTATACTTGTATTCTCCTTGTCTTTTATCTATTGTTAGCTTCTTTGTTTTCCTCTATTTGCTTCTGTGACTACTTCCTTCATTATCCACTATTTACTGCTTTTATATATTACATATACTCAGTTGGCCTATGATACTTATTGTGTACCCGTTGCATTGCAATAGGAGCTTATACTATATTTTTGTATCTTTCTCGTGTAGATCCTAATGTGAGCTATCGCCGTTGATCACACATACTCGTGCAGTTTTGGGGCATCCAAGACTTAGGGTGATCTCCTGCCAAATGTGGCTTGGCATTATCACATCTTTTGTTCTATGTACTCTTTTACTATTCACAGACAGTTGTATATTTATATTTTATACCATCTTGTACTCTGTATATGTAGTAGTGGCTTCTATACTATGATACTAGGTAAACGGATGGTTTAGCTTCCATATATATTTATATATTTCTGGTTGTCTTCTCTTTTATGTCTTTTTTTCTTTCTTTCGCTTATCTTTTGTTCTTGTGCGTGCTTACTAAGAGTGTAGCCCATTACTAACCATTCTGGGCAACGAGGATTGGTTCACCTAAAGAGGAATCGTAGGTACCATCATGACCTGAGAAATCGGGTCGTGAAAACTGAGGTATACGGTGGAAGCCTTCCATAGGTCTTACTTACTGGGCCTACGGGCACTGAAAGTGGTGCATATGGTACCACTAGCATTTCATAACATATGATACATTGTTTGCACAATTCCACCCTTATTTGCTATTTGTTGAGTATACGCTCCGGTAGTATGGGATGCCAAAGGGTTTATTTTCACCTGTATGTGTTCCTCGGGTGTATGGTCGCCCATTGGGACTGTAGGTAGATTAGTTTACTCGTTTATTTATATTTACTAGTTAGTTTGATTTTAAGATCATTCTTACCTTGTGAATTATTCTTTTAGAATGATTATGTGAAGTTACTTTTCCTTCCGTCCCTTTATTTGAGGTAACGGTATACTGCCATATTTCATAAACTCTCTGTATATATATTGATGTTGCAAGGATCTAGGTGTGTCCTCTCGTCTTTCACCTGTGGTCTGTGATATATCATATGTGGCTAGCATAGTATATTTGTATTCTCCTTGTCTTCTGTCTGTTGCTAGCTTCTGTGTTCTTTTCTTTGTTTGCTTATGTGACTACTTACTTCATTATTTGCTATTTACTGCTTTTATATCTTATATATGTTATGTCGGCCTATGATTCCTACTGGGTAGCCATTGCTTTGCAATAAGTGTGCATACTATACTTCTATATCTTTCTGGTGCAGATCCTAGTGTCAGCTATCGCCTAATCGCGCAGACTCATGCAGTTTTTTGGAAACCAAGACTTAGGGTGAGCTCCTGGCAAACAGGGCTTGGCTTTATCTCATCTTTTGTTCCATGTACTCTTTTGATATCTAGAGACAGTTGTATATTCATATTTTGTACCTGTTGTACTCTGTATATGTAAGTGGCTTCTATACTATGATACTAGGTCGTCGGATAGTTTATCTTTCATATATATTGTTTTATTTCTGGTTGTCTCCTCTTTTATGTCTTCTTTACTTGCTTCTGCTTATCTTCTCCTCCTGTGAGTTTTTACTTTGAGTGTAGCCCATTACTAACAATTCTAGGCTACAAGGACTTATTCGCCTACAGGGGGTCGTAGGTGCCATCATGGCCTAAGAAATACGGCCGTGACAGGTCACAACCTAATTTCTCAGGTCATGATAGCACCAACAACCCCCTAGTAGGTGAACCAATCCCCGTAGCCCAGAACAGTTAGTAATGGGCTACTACCTAACTAAAACGCATAATAAGCAGAAATAAGTGAACGCAGAATGTAAAAGTAGACAAAGCGGAAGAAAACCTCGAATATATACATAAAGAAAACTACACCAACCCCAAGACTTGGTATTGATAGTACATAAGCTTCTAATAGAGTACAAGTGCTAGAAGTAACAAAATACAATATAATTTGTCTCTGAAAGTACAAGGAGTAGAAGTGCCAAAATATGAGATACGGTCAAGCCCCGACCATCAGGAGCTCACCCTAGTCTCAAATATCCACAATCTGCACGAGTCTCCAACGCGATCAATGGAGAAAGCTCAACTAATATCTGCACAAAAAGTGCAGAAGTGTAGTATGAGCACCAAAACAACAAGTACTCAGTAGGTATCATCGGCCGACTGAGCGCATATAAGATATAAAAACAGTAAGTAACAAATAGCAAGAAACCAGTCACTGAAGCAATAAAGGAAGCACAAGGAGCTAGCACAGAAAAAAGTAAAACACGCTAGCACAGAGGATATAATTATACAGAATCACAGGTGAAGGAAAGGAGAACGCACCTGGGGTCCTTGCACAATAATACAAGTAAGCAAAGAAAGAGAGAGAGTTGAGAAAATGGAGGTATACCAGTAACCTCAAGTAAGGGAAAAGACGCAAGGTAGTCTAACATACTCAAAATGGAGTCAACAAGTATAAGGAAATCATAACACCAATCCAATCACATGATAGCATAAACAGGAGTTCACCCCATAAGTACAACCCTAGGATGGAATAACTAACCCACAATAACCAAGATATACCACTCAACTTCCGACAAGAAAAGAACCAGGATCTCACACTCTGCTCGGAAGGCCACACAAAAGTGCCTCAATAAGATAGGACTCCCTATCCCCTTCAATAATTATAAATCCCACAACCGAAGCCTCAACAGTCTAACCATCACTAGTCCTTTGATAACCAAGAGCCAAGAAAAACTCTAAATACAGACATGAGTAAATATAATCTACCTACAGTCCCAAAGGCCGCCCATACAACCGAGGAACACAATCAAGTGAAAACAAACCCTCCAGACGCCCATACAACCGGAGCGTACAGTGAACACACAGTAAATAAGGGTCGAATCCAAGTGAAATATGCATGATGATGATATGATGGAATCGGTAATAGTAACTCTGTATGTACCTCCCCCGGCACGCCGGGCGCACCGTCAAGAGGACCCATGGTAGGTCATTCCCGCTATACCTCATCCTACACCATATACCATTTCTTCAGCATGCTTGGCCGTTTGGCCAGGTCCTGGAATGGTATGGCCCATGGAGGTCCCTGACCACATATAGTAATAACCACTAAATCTTAGAGAATCATAACCTCGAAGTACATGCCCCGAATCGAGCCGGGTCTAAAACAGTAGTATTAATCTCAAAAGACCCTCTCAAAGGGTGCCCAAAGTAATACTCGAGTCTAAATCAGTGATCAAAGTCTCAGTAACCCTCTCCAAGGGTTCCCGGAGTGTGGCCGGGTCTAAAACTGTAGTAAATCAAGTCTAGCGCTCCGCCCGGCAGAGACTAGTATCAGTAATAAAATCAAGTCTAGTACTTTGCCCGACAGATACTAGTACCAGTAATAAAATCAGTGCAAAATAATCCAAAATCCCCTTTTCTATCATCAACCGTACCAAAAAGGGGCCCCCGGGGCAATGCAAGTTTAGGAAAAACTCGCATGTAGTGGATCGCATCCAAAACTGTAGTAAAACATGCAGGGAAAAAACCTTTTTCATGGATGATATGCTCGCACACAAATATAAAATTAGCCCAATGGCTCACAACAATTCCTATCAGCCATGCACAGGCCCAACAGTTAATCAACAAACATAACCAGCCTAAAGGGATATCTCTATGTCTGGGACTCGTGGAAATTCCTAAAAATCCCACTATTTATGATCCAGAGTCAATACAAGGCCACACAGGACCACAAGGGTACTATACAATACTACGCGAATACTACAAATAACGTATAAAATAAACGGACAAAATGACGGACAAGGTCTAGGGTACCAACCTATAACAGCCCACCCAAGGATGTTAATTAATGCAGTTATAGCCTTTATACGCAGAGTCTAGGTAGGGAAAGCTATAACCTACCTGTCATCCGATGAATAGCTGCAGGGATGGCGTCGACCAAGCTCAAACTGCACCGATAAGCTCCAATTCACCAAACTAATATCAAAATAGTAATCTACAGGTTAAAACGAAACCAATGATACCCATAATTCCATAAGCATAATCGGATCAAAATCCGGGTCACAAATGGGCCCATGGGCTTCACAACCCAAAACTGGAAACGAAAAAACACACTTGTGTTCCTTACAACCCTGGGAGCGCATGCCCAAAAATTAAGCGGAAATGGACAACTAATGGGGCTCAAAACAGCCTGCTCAAGTCAAGAATTAAAGATGGAAATTTTAAGAATCAAAAATCAGAATTTGGGCAAGAAAGCTTACCAAAAGAACGGAAATTGAGGCCAACACGGGTAATCCTTCAAGCCCACTAGCATGCACAAGCTGGAGGGGCAGAATCGACACAATATTCCAAGCTTGGGTCATGAGAATCAATGGAGGAAATTGGTTTTAGGAAGAAGAGGACCTACCAATAATCAAAGGATCGGAAATTATCGATGAATAATTGACTTCCCCAAGGCTAGGACTGAAATGGAGCACTTTGGTATAGAGAATAATCAATTTGGAGTTGGGAAAATGCTAAAAGAATGCAAGAAAAATGAAGGAGACAACAACTTATAGCTGCTGGCCACAAGAAAGTGCCATTGGCGCTAAAATGGCTCAATCGTGCGGGAGGAGGGCCAGGCTCCTCGGCGCTATCGTGCTAGAAGGGCGCCATTGTGCTGGTACGCCGGCAGGATCTTGAGTGCTGGCACAGTGACATCGGTGATGATGGCACGACAGGCTAGCGCAATCACGCTGCCTGGGCACCATTGGCGCTGAAGGCCCTGCCTGCACTAAAAACCAACAACTTTTTAGGAATTCTACGGGGCATTCTCGGCACAATCGAAACTCGATATTCAAAATCCAATAGAGCTACTAGAGTGGAAACAATATTTTGGACTCAACGGAATCGATGAAACTTCCATACGAGGTCATTTCAGAAGAATGGTAACCCAAGTCAACACTATCTAACGCCAACCAAACACCAAAAATGATCTTGGATCATCCGGAACCCGAAACAACCACCTACCTAACTCAAACTTGGCATTCCAGAGCTAATGGTGCTGACGAAATTTACATCCGAGGCCGTCTTCTACGAATGTTGACCCAAGTCAACCAAACCAGCCCAACAGGCCTGAAAACACAGAATGAGAGAGAATTCCAAGCTGACAAGTGCCCGAATCCTGACCAAAGGTCCCTTTACACCAAAGTCCACACTCCGGAGCTAACGGAACTGTCGGAATTCAATTCCGAGCACATTCACCAAGAATGTTGATCGAAGTCAACGAATTCAAACGCCTAAGCTCTAAAACAAGGAATGGCCAAAAAGACTAAGGGAACGACCCGGGCACCTAACTATTTATCCCTGCGAGTCATAAATGACATGGGGTCGCTACAGGCAAGCTCTAATAGTACAAGAAAGGCAAAAATGCGTAAATGACCAGAAGGGTCATTACATGACAGTTTGGCATCAGAGCCTAGGTTCACTAGTGGCATTGGTATAGGAGCCAATGTCTAGTAGAGTCCTGCAGATTGGGGAAGAGACGTCTGTGCCCTATCTTTATGAGTCTATAGTGGCATTTTAGGAAACATTACTCTATTCTTGCTTTTATATCGTGCGTCTTATCCTAGATGGTTTCTTGGAAATGTCACTTATTCTAGTTCACTCTTCTATAGATGGATCGTACGAGATCTTCAGCAGTGGATGAGGGTGAGCCTTTGACACTAGCACACCCGACTCCAGCTAGGGGTTGGTGTAGTCGTAGTGGTAGAGGTCAAGGACATGGCTAATCATCGACACCAATTAGAGCTAGTGAGGCTGAGGTAGAGCTTGAGTTAGTCCCATATCAGCAGCCTGTGGACCAGGGGCAACCCAGGTGCGACCAAGGCAAGTAGTAGCATCTGTATTCCCATGAGCCCCAGCTCCTTCATCAAATGTCCAGGTTTTCTTCTTAAGTTGCTAGGTATGGTTGGGAGCCAAGCTTCAGATATAACCCAAACATCCCTCAGGGGACAGCCCTGGGTGTTCAGAGTTCAGGAGAACAACCTGCTACTACGGCTCCTCGTGCAGAGGTTTTGTCAGTGCCTATAATTGCTCAGCCTCTTACTCCTCGCCTAGTTATGATACAATCAGAGCAGAAGGCAAAAACTATGCCATAATCAAGAACTTGACCTGAAAACTATGATCAAAACTCATCCCAGCAGGGACTGGGGAAAATAAGCGAGATTATCTCATACCGAGCTTGAAGCAGAAGGAAGCAAGGAAACCACCCCAACCTGCTAACCTCCTAAACTAACCGAACAAGTGGATTGACTCTAATTTCACGAGAACACAACACCAACTAATGTTTATTAGCATAACCAATACCATGTTACTTAAAACAGGGCCTCAAACTTTGGCATTACCACCGATATCACATCGAACCAACACAAGGACCTATAGTTGACGCTAGATAATGACAACCATCTAGGACCGCTAGTAACAGAAAATTCAAGCCAAGTATAGAACCACAACTAACTGGAAGAGTGCTTAATAAAGAACTACCCAGGAGCTACAACTCTGGAAAAACACCTCTCAAGGATAACTCACCCCATCCACTACTAAAAGAAACGATCTACCAAAAAACAAACAAATAGAATTACAAACTCAAACAGTAACACAACTAAACAAGTAAAACAGGAAGGCACATAAGCAATTACATTGAAAGAGGAGAATCACAACGCGAGTAATGCTATAACCCACTGAAGATAAATAGATTTGTACCTGGAGAAACAACATTTGGAGCCTTTACCTCTGGCTTATCAAAAGGGACATCACACTGATGGTGTCTACTACTAGACTGAGTAGTCGATGTTGAAGGATCAACCATCCCTCGCCAAGGACAATCTCTAGAATAATGATTGATCACCCCACAATCATAACAACAATGCTGATTGGGATATGCGATCGTGGGACTATCCCTATCACAGTGGCCACACTCACCACACTAGAAATAATTCCCTCTGAAAGAAGTCGGACGAAATGATCTCACTGAACCTGATCGGCCACCATGGCCTACACACCTTGAAGGAAAAACCCAAAGAACTTGACCCATACCCTGCCTACTCCACTAAACATTCCCTACACAACCACCCTTTGGAACCTGTGGAGAAACTGAAACTGGTGTGCTAGATAAGAAATAATGGAACCAAGATCTAGTGGAGAATTCCCTACCTCGAGTCTGAGAACCTGGAAAACAATCCTGACAATGATGCTTCTTACTACTACCTCCATATTCCTCTCAGTATAAACCCTCAAAAACCCAAGCATGATCCACTATTTGAAGGAAGGTTGTCCATATTGTAACCAGGTGCTCAGTCGCCAAACGGAGAAGTGAAATTAATCCCTCAACAAAACTCTGAACTCTGTCAAACTCTGAAAGCACAGTCCTAGCAATATGCCTATCCTTATCATGAAACCTCACCTCATACTTTAATACTGACGTACAACCCTATTGAAGAACTGGAGGCTCAACCAAAACTGAAGCACTGGTCAAAGAAAGGGATACTGCCCCAACCAGAGGTGCTGAAACACCCACCGGGGGACTCGAAGTACTATCCATGGTGTCCTAAAGAACTGGGGTAGCCATAAATACAATCTGAGGCTTTTCTGGCCCCACACCCCTAATTGATGTGGTAAACTCCCACTCTGAAGTCCTGGTGCTGACGAAAGCACTGAGGCTATAGGCACAGAGGTCTCGACACCACCCGCTATCTTAATTATCTTAGGCATCTGATAAGGAATGAAACAACCAAATTTTAGAAGTCAATAGAGCCGAGAACGCATGATAAGGAGCCAAGAAGATGAAACTTTTCCTAACAATGCCCTGTAGTGTAATAACCCTTCTGATCATTTATGCATTTTTGCCTTTGTTGCACTGTTAGACCTTGCCTGTAGTGGATCCAAGTCATTTATGGCTTGCTGGGACTGGTAGTTTGGTGCCCATGGCGTTCGTTTGGTCTTTGTTACCTTCCTATTTTAGAGCTGACTCTTAAAAGTTGAGTTATCGAAATCGTGCGATAGTTATTTACGATTGTATGACCTCAACTGACCTTGTGGATAGGTAAATCTTGATTCGAGGTGTTGTATGACCCTAACCTTCGCCCCATATCAAAGGCTTGCAAACCTAAATTTTCGAATTTTATTAACATCGTGCGTATTCAAAATTATTTAATTTGAAAGTCGAGTTTGGTAAAAAGTTTTACTTTTCTAAAATTGTTTTAAATATTTATGAAAACAATAAAAATAATTTTGTATGATATATTTGTGTATGTATTTATTTTATAAAAGTTTCATAAATTATTAATATTTTAAAGGAGATAGTAAACTTAGTTATGTTGAAAGTTATTACTATAATATAGTAGGTTTTATTTAAAATGATTTTCAATTTATTATGATATATTCAAAAAGTTATATTTATTTTACCATGAACCTATGCAATACCCGAGTATATGTATAATGGGAGAAATAATGAATGGTGTTGGCACCACTACTTCTACGTGGAAGTGGTGGAGAAGAACAACAAATATTTTCTATAAAAATTGATGCCACTAATCATTTTATATAACCTTCCAAAACTATGTTTCATCATCATATATATATATATATATATATATATATATATATATATATGTATGTATGCTTATGCATTTTATTTTTCATTTTTTGACACTTGGAGAAAGCTTTCAACAATATTTACTTTCTTTACTTTCTATATACATCTGCGTACAACATATGTAGAGGACTTTTGGGTGGAAAAATCCTTTTTTGGAGATATATTTAATCTCCGATAGAAAATCGATTATCTACATCAAGTTATTAAAAGCCCAAATTTGAGATTGATTTTGTTTTGGTGTTTCTCGGAGCAGTTCAGGCTTGGACATCGTCATTCCAGTAGCTTGTCGTCAGACAAAAGGTAGGTTACGGGTTAACTCCTCTAGACTTCACATATATAGGATAAAATTGTATTAATGGGCATCCTTGGGTTGGGTTTATTAGCTTGGCACCACAGATCTTGTTCACTTCTTCATGTCCGATTCGTTTCTTTTCTCTGATATTTGTAGTATTTGTTATAGGCAATATTATCACCCTTCTGGTCCTGTGCGACCTTGTATTGACTCTAGAATATAGATGGTAGATTATTGGGAATGTTTGTGAGTCCCGAACATCGTTATTACTGTTATAGGGTTGGCTATCTGTGTTGTAGAATGATTGGAGCCTGTGCAGGGCCGATAGGTTGATTGTTAGCCATTGGGCTATTGTTTATGATTGAGCATGCCATTTTCATACATATAGAGGGTTTCTGCATAATTTTACCACAGTTTTGGCTTCGGGCCTTCTATTGAATGATTTCTAAAACCTGCATGGCCCATGGGGCCCATTTTTGGTAAAAATGATTGTAAAGAGGTTGGTACCATTTTAACATATCGAGAATATAAAAAGGATGTTTTATCCCAATTTCTACTAATACTACGCTCAGCGGGGCCGAGGGCTAGACCTGTTTTACTACAGCTTCTGTGATGGTACTAGGCTAGGTGGGGACAAGGGCTAGACTTGTTTTACCACAACTACCGTGATGATACTAGGCTCAACAGGGCCGAGGGATAGACCTGTTTTACTTCAGCTTCCGTGATAATACTAGGCTTGGTGGGGCCGTGCACTAGAACTATTTTATTTACTGATTTAGACCCGGGTACTCTCCGGGCAGCTTTACTTGGGGATTTCAAGATTGTGAGGCATCTAGTATCTTAGTCGGGGGCCTCCATGGACCTAGCCATTCCGGACCAGGGGCTACGTGCTGGGAGTGTTAGAGGGAGGGTATACGGTTGTGTTCCTCAATTGTATGGGCACCCGTTAGGACTGTAGGTAGACCTATTATTGCCTTATCGAGTCCTATGCATCCTTATGTTGATTTCTTATTATATATTGGTATTGAGACTAGTATCTTATAGTTGGGCTTGGTTATTATTCCTATGTTCGGGTATGTTGTTGTCAGTTTGCTTTCCTTCTTCTATTTTGACTTGAGGTTACTGGTATATCGCCCGTTTTCTAAGGAACTTCTATATATATTGTTATAACAAGGACCCAGGTGCGTTACTGCTTTCTTTCACCTATACCTGTGATATGTATTCTAGTAGCTAGCCATGTCTGTTGTTTTCTACTTGTACTCCTTCTGTGCTAGCTTCCATGTACTTATTTGTTATTTTTTATGACTATTTGCTTTTACTCTGCTTATTGCCTCTCTTTTATCTTATATGATCCTATTCGGCCTATGATACCTACTGGGTACCCGTTGATTAGCAATTGGTGCTCACACTACACTTCTGCATCTTTCTGGTGCAGATATTTGTTGAGCTTTTGCTGTTGAGCGCATTGGAGACTCGTGCAGCTTTTGGATCTTTGAGACTAGGGTGAGCGCCTGACAACCGAGGCTTGACCACATCTCATCTTTTGTACTATTACTCTTTATATATTTGGAGACAGTTGCACTTATCTTTTGTTACCTCTATCACTTGTATTCTATTAGAAGATTCTGTACTATCAATATCACGTCTTGGGATTGGTGTAGTTTCTTTAGGTATATATTCAGGTTATTGCTTCCGCTTTGTTGCTTTTTTTATATTCTGCTGATTGTGCGTATTTGTTAGGTAGTAGCCCATTACTATATACTCCAGGCTATGGGAATTGGTTCGCCTACTAAGGGGTCGTAGGTTCCTTCATGACCCGAGAGATTGGGTTGTGACAGTTGGTATCAGAGCTCTAGGTTCACTAGTGTCATAGTACAGAAGCAAGTGTCTACGTAGAGTCTCATGGATCATTCTCCGGGAGGGTACATGGCATTATTAGGAAAGGTTTCCTTTTCTTGGCTCCTTATCATGCGTTCCTGGCTTATTGAATTCTAAACTTCAGTTGTTCCATTCCTTCTCAGATGCCTAAGACGAGTTTGACAGCGGTTGGTGTCGAGGGTTCTGTGCCTACTACTTCAGTGCTTCCTTTAGTTCCAGGACATCAGAGTGGGAGTTTACTGCATCACATAGGGGGTGTAGGGCCAGCCCAACCTCTGGTAGAATTTCTTGCTACCCCAGTTCTTTAGGACACCATGGCTAGGACTCTGAGTCCTCCAATAGGTGTTTCAGTACCTAGTTCTATAAGCGGTGCTTCAGTTAGGGTTGGGCTTCTAGTTCTTCAACAGGCTTCTATGTCGGTATTGGACTTTGAGGCAAGATTTAATAAGATGGTTAGGCGTACTGCTAGGATTTTGCCTTCAGAGTTTGATAGAGTTTAAAGTTTTGTTGGAGGTTTGAATTCATCGCTCTATTTGGTGACCAAGCACTTTGTTATGGTTGGGACTACCTTTCTTCAGGTGGTCGACCATGCTTGGGCTATCGAGGGTTTATTCCATGGGGCTTATGGAAGTAGTGCTAAGAAACATCTTCGCTAGGACAGTTTCCGAGGTTCTCAGACTTAAAGTAAGGGATTCTATACCAGAGATAGGTTCCATTGCTTCTTATCTACCAGGGCAATATCGGTTTCTCCACAGATTCCAGAGGGTGGTTGTAAAGGACATGTTGAGCATAGTGGACATGGTATGGGTCAGATTCTTTGAGGTTTGCTTTCGGGTTGTGTAGGTCATAGTGGCGAATCAGGTTCAGTGAGATCTCTTTGCCCATACGAATCCATTGGGATTTGCTTTTAGTGCAGTGAACGTGGGCTCTCTGCTAGGAATTTCCCCACGATTATGTATCTCGGTCATCCTGGTTGTTATGATTGTGGGGAGATTGGTCACTTTTATAGAGCTTGTCCCCGATGAGGGATGATTAAGCCGTCAGCTTTGACTACTCAGTCCAAAGTTAGATCCCGTCAATTTAATTCCCCTCTTGGTGTGCCAGAAGTAGAGGTTCCTGACATCATTGCTCCAGATTAGGCTTTTGTTACCTTCGACTAGTGATAATATATCTTGCATTATGGTTCTATCCCTTCTATAGTTTAATTGCTTATATGCCTACCTGTTAATTGTTTAGTTGTGTGACTACTTGAGCTATAGTGATTTTGCGTTGTTTTGTTGGTAGTTGATTCTTTAGTAGTGGATGGGGGTGAGTTATCCTTAATAGGTGTTTACTCGAAGCTGTAGCTCATGGGTAGTTCTTATTTGCATTTTCTGCTTGGTTTTGTTTCCTTCTCCCTTATAGTTCTAGACTTGTTGAGCCTTCCTTGTTGAACGGTCCTAGATAGTTGTTGCCTAGGCTGTTCTCTCGCATTTACTAGGAATTCTCTGTGTTGGTTTGGTGTTACTGGTGGTTGTGCCGGAGTTTGAGCTCTTGTCTTGTGTTGAGAGGTGTCGGTTATGATAGCGTGCAATTAAGTTAGTTTGGTGTTCTCAGGTGTTTAGAGTCGACCCTCTTTATTTTGTTGGTTTAGGAGGTTGACAGGTATATGGGTTGTTCCCATAATCTCCCTAAATTTCTTATCTAATTGGGTTATTTTATTAGTTCCCCAGTTCTAGTTGGAATGAATTTCGATCATAGATCTCGGGTTGAGCTTTTGATTGTGGCATTGTGATTGAGTTTTGACTATGGAATTGTGGCTATGTGTTGCAAGTAGGAGTTGTAGGAGCTAAGGGAACAACTCCATATTCTTCTGAGAAAGAATTTGTGGAAATTAATGTATTCTTTGAAAGGGTTTCATTTGGTTTGGAAATGAGGGTGATGACTCCTTATGTGTATGCATGTGTTCTAGTGGCTGACTGAGGTGGAAACCAAGAGTTTGCTTTGTCTTGTATGTTGGTGGCTTGCGTCGATCGAGTTCAGGTTGTGGTGTCATTTTTTTTGATAGATTCGAGGTCAAAATTCCTTCTAGCCTGAGATTGAGGTAGTGGTCATTCCTAGTACTAACTTTGGGAGTTTGTTGCATCGACCTTGGCTTCCTTGTTATCTTCTTTGGGGGAAACCAAGTTTCAGTAGCATCTACGGATTGAGAAAATTGTGTATTTATGGCCTAGTGGCTCAAGCTCTATTAGCATTCATCGATGGTCGATGAGTCTACTCATAAATTCTGCAGGAGCATTGATTGGTAAACCGGTGATGGGTTTCAGGATCATGGCTTAACCGACTACTTTGGGTGGTTCGTGGAAGTTTCCCTTTTATTGCAGTATCCTTATGCCAGAAGGTAGTGGGTGTGGGCAACTCGGCTTTTTTACTTCACTTTCAGAGTGGTTGTTGGCCTTGAACACCTAGTCCTTGGCTAACCTTTGTATTAGGCTGGGAATTCTAGATTTCAGCGGTGTTGTAGATAGTATGAGGTTCCTTCTACCATGGTTGGATAGATCCAGCGGCGTAAGTTTGAGAATCAGCGGTGGTGTGTTGTATGTAATCAGGTTGTGCAGACTAAGACTAGCGAGGCCATTTCGGGGTTCTAATGGTACTTTGAGACTGATGGTCACCTTCATTTATCAGGATATTTGGAAGCTTGATTAGTTGATTCTTCAAGGGTTGTCATTTATATGGGGTCCATTCTTTGTTAGACTCGGTCAGTATGGACTATAAGTTCAGTATGTTGTAAGCTTCAGAGTTGGTGGTTTTTGTGTGCTGATGAAGTAGAGAGGTGGATTCGAGCAAAGGAGGTGAGTTGATGGTTTATGCATAATTTCTATGGCTAGGTGGCAACGTTGAACCCCAAGCACTTTTACTTTGCCTTAGGGGTGTTTTGTCTTGATATTCGTGGCATGGTAGATTTCTTCCTGAGGTGAGATTAGTAAGGCAATTTCAAATCCAAATGGTGTTCAAGTATTGGGAGTAGCCATAATATTCTTAGAGTTTGGAGCTTAACTGATGATTACGAACTTTGTGGTAGGCTTACGACACTCCTTGCAAGATCTTTGTTTTGATTTGGGTTTGTTGGACCAATTTCTTGGTGCCTTTGTATTCAGTTGATTCAGATTTGGTCTGGTTCAGCAAGGTTGGTTTCATTCTATAGTTTGAATGTTCTCTATCAATGCCGGGTGTTCATGCATAGTTTTCCTAACCATGGGTTGTAGACTTCAGTCGGGTTCAGATGGGTTTTTCAGTTGGGTTCAATTAGCGAGTGTGATGTTAGAAAAAGTGTTCGTTCATTGGTTGATGGTCAGTTGGGACAGGTAACTCCAGTTTTTGATGATATGCTACGGGTTGTTATCTTGGATAGCAAAGGCTAGTAGACTATTGTTTGGCTTGAAAAGAGTTTGAGCAAAAAGGGTGAATTCATTTGTGGTAGAGTATAAGCGAGAACTATGGATCTCTGGTGTGTCAGTTGATTCTCCGAGGGTTGTTTGAGTTCTTGACTTATATGAAGTTTCATGATTATGGTGCAAAAGGATTCAGTTCAGAATAAATAGGGTTCTGTGGATCAGCGGGTTCATGAGTTAGAGTTTTGGGTTGATGGCTTCCTTGGTGAACTTGGTTGTGGTTAAGAGGATTCGATTTCTGTGTGTTGATCGTCTTGCTTCTCTGGTCTCGGTGTTGTGTCAGTTCTTATCAGTTGAGATTCTCGAGGTTCAGTTTGGGTTGGCAAGCCTTTGGAGTTTCTGAGTTTAAGGTTGGATTCTAGCTTGGCTAGTAAGGAGTTTAGGCTTGGTTGCTTTTTGTTGGTTCTGTTCTGTTGGGTGACGTCTAGTCATGGAGGATACACGAGTTATCCAAGAGAGAAGTGCGGGCTTCATATTCACTATTCTTAAATCTCTTGTGTTTCCTTCTTTCCTGACTTTCGAGGATAAAAGTCATTTTAGTAGTGGATGATATAATAATCCTTCCGGTCATTTACGCATTTTTGCCTTTCTTGCACTGTTAGAGCTTGCCTGTAGCTGCCCCAAGTCATTTATGGCTTGCTGAGAATGGTAGTTAGGTGCCCTGTTCGTTTTGTCTTTGTGACCTTCCTGTTTTAGAGATGACTCTTAAAAGTTGAGTTATGGAAATTATGCGATAGTGATTCACGATCGTATAACCTCAACTAACCTTGTGGGGAGGTAAATCGTGATTCGAGGTGTCGTATGACACTAACCTTTGCCCCGTATCAAATTCTTGCGAGCTTAAATTTGCGAATTTTACTAACATCGTGCGTATTCGAAATTATTTAATTTGAAAGTCTAGTTTGGTAAAAAGTTTTACTTTTCTAAAAATGTTTAAATATTTTTGAAAAAAAATAATAAAAATACTTTTAACATGATATATTTGTGTATGTATTTATTTTATAAAAGTTTCATAAATTTTTAATATTTTAACGGAGATAGTAAACTTAGTTATGTTGAAAGTTATTATTATAATAAAGTAGGTTTTATTTAAAATAATTTTCTATTTATTATAATATATTCAAAAAGTTATATTTATTTTACCACGAACCTATGCAATACCCGAGTATAGGTATAATGGGAGAAATAATGAATGGTGTTGGCACCAACACTTCCACATGGAAGTGGTGGAGAAGCACAACAAATATTTTCTATAAAAATTGATGCCACTAATCATTTTATATAACCTGCCAACTATGTTTCATCACACATATATATATCTGTATACTTATGCATTTTATTTTTCTTTTTTCGACACTTGGAGAAAGCTTTCAACAATATTTACTTTCTTTACTTTCAATATACATCTGCGTACAACATATGTTGGGAACGTTTGGGTGGATAAATCCTTTTTTGGTGCTATATTTAATCTCCGATAGAAAATCGATTATCTACATCAAGTTATTCAAAGCCCGAATTCGAGTTTGGTTTTGTTTCGGAGTTTCTCAGAGCAGTTTGGGCTTGGACATCGTCGTTCCAGTAGCTTGTCATCAGATGATAGGTAGATTACGGTTTAACTCCTCTAGACTTCACATATATAGGATAAAATTGTATTAATGGGCATATTTGGGTTGGGTTTATTAGCTTGGCACTACAGACCTTGACCGCTTCTTCATGTCCGATTCGTTTCTTTTCTCCGATATTTGTAGTATTTGTTATAGGCGATATTATCACCCTTGTGGTCCTGTGTGTGCTTGTATTGACTCTGGAACATAGATGGTGGGTTATTTGGATTGTCCATGAGTCCCAGACATCGTTATTACTGTTATAGGGCTGGGTATCTGTGCTGTAGAATGTTTGGAACCTGTGCAGGGCCAATAGGTTGATTGTGAGCCATTGGGCTATTTTTGTGATTGAGCATGTCATTTTCATACATATAGAGGGTTTCTGCATAACTTTACCACGGTTTTGACTTCGGGCCTTCTATTGAATGATTTCTAAAACCAGCATGACATGTGGGGCCTGTTTTAAAAATGATTCCAGAAAGGTTGGTACCATTTTAACGAATCGAGAAAATAAAAAGGATCTTTTATCACTAATTCTACAAATACTAGGCTCGGCGGGGTCGAGGGCTAGACTTGTTTTACTGCAGCTTCTGTGATGGTACTAGGCTCGGTGAGACCAAGGGCTAGACTTGTTTTACTACAACTTTCGTGATGATATTAGGCTCGGCGGGGCCGAGGGCTAGAGTTGTTTTACTATAGCTTCCGTGATAATACTAGTCTCGGCGGGGCTGTGCACTAGATCCATTTGATTTACTAATTTAGACCTGAATACCCTCCGGGCAACTTTACTGGGGGATTTTGAGATTGCAGGGCATCTAGAATGTTGGTCGGGGGCCTCCATGGACCTTGCCTTTCTGAACCAGGGGCTACGTGTTGGGAGTGCCGGGAAGAGGGTATATGGTGTAGTAGAGGTATACGGGTGTGACCTTCCATGGATCCTATCTTTTGGGCCTTATAGGACGCCGAGAGCGGGTAACATACGTTACTATTATTACATCTAGTTAATCATATTATCATATTTTTTGAGGTCCCATCCTTGTTTGCTATTTGCTGAGGGTACGCTCCGGTAGTATGGGACGCCACAGGGTTTTCTTCCCTTGGTTGTGTTCCTCGGGTGTATGGGCGCCCATTGGGACTGTAGGTAGACTTATTATTGCCTTAGCGAGTCCTATGAATCCTTACGTTGATTTCTTATTATATTTTTATTGAGACTAGTATCTTGTAGCTGGGCTTGGTTATTATTCCTGTGTTCGAGCATGCTGTTGTCACTTTGGTTTTCTCCTTCTCTTTTGACTTGAGGTTACCGGTATTATTACCGTTTTCTAAGGACCTTCTATATATATTGTTATAACAAGGACCCCAGGTGTGTTACTGCTTTTTTTCACTTGTGTCTGCGATATGTATTCTAGTAGCTAGCCATGTCTGTTTTTTTCTACTTGTACTCCTTATGTGCTAGCTTCTGTGTACTTGTTCGTTGTTTTCTATGACTATTTGCTTTTACTCTGCTTATTACTTCTATTTTATCTTATATGTGCTCAGTCGGCCTATGATACCTACTGGGTACCCATTGCTTAGCATTTGGTGCTCACACTACACTTTTATATCTTTCTGGTGCAGATATTAGTTGAGCTTTCACCGTTGATCGCATTGGAGACTCATGCGGCTTTTGGATCTTCAAGACTAGGGTGAGCGCTTGACAACCAGGGCTTGACCACGTCTCATCTTTTGTACTATTACTCTATGTATATTCGGAGACATTTGCACTTATCTTTTGTTACCTCTAGCACCTGTATTCTATTAGAAACTTTTGTACTATCGATACCAAGTGTTGGGGTTGGTGTCGTTTCTTTTGGTATATATTCAGGTTATTGCTTCCGCTTTGTTCCTTCTTTATATTCTGCTGATTGTGCGTATTGGTTAGGTAGTAGCCCATTACTAACTATTCTGGGCTATGGGAATTGGTTCGCCTACTGGGGGGTCGTAGGTGCCTTCATGACCTGAGTGATCGGGTCGTGACATGTAGCCTTCTACATATAGGATACGTATGTCTTTGTACTGATCTGCGAGACTCTACGTACACACTTGCTTCTGTACCATGACACCGGTGAACCTAGAGCTCTGATACCAAGCTGTCACGACTTGATTTCTCAAGTCATGATGGAACCTATGACCCCCCTAGTAGGCGAACTAGTTCCCGTAGCCCAGAATGGTTAGTAATGGGCTACTACCTAACCAATACGCATAATAAGCAGAAATAAGCGGAAGCAGAATATATTAAGATAAACAGAAGTAAATAATCCGAATATATACAAGAAAACTACACCAACCACAAGACTTGGTATCAATAGTACAAAAGCTTATAATTGAATACAAGAGCTAGAAGAACAAAATGAAATGTACAACTGCCTCTGAAATGACACAAAGAGTAACAGTGCCAAAAGATGAGATGCGGTCAAGCCCTGAGGCGCTCACCCTAGTCTGGAATATCCAAAAGCTGCACGAGTCTCCAATGCTATCAATGGCAAAAGCTCAACTAATGTCTGCACCAGAAAGATGCAGAAGTGTAGTATGAGCATCGATTGCTAAGCAATGGGTACCTAGTAGGCATCATCGGCCGACTGAGCGCATATAAAATATAAAAGCAAGAATAAGCAGATGACAAGGAAACAGTCACAGAGGCAAGGAGGAAGCACAAGGAAGCTAGCACAAAGAGTAATCAACCAAAAGTTACAAGTACAACATGCTAGCACAGAAGATATACATACACAGAAACATGGGTGAAGGAATAAGGACGCACCTGGGATCCTTGCAACAACAATACATAAAAAAAAAGAGTCTAAAGAGATGGGTGGTATATCAGTAGCCTCAAAAATAAAAGGGAAAGAAGGAGAGAAAGCCAATAATTGAACTAGAAGACATCTACTAACAGAAAGATGCTTAAGACATCAAATTCAAGATAAGAATAGACGTACAACAGTCTCACAAGTATAATCCTAGTATGGAATAACTAAACCGCGAGTGCCCAGATCCGCTAAACTAAGCCAGGATAAGAAAGAATCCAAAAACCCACACCCGTTCAGGAGACCACGTAGACAGAGCCTCAAATATATATGACCCACTAACACCTAAACAATCTCATCCCAAAACAACCAGGGCCTCAACAGGCCAAAAGTCCACTAATCCAACTGAAGTGAAGGTCATAACTATCTCTAAGGAATGAATGGAGAAATACAATATGCCTACACTACCAACGGTCACCCATACAATCGAGGAGCACAATCAAGTGAAAAAAAACTCCCTAGCCTCCCATACAGCCAGAGCATACACAGAGCACACAACAAATAAGGGTAGAATCGAAATACAATATGCATGATGATGATGTGATAAATCTGATGTGGTAGTAACTCATATGTTCCCCCTCTGGTACCCCAAAGTCCCAATAGAGACAGGACCCATGGAAGGACTCTACTCATGTACCTCTACTCCACCGTACACCCTTCCTCCTGGCGCGTGCATTCGCCCCTAGCTGGTATCCCATGAATGATAGAGTCCATGGAGGTCTACTAATGGACCACATACCAAACCGTGCAATCTCAAATACTAGCTCAATACTTGAAACATTGTAGTACATGCTCGGAATCAAACCGAGTCTAAAACAATAGTAGTAATCTCAAAAGACCCTCTCAAAGGGTGCCTGAAGTATATCCGGGTCTAAGATCAGTAATAAAAGCCTTAATAACCCTCTTAGAGGGTGCCCAGAGCATAGCTTGGTCTAAAACCATGATAAAACATGTCTATCACTCCAGCGTAGCCGAGTCTAGTATCAGTATGGAACCCAATGAGAAAATCAACATAGTCCACTTTTATCTCAAGAAAAATCCACCAGTCAAAACCAAGTCTCATTTTATTGTCATTTATACCGAAAATGGGTCCTCAAGGACATGCAAAGCTTAGAAAACTAGTGATAGTAGGCCTGAAGCCAAAATAGTAGTAAAACATGAAGAAAAATCTTATTTTATGAATGATATGATCGCAAACAATTGATTAGCCCAAAATGGCTCACAAACATCCCAATCGGTCCTGCACAGGCACAAGCAGCTCTATAGAAGATATAGCCAGCCTAAAGGAAGTCACAATGTTTGGGACTCATGAACATTACCAAATATCCCACTGTCTATGGTCCAGCATCATAAACAAAGGCCACACAAGGCACAAGGGTGAAATAGCAATAATACACGATTTCCACAATTAATGTATGAAAAAAACGGATAGAAAGGCGGACAAGGTCTGGGGTACCAACCAATAAGAACCCACCCAAGGATACTAATTAGTGCAATTATAGTCTATATACGAAGAGTCTAGATAGGGAAAACCATAAACTACCTATCATTCAATGACTAGCTGCGGGAATGGCATCCTCCAGGCTTGAACTGCTCTAAGAAGCTCCAATTTGTGAAAACACTATCACAACAATAATCTATGCATCAAAATAATACTAACGATACCCATATTGCTATAAACATAACCAAGTCGATATCCAGGTCACAAACGGGCCCGTAGGCCCCACAACTCAAAACAAGAAACAAAAATGCTCATGTGTTCCCCATATTCTTGGGAGAACATGCCCAAAAATTGAGTAGAAATGGACTATATGAAGGGCTCAAAACATCCCAAGAATCATGAAATTTAAAGGATGAAATTTATGGAAATAAGTGGAAATTAACACGAGAATTTACCTATTAAAGAGGCCAAGAATGCACCCGGATCAGTAGTAATTATTCCTCTAAGCAATGGGTAAGAGAAGGTGAAAAAAAGGAGAAATTAAGAGCTAAAATAGAGGAAATATCATAAGTGGCCACGCCCAACAGCAGGGGCGGCCCCTGGGCGCTGGTACGTGGGCACAGAGGTGCTAGCTTGGGAGCTGAGGTTTAGAGAAGCCAATAGTGCACAGGCGCAGGCGCACATGCAGGCGAGGCCCAGGTGGTGCCCTGGCGCCACACCAGCAACCAGTTATGCCAAGGGCAAATTTTCACAATTTGGGTCCCCAGGAATGCATCAGGGGTCCCGCAAGAAAAAATAAGTTGAGCTATTCAACTAGAAAGAGCGTTTTAGATCAAATGAAATTGGTGAAAATTTCATCGGAGGTGAATTTAATGAAAAGTGGGCCCCGTGCCCAAAATCGTCCTTTAGGCCAACAATTCCCATAATGGATCCCAAGGGCCGAAATCAAGTTGGGAAGCCTCGAGACCCTAACCAATGGTCCCTCTAGCCTAAACTCGACGTTCTGGAGCTAACAAAACTGGCAAAATTTTCATTCGAAGTCATCTTATCAAAATGTTTACCAAAGTCAACCAAATAAGGCTACTAGTTTTAAAACACAAAATGAGAGAGAATTCCAAGCTGAATAGCTCTCGAATCTTGACCAAAGATCCCTATAGACCAAAGTCCATGCTTCAGAGCTAAAGGAACTGTCAGAATTTGATACCGAGTATGATAGCTAAGAATGTTGACCAAAGTTAACAATTTCCAAAGCTTAAAGCTCTAAAATATGGAAATGTCCATAAAGACCAAACAAACGGCCACGACACCAAACTACTAATCCCATCAAGTCCTAAATAACTTGGGCCCACTATAGAAAAGCTCTAACAGTACAAGAATGGAAAAAACACGAGAATGACCGGAAGGGTCATTACAACCTTTATGGTTGTGGGCCTTACTATCACCAGTTTTCTAAACCTTGCATGGCCTCGAGTGCCTATTTTTAGTATAAATGGTTTGAAATGGATTTACAACTAGTTTTAAGGATTTTCTTCAGGTAAAAGATATTTGTAATGGTTTCTCACACTGATTATAGACTCAGCTGAGCTGGTATGCTAGACATGTTTTCTACTAATTTTTGAACTGATACTAGACTCGGCTGGGCTAGAGTGCTAGACCTGATTTCTATTGATTTGATACAATACTAGGCTCGGCAGGGTTGGAGCGCTGGACATGTCCTTTTTATTGATTTTAGACCCAGATATATTTTGGGCATAATTAATAAGATATTGAGAGTTGCATGTGGTTGCGGAGACCCCCGTGGATCTTGCTGATCTAGACTAGGGACTACAGG
Source organism: Jaltomata sinuosa (assembly GCA_003996215.1). Classification (NCBI taxonomy): domain Eukaryota; kingdom Viridiplantae; phylum Streptophyta; class Magnoliopsida; order Solanales; family Solanaceae; genus Jaltomata; species Jaltomata sinuosa. The sequence continues at coordinate 627,522 of QJPP01007585.1, read as the reverse complement.
CCAAGAGTGCCAAGGAGGGGTATACGGGGGAGTAGAGATATACAGGGGAAGCCTTCAATGGGTCCTACTTATTGGGCCTACATGCGCCAGAAGAGGTGCATACAGTACCACTGGCATTTCATAACATATCATACATTATTTGCATGGTTCCACCCTTGTTTGCTATTTGTTGAGTGTATACTCCGATAGTATAGGATGCCGGAGGATTTGTTTTCACTTGTATCTGTTCCTCAGGTGTATGGGCTCCCGTTGGAACTTTAGGTAGATTAGCTTACTCGTTCATATATAGTTACTAGTTAGTTTGCTTTTCAGATTATCCTTACCTTGTTATGTTAGTTTGCTTTTCAGATCATCCTTACCTTTGTGAATTATTCTGTTTGTATGATTATGCGAAGTTACTTTTCCTTCCCCCTCTTTATTTGAGGTTACCAGTATACCTCCATGTTCTTAAGCTCTATATATATATTGATGTTGACAGGATCCAGGTGCGTTCTCTCTTCTTTTACATGTGTCTATGATATATCTTCTGTGTCTCACATAGTGTACTTGTATTCTCCTTGTCTTCTATCTGTTGCTATCTTCCGTGTGTTTTCCTCTATTTTCTTATGTAACTACTTTCGCCATTATCATCTATTTACTACTCTTATATCTTATATATGCTCAGTCGGCCTATGATGCCTACTGGGTACATGTTGCTTTGAAATAGGCCCTCATACTATACTTCTGCATCTTTCTAGGGTAGATCCTAGTATGAGCTATCGTCATTGATCGCACAGACTCATGTAGTTTTAGGGAATCCAAGACTTAGGGTGACCTCCTGGCGACTAGGGCTTAGCTTGATCTCATCTTTTGTTCCATGTAATCTTTTTCTATTAAGAAATAATTGTATATTCGTATTTTATACCATCTTGTACTCTGTATATGAATTAGTGACTTCTAAACTATGATACCTGGTCGTGGGATGATTTAGCTTCCATATATATTTATAAATTATTGGTTGTCTCCTCTTTTATTTCTTCTTTACTTTCTTCCGCGTATCTTCTCTTCTTGTATGTTCTTACTTAGAGTGTATCCCATTACTAATCATTCCAGTCTACGAGGATCAATTCTCCTACAGAAGGTTCGTAGGTGCCATCATGACATGAGAAATTGGGTCGTGATATATAACTAGTTCACAATTTCAACTCGTTATACTTCACTAGTTTAAGTAACTAAATAATGAAATATTATTTTATCTAAATATTGTAACTCAAATCACAACTTAGAATCTTAAAATCCTACCTACTTTCTCAATTACAAAAGGAATTCACTAGTTCACAATTTGAAGTCATTATATTCACTATTTTAAGTCACTAGTTCACAATTCAAGTAACTATACTTTTACTATTTTAAGTAACTAATTCACAATTTCAACTCACTATACTTCACTATTTTAAGTAACTAGTTCACAATTTCAAGTCATTATCTTCAATTTTAATCCACTACTTCACTATTTCAAGTCACTATACTTCACTATTTTGAGTAACTAAATAAATAAATATTATTTTATATAAATATTATACCTCGAATAACAACATAGAATCTTAAAATCCTACCTACTTGCTCAATTACCAAAGGAATTCACTAGTTTACAATTTCAAGTCGTTATACTTCACTATTTTAAGTCAATAGTTCGAAATTTCAAGTCACTATACTTTACTATTTTAAGTAACTAGTACACAATTTCAACTCACTATACTTCACTGTTGTAAGTAACTAGTTCACAATTTCAAGTCATTATACTTCACTATTTTAAGTAACTAGTTCTCATTTTTAACTCAATGTACTTTACTATTGTATGTAACTAGTTCACAATTTTAACTCACTATACTTCACTATTTTAAGTAAGTAAATAATTAAATATTATTTTATATAAATATTATAACTCAAATAATAACTTAGAGTCTTAAAATCCTATCTACTTGCTCAATTACCAAAGGAATTCACTAGTTCTCAATAATTCACTATACTTCACTATCTTAAGTAAATAGTTCACAATTTCAAGTCATTATACTTCACTACTTTAAGTCGCTACTTCACTATTTCAAGTCACTATATCTTGCTATTGTAAGTAACTAGTTCACAATTTCAACTCATTATACTTCACTGTTTTAAGTCATTAGTTCAAAATTTCAACTCACTATACTTCACTATTTTAAGTAACTAGTTCACAATTTTAAGTCATTATACTTCACTATTTTAAGTCACTACTTCACTAATTAAAGTCACTAGTTTACATTTCCAATTCACTATTTCACCATTTCAAGTCTCTACTTTCACTAGTTTAAATGATTCCAAGTCACTACTTGTTAATTTCAAGAACATTATCACTCTAGCAATTAAACAAACCAAATTAAAGACTAAATTTCAACACTAGGAGGACACAAATTGATCGTGCAAAAAAATTAATTTTGTCATCGATCAACTAGTATTGACACTTATGTTAAACAAACACATTATCACTCTAACAATTAAATAAACTAAATTAAAGACTAAGTGTCAACACTAGATGGACCCAAATTGATCTTGCAAGAATATCAATTTTGTCATCAATAGGATCAACTAGTATTGACACTTATGCTAAACAAACACATTATCACACTAATAATCAAATAAACCAAATTAAAGACTAAGTGACAATACTAGGTGAAAGCAAATTGATCTTATAAGAAAATTGATTTTGTCATCAATATGATCAACTAGTGTTGACACTTATGCTAAACAAATACATTATAACCAAATTAAAGACTAAGTGTCAACACTAGGTGAACACAAATTGATCTTGCAAGAAAATAAATTATGTCATCAATATGATCAACTAGTGTTGATACTTATGCTAAACAAACACATTATAACTAAATTAAGGACTAAGTGTTAACATATAATGACCCTCCAGGTCATTTTCTAGTTTTTCATGCTTTTTCTATATTTGGAGCTTTCTCACAGCGGCTATATGCCATTTATGACCTGCCGGGACTGATGGTTTGGTGCCCGGGCTATTCCTTAGGTCGTTATGACCATTTCCCTATTTCGAACTTGAACTTAGAAAATATTTAACTTCGGTCAACATTTTTGGAAAACATGCTCAGTATCAAATTTTCACAGTTCTGTTGGCTCTGGAACATAGATTTTAGTCTACTGGGACCTTTTGTCTGGGCCTGAATACTTTTAGTTTGGTTTCGTGTTACTTTCTGTGTTTTCAAGCTAGTTTAGCTGGTAGGGTTGACTTTGGGAACAGTTGGAGAATACGGCCTCGGATGGGAATTTCATCAGTGTTGTTAGCTCTAGAATGTCAATATTAGGCTAGGGGGATCTTTGGGTCGGTCCCGAGGCTTTTGGACTTTTTTTGGGGTATTGAGTTCCGAGTTGGTTTTGGGCATGGGGCCGAATTTTTGTTAAAAAAATCTCCGTTAGAAGTTTCTTCGATTCCATTGATTTTAGAATGCTATTTTTGGTAGGGTAGCATGGTTGGTTTGTGTTCATGGAGTTCCAAATGAATCCCGAGGGTACATCAAGAGACTTTTTCGCCTTGGTGAATTGCTGGTTACTGCTATATTATTGCAGACAAGTTTGGTCATCGCGAACATGAGGTGGTCATTGCATTCATGATGGTATTGTTTCTTGACCATCACGATCGCGTGGGTTTCTCCTCGCGACCACAATGAAGAAAGCTGGGACCTGGTTTAGCTTACTCTATGCGATCACTTGGCTGGACCATCACGACCGCGATGGTCTGGCTTGTTTTTCCTCGCGATCGCGTGGGGTCCCTCGCAATCGCGATGAAGGACCCCAGGCAGCTATTTAAGCTGCCAACTTCATTTTCTCCTCTAAAAACTCCAATTTCCACTATTGTTGATCATTCAAGCTCCGGTTCTAGCCCTACTTTTTCAGTCTACTTGGTCTGGTAAGTCCATACTGATGTATCTTCTCCTTTCCGTTATATAATCCTCTTTAATTTCGGTTATTTTCTGTTGGTTTTCCTTTGGTGTTTCTCTTTAACTAGTAGGACCTCGGGGCTGTTTTGATCCACAAAATGACTCCTATTGGCGCTCAAATTTTGGGTATGGGTTCCTTAACCCATTACAAACATAATTGTGATTTTTATTTTTATTTTCATTGCGCGAGCCCCGAGGGTCATTATCCGACCCGATTTCTCGCTCGATTTTTTGTATAGCAATATGGGTTTCATTCTTCTAATCTTGACACTTGAATTGTGTTTTTATAGTGTGGCAACTTTCTGAGGATGTTCAGAAGAGGAAGATATATGAGTGATAGTTCATTTTTGCAGTTGGGCCATTAGGTAGGTTACAGTTTACTTTCTAGACTGAGTTTAATTAGATTATATATATATTATATATTGCTGGAAAATTAGGATGGACCATAGGTTTGAATTAGGCTTAAATTCTGTTACTTCTATTATTTTTGCCATTGTGGATTATAGATTAGAAATAATCATGTTATCCTTAGTCTAGGAGCCCGTACTATTGTTATGCCTAGCATAGAATCTTTATTATGCTTTTAGGATATTTTAGAGGTAGAGTAGATGCCTAAAGTTATTTTCATTGTTACCTTTTTTGTTATTCCACCTTACTATCGGTTGTGTGTGTAACTGTGGACCTGTGGCCATAGCTTGGGTTTAGATGGAATTCCAGGCCTGTTCCCTTGATTTGGGGGGTATTTTGCCCTGTTTTACGTTGATTGTGTGCTATTTTCTCTGATTATGGATATTTCATGCTCATACTGAATTGCATATTATCGATACAACAAAAAAGGGTGTTTCAAGGGTTTTTGGTTCAAATTTGAGGTTCACTTCGGCTACTACGATCTTCGTATCTTAAATGAGTTATCTTGAGTTTTACTACATATTTTGGAAGGAAAAAGGGGAAAACATTATTTTATGCATATATTATAGTCTGATGCGATATTTCGAACCCTCAAAGCATCATTCCATTTTTTTACTTCCCATTTGCATACATTTATACTATAGTCCGATGCGGTATTTTGGGCGCCCGATGTGGTATTCTGGGGTTATACTATTATGCATTCAAATATTACATTATCCCCTATTGCATTTTATTGACTTTGGTGCTTTTAGGTTGTTGATTACCTTGCTTGATTCTGTGTTATTTTCCTTTTTACTGGTTCAGTTAGTTCTGTCTTCAGTTTTATAACTGGATTTAGGTGGATCCTTTTATTTTCATTTACTTTCCTGTCATTTATTGTATATATTATTTTTATGCGCTCGGTTGGACTATGATGCCTATTGGGTACTCGTTGTCTTGGTAGTCATACTATATTTTGCATCTTTTATTGATGAAGCACCTATTACGAGCCACTCTCGCTGACCCTCCCATCATTCGAGGCCTGTTGCAATTTGGATTTCGGAAAGCTCCCGGCGCCTTGGAGACTTTACATGCTTTCCATCTTGTATTTCGGTCAATATTTTGTATTTTTGATAGATAGAGTCTATTGTATAGCTACTCCGTACTTTAGTCACTCTTGTACCGGTGACACCAGGTCTGAGTTGGTTCTCGTGTATGTTTTGTCTTCATAGTCACTTTAGGGCCATCTTTTGTATATTCAGTACAGTTGGTATATATATATGGTATTGGCCGTATCTCTTTTATTTATGTCTTCTGCTTTTTTTACTTTAACTGCTTTATTGTCTTCCACCTTATTAGGTTTGGTTTGTCTACTGGAGGTCATATAGGCGCCATCATGGCCCAGTTTTGGGTTTTGATAGAGTGCTATCAGAGCACTAGGTTCACTGGACTCACCAGTACAAGAACACATTGTGGATCGGTATGATGACTTCCGTATCCTATCTGCAAGGGGCTATGGGACATTCCGTGGGATAGATTTAATCTTGTTTGATTCCTTTTCGTGCTTCCTTGACTTTATCAACTTCTAAGTATCTTTGTTTCACTCTTTCTTGGATGGTTTGGATGAGATCTGCAATGGGTGAGAACGATGCCCCTGCACCTGCAGTTAGAGCCCAGCTAGGGGAAGGGGTAGAGGTCGACCTAGAGGTTGAAGTAAGGGACAAGCTATGGTGCTACCTCGGTCTTGGGGTAGACTACCATCACCAGATCCTGAGGATAGGGTTGTTGAGGTACAATATGAGTCAAAAGGCATGGGGCTAGCCCAATATCCAGCAGGTGTCATGGCTACTCCAGTGTTGCAGGAAATGTTTGTTTGATTATTGGGGTTTGTTGAGGGTATGAATCCACCAGCAGCTTCACCAGGTACTCCCATAGGTTCTCAGGTTAGAGATGAGGCTTAGACTTTAGCTCAGGCGGCATGACAGGGTTTAGGAGCACATCCTGCTATTGTGGCTCCCAGATTGGAGGTGTTGCCAGTCCCTTCATTGTTCTACCTATTCCGGCTGGGCCAGTTATGTCTTCTGAGGAGCAGACAATGCTTGGTAGGTTTATTAGATTATGTCGTCAAAGATTTTTGGGTTCTTCTAGGGAGGATGCACATTAGTTTCTGTCTAGCTTCTAGGAGAGATTGCATAATTTAGGGTTAGTCGAGTCGCATGGACATATTACACCATGTTTTAGCTGGATGGTCCACCGAAGTAGTGGTGGAGGTCATATGCAGCTTGTAGACTAGCCAGGTCACCTCTGCTTACTTGGGCATAGTTTTTTAAAGCTTTTCTGGAGAAGTATGTATCGCATAGCATGAGGGAGCATTTGATGGATCCATTTGCTGGGTTGGAGTAGGGTTCTATGTCTATTTCAGAGTATGATGTTTGCTTTCATCAGTTGTCTAGGAACGCCACTATGATTCTTCCCATCGAGAACGAGAGGGTGCATTGCTTTGTTCGAGGATAGACTTTACACCTTTGATTGGCTACAGAGGGTATAGTGGCATCAGGCCAGTCTTTTCTGGAGGTAGTGGACCATGCTCACACTATTAAGTGACTACTTTGCAAAGCCTAAGGGGGAAACAATACGAGGTCCTGCCATTAGGGAAGTTTCAGCGATTCACATGCCCGTGGTAAAGGCTACAATGGTAAAGGTCAGTACCAACAACGTTTCTTGTAGAGCCGGCCTGTTCAGGCGACATTATAGACTTCCAAGGACAATAGTATCCAGAGTATCGTTCCTGCCCCAGGAGGTGCTCATTCGGGTTCCACAGGTCATGGTGGTCATTCTGATTTAGCTGGGTCTTCACAGTGGAGTATGTTTGGTTGGGGTTGTTATGAATCTGGCGAGATAGGCCACTTTGCTAGGGAGTGTCCATTAGCACAACACCATAGGTGACATGATTAGATGGTTCAGGCCCCTAGAGTTCCAGCACCTCCAACCAGAGGTGGTGCACAGGGTAGTAGGGGTTGTCCCCAGGGTACTAGAGGTGGTCCTCAGTCCGATAGATCAAGTGGTCATGGTGGTCGAGGCCACATGTATGCAGTTCTGGGATGGACAGAGGCCGAGGCTTCAGATGCTATCATCACAGGTAAAATCTTCATTTGTCATCAGTCTCATTGGATGTTCCTTTGTATGTGTCTACCCTAGTAAGAAATTATTTAGTAGTGGATCAGGTGTATCGGGATTGTGTGGTGACTATCCTGGGGTACGATACGTGGGTAGACTTGGTTGTACTTGATATAGTTGATTTCAATGTGATCTTAGGCATGGATTGGTTGTCTCCTTATCATGCGGTCTTGGATTGCTTCGCCAAGATTGTTACTCTACGGATGCCTGGCATCCCTCCTATAATATAGAAGGGTGTTGATAGCCACATGCTGAGTGGATTTATATCTTTCCTGAGCGCCCATTGGTTGGTCGGGAAGGGGTGCTTATACTATATTGCCTACGTCTGTGATACTAGTGCCGCTACAGCTTCTCCTAAGTCAGTTCTTATGGTTTGCGAGTATTTAGATGTGTTTCCTTCTAATCTTCTGGGTCTTCCTCCTGATCATGACATTAACTTTGGTATTGATGTTGAGCCGGGCACTCAGCCCATTTCTATTTTGCCATATCGGATGGCTCCAGCTGAGTTGAGGGAGCTTAAGGATTAGCTCTAGGATTTATTGAGTAGAGGGTTCATCAGGCCTAGTGTGTCTCTATAGGGTGGTCAGGTTCTGTTTGTGAAGAAGAAGGACTGGTCCATGCGTATGTGTATTGACTACAGGTAGTTGAACAAGGTGACAGTTAAGAACATGTAGCTAATGCCGCATATTGATGATTTTTTTGACCAACTACAAGGTGCAACGGTGTTCCTGAAGATAGACTTAAGGTACGGTTATCACTAGTTGAGGATTAGGGCTGAGGACATCCCAAAGATTACATTTTGGACTCGATACAGCCATTACAAGTTCCTAGTCATATCTTTTGGGTTAACTAATATCCCAAGAACATTTATGGAGTTGATGAACCATGCGTTCAGTGCCTACTTTGAGTCATTTGTAATTGTTTTCATCAACGACATTTTGATTTATTCGAGGAGTAGAGAGGAGCATGAGAAGTATCTTAGAGTTGTACTTCAGACCATGCGACACCATCAGTTGTATGCCAAATTCACTAAGTGTGAGTTTTGTCTTGAATCTGTGGCATTCTTGGGGAACGTAGTGTCCAAGGATGGGATTATGGTAGATCAGGAACATATTGCAGCAGTTCGTGATTAGGCTAGGCCTACATCTCCTACTGAGGTTCGTAGTTTCATCGGGTTAGTATATTATTATAGACGATTTGTGGAAGGGTTTTCTTTTATAGCAGCTTCATTGACTATATTGACTCAGAAGAATGTCCCGTTCTAGTGGTCAGATGAGTGTGAGGTGAGCTTTCTGAAGCTCAAGGCCTTGTTGACATCAGCTCCGATTCATGCAATATGGAGGACGACTAGGGATGTGTGTCAAATGGGACTGAACATAGGATAGGGTGATTGCTTATTCATGCAAATTCATATTAAAAGGCATGGGTAACCTTGGTTTTAAGTATGGTTATTATCCCTTGATCAACAACCATATATTCAACAGCCTTAAGTCAAGCACTATTGATTCATTAATAAACAACCAAGCTATTGTTTAGTGAGGTCATACTATTTCTAGCTTTAGACCCTTATGTGGGTGATTCCGTCGATATGAGCTATTTCTAGCCTCAATCTAAATGGAACCCCAAGTTCCCACTGGCAATTTCACATCTGAAGTTATGAAATCCTCTTTCAAGCAACAACATTGATAACGCTCAAACTACACCTCAAATTAACGAAGCGTAAGCGATCGTAGTCAAGTAAAGAACCCAACAAAGGTTGGGGTCGAATCCCACAGAGAATATGGTGAAGATTAAGACTTTAGTGAAGTATGTGACTAGTCGTCAATCGTTTCCAGTAAATAAAGGGGGGGGGGGTTTTGTAATCAACGTGAACAAAACAAATAATAAACGTGTGAGTTTTAATCAATATGAGAGAATGCGAACTAGGGATGTGTTCACCATGGCGTTGTTACAATCGATTCTAGGCTTAACAGGGTTCTTTCTATATGCGTGTCACGATGTGATTGCGTCAATGGTATCGTCTAAACGTCTCTCGACCAAATAAACAAATTTCCTTTTCTATTCTCTCGACCTCGAAAAGATGTGCTTTTTAGCTTTCAATCCTAAACATCAAGTAGATTAATCCAGTTACGGCATTAATCATTAAGACGAGAGTTAGTAGTCTCGAATCCTTGTTGTTAATCAAGTTTCCCGGTTTTAATCTCTTTACTCAAGCAAATTAAACCTAGGCATGTTCTAATGTTTGCAACCACTAGAAAACGTGACATAAAGTATGATTAACAACGTGACTACATGTAAATTGAACCCGTCGCTACCCGGAATCTATATCGCTACTTTAGCCATGGCTCCCACAACCCTAGTTGCGGGAGTTTTAGTTACTCATGCTCGAAGAAGAAGAGAAAATAGTTGTATTCATAATAAAGGGAAGAAAAGTCTTACAATATAATGAAACAATCAATCTTCCAATATCCAAGAGCAAGAAAAACCAAGAACTCACGAACGAATCAAGAACACGAGTTCAATACCAATGAACCGTGTTGTTTGATTTCAAAAACAACTAAAACGTGTTTTAAACTAATGGGTGAATAATATGTAACATAAACCTATCATAGGGTATTTATAGGAGTCAAAGAAACCAAATCCAAAACGGGTTAGGAGTCCTAAACGCGGACAGCCGCTGGCGCGCCACTGCTTTGGTGTGACGGCCCGGCTGACGGACCGTCACTGCCTTGACGGACCGTCGCCGTGGTCGTCACCCCTAGGCAGCACCACTGCCTCAAGTTGACGGTCACTGTGACGGACCGTCACATGTGTGACGGGCCGTCACTCAGGCCGTCACTCTTAGGCAGAATCCTCTTTTTCTCGTATTTCCTTCCGTTTCCATGTTTGTTCCATTTCCTACAAATACAACATAAAAACATCAAAAACAACAACGGTTGCTTGAAAACATACGATTGTTCTTAGTTAAAAGGAGTCGAAAGTGACGTAAAATGGCGTCACATCAACACCCTCAACTTAAAACGTTCGCTTGTCCTCAAGCAACATAACATAAAACAATACGACGACTTAACTAAGAAACAAACTCGTGTCTATAGCAACCCATGGTCATTCAAAACTTATTCAATTAAATCAAGCTCCCTCGTAGCACACAAATGTATGAAACACTAACTTGCAAGGATCCAAACATGTCATTCCGATATGATAGAACATTCTACATACACACGCGCAGCTATCCTAACAATCAATAGACAATACAGAAATCTTGGTGCCCTCACCACAAAGAAATCCCACACACAAGATTTGGGACTAGGTAAGCGCTCACACTCACAAACGATTTCAAACAATGCACATGCGATACCATAGGCTTGCCCTTACTATTCTATTTCAGTTCTTCAGAAAGCCGCTCAGGATCACTACAGGACTTGTTTAGGCTTGTAATGAGGCTTCGGGTGCAGGTAGGATATATTTAGGGGTTAGTGACTAAGCCCTCCTTGGAACCACCGACGTCTTATCACCACATAACTTTACTTTGTCCATCCTTATTCACCTTTAAATTCCTTCTTTCTAGCTACAGGTGCGGCCTCTTTATTTTGACAATCCTTTTTATTACTTTTTCGATCTTTTTCATCTCTATTTTTTTTTCTTTTCTTAGGCACACACCCGAAATTTTCCTTCTATTCACAACCAACCATCTCCATCCTCTTTTTCTTATCGTTTACCTCTATAGTAGCCACCCTCAACTTAGGCTGATTGCCTGCGTTGAGGTGCACGGTGTCCAAGGAAGGACCAGGGCCAAAATAGGGATTCAAAGTTAAACAGGAATGGTGACAGGTTATTGAAAGAATAAGGTCAATTATGGCTCAAACAGGGATCAAGGGATTATTTATATTTGGACGGTCTTTTAGGTTAAGTGGACTGCACGCAAAAAGGGCCTGTGATCCTTTCCTAAGCAACCAAACTTCGAACTTAACAAAATAGACCGGGCAAGTTCTAGATGCATGCACAGAGTAAGAATTTATGACAATAATCTCACACGCTCTTGGCACCAAGAAACTATATCGCTACCAACTATCAAACAACCGCTCGGCTTAAGCATACTCATTCTACTCATAATCACACAATGACATACAAGGATCCAGACAGTCAATCGTTTCAACATAAGTACAAAACCAGAAAATTTTTAAAGGGGCGCTACTTTGATAAGAAATCTCATGCTTTGCTATAGACACTAAAAAAAAATTTAATACAACAACCTAAACATGCCGGTTCTACTAGATAGCACACCGGAGGGAAAAGAAATCGGCAACAAAAACCCTCGGTGGTGACTCACAGGTTTTCCAACACCCTCAACTTAGACTCATGCATTGTCCCCAATGCATACATATGAAAACTAAAACTGTGAGAATAAAGGAATACCTGTGAAGTCGATCGGACTCAGATTCCAGAATGATGTTGGAGACCGCCAGGGTCTCCAAAACAAGAGAACTCGATGGAGTGTGGCATTCCAGCTTCCTTTTTGGGCTCCATCGCTAGTCGCGACAACTTCTTCGCTCTTTCTTTATAGATTCTCTTGCGGTGTTTTCGTTTCTTTGATCTATTTTCACCGCCTTCCTCTACATTCTCGTCCTCTTGCGATCGCGACTTGACTCTCATAACAGCTCGGGTTTCAACACAACCCTTCTCCTCAAGATCCATATCCGCAGAGCCTTCCTCGATAGCATTGATGACCGCGACCACCCTCATGTCACTTGGTTGCTTCATCACTCTGGACACATCGAACTTGACCATTTCATTGTTTAGCCTGAAGGTCAGTTCATTTTTCTCCATGTCAACCAAGGCTCTTGCTGTGGCTAGCAATGGTCGTCCCAAGATTATGGGAACTTCGAAATCCACTTCGCAATCCAAGATCACAAAGTCGGCCGGGAATATAAGCTTACCAATCTTGACCAACACATCAGATAATATTCCCACAGGTCGCTTTACCGAACGGTCAGCCATCATTACTCTTATGGACGTGGGTTTAGGAGCTCCCAATCCCAATTGTTTGTAGACAGCTAGCGGCATCAAGTTGATGCTAGCACCCAGATCACACAAGGTTTTCCCGAAGTTGAGCTTCCCAACAGTACAGGGAACAGTGAACGCACCTGGATCTTCCTTCTTTTCGACCAACAATCTAGAGGAAATAGCGCTGCAGTGGTGGAGGTTGTCTTCCGGTTCAAAGCTTACCGACCTCTTCTTTGTAATCAAGTCCTTCATGAACTTGGCATAACCGGGCATTTGTTCCAGCGCTTCCATCTATGGTATGTTTATTGAAATCTCTTTCAGCATGGTCATGAAGTTCAGGAACTTACCATCGTCAGCTTTCTTCTTCAAACGCTGGGGGAAAGGAGGTGGTGGTCGAGGCATCATTGTTGGAAGCTTTTCAGCTTCCTTGCGTTTCTCCGCGGGCTTTGGAGTTTCCTCCTCTACCGCCTCTTCATCATCCGCAACATCACCTTGAGTCTGAACTACCGGATGTGATTTCGGTAATATTTTTCCGCTTCTTGTGGTGATCGCCATACAACTTGCGTCATTCCTCGGATGAGTGGTGTCGCTCGGCAAGGTACCCGTCTTCCTTGGGTTTAGAGATGCCGAGATGTGACCCACTTGCTGCTCTAGTTGTTTGATCGCGGTTGAGTGTGACTCCACTACCTGACTCAATATTGATAACTCATTCCGCATTGCCTTTACCCCAGAGTCAGTCGATTCCACCTTCAGCAGCATTTTCGCCATCATGTTCTCAAGTTTGGACGTCTCAGCCTCGCTGCCAGTTTTATCCCGATTAACAGGTGGTATATACAACCCACCTCTATTGGTGTTGTTCCTCCAGTTTCCTTGGTCGCGCTCTTTGTAGCCACTTTTATCATAGTGGTTGTCTCGCTGATAGTTCCGACCTTGGTTTCCCTGGCCATTGGCCTGGAAACCCCCCAAGTAATTCGCTTCCTCAGTCTCCATACCTTGGGAACCCACAGCTTGTACCTTCTCCATACCTCCTGAGAACAAGTGCTTGGTTAGTAGGTCCAACTACATTTTCAGATGCGCCATGTCTTGGTCGCGCTCCTCCTCTTTCCTACGCTGCTCTGCTGACATACCAACGGTATAGGTGCTAGCTGCAACCTCTGAATCTCGTGTATGCCAGGCCCTGTTAGTTCTGGTGAGCCTGTCCAAAGTAGTTGTGGCCTCAACAAAGGTGAGACCCATGAATGCACCACCTGCTGCGTTGTCTAACGTCGGCTTGGTAGCCGAGTTCAGTGCCCGGTAGAACGTTTGCATCAAGAAGTTATCGGTCAACTGATGGTTCGGGCATTGGGTTATCTTCTTTTTGAATCGCAACCAAGTCTCGTGCAGTGCTTCGTGCAGTTGCTGCCTGAAGTTGCTAATCTCGTCCCTCAACTGTATCATCCGAGAGGGTGGAAAGAACCTTTCTAGGAAAGCTCCTCTCAACTCTCCCCACGTTGCGATAGAGTCGGGGGTCAGCTCAGTCAACCACAATGCTGCCTCATCAGACAAAGACAATGGAAACAACCTGAGCCTGATCGCTGTCTGACTCACGCCCGGCAACTCAAACGATTTGCAGATCCCCACGAAATTCATTAAGTGCTGGTTTGGATCATCACCAGCGGCACCACGAAATACACCTCTCAAATTCAGCAACTGAATCATCGTGCTAGTGATATTGAACTTTGCTCCGGGTGGTAGCGGTGGAACAACAATGGCGCCCGTAGCGCCAGCTCCATCTAAGTCGAGATCCTCATCATTCCGTGCGATCTCATCCTGCAGACCACCAACATTCAGATTTATTTGGGCCTGCAGTTCTGCAGCGATCCTCGCTGCCTCTAGTTGTGCGGCCATATTCCGCCTCAATGTTCTAGCAAGCTCGGGGTCGTAAGGTACAATTTGTTCCCCTGAACTTCGGGTACTTGGCATGCACAACTGTGTACCCTGTCAAAGACAAAAACAACAAACAAAAATAAAAGCAGGAAATTATGACTAAGAGTCAAATAATCACACCAGACTTAATCAAAAACCGTATTCCTCGGCAACGGCGCCACTTTTTGATAACGCTCAAACTACACCTCAAATTAACGAAGCGTAAGCGATCGTAGTCAAGTAAAGAACCCAACAAAGGTTGGGGTCGAATCCCACAGAGAATATGGTGAAGATTAAGACTTTAGTGAAGTATGTGACTAGTCGTCAATCATTTCCAGTAAATAAAGGGGGGGGGGGTTTGTAATCAACGTGAACAAAACAAATAATAAACGTGTGAGTTTTAATCAATATGAGAGAATGCGAACTAGGGATGTGTTCACCATGGCATTGTTACAATCGATTCTAGGCTTAACATGGTTCTTTCTATATGTGTGTCACGATGTGATTGCGTCAATGGTATCGTCTAAACGTCTCTCGACCAAATAAATAAATTTCCTTTTCTATTCTCTCGACCTCGAAAAGATGTGCTTTTTAGCTTTCAATCCTAACATCAAGTAGCTTAATCCAGTTACGGCATTAATCATTAGACGAGAGTTAGTAGTCTCGAATCCTTGTTGTTAATCAAGTTTCCCGGTTTTAATCTCTTTACTCAAGCAAATTAAACCTAGGCATGTTCTAATGTTTGCAACCACTAGAAAACGTGACATAAAGTATGATTAACAACGTGACTACATGTAAATTGAACCCGTCGCTACCCGGAATCTATATCGCTACTTTAGCCATGGCTCCCACAACCCTAGTTGCGGGAGTTTTAGTTACTCATGCTCGAAGAAGAAGAGAAAATAGTTGTATTCATAATAAAGGGAAGAAAAGTCTTACAATATAATGAAACAATCAATCTTCCAATATCCAAGAACAAGAAAAACCAAGAACTCACGAACGAATCAAGAACACGAGTTCAATACCAATGAACCGTGTTGTTTGATTTCAAAAACAACTAAAACGTGTTTTAAACTAATGGGTGAATAATATGTAACATAAACCTATCATAGGGTATTTATAGGAGTCAAAGAAACCAAATCCAAAATGGGTTAGGAGTCCTAAACGCGGACAGCCATTGGCGCGCCACTGCTTTGGTGTGACGGCCCGGCTGACGGACCGTCACTGCCTTGACGGACCGTCGCCGTGGTCGTCACCCCTAGGCAGCACCACTGCCTCAAGTTGACGGTCACTGTGACGGACCGTCACATGTGTGATGGGCCGTCACTCAGGCCGTCATTCTTAGGCAGAATCCTCTTTTTCTCGTATTTCCTTCCGTTTCCATGTTTGTTTCCATTTCCTACAAATACAACATAAAAACATCAAAAACAACAATGGTTGCTTGAAAACATACGATTGTTCTTAGTTAAAAGGAGTCGAAAGTGACGTAAAATGGCGTCACATCAAACATAACCAAGTAAGGAAATCAATGTTTGCAACCACCAATTTTAGAGTTAAAATGTGGTGAAATCACTAGACCCATGTCAATAAAGCAATTATAAACAAGAATTAGCAACACCCACACCCATTCATCAAGTAACCATCATCAATGAATCCCTAGATACGAGGTTTATCTACTCATGCTTACGGAAAGAGGTATACCAAGTGGGTAGTTCAATTTTCCATCCATTCAAGCTAAATGTCTCAATATCCAAGCTCAATTTGTACACAAATGGTGGTTCTAAGGAATGGGAAGAAGGAATTTGATGAAACCCTCTTTTTCTTCTTAGAAGGGAAAACTGGTTCACAAAGCTAAGAATATTTTTAAAGCTCAGTGCTAGATGCATTATTTACAATTGTTCCTAAATTGGGCATATAAACATTCCCAAGGCTTCACATAGTTTTGGACAAAAATGCCTTTTGGGCGGTGTGCGTCGCGACGTGCAGTTTGCACCTTGTGATGTGTGCATCGCACACCCTACTTTAGCGGTTTAGTAATCCAGCAAATTGGGTAGCTTCATGCGAAGGGGTTGCGGTTTGCACAAGGCATTGTCCACATCGCACAGCGACCACACCCTTTAACAGATCCTTCAGTCAACTTTCATCTCCATGCGGTGAAAGGTGTAATCCGCACCATGGAAAGTGTGTGTCGCACGAGGGCCGCATCTCTTAGCAAAATCTTCGTCTTTCTTGCTTACTTCAAACTTCACTCCTTTTTGGCTCTTTTTGGTTCATTTTCTTGTTTTCTATCTTTGGTCACAAGTACTTGCATAGACATCAATAAAGGCCATAAGAACCTCTAAATCTCATCAAAACATAGCAATAATTCATGTATAAAGGCTAAATAAGTTGGTAGATTACTAACTTATCACCTGCAAAATCTCATTATGCCCTACATGGGCGACACTCATAGAAATACCCGATTCCCATCACTTAACTTTAAAGAAAAAAGTCTATGGTCTACATAGCTCTTCTGCCTACTCTAGACTGCCCGAAGTCTTTCTTGAATCACCAAAACTCTATCCAAGAAATCACAATGTAGGTTTTTACTCTACGATCGGGACTCAAAACCATCAAACCAACCCACTAGCGATACGCCTACCATATAAGGCCTCAAAAGGTGCCATGTGAATACTCGAGTGATAATTGTTATTATAATCAAAGTCCACCTAACCATGAACCCCTAAAATCAAGAACACAAGCCCGTAACATGTCCTCTAGGACCTGGATAGTCCTCTTGAACTGGCCATCTATCTGAGGATGGAATGTAGTGCTGAGCTGAACCTCTGTACCTATCTCTCACTGAATTATCCTCCAGAACTGAGATGTAAACTAAGTACCATGGTTTGAAATAATAAAAGCTAGAACCCCACAGACACTTACAGAGATATATTGGAGCCAACCTCTCTACACTATAGGAGGAATGAATCAGCAAGAGGTATACAGACTCAGTCAGCTATCGAGTATAACCCAAATAGAGTAAAACCCTCAAGAAGTACATGGCAACCATGCTATAAATTCCATAGTTATCTCTTCCCACTTCCACTCAGGAATGTAAAGTCTCTGCATCAATCCATCAAGTCGCATGTGCTCGAGCTTAATCTGCTGGTAGTTTAAGCACCGAGATACAAACTCTGTTATGTCCCTCTTCATACTATTTCACCAGTAAAGGTATCTCAAGTCTAGATATATCTTAGCTCCACCCAAATGGATGGAATATCTGGAACAATGAACCTCACAGAGATTCAAATGTATCAAGTCCCTAACTCTTAAAACACAAAGGTGGCCATCAAATCTCAAGATACCATCAAAATCTAAAGTAGCCCTACTAGCCTTACCCCACAAAACCTAGTCACAAATATCACACAAATGCTGATCCTCAAACTGACGCCACAAGATATGACACATCAACCCTAACAAAATGATTAGCCATGGACTGGATGTCCAAGACCAATAGTATCTCTGAAACTAAAAGAGAAGCAAAGCTTCCCATACTCAATGCCTTCTGGCTTAAGTCATCCGCTATAACATTTTCTTTGTCTGGATTGTACAAAATAGTAATGTCATAGTCCTTCAGTAACTCAATCCATCTTTGCTGCCTAGAGTTCAACTCTCACTGACTCATGATGTACTGAAGACTACGACGGTCGGTTTAAATCTCACTGTGAACTCTATATAGATAGTTCCTTCAAATCCTGAGTGCGAAGACTATCGCCACCAACTCCAAGTCATGTGTGGGATAGTTATGCTCGTGATCCTTCAGCTGTCTTGATAAATATGATATTAGTCGACCCTGCTGCATCAACACACAACCAAGACCAATTGATGAATCATCATAATACACTGAGAAGCTCTGACGCTCATTTGGCAATGTCAACACCAAATCTGAAGTCAATAAGGCCTTAAGCCTCTAGAAGCTATCTTTGCACTGATCAGACCACTAAAATAGGACATCATTCCTAGTCAGCCTAGTCAAAGGTGATGCTATGGAAGAAAAGCCCTTGATGAACCGTCTATAATATCATGCCAACCCAACAAAACTACGAACCTCGATAAGAGTAGTAAGCCTCGACCAATCATAAATGACTGCAGTCTTTACTGGGTCCATCCTAATCCCATCCTTAGATACCACTTGTTCTAGGAATGCTACTAACTCAAGCCAAAACTCACACTTTGAGAACTTGGCATAAAGTCGATGATGTCTTAATGTCTGGAGCACGATCCTCAAATATTGCTCATGCTCTTCTCTATGACATCACTAAGTACAGCTTGAGCACTTTGCGCATCAAGTCCATAAGATCTGCTAGGGCATTATCAACCCAAAAGACATCACCAGGAACTCATAATGGCCATAACATGTCCGGAATATATTCTTAGGTATTTCCTTTGGTCTAATCCTCAACTGGTGGTAGCCTAACCTCAAATTTATCTAAGAGAACACTGCTTTACCCTATAGCTGATCAAACAAGTCATCTATATAAGGCATTAGATACATGTTCTTTATAGCCACCCTATTCAGCATCAGATTATTAATATACATCTGCATCAATCCATCTTTCTTCTTGACAAACAGAACTAGAGCACCCCAAGGTAACACACTTAGCCTGATAAAACCCTTAGCTAACATGTCCTGTAGCTGAACCTTAAGCTCCCCCAACTCAGCTTGACCCATACGATACAAAGTGGTGGAAATGGGCCTTGTACCCAGCTCTAACTCAATGGCAAAGTCTATATCACGCGCATGTAGAAGGCCTGTTAGGTCGGTCAAAAACATGTCTAAAAACTCTTTAACCACAAGGACTGACTCGGGAGAAGAATTGTCGGCGCTAAAAACCCAAACATATGCTAAATAAGTCAAACACCTGAACAAAATACACTTCCTAGATTGAAGACAAGAAATAATCTCAAAAAGTGCGTGACCAATAGAACCCAACAACATAACCGAGGATATGCCATGCATGACTAAGGTGATGGTCTTGGCATAACAATCCAAAACTGCTCGACGGATGGATAACCAGTCCATGCCCAGAATCATATCAAAGTCTAGAATATCTAATATCATCATATCAACCTAAGTCTCAAGACCACCAACAGCTACCAATCATGATCAAACAATATGATCCAGTACTAAAAAATGGTCTACCAGGGTAGCCATAGATAATGGAACAGATAATGGATCACTAGCAAACCCAAGCAAGGAACAAAGTAGCCTGAAACATACGAACAAGAAGAACCAAGATCAAACAAAGCTGAAGCGGACTGATGGCAAATAAAGATGATTTGCCAAAAGACAGTCGATTAATATTCACCAAAAAAGTATATGCTAAAAAACGTTAAAGTAAAAATTGGGGGGAACAAGGAAAGGGGAATTAGGAATATCATAATTTGAACTAGAAAACAACATAAATAACAAATTTGTAATCTAATGACAGGACGACTAGGGGTAAGTTTCTGATGGAATTCATACGTAGGTTAGGGTACTTGCTTAGTTATGCAAATTCTCAACAAACGATATGGGTAGCATTGGTATTACTCATATTTGTTAATCTCTCGATCTTCCAAACTTATATCCAATTATGTTTACTCAAGCACCATGGTTTCAACACAAACCAACCAATTCAAGCTTGGGTAAGTGATACTATTTCTTGCTTAGACTCTTAGATGAGAGTTTCCAACGATTAAGCTATTTCTAGCCTCAATCTAAGGTGGAAACCTCAAATTCCCACTATTGAATTCCTTTTGAATTATGAACCCCTCTTTCAAGCAAGAACATAATTAGGTAAATTCAACCACTGTTTGCAACCATCACTTTTAGTATTAAGACTTTAGGAATTCAAAAGAACCATGTTAATTTATTAATTATAAACACAATTAAGTAAGACCCATACCCAAATTCAAATACCCATTATACACATACCTTTAGACAAGAAAATTAACTACTCATGTTAAGGAAATAAAAAATTATTCTAATTGGGTGATTCAAATTTCCATTCATAGTTAAGTCAATATCCAAATCCAAGATCAATTTGGTACAAAAATGGTGAATTCTCAAGGTAGAAGATGAAGAGAATTAAGTACACTCTCTATCTTCCTTGGCAAACTCTATGCTAAAAACTATTCAAAACTTGTTCAATGATATCAAGTAAACTACCCAATTTGGGTTTTAAAAGCTTCCCAAAATGCCACTTGAAAGTTCAAAAAATTGCCCTTTAGGCATGGTGTGACACGACATGTGGTCGCATCACACGTTGTGCATATCGCACGTTGCTCTTCTTCTCGATAGTGATTTCAACAGTTGTTGGGTGACATGCAAAGGGAAGTGCATAATGCATGTGTGTTTTGCACATCGCACAATGGCTGCACCTCTTGGCAGATTCTTCTTCTCTTTCAAACAACTTCACACTTCAACCCTTTTTAAGCTATTTGGGTCCAACTCCTTTATTTTCTACAATTGACCAAGAGTACTGTCACGCCCCGAGGCTATCCCCTAGGCGTAACATGGGACTTGGGACCATAAGTTCCCCAAGTTAACCCTTTGCTAAAGCATGACTTAAACAAAAATAGATAAACTTAACAAAAGCATCAAACTGAAGAGATAAATGGATTGAGTCATCAACAGCTCAAAAAAACCATAACAGAATCTGAAACCCAAATACAAAATCTCTACTATGTCTGAAAGCCTTTAAACTGGATAATGAATTACTGTTACAAGACCCCCAGCTAACTCCAAATACTAAACTAACACCATAAAGATAGACAACTGATACTAGTCCTCAAAGTATGAGGACTCACCACTCGAAGCTGGGACACCTGCTAATTATTAGCCACGAATTCGAGGACCCGAACCTGAATTTGCATCATCAAGAGGATGTATCGCAAGATATGCATTAGTACTATAGGATGTACTGAATATGTGAGATATGCAGAATCTGAGTAAACATGTTATAAATGCTATAAAACTGATCTCATGCTATAACAATAAAACTGTAATGTAAATGACTCAAGGAAATATCATAAGCTTAAAACATAATCAAAAGTAGTAAGTCTGAAGTCTGAGCAAGAGCCAAATACTTTTTAAAACATGAAACTGCTTTTGTGGGAGGTTCTCTTAACCGACATAGACCATGTGAGCTAGATGGAATCCGATGTATCCGCCTCATTGAGAGGACCCAATATACCTTGCAAGGGTATAAAGAAATAGTTGTTGCCTGATCACTAATTCTAATGCCCAACAGAGGGGACTTATGAACCTATGGGGGCATGTAGTTTTGGGACTAACGGTACTCTCACCCCATCCAACTCGGTGCTAAATACTACCCCCAAAAAACATACATATAGCTCATATAATACTTGGGCATATCTGATGCCAAAACTAGTCATAACTAATGACATATCTGATCCCAAAACTAGTCATAACTAATGACATATCTGATGCCAAATTTAGTTGAAAAGCATAAGGACATGTCTGATATCATGAAATTCAATTCATAAGTCTTAAAAACTTAACAGTGCCATAATTCAAAACATACTTTTCTTTCTAAATTAATACATGAAGAATTAGGCATGCAATTTCATAAATACATAAGGTCATGTTATCTAAACATGCCCATTTTAACTTGAAAACATGCAATTCAATGGAATCATGCTAGAAATTATCTTTAACGCATCGGTATTTTTAAATCAATTAAGGAACTTCAAATAAATCATAGATAAGTGATGTGAAACCATGAATTGATACTTTAAAACTGAACCCATAAGTTTTCCCCAAATTGGTAAGAACACTATTTTCACAAATTCATAAATCAAAGTAAGAATCATGGGGTTTGGGGATAAGGGTGAAAGGAATCCCTCATTGAATACCCGCATACCTTATTAAGCTAGATTGATCTTAAGATGAAAATAAATGGAGGCTTGATCTTGGGTCTTGAGACTTGGAGATTGAAGGAGTTCTTTCGTCTTTTGGAATAGAATTGCTTAGAATGAGAAGAGTTTAGGCTATTAGGGAATAAAAACCTACTAAAAATTGTCAAAACAACCTCACTTAGGAGTTAAAAGGATGGAAAATTACAAAAATACCCCTAGAATTTAATTAGGAAAAAGCTATAAAAAGTTGAGTTTCAGGGATCACGGGTGCATTCCCAGAACCGTAGAATGAACCATGACTCGTGGTTTCCACTCGTGGTTCCTGGACCAATATTCAAGCTGCAGAAGACATTCTACGGGTCAACAGGATGGACCATAGTTCAAACTACGGTCCGTAGACCGACTCATTGTTTTCAGGGGAAACAATCTGCCCTCTTATCTAATTCCACGACTGGACAGGACGGGAAATAGATTGACCCATGGTCTATAGAACCAACTCGTGGTTCTTAGACCAGAGATTGAACAAGCAATCATGAACAACAAGTTCATTCCACGGCTAGTGGTTCAAACCATCACCCATGGTTTGGATCCATAATTCTTGAGAAGTTCCAAATTTGTAGATTTTCTAAGTTTGAAAGCTAGATCGAATTCCGGGGTGTTACAATATCTCCTCCTTGGGATCATTCATCCTCAAATTGAAGACTAAAAAAGGAAAATTGGAAAGAAGACAACCCAACCAATCAACAAAACAGGGAAAACTGAAGAATAAACATGAAACTGAGCTTTTCAACTTAAAACATGATAGAACTATCTTTGGAAAACATGAATGCATGCTAGGATCATGAGGTAAAACTGATGGACTAGAACCATAAGGACATACTAAGGAAGAAAATAATACCTCTAGCTGAAACTGACTCGGAAGGAAAGAGATAAGGGTACTTGTCTTTCATGGCTACTTCTGCTTCCCAAGTAGCTCCCTCAACTAGCTGATTTCTCCAAAGAACCTTCATCGATGTGACTTCTTTGTTTCTCAACCTCCAAATTTGATGATCAAGAATCTCCATGGGAACTTCCTCATAGTAAGGATATCCTTCATACTCACATCTTCCAAAGGAAAAATCAAGGTCGGATCACCAACACACTTCTTCAACAAATAAACATGGAAAATCGGATGAACCACTTCTAAATCTGTTGGTAAATCCAACTCATAAGCAACACTACCAACTCTTCTCAAATTCTGATAAGGACCTACAAAGCGGGGAATAAGTTTCCCTTTCTTGACAAATCTCATAACACACCCTTCATGGGTGACACTTTAAGAAATACCCAATCATCAACCTCAAACTCCAACTCTCTTCTCCTCACATTTGCATATGATTTCTGTCGACTTTGAGGAGTCTTCAACCTCTCCCTAATGATTTAAACCTTCTCTATATTTTCATGAACTAAATCTATACCAATCAAATCTACCTCACCTACCTCAAACCAACCAATAGAAGTTATAAACCTCCGCCCATAAAGTGTCTCATAAGGAGCCATCTAGATGCTAGAATGAAAGTTGTTGTTGTAGGCAAACTTGATAAGAGGTAAGTGTTCATCCCAATTACCTTTGAAATCAATCACACAAGCTCTCAACATAACCTCCAAGTTCTGAATAGTATGCTCTGTCTGGCCATCCTTTTGTGGATAAAAAGTTATTCTAAGCTTAACTTGAGTACCAAGACCTTTCTAAAATTACCTCCAAACTAGGGATGTAAACTGAGTACCCCTACTTGAAATTATAGACAATGGAACACCATTTAATCGGAATATCTCCCGAATATAGAGTCTGGCATAATCTTCTGCTAAATCTGTAGTCTTAACAGCCAAGAAGTGAGATAACTTAGTCATTCAGTCGACAATCACCCAAATAAAATCATGTTGCCTTCGTGTACGAGGAAAATCAGTAATGAAATCCATATTGATTTCTTCCCATTTCAAAGTAGGAAGATCAATATCCTAAGTCATACCACCCGGTAGATGATGCTCTACCTTCACTTGTTGACAGTTGGGACACTTAGCCACAAAACCTTTTATGTCCCTCTTCATGCCATTCCACAAGTAAACTTCTCGTAGGTCACGGTACATGTTAACAGGCACTGGGGTGAATAAAATTCCTGGAGCTATGAGCCTCTGACAAAATCCATTTTATCAACCCATCTATGTAAGGAACACACAATCGACCCTGATATCGAAACACACCATCTCCCTCTTGGGAGAAAACCTCTACCCTTTGCTGATGGACTGCACCTTTCAGCTGGTGCAAAATAGGATCACTGTCTTTCTTCTCTTTCACTTCAGCTACCAAAGATGATTCAGAACCATTCTGAACAGTAACACTACCTTCTATCGATTCCATATGGCGAACACCCAATCAAGCAAGTCGATGAACATCCTTGGCCAATTCCTTCTTCCCATTCTCAACCAAAGACACACTACACATAAAAAAACCTACTAAGTGCATCCGTCACGACATCGGCCTTACCCGGATGGTAAAGAACACTCATATCATAATCCTTAAGAAGCTTAAGCCACCTCCTTTAATGAATATTCAATTTCTTTTGAGTGAACACATACTGAAGACTCTTATGATCGGTGAATACATCCACATGAAAATCGTATAAGGAATATCTCCAAATCCTCAAAGCAAAAATCACGGCCGCTAACTCAATATCATGAGTAGGGTAGTTCTTCTCATGAATCTTAAGCTATCTAGAAGCATAAGCAATCACTTTGCCACGCTGCATCAACACACAACCCAAACCAATCCTAGAAGCATCACAATACATAACAAAGTCATATACCCCCTCAAGTACAGCCAACCCTGGAGCTGTGGTCTATCTAGTTTTCAATTCTTGAAAGTTCTTCTCACATAGATTCGACCACTGAAATTAACATTCTTTTGAGTAAACCGAGTAAATGGGGAAGCAATGGAAGAAAACCCTTCCACAAATTTTAGTATCCCAGAGGATTCAGAATTAATTTTAATACTTGGGGAAAGTATAACTCTTAACCTATAAAGAGATATGTGGTGCACTATACATCAAATTAATGATCTTTGAGATACCTTGGTATTTAAGAATTTTTCAAGGAGTCATAAATTATAATTTAAATTCTAGAAATAAAAAAATAAAAGGTAAGTTATGAACGGCTGGCATTACGATAATTATTGGTTGTGTGAATACTTTGAAGGACCATGTGGTGTATATATTTAATCATATATATAAATGGGCTGCTGCTACTTGGAGAAAAGTAAATTGTAAAGTGAATCAAGTATTAAGTAAAGTTAAGAAGGGGAAAAGAGCACTTGGTTTGGATTTTCTCCAAGCAACAAGAAATAGTAAGAGTACATAAAAACGCAGTGGCATCATATAGAGCTTTTGGAGCATAAACTTATAGTTATTTTCAAATGAGGGGCATCGGAGATTCTATAATCTCGGATAACTAAATAGTCTCCGTCCAAGAATTTGAAAGATTTCATCAAGAGTCCAAGTTGAAATTTGATTTCAATTAGGTAATTTCTCTATCCCAAACTCGAATATAATTATGGATTACACATTTGGGAAGTACTATGAAGAGATAGTCATCAATTGATTTGAATTTCATATTAGTTCTTGAAATGGGTCTTCATAAATAGGGTTCTTAAAAGAAAGGAGAAGATAATTAAAGGAGAAGTTTTTGGTGATTCCTACTAATTGAAAGATTTATTATTGAACTTTGTAAGATGAAAAATAAGGAATTCACTCCGAAACTACGATTAAGAAATTTGATCAACCTTTGGCATAAGTGAAAAATATTAGATTAAATTTTAAGATGAATCTACTGGCTATTGATGGATATATATGTGTTTTATGTATGTAGTTGATTGGGTTGGTTGTATATATACTACATCGAGGTGTGTTGGATTGTTGAAAGCTCGGGGTGCCATTACTAGCTAGCGAAGCACACGAGGTATGTGAAGCTAAAATTTCCTTCACCGTAAGGCACCACCCTACATCACATGTTCCCTCTATAAAGGTCAAATAGCCTACATGAAGAATGAAAACAAAGTCTTTATTTGCTTTATGCATCATTCCCTTATTTAATTATTAAATCTTACATGTACTCTTATTACTCCCTTCGGGTCAACTTTCATAGTAATTTACATGATCGTAAGTGTCTTTTCTTGAAATCCTTAAAATTCACCTGACGTGGTCTTATATATGTGTCATGTATTATAAATGAAATGAATAGCCATAGCATAATTACACTAGCTTATACAATAACCTATTTTATATGACCATAAGTTAAAGCAAGAACTACTATTTGGATAGTGATATCGTATTCAGTAAGTTAAGTATCATATAGATATCTTACTTGAATAGTTGAACGATTGTTATCGTAAATCATATGTCATAGGCCTTTAAGGTCATTACTTGATAAAAGTTAGCGACGGGAGGGTATTCATAGGTTCTACTTGACACACCTGCGCGACGCTATTTTGTGCATAGGATTGAGACCAGACCCTTATAGCAAGCTCGAATATTGTGGCGTACCTGCCCTTGTGGCATTATTTGTATTTGGATTTAGATGAAACAGCATGCACTAGTTTTCACTTAATCGAGCCAATACATGGCAAATGTGGCATGCGGGCTGACCCTCATAGTGAGCCCTCAAAGGGCGTACATCATATCAAACCGCGATTATAGTTATGTGTATAAAATTATAGCAATAAGTACTTGAGCAACATATGCTTTATACGTGACTTGGATCGCCTTCGGTAGGCCATCACATGATCAGTTGTATTAAATATAGTGTAAGTACGTCACCTAGGCAAGACATTGGGGATATATTATAATGATCGCTTCTTTTAATGTTACATGAAAAACTAATAAGGTTGATGCATAGATTATGGTTTAATATCGTACCTCTATTATTTGTATGCTCATAATTCTTATATTTTGACATTTGATTCATATGAGCTTCAATATTTGTCTACTTTTTATTCTGTCTGCTTTACATACCAGTACATATTTTATATGTACTAACGTCCCTACGTTTGGGGCACTGTATTTTCTTATAAATATAGGGTCAGGTTCACAAGGGAGAAAACACCCGCGTTAGGTTCTTTTTCTACCTTCAACTGATATTTAGGTGAGCTTGATCTCCATCTAGAGCCAGTATGTGTATAGATCTATAGTTGGGTTTGTCGGGGCCTTTCTCGACTAGTTATTAGTAGTATAGCATTTTGCACTCTTTAGAGGCTTTCTAGACATTACCTAGTGTCACATTGTAAAGGCTTTGTTCAAATGACTCCATGATATATATATATGCATCATATGATAGTTTTCTGGTCGTTTATTGGTTGGTAACATCATTTATGTCATAGATTACTCGTAAAGCAGGTGGTCATACAGTTCTTGTCTGCCCCGCTGATTTGGGGAGTGATAAACTTGGTATCAGAGCCTAGGTTCAATTGTACCAGGGAGTCTAGGAAGCCGTGTCTAGTAGGACCTTACTTATCAATGTGTTGCACATCACATTTATAATTAAGGGAATGCATGGGCATTAAGGAATTTGATGTTCATTTGCAATCTTGATTGTGCGATAGAGCTAAGTAATACAAGGTTACTTTTGACTCATACTCTGCTTATTTGTGATCTAGATCATGTCTACTACAGATAAGGATAAAGTATCCCAGTGGGTCACTGCAAGCACAACTCAGGATGCAACAATTGCGGAGCAGTCTCCAGTATTAGGGGAACAGACTAGGGCTCAATAGAGTTTGCTTAGTCTTATGCCTCCAAGTTCTCAGTTGCCCAGGACAGAAGGACCTGCAGGGATTCATACACCTCGAGTGATTCCAACAGTAGTTCTTGTACCTCCACTAGGTGCCTCACAATAGGATCTTAGATGAGTGATACAACTTCTTACACAGTTGGTAGCCGCCAAAGCTCAAAGATAGAATGTGAAGGTCCCTGTTCCTGCTCAAGGAGAGGTAGCCGAATCTAGAATTTGAGATTTCCTCTATATGAATCGGCCAGTGTTCACATGTTCTAGCCTTGCAGAGGACCCTGAGCAATTTATTGATGAGACTCATAGGATTTGTAAGATGATACGGGTATCGGACATAGATTCTGTTGAATTAGCCTCTTATCAATTAAAAGATGTTATTGCTTTGTATGCGATATGGGAAGCTTTGAGGGGTTAGAATCCTCCCCCAGCAGTCTGGACAGACTTTTCAAGGGCCTTCATGGATCATTTCTTACCGTTGAGCTCCGACAGGCAAAGGTGGATGAGTTTCTGCATTTAGAGCAGTGTGATCTCAGTGTCAGAGAGTACAGCTTATGGTTTACGCAGTTGTCTAGATTTTCTCCAGAATATGTTAGTACTCAAGCATCAAGGATTCATAAATTTGTGTGTGGCCTTGCGAGTCGCTTGAGGGACAACCTTTCTATTGCTGCTTATAATAGGGATATAGATATAGCGAGGATCATGACATATGATCACAAGTTAGATAAGGACCACTGTAATCGTGAAATAGATGACGGGAAGGAACAGAGTAAGAGAGCTAGGATGGCTGGCCAGTAACAGGGGGCAGTGGAGCTTCCACCAGTAGAGGGCCACCTAGGCAGACTCAGTTAGCGACACACTCCACAGTTAGTTCTCCAGCTCAATTTTCGAGATATAGACATGAGTAGGGTCAGACTTCTAGGGCACCAGGCCTATGACCCAAGAGGGATACTAGTAGGGGATTACCACCTCGACCTACATGCAGAGAGTGTGGCCAAGCACATATAGCGGAGTGTCAGCGTGGGTCAAATGCTTGTTATTGGTATGTATAGGAGGTCATATAGTACGAGATTGTCCGTGTCTCAGATATAAAGCTTGAGGTGATAGATCACAACCTACAGGGTCCATATTAGCCTCATGATCATCAGCACCTTCTTCTTCTCGAGGTCCTCAGACACTAGCAGGTAGAGGATCTGGTAGAGGCAGAGGAACTCGTTCTAGTGCTTGCCCAAATTGCTTGTATGGACTAGTCGGTCGACAAGATTCAGAGGCATCCCCAGCTATGGTCATAGGTACTCTATCCATTTTCTCATATGATGTATATGACTTGAAAGACCCAGGAGCTACCGTATCATATGTTACTCCATTTATTGCTAAAAAGTTCAGAATAGAGCAAGAGTTGTTACATGAACCATTTGCGGTGTCGACTCCAGTAGGAGAGTTTATCATAGCTAAGCATGTCTATTATAATTGTGTAGTGACCATATGTGGCCGTGATACATTGGCTAACCTAATTGAACTTGAAATGGTCGGCTTTGATGTCATCATGGGTATGGATTGGCTATTCTCTTGCTTTGCCACAGTTGATTTCCGACTTAAGATTTCCTGATTTCATTTCCCGGGCGAGCCTGTCTTTTAGTGGAAGGGTAATAACATGATGCCTAGAGGGAGGTTTATTTCCTATCTTAAGGCACGAAAGCTAATTGCAAAAGGGTGTTTATATCACCTTATCCAAGTAAGAAACCTTGAAGCTGAGAAACCGGTGCTAACTCTTCATCATTACCAGTGGTGAATGAGTATCCATATGTGGTTCTGGATGAACTTCCTGGATTACCTCCAATTAGAGGAATTGACTTACGTATTGATATAGGTCCCGATACTCAACCATTATCAATTCTACCTTATAGAATGGCGCTTGCAGAGTTGAAGGAGCTAAAGGGGAAGCTGAAAGAGTTGCTTGACAAGGGCTTCATCCGACCCACTATATCGTGTTGGGGTGCATCAGTGTTGTTCATATATAAGAAAGATGGAACATGGACAATGTGTATAGACTACAGGCAGCTAAATAAAGCAACAATAAAGAATGAGTATCCTCTTCCCTGAATAGATGATTTATTTGATCAGCTACAAGGAGCTAAATGCTTTTCAAAGATTGATTTTAGGTCTGGTTACCACCATCTGAGGATACGTGAAGTAGACATTCCCAAGAAAGCTTTCTGGACAAGATATGGGCCTTTCGAGTTCTTTGTTATGTCATTTGGACTAACAAATGCCCCATCATCCTTCATGGATATGATGAATAGGGGTTTGAAACCCTTCCTTGATATGTACGTGATTGTATTTATAGATGACATCTTTGTATATTCACGTGATGAAGTTGAGCATGCAAATCATTTGAGATCAGTGCTACAGACACTCAGAGATAACCAGTTATATGCTAAGTTTTCTATGTGTGAGTTTTGGTTAAGCTCAGTAGCCTTTCTTGGCCATGTGGTATCCGAAGAAGGCATCAGAGTGGACTTTTAGAAGATATAGGCTGTGAAGAATTGGCCTCGACCAACCACTCCCACAACGGTACATAGTTTCTTGGGGTTAGCTGGTTACTATAGAAGATTTGTGGAAAGATTTTCCTCTATTTCTGCCCCATTGACTGAATTGACGCAGAAAGCAGTTAAGTTCCAGTGGTCAGATGCGTGCGAAAGAAGCTTCCTAGACCTAAAAAATAGATTGACTACACCTCCAGTATTAACCTTGCCAGAGGGCACGAAAGGGTATACTGTATATTGTAATTCTCCAGGCGCTGGCCTTGGTTGCGTCCTGATGCAACATGGAAAAGTTATAGCGTATGCCTCTCGGCATTTGAAGAAGCATGAACAAAATTACCCCACTCATGATTTTAAGCTTGCAACAGTTATGTTTGTGCTTAAAATATGGGGACACTATTTGTATGGGGTGCATGTTGATGTCTTTACAGACCATAAGAGTCTTCAATATCTATTCAAGCAGAAAGAGTTGAATCTAAGGTAGAGGAGGTGTCTAGAACTGCTGAAGGACTACAATGTCGATATCCTTTACCACCCAAGTAAGGGAAATATTATAGCAGATGATCTCAGCCGATTATCTATGGGTAGCCTAGCATATTTGTCACTCGTTCAGTGTGAAGTGGCCAGAGATGTGCATAGATTAGCAAGCCTAGGAGTTCGACTCATGGATTCTGAAGATGGCAGTGTTGTAGTATTGAATACGGCAGAGTCGTCCTTAGTGGCAGTGGTAAAAGAGAAACAATATGATGATCCCTTGTTACCTCAATATAAAGAAGGGATTCGACAACATCGGATTACATCATTTGAACTAGCAGACAATGGCACTTTGAGATGCCAAGGTAGATTGTGTGTACCTGATGTAGATGGCCTAAGACAACAGATTATGGCTAAGGCACATTACTCTCATTATTTAATCTATTCGGGCACTACAAAAATGTATCATGACCTTAAAGAGGTCTACTGGTGAAATGATATGAAGAAAGATATAGCAGGATATGTAGCACAACACTCATATTGCCAGCAAGTGAAAGTAGAGAATCAAAGTCCCGGCAGCCTAGCTCAGACTATATGTATTCCATTATGGAAATGAGAGGCTATTAATATGGATTTCATCACAGGCTTACCCTCTTCTTTTCGAAGACATGACTCTATTTGGGTAATAGTTGATCGGCTGACAAAATCAGCCAATTTCATGCCTGTTAAGTCTACCACACAGTTGAAGATTATGCTAAGCTTTATATAAAGGATATTGTTCGCTTACATGGGACCCCAGT
The DNA here is from genome assembly GCA_003996215.1 of Jaltomata sinuosa. Lineage (NCBI taxonomy): Eukaryota > Viridiplantae > Streptophyta > Magnoliopsida > Solanales > Solanaceae > Jaltomata > Jaltomata sinuosa. The sequence continues at coordinate 595,545 of QJPP01007585.1, read as the reverse complement.
CTCCATTATTTCAAATAGAGGTGCCAAATTTACAGCTCATTTTTGGAGATTGTTCAACAGAGGCTTAGGAACACATGTGAATATTAGCACTGCTTTTTATACACAGACCGATGGTCTAGTCAAGTGCACTATTCAGACGCTCGAAGATATGTTGAGAGCATATGTGCTGGACTTTAAAGGTAACTGGGATGATAATTTGCCCCTAATAGAGTTTTCCTATAATAACAACTATCACTCTAGCATTGGTATGACTCCATTTGATGCTCTATATGGGAGACGATGCAGATCACCTATCGGTTGGTTCAAAGTAGGTGAGACACAAATAGTAGGACCAGATCTAGTCCATCAAGCCATTGAGAGGTCAAGTTGATACAAAAGCAGTTGGAAACTTCTCAGAGTCAACAAAAATCATATACGGATGTGCGATGAAGGGATTTGGAGTTTTAGATTAATGATTTGGTATTCGTAAAGGTATCACCTATGAAAGGCGTTATGCTATACGGGAAGAAGGTAAGTTGAGTCCTAGGTAATTGGACTTTATAGAGTTATACACAGAATTGGCCAAGTAGCCTATGAGATAGAATTAGCTCCAGAGATAGATGCAGTGCATCCGTTCTTCCATGTGTTCTATGTTGCACAAATGTTTAGGAGAACCTTCACATGTCATAGCTACGGAGGATATCGAGCTTGCAGGAGACTTATCATATGAGGAAGTTCCTATGGCTATATTGGATCGACAAGTTAGAAAATTAAGAACTAATGACATAGCTTTAGTTAAAGTACTTTGGAGGAACCAGAACATAGAAGAAGCCACATGGGTAGCATAAGCTGATATGAAAACTAAATATCCATACTCATTTCAAGAACCATTGGAAGGTTTTTAAGCTATTTGTTTCCTTTATATGATTAATAGTCTCTATTATATTTATTTTGTTTTTATCTGATTCTCTAATGATAGGTGTAGGTGCTTGATGTATGCTTATGATTCTAGAGACTTTCATGGGTGCAGCTTCTAGGTGTAGCGTATAAGGTAAGTTTCAGTATTTGTGGTAGCTATTATTTGAGTATAAGGCCAAACGAAGCCTCGTGTAGTATCTGTTGAGCATTGTATTTGTTGTTATGCTCTATGAAGAGTAGTTATATGTATTCTGGCTTGCTGACAGGTTTCCAATAGGACTATTTACAAAGGAAACTCTGTCAAAATTTCTGAAAATTTTGAGAGTTAGCCAAATTTTTAAGGCCTTATGATGAGTAGAGTGAAATGAAAGTTTATTTGGTGATCCCGTATTGGTCTGGGGAAAATATGAAACTCAATGTAAGCTACAAGCATCATTCGAGGACGAATGATCCTAAGTGGGAGAGATTGTAGTATCCCAGAGGATTCAGAATTAATTTTAATACTTAGGGAAAGCATAACTCTTAACCTATAAGGAGATACGTGGTGCACTATATATCAAATTAATGATCTTTGAGATACCTTGGTATTTAAGAATTTTTCAAGGAGTCATAAATTATAATTTTAATTCTGGAAATAAAAAATAGGAAAGGTAAGCTATTAACGACTGGCATCACGAGAATTATTGGGTGTGTGCATACTTTGAGTGTCCGTGTGGTGTATATATTTAACCATATATATATGGGATGCTGCTACTTGGAGAACCAAAATTGTAAAAGTGAATTAAGTATTAATACTTGGCTTTGAGTAGGGTCACTTTTATAAGAAAAATATTATTAAGTAAAGTAAAGAAAGGGAAAAGGGCACTTGGTTTGGATTTGCTACCAGCAACATGAAACAGTAAGAGTACGTATGTTCTCTTCTTCCCAGTGGCATCACATAGAGATTTTGGAGCATAAACTTATAGTTATTTTCAAGTGAGGGGCATCACAGATTCTATAATCTCGGACAACTAATAGTCTCCATCAAAGAATTTGGAAGATTTCATCAAGAGTCCAAGTTGAAATTTGATTTCAATTAGGTAATTTCTCTATCCCAATCTCGAATATAATTATGGATTACACATTTGGGAGGTACTATAAAGTGATAGACATCAATTGATTTGAATTTCATATTAGTTCTTAAAATGGGTCTTCATAAATAGGGTTCTTAAAACAAGGGAGAAGATGACTAAAGGTGAATTTTTTGGGGATTCCTACTCATTGAAAGATTTATTATTGAACTTTGTAAGATGAAAAATAAGAAATTCACTCCAAAACTACGATTAAGGAATTTGATCAACCTTGGGCATAAGTAAAAAATATTAGATTAAATTGTAAGATGAACCTACGGGTTATTAATGGATATATATGTGTTTTGTGTATTTAATTGATTGGGTTGGTTGTATAGAGACTACATCGAGGTGCATTGGATTTTTGGAAGCTCGGGGTACCACTACTAGCTAGGGAAGCACACGAGGTATGTGAAGCTAAAACTCCCTTCACTGTAAGGCACCATCCTACGTCACATGTTCCCTCTATAAAGGTCAAATAGCCTACATGAAGAATGAAAACAAAGTTTTTAGTGTCTTTATGCATCATTCCCTTATTTAATTATTAAAGCTTACATGTACTTTTATTACTCCCTTTGCATCAACTTTCTTAGTATTTCACATGATCGTAAGTGTCTTTTCTTGAAATCACTAAAATTCACCTGACGTGGTCTTATATATGTTTCACGTATTATAAATGAATTAAATGGCCATAGCATAAATACACTAGCTTATACAATAACTTATTTTATATGACCATAAGTTAAAGCAAGAACTACTATTTGGATAGTGATATCATATTCAGTAGGTTGGGTATCATATAGAGATCTTACTTGAATAGTTGAACGATTGTTATCATAAATCATATGTCAAAGGCCTTTAAGGTAATTACTTGATAAAAGTTAGCGAAGAGAGGGTATTCATAGGTTCTACTTGACACACCTACGCGACGCTATTGTGTGCACAAGATTGAGACCAGACCCTTATAGCAAGCTCGAATATTGTGGCGTACCCGCCCTTGTGGCATTATTTGTATTTGGATTCAACTGAAACGTCAAGCACTAGTTTCCCCTGACTCAAGCCAATACATGGCATATATGGCCTGCGGGCAGACCCTCATAGAGATCCTTCAAAGGGCGTACATCATATCAAACCGCGATTATAGTTATGTGTATAAAATTATAGCAATAAGTACTTGAGCAACATATGCTTTATACATGACTTGGATCGCCTTCGGTAGACCCTCACATGATTATTTGTATTAAATATAGATTAAGTACATCACCTAGGCAAGCCATAGTGGTTATATTATAATGAATGCTTCTTTGAACGTTACATAAAGAACTAATGGTTGATGCATAGATTAAAGTTTCATATCGTACCTCTATTATTTGTATGCTCATAATTCTTTCATTTTGACATTTCAATCATATAAGCTTCCTTATTTGTCTACTTGTTATCTGTCTTCTTTACATACCACTACATATTTTATATGTACTGACATCCCTACATTCGGGGCACTGTATATTCTTATAAATGCAGGGTCAGGTTCACAGGGGAGCAGACACTCGCGTTATGTTCTTTTGATACCTTCAACTGATATTTTGGTGAGATTTATCTCCATCTAGAGCCAGTATGTGTATAGATCTCTAATTGGGTATGTCGGGGCCTGTCCCGACTAGTTATTAGTAGTATAACATTTTGCACTCTTTAGAGACTTTCTAGACATTACCTAGTGTCACATTGTACATGTTTTGTTCAAATGACTCCATGATATATATATATATATATATATATATATATGCATCATATGTTAGTTTTCTGCTCGTTTATTGGTTGGTGACTTCATTTATGTCATAGATTACTCGTAAAGCAGGTGGTTATATGGTTCTTGTCCGCCCCTCCAATTTGAGGCGTGACATAAATCTCCTGTAGTAACTAACCAAACCCAAAAAACTCCTAATCTCAGATGGGGAAGTGGGTCTAGGACAGTTCTTTACTTCCTCAATCTTTTGAGAATCAACCCGAATACCAGCTCTAGTTACTATATGACCTAGAAAAGCAACAGACTGTATCCAAAACTCACATTTGCTAAACTTAGAAAATAACTGTCGATCTTTGAGAGTTGTCAACACTACTCTCAAATAGTCCGCATGCTCTTTCTCACTCCGAGAATAGTTAAGAATATCATCAATGAACACAATCACAAACATATCTAAATACTGCTTGAAAACACAGTTCATCAAATTCATTAGTCAAAAAGACATAACCACAAATTCATAATGACTATACCGAGTTCTGAAGATTGTCTTCGGAATGTCACACTCCTGAACATGAAGCTGATAATAACCGGATCTGAGGTCAATTTTGGAGAAGAAACTGGCACCCTGAAGCTGATCAAACAATTCATCAGTTCTACGAATGGGATACTTATTCTTCATTTGTAACCTTGTTCACCCAACGGTAGTCGATACAAATTTGGAGGGAACCATCTTTCTTTTGAAAGAATAAGACTGAAGCACCCCATGGAGAGATGTTGGGTCGAATAAAACCCTTATCAAGGAGGTCTTTTAACTGATCTTTCAATTCCTTAAGTTCTGTTGTAGCCATTCTATATGAAGGAATAGAGATTGGATGCATATCATGATGAATATCTATTCCAAAGTCGATTTCCTGTTTGGGAGGGTCTCCGGGCAAGTCCTCAGGAAACACTTTTGGAAACTCACTCACAATAGGAACTGATTGGAGAGATGGGGTTTTGGACTTCGTGTCCATAACCCAAACTATATGATAAACATAACCTTTAGAAATCATCTTCCTAGACTTAAGATAAGATATGAAATGACCCTTCGAGGATGGAGGACTACCTTGCCACTCTAAGACAGGTTCATTCGAAAACTTAAAACTGATGACTCGAGTAAACAATCAACCGAGGCATACCATGCATACAACCAATCCATACAACGAATAACATCAAAATCAATCATCTCCAACTCTACTAGATCCGCTGAAGTGACTCTATGAAGGACTGAGATAGGGAAATTTTGGTAGATACTTTTGTTTAGGACTGACTCACCAACAGGTGTAGAAACACAAAAGGGCTCGAAGAGCTGATTAGGACTAATCTCAAACTTGCAAGGAACATAAGGGGTCACAAAATATAAGGAGGCACCAGGATCTAATAAAGCATACACATCAAGAGAGAAGACTTTCAACATACCAGTAACAACGTCCGGTGAACTCTCCTGGTCCTAGCTAGAAGACATGGCATAAAGGCGATTCTGGCGCTGACTACAAGAACTAGAAGCAGTGCCCTATTGGGCCGGTCGACCTCCTGGGGCTGCTGGAGCAGAGTGTGTCCTACTACCTCCCTGCCCCTTCTTAGCTGAAGGGAAATACTTAATCATGTGTCCAACCTGCCCAGACCAAAGCATCCCTCTCTACTAGCTAGACACTCACTGGGGTAACTTCTACCACACTTGTTGCAAGAAGGGTAAGGAGTCCCCTTTACAGCACTACCCTATGAATAGTAACCAGATCCTCTACTAGTCTGATCATGATGAGGCTTGGGGGCCTGGGGAGGAACACTAGATGTTGAATGAATGGGCCCTGATTATTTCTTCTGAAACAAAGAGCGATGTCCACCTCTAGACTTCTGATGGACAAAACCAGAACTCTTCGATATAACCCTCTTGTTTTGCCTTGCCATCTCCCTCAACTTGTCTCTCTCAATTTGATGGGCATGATTCATAAGTCGAAAAATATCCATGTCACCCAAAAGTATCGCGGACCTACACTCCTTCTTTACCAAATTCGACACTCTGTAAACATACTTACTTATCTCATCCCATGGGTCAGCCATGATGGAAGGAGCATACCTAGAAAGCTGGGTGAACTTCAACCCGTACTCCTGAACCGACATAGAACCTTTCCTTAAATTCACGAACTCTTCGACCTTAGCTTGCCTAAACTCCACCGGGAAGAACCGGTCAAGAAAAGCCCTCTCAAAGCATCTTCAAGTCATAGGGACCACATCCCTAGCCCTAATATCTTTCCATTGAGTGAACCAAAAATGAACCACGTCCTTGAGTTAATAGGAAGCTAGCTCAATACCATCAACACCACCCACTTGCATCACACCAAAGAACTTTTTTACGTCATCCAATAAATTTTATGGAACCTCACCAACTTTCAAACCCCAGAACTCAGGTAGGTTCATACGAATGAAATCTCGAACTGGGAATGCAACTCCACCTTGGGGGAGGATAGGGATAGGAGCCTGCTTATTGGCCTGAGCGGCCATACTCTGAGCTAGCATATGAATGGCATTTCTGAACTATGCATTTGTGACCTCGAGGTCTGGAATTGGAGGGTCAACATTTCGGGCAGCTCTGCGAGGTATGGCACGGTGATGAGGCATAATATGAAAATCATAAAGAATGGATTAGAGGGTAATAGAGTTAAAGTCTATCGTACAATATTGATCATAAGTGTGGATCGTTTCACACACATGAAAGAGACTCTACTCGATGCGGCTTTCAGACACCGTAGGACTCTTGAACCTTAGGCTCTGATACCAAGTTTATCATGCCCCGAGGCTACCCCCTAGGCGTAACATAGGACTCAGGACCACAAGTGCCCCAAATTAACTCTTGGCTAAAGAATGACTTAAACAAACATAGATAAACATAACGGAAGCATCAAACTGAAGAGATAAATGGACTGAGTCATCAACAGCTCAAACATAACATAACAGAATCTGAAATCTAAATACAAAATCTCTACTATGTGTGGAAACCTCTAAACTGTATAATGAGTTGCTGGGACAAGACCCTCAGCTAACTCCAAATACTAAAAAGAAACCATAAGGATAGACAACTGATACTAGTCCTCGAAGTATGAGGACTCACCATTCGAAGCTGGGACACTGGCTAATCTTTTTAGCCACAAATCTGAGGACCCGAATCTGAATTTGCATTATCAAGAGGATACAAAGAAAGATATGTATCAGTACTATTAGATGTACTGAGTGTGTGAGATATGCAAAATCAGAGTAAACATCTAGATATGCTATAAAACTGATCTCATGCTATAACAATTATACTGTAATGTAAATGACTTAAGGAAATATCATAAGCCAAAAATATAATCATAAGTAGTTAGTCTAAAATCTGAGAAAGTGTCAAATACATTTTTTAAAAATGAAACTACTTCTATGGGAGGTTCTCTTAACCGACATAGCCCATATGAGCTACATATAATCCGATGTATCCTCCCCATCGAGAGGACTCAATATACCTTTGAAAGGTATAAAGGCATAGTTGTGGCATAATAACTAATTCTAATGCCCAACAGAGGGGACTTATGAACCTACGTGGACACATAGTTCTTAGACTAAGGGTACTCTCACCCCATCCAACTTGGTTCTAAATACTACTCCCAAAAATATACATATAGCTCATTTAATACTTGGGCATATCTTATGCCAAAACTGATCATAGCCAATGACATATCTGATGTCAAATATGGTTGAAAAACATAAGGACATATCCGATGTCATGCAATTCAATTCATAAGTCTTAAAAACTTATAATTCAAAGCATACTTTTCTTTCTAAATTCATACTTGATGAATTAGGCATGCAACTTCATAAATACATAAGGTCATGTTATCTAAACATGCAAATTTTAACTTCAAAACATGCAATTCAATGCAATCATGCTAAAAATCATATTTAATGCATGGGCTTTTGAAATCAATTAAGTAACTTCAAATAAATCATAGATAAGTGATGACAAACCATGAATTGATACTTTAAAACTGAACCCAAAAGTTTTCCCCAAATTGGGTAAGAACCCTAATTTCACAAATTCATAAATCAAAGTAAAAATCATGGGGTTTTAGGTATAAGTATGAAAGGAATCCCTCATTGAATACCAACATACCTTATTGAAGCTAGCTTGATCTTAAGATGAAATGAAATGGAGGCTTGATATTGGAGCTTGAAGGAGATCTTTCTTCTTTTGGAATAGAATTTCTTAGAATGAGAAGAGTTTAGGCTATTAGGAAATAAAACCCTACTAAAAATGGTCAAAATGACCTAACTTAGGAGTTAAAAGTGTGGAAAATTTAAAAAATACCCCTAGGATTTAATTAGGAAAAACACTATAAAATGTTGGGTTTCAGGGATCACGTGTGCATTCCATGAGCCGTAGAATGAACCATGACTCCTGGTTTCCACTCCTGGTTCTTGGCGCAATATTTAAGCTACAAAAGAGGTTCTACGGGTCAATAGGATGGATCATAATTAAAACTACGATCTGTAGACCAACTCGTTGTTTTCAGGGGTAACAGTCAGCCCTCTGGTCTGATTCCACGAGTGGATAGGATGGGCCGTACATTGAACTATAGTCCATAGAAACAACTCGTGGTTCTCAGACCAGAGACTGAAAAAACAAGCATGAACCATGTGTTCATTCCACGGCTCGTGGTTTGGACCCCTGAGAAGTTCCAAATTTGTTGATTTTCTAGGTTTGAAAGCTGGATCGAATTTTGTGGTGTTACAAGGACCTGCATTTTCATCAATAAAGGTAATAAGTACTTTTAAATCTCATCAAAACATGGCACTAATTTATGAATAAAGGCTCAATAAGTTTGTAGATTATCAACTTATCAGATACCCATAATGCTAACGATTAGCTTGGCCAACAATCTGGGTCAAAATGGGCTTGTGGGCCTTGCAACCTAAAATTGAAAATGGAAATTACTACGAGGTTCCCAACGTTGCTAGAAATTCATGCTAAAAATTTGAGCATAATATAGGTAGGAAAAAGGGCCTAAAACAACCCCTAAATTCCAAGAATAAAATAAGAATCAAATGAAGAGATTAACGAATATAAAGGTTAGAAACTTACAATTGATGACGGAAAATCAACCACGGATAAGGAATGTTCCACCCCATCATTTTAGGATGAACCCACGTAGAAATTTGAGCCTAGATATCTAAGAAAATGGTTGAAAGTGATTTTGGAAACATAGAAAAAATAAAGGAGATGACCCTTTAAAATGGCCAGCGATCGGCGCACCTGCAGTCATAATGATGCAAGTGCATCACCACAGCGGCATCGCGACCACCACAGAGGCGGAGGTCAAAAAAACCTCCAATCTTGCAGGTGCAATCCAAATGTCGCAAGGGCAGGAGAAGGAGCGCAGGTGCGTCCCCTACCTTTGCCACCAGGATCGCAAGTGCGACATCCAGAGTGCAGGTGTGGCTGCGTAGGTGGTGCCAAAGTACCGCAGCTGCGCTTATATCAGAACTAGCAGCTATCAGCTGCAAACCCATCGAAGCATTCCTCCTATCACACCCTCGGGGATCATTTTGAACCCCGTGAGAACAAACCAAAGATGCTACCCTAAACAAATTGGCATTCTGGACACAACAAAATTAACAAAATTCTCATACGAGGTTGATTTAATGAAAAGTAGGCCCCATGCCCCAAAACAAATTTTACCAAAACGGAACCCAATAGCCCAAAATGAGTCTTGAAGTCTCGGGATCCAAACAAAATATTCCTCTAGCCCAAAGTCGATATTCCGGAGCTAATCGCACTGATGGAATTTCTATCTGAGGCCGTCCTCTTTGAATGTTGACAAAAGTAAAACTTCCAACTCCAACTGGCCTAAAATCTAAGAAAGTTAAATAAAACCATATTGAAACCTCCTAGGCCCTGTCAAAAGGTTCAACTAGACTAAAATCCACGCTCCGGAGCTAACAGAACTATCGGAATTTGATTCTAAGTTTGCTTGCTGAGAATGTTAACTAAAGTCAACGATTTCCTAAGTTAAAGCTCTAAAATAGGGAAAAGGTCATAAAAATCAAACGAATGGCCCGGGCACTGAACCACCGGTCCAAGGAAGTCATAAATGACTTGGGGCCACTACAGGTAAACTGTAACAGTACAAAGAAAGAAAAAACATGAACATGATTGGAAGGGTCATTGCATATTGTGACACTGAAAATTTATCAAAAGGAAAACGTTCATTTCTCATTAATCATAACATAAAACTAATTGTAAGAAGAGTCTTTATGAATGTCCTTACTATTTTTCACAAATAATATATTTTATGATTATTTTAAAAAAATTATTTGCGCACTACGCGGGTACGTATACTAATTTTATATAAAATGCCTGTGGCGATAGAGGAAAAGTGAACTACAAATTTGTGTTTCTACATTTTTTTTATCCTTTTCTGTTGAAAAAATAATTGAAATACTAATCTTTAGGAAAATTGTAATGTGATAATCTATATGGGAAGAAAAAGTGATAACCCACGCAATTTTAAAATTATATTTATTTTTCTTCCCACTCTACTATAACGAGGAGAAACAAAATAGAGCAAGAGGAGAATTACAAGAGTTCTTATTATCTTTTTCTTTTTTAATATTGTGAGATCGGCTTAGATTAACTCATTTCTCTATAATATTGGTTACAGCCATACAAAGCTTTAGCTAATGTTGAATAATAAAATATTCTTGAATTTTCCTTTCACGATACAAAAGATAATAACAAACAATATACCGATGCCAAATATTGTGGTGAAATTCCCCGTAAATCAACCAAATTTATAAAATGACTAGTGTATTTATGATTCCAAACATTTATGTAAATATATGTGAAAATTCACTGAACAGAGAAATAATTAAATAAGTAATAACCAAAATAATCCCAAACAAATACCTAATCAATGCAACTTTGAGTACATAGAAAAATTTAATTTTGCATCTAAAAGAAGAACAATTTAATTTGAGATATTATCAAAAACAAAATCTTAATTATAGTGTATATTTGTTTATTATGTTATATTCTTGTGTTGTTTGTATTTAATTATCATATTTGATAATTGTATTTATCATTTATTTTCTTTAATTTTATATCAATTTTGTATTGGATATACTGTATTGAAAAATGAGATGATATTCAGATATTTTTTAACTCAAAATGTCCTAATTCATTTAATCAAATAAAATAACAATAATAATTTAATATAATAAAGTCCACACATCGCATGAGTATGTATACTAGTTAATATTAAAGGAGAGAAAGTATAGAACGTGAATGAGAGAATAAAGTAGTCAAGAATTGAAAGATTTAGGCTATACTTTGTGGTTAAGGAAAAAGGACTTCATAACTTTCGCAGGGCTATGAATTTAATTTAGACAAAGAATATATAATGAATGGATAAGGAATAATAACATTGTGAAATGAAAATGTGCTTGTAGGCTGCAATTAGATAGACTGTGTGATTAGGATCGACTATTTTGTCATGGACTCTTAATAGACTTGCGGTTCCTTGATTTTACTTTAGTAACTAAAAATCTATGTAGTATAAAAGAATTCGTGTTGTCACCCACGTTTAGTATTAGACACTAGACTTGTATTTTAAATGATCATTGTGGTGACAAATGATTGTATGAGGTTGATAGTAGTAGTTTGGGATTTTATCTAGTACATTTAATATATATTATGCATAAACTTATGTCAATAACTATGACATCTGTGAAGGTATAAGTGTGATATATTGAGCTCTAGATGAATAATTGAATGGAGGCTAATACATTAAATAGAGATGAAAACTTAAGAATTATAAAGGAAGACGTGTATTCGAGGAGGTATATTGTAATATGAAATTCTAAATTTCTAAATACTATGTGTGCCTAATTTAGTATTCATAAGTTGAGAAAGGTGAAAAAATGTTAGGCATATTATTTTTATTGTGTTCCTAAGAGCTGAATTGAGAGAATTTTAGAAAGATGATGTTGAGTCTCTTAGTATAATTTCAAATTCGTTTGAATTGGATAAATATAAATTCGAATATGTGATCTGAGTAATTTGCTATAAAAAATTAGATTGTTAGATTATAAGAGAGGTGGATGAGTAATATAATAAGAATATAAGTTATACAGTGATAGTGTTAGAGACAAGGACAAATTTAAGAGATATCTCAAAAGAAGATCTTGCCCAAAATTTTAGTGTCTGCTAATAAAGAGAATGACAGTCGTGCATTTTCTGGTACCACAATCATGCATAATAATTTAATTATGAGTCAATTTACAGATGAGGTTTACATACTTAGCATGTCGACTTTTAAATTAAGGGGTAAATGATAGGATGCCGAACCAAGATAGGTCTTGAGATCCAAATAATTAAAGATTCCAAAAAGTAATATTGTGATAGCAACCCATTCATATTTTAAAATACTCCTTTCACTTTGGTTAAGATGACACTTTACTCATGTCTTACATATTCATGTCATTATCTATGTATAGGGTTCAAACACTCCATACAAATTTGTGTGCATGCTCTGTTTCTTGAACGAGAAGTATATTCTTCAGGCGATGATCCTAATTTTAATCTATGATTTTATGAATTCATGTCCTATGTTATCACACCCATAATATATAAGCTCATTTATTGTGTTATGATAAGTCCCATGAACTCATTCCTTATGATATTCTTCTAATGTCTAATGAACTCATACCACATCATGTATCTGCTAAGACTAAATTTGTCGTATGATTCGTATTTATGATTTCTTTGTTCTATGTTCTATGTTCGTCTGCTTATGATGATGATAGATGACTATGTCATGTCTATGCTAAAAATAATTTTTTATTCATGTTTTATATATTTGATGTATGACATATTCGTGCCTATTGCGCTTTACTTCACATGCCCCATCTTGGGTGAAAATATTACAATGAGAATAATTCATCATTGAACAACGTTTAATTTATATTTGATGTTCATTCTCTAAAAAATAAATGTCCATCTATATGGTCAAGAGTTAGACCCCTTTCGTCTTTCATACAATTTATGCTCATTCTTTATAATTTCATTTACTCTCTCTTATGATATGATATATAATAGTAAAAATAAGCTAGGTAAGGAAAAAATAGGAGAGAGTAGATAACTTCTTTTAATGATGACTACAATATGCTTATTCCATCTATGCTAATAAGTACACAAGAAACACAATATAAGATTTAGTTATTATAATAGTTGGAGGGAAATTAATATGTGTGTCCTTGTAGAAGTAGGTGTAGTTATTGATGGTAATTTTTTTGAATATATTTATCTATAAAGGAGCAATAAAATAAATATAGTGATAAGTATGAATATCGTACTGATAAACGCATAGACCACTGCATCCTGTCACTTTCTTTTGAAGCTGGAGGGTGATTTATTATTGTGATAGGGAGAAATAATATTTTTGGGGATAACTCTAGGTTCAAAAAATATTCTGTCAAACATTAAAAAACTTAAGACCTGATAAATGTTAGAAGACAAAGGTTCTCGAGGGGAAGATAATGTATGACCCTATAATTCAGACTAGCATTGTCATGAGCTAAATGGTTGTGAGTGGCACCTACACTAACCCATCGGACAACAAAGGCGGACAAGGTCTGGGGGTACCAACCTAGAAAACCAACCCAAGAAAACTAATTAATGCAGTTATAGCCTATATACGCAGAGTCTAGGTAGGGTAAGCTATAACCTACCTGTCATCTAACTACTAGCTGTGGGAATGGCATCGTCCAGGCTTGAACTTCTCCGAGAAGCTCTAATATACGAGAACACTATCACAATAATAATCTATGCGTCAAGATAAGTCCAATGATAACCATAATTCTACAAGAGTAGGCAGGTTGAAATTTGGGTCAAAAGCGGTCCCACGAGCCCAAAACCTGAAATCAGAAATGAAAAGAAACACGATAATCACAACAAGCCAAAGAGTGCATGCTCAGAATTTGAGCGAGTTTGGCTAAGAGAAAGGGCTCAAAACAGCCTGCTCAAGTGAAGAATTAAGGATGGAATTTAAGAAAGAAAATCGAATATAAATTGGAAAATTTGCTTACCATAATGAGATGAAATACACCAAAAAATAAATTCTCCAAACCCACGAGCATGCAACTAAGAACGAGCAGCTACAATCAAGAATATTCCCCAAGCTTTCAAGAAAGCCATCCATGGAGTTTACTTATGGAGAGAAAGCAAATTGGGGAAGAAGAAGTTTAACAAAACGAAGAGGGAGAAAGGTGATTAGCCAACTTGAAGAATTCCCTAAAGCTTAGATCTATCTTGGAGCAATTTCTACAGAGTGGAAACTGATTTGGAGTTAGGGAAATTATGAAACAAAGGCTGGAAAAATGAAGGAAGAGAAATTTATAGGCATTGGCGCAGGCTAGCGCTATCACGCTAAAGGAGCGCGATCGCGCTGAAGAGAGGATCACAGACCAGCGCAATCACGCTGAAGGAAAAATAACAGGCTAGCACATTTGCGCTGCCTGGGCGCTGTTGGAGCTGAATAATCTTCTGCTGCAGAAAACCAGCAAAAAAAAAACTTCTACGAGATATTCCAGGCAAAATCAGAACCTGATACACACAAACCAAAGGTGCAACTTGAGTGAAAATGATGTTCTAAACTCAACGGAATCAACAAAACTTCTATAAAAGGTTGTTTCAGAGGAATGTTGACCCAAGTCAACACTAGCTAAGACTAACTAAACATCCAAAATGAGCCTAGCTTACTCAGGACCAGAACCAACCACCTATCTATACCAAACTCGATATTTCAGAGCTAACAACGCTGACAAAATTTCCATCCGAAGCCGTCTTATCTGAATATTGATCAAAGTCAACCAAGAAATCCCAACAGGCATGAGAAAGAAGAGTATCCCGGAGTGCAGATTAAGGGAGCACCTGGTGTGCTTCTTTATGAAAGATTCACTGGGCAGAAGTCTAATTGAGTGTAGTGTGCCCCACCTATTTGCCGATGGATAAGCGAACCATACCGATCCTTCCACTTCCTAACCCAGACTTTCAAATTTATCTGATTAGACCATGGGCTGAATTTATGATGACCTTTTTAGTCATCTTTGCATTTTTGCATTCATTGTACTGTTAGATCTTTCTTGTAGTGACCCCAAGTTATTTATGGCTTGCTGGGACCGGTAGTTCGATTTCATGGTCGTTCATTTAGTTGTTTTTGTTGTTTGCCTATTTTAGAGCCTTAACTTAGAATATCATTGACTTTAGTCAACACTCTTAGTTAACTTGCTCGGAATTGAATTCTGATAGTTCCGTTAGCTCTGGAGTGTTGAGTTTGTTCTAGTTGGACCTTTAGTTGAGGCTTGCGAACTTCCGGTGTAGGTTTTATGTTGTTTTCTCTGTTTTTAGGCCATTTAGAGTTGAAAGTGTAACTTTGGGTAGCTTTTGACGATCGGTGCATCTGATTCAAAATCTGATGATTCCATCAGCTCTAGAATATTGAGTATGGGTTGGGTAGGTGGTTGGCTCAGGTTCCGGGTGAGCCAGGCTCATTTTGAGCCTTTGAGTTCTTATTAGTTATGTTGACTTGGATCAAAATTTCTCCGAAACAACCTCGAATGGAAGTTTCATTGATTCTATTGTGTCCAGATCGTTGTTTACACTATATTAGCATTATTGGTTTTTCAATATCGGTTTCCGATTATGCCCGAAATGCCCTGGGAAGTTTTGGAAAGTTGCTGATTTGTTGTTGCAGGTGCAGGCCTCAGGACTTAATCGCGATCGCAAGCCTCGTCCCTCACAACCGCAATGAAGCACCTGGACTCCTATTCTTCATGATCGCGTGATCACCTATCGTGATCGCGATGAAGCATCTTCCCTATTGTTCTTCGCGACCGCGTGGATATCCTTCGCGATTGCGATGGTCTACCCAGCGTGGTCCTCAAGACCGCGAGGGGTCCCTTTGCGATCGCGATAAAGGACCCCTGGCAGTATAAAACTTTTCTATTTCATATTTCTAGCCATTCTCTCTCAACTTCATCCAACTCTAACTCACCCAAACCCTCTCTAAACTGATAAAACTAGTACACTATTGAAGAATTATCGTACACTCGATAAATTCGTGCTCCGTTGGTGTTTTGGTAAGTTTTCCCTCTTCTCCTTAGTTGTCTTCTCCATTTATCTAAATCTCCATTGTTGTGAATCCTTGGAGCTCAAAAATTTTGTTGTAGATTCTGTTGGGGAGAAGTGCATGCTTGGCAAGCTCATCCTTATTCACATTCTTGGCCTAATTCTTCCGTTCGGATCGGTGATTCTTTCCAATTTTGGTTTTTCTTTCCTTAAATTCCCATTGTTGGGTCCCTAGCTTTAGGGGTTATTTTTAGCTCAAATTTATTACCCAAAATCCTTGATTTTCGGGGCATGTACTCCCATGGTGTAGGTGATCATAATGTGAGTTTTTGTTTTCAATTTCAGATTGCATGGCCCGCGGGCTCATTTGTGACCTAAATTTTGGCCTGCCTAGTGTCATAGCGATATGAGTATCATTAGACTTGTCTAGATGTATTATTTATGTTTTTGATAGTCTGATCATCGTTCGGGGTTTCTCAAAGTGATTCAGGGTTGGATATCGTTGTCCCAGCAGCTTGTCATCGGATGACAAGTAGGTTACGGTTTAAATTCCCTAGACTTAGCATATATCGGATAAAATTGTACTAGCTGGCATCCTTGAGTTGGGTTATTAGGTTGGTACCACAGACCTTGAGCGCTTTCCATGATTCACCTCGTTTCTTTCTTTCGTTGTGTGTATTATTCTCCGTGGTTGATATTATCACCCTTATGGTCCTGAGTGGACTTGTTTTGAATCTTGAACTTAGATGGTGGATTATTAAGGGTTGTCCATGAGTCCCGGGCATCGTTATCGTGATATTATGCTGGCTATCTATGTTGTAGAGCGATTGGAGCTTGTACTGGGCCAATAGGTTAATTGTGAGCTGCTGGGCATCTATTTGTGTTTGATCATATCATTTCCATGAATATAAAAAGTATTTATTTTTATTTTACTACGCTATTGGCTTCAGGCCTACTGGGACTGTTTTTCTAAACCTTGCATGGCCCGTGGGGCACGTTTTTGGTGAAAATGATTTAAAAGAGATTTGGTATCGTTTTAATGGGTCTTTTTGTTGTAAGGGAGAATTAAAGGATGTTTTATCCTAGTTCAACTTATACTACACCTAACGAGATCGAGTGCTAGATTTGTTTTACTACAACTTTTGGGGTGATGCTAGACTCGGCGGGGCCGTGTGCCAGATCAGTGACCTGCTTATTTTTTTCAACTTTGTACGATGCCTTATGCATCCCGCACATCAAGATCTGTGCATCGTATGCGAAATGCACAATGGGACAATTGGAATTTTTAGTTCCTTGTGTTCTTGTGATCTACACATATGATTCATAGAGCAAGATGTGCTTTGGCACTTTGCATCACACAAAAACCAAATCACATTAAACAAAAAGGGAAAAGAGATCATGACCTTAATTTTTGGGTACTCAGACTTCCTCGGATTTTCATTGACACAACACAAGCAAGAAAGGACTCTAAGCCTTCCCTTAAGATGGACGTTACCCCGTCTATCATCAGGCATATCAAGCCCTTCTTGCACAATGGGCACCAATAATCATAGAAACAATCAACCTTTCCTTCACCAAACATACACCCCAAATAGATTTTCAACAAGGATTGTGGGCATAAAATTAGCAACATTCAACCTCAATAGTCAACTATCAATCAAAACCTCATGAAAAACGATGATTTTCCCTTAAGAATGACGTCACCCAATCTATCATTGGGCCAAATCAAGCACTAGTCACAAGTGGGTTACTCAGACATCACCCCAACATAGATTTCAAGGCTAAACATTACTACCAATAAATATGCATTTATAAAATCAAATCCTACCAAGTTGATTCTAAGGTATATTATCAAAAACAACTCAAAATTAGGCACCCAAAATTTTTGGATCTTACCCAAAATCAACAAGGCAATTTTACTAAGAATGCTTCACAATATGAGTTATCATAATTCATAAAAACAACTATTTGACATCGAGGAACTTACAACAAGTGAAGATTATGAAGGGAAGAATGAAAATCAAAGCTTTTTGAACTCCAACAATGGTGACCCACAAGACCTTTCCGGAGAATGATGGTGGCAATGGTGGATGCGTAGCAGAGAAGGTTGGGTGAGAGGAGAAAAAGGTTTTGGGAAAGTTTGAGGGATTTAGAGAGAATTTTGAGAGGGAATTTTGGGAGTTGTGGAGAAAGATGGTGGAAAAAGAAGAGAAGAGGTTGTTTTAAAAGAAAAAGAAGAAGAAAAGTTGGCCGAGTCATCTCTGGGTCGGGTCGGTCAACGGGTTAGGTCAATTAAAATTCAAATTTACCTTTCGTGCGCTGCGACAGGTGATTTGCACCAGGCAAGGTGTGGATCACATGGCGTATTGTACAAGCCCCCTGTTTCACCCCTAGGTTTGCCTAGGCATCTGTGTCATCATGCGATGGAGGTGTAACGCGCACTTGGGCTCTTGCGGTCCGTACGGCCTGGTGCACATTACCTCTCATTTTTCAGATTTCCTTCCGGTCTTTTGGTGTGGCATGCGATAGGTTGTGAGACACGCACATTTGTTTGTGCGGTCCACACAGTCCATGGCATGACTCCTTTTTTCCTTGCGTTCCCTTGTTCAATTTCTCCATCCATGCATTTCTACAAAAAACACCAAAAACAACACAAGATAACCAAAAACAAAGAAAGAAACTTGGGTTGCTTCCCAAGCAGCGCTTGATTTAACGTCATGGCACGACGATACTACCTCAATTCTTACTCATTTTTGGGGTTGATAACGGTGTCACTAGGCAACGTCCCTTTCATCCAAGGGTTCATTTGGCTTGATAGGTGGGTTATTTGGGCCTCAATATGCTTGATTGAGGCTGAGTGGGAGCTCACAGTTTGGTGATGTGTTGAGACCTCACTCACTCCCGTATTTGTGGTGTCCACCTTCTTGAGAACCAAGGATAGCATGTCCTCTAACTTGGATTGGTCGGGGCTTATGCCCGGTTGGTAAAGAGAATCCGATTTGTTTGGGGGAATGTAAGGATTAGAGCACTGGTGATTGAAGCGATCACCATCCTTGTCTATGTCACGCCAATTTCCATCCCTCTCTTTGTCTCTAATCCAAGCTTGATTCTCCTTCCATGGGCGATAATACCCGGGGAAAGAACTCGAAGACACAAAGCGTAGCTTACTATCAACCTCAGTCATAAGGTCCACATCACTCACTTGAATCTCTGGTGTACTCACTGCATTCACCTTCTTAACACCACCATCTCCCATGACATGTTTGGCCATCAAGTCGAGTTGCATCATCATCTTGTCCATTGTCTCATCATGCTCCTCCTCTTTCCTCATCAACTCATTTGATAAGATTGTTGAGGGCATTCCCGAAGTTGGCACCTCTGCCTCTCTCGTGTTTCAAGCTTTGTTAGTCCTGGTCATTCATTCTAATAGCACCGAGTCAATAGGGAATTCTAAATCCATGAAGGTGCCACCTCCAAGGTTATCATCCACTGATTTGTTCAAGGATCTTAATTACCGGTACAAGCTTTGGAGCAACAATTGTTTGACAACTCATGGTTTGGGCACAAGAGAAGCTTCTTATTGAATATTCGCCAAACTTCATGAAGAGGCTCATCCGGGAGTTGCCTAAAGTTGGTAATCTCATCTCTTAGCTTCATCATTCAAGATGGAGGAAAGAATATCGATGTAAATGCCTCAACCAACTAGGCCTAATATTTGATAAAGTCATCCGGCAATTCTTTCAACCATGTTGTGGCTTCCCCCATCAAGGAAAAAGGGAATAAGAGCAATCGGATGGACTCTTGGGAGATATGTTGGAAGATGAACGGTTGGCAAATCTCCACAAAATTCTGAATATGCCGGTTGGCATCTTCATGTGCTCCTCCACCAAATAGGCCCTTTATTTGAATCAAGTTGAGCATGGTGCTAGTCACGTGGAAGATAACATTTCCCACCGTGGGGGTAGGCAGACCTCACCTACACCTCCTTGTATAATAGGCTCAGCAGTGTTGGCATTGTCGAAGCAACCAATGCTCTCATTATCATCGGCTTCATCCATAGCTAGCCTACTCAATCAACACAAACAACAAATAGTGAAAGAAACAAATACTCTCAATTTGACTTCAAAATAACAATCAAAAATAGATAACACTAAAGTCCCTAGCAACGACGCTATTTTTGATGAACGCTCAAATCGTGCTCTTAAATTAGGAGGCCATGACGATAGTGCAACAAAACAAAATTTATAAACCCAGATGTCGGGATCGTACCCAAGGGACTTGACTTAGGCAACTAGAGATTGTCTGAGTTTATTTCAAGGCGAGAGTAATTGCTTAAACAAAAATTAAAAGGATGGGGGGAATTAGGAAAGTTGTCACTACTTACACAATTTAACAAAAAAGGCAACAAAACTAAAGATGGGTGTACCAAGTGATTTAGAAGACTAAAGATGCATATCCGATGAGGCATTAGCTAAGGATGAGGTAATCATTAATTCACTTCTACTCTTACCTATTGACATAAATAGCATTGGTCATAAGTGTGAAATTCTATCTCTCGATAAACATCCATATTTCTGATGATTTTGGTTAGAACATCATCGGTTTGATAAACAATTAACCAACATTACCTTGGGGAGGTCATCCTATTTCTAGCTCGGACCCTTAAATTGGAGATTCCTGCGATTAGAGCTATTTCTAGCCTCCAATCTAGATGGATTCCCAAGTACCCACTAGAAATTTCATATCCACAACTATGAAATTCTCTCCCAAGCAATCACATAGCTAAGTAATGTAAATTAACGTTTGAAACCACAAATTTTAGGATTAAAACTAGGTGAAATTACTAGACCCATGTCAAATAGGCAATTATAAAGGTGAATTAACAACACCCACACTCATTAGCTAAGCACCCATCATCAATGCACCCCTAGACAAGAGAATTTAGCCACTCATAGTAGGAGAAGAAGAGATACCATCTGGGTAAGTCAAATTCCCATCCATTATAGCTGAATCTCAAGTTCTAGAATCAAATTACTAACACAAATTGTTAAACAAGAGATTTGAATTGAAACCCTCTTATCAATGGAGGTGGAAAATTGTTTACAAACCAAAAACTTTTCTCTAAGAATCGGTTCTGATGTATTATATATACAAATTGAGACTGAAATGGCCTTTTATATGTTCCCAAATTGTCCCATAAAATTAAGATAAGTTTGCCCTTTACGGAGGTGTGTGGTGCAACGTGTGGATCACACATCACAATATGCGCGTCGCACACCTACTTCCATTTGACCAGTGACTTCAGCAGCATTGGTGGGCTTCGTGCAAAGGTGGTGCATTTCGCACCACAGGATGTGCGCGTCGCAAAGCGACCGCACTCCTTTGTAGAATCTTCAGCAACTTAGCAGCTTCATGCGAAGGAGGTGCGAACTACACCTCGGCTTGTGCGTGTCGCACAACTACCATATCTCATGGAAGATTCTTCAGCTTTTCTCAACTCTCACACTTAGCTCCTTTTTGGCTCTTTTTGGGTCCATATCCTTATTTTTCCTCTTTTATCAAGAGTACCTACATAGACATCAATAAAGGCCATAAGAACCTCTAAATCAACTCCAAACATAGCAATAATTCATTGATATAGGCTCAATAAATTGGTAGATTATCGACTTATCACCCCTCCTAGCTAGGGGCGTGACACCGTGTCTCGCTATAATGAGTCGCTATGACAACAATCAACTAACTACAATGACTCATTAAAATGAGAGGACATCTCATCATGGCAATCTATAATTTCCATAATATTGAAAACTCTCTCAATACCCCTCATTTCACAATATACTTCATTTTTTAGGCATCACATATTAATCTTGATATGGAAACTACCATAATCGAGGTTTAATTAATCCGATTTTCATCTAAAAACTTCCTGCGGGACACTATAATAGTCAAATAGTATAAATAGATAGCAGACTATCATACAACAAACTATGAGACTCCAACCATCTCTAAGACACATAATACTAGATTTTCATCAAAGCTCACCCTAACCTGAGCTTTTATCAACTCTCATGATAGGGACTTTTCTAGCTGGGTACTTATGCCCTCACTTTACTATAACGATAGAATAAGCTATTATATCAGATATCAATTATACAATAATTCATCCTCGAATGACAACACTAAGAAAATAAGAAAAAACAAGGATTAGCTGAACGAGTGAACAAGTGCAGATACTTTCTATGCATGTCCTCTTTGATCTCCCAAGTTGCCTCCTCAACAGGACGGTTCTTCCACCGGACCTTCAAAAAAGTAATCTCCTTAGGCCTCTTAATAATAGAGGTTTTTGATGTGAGGTTAAAATTAGTGTTTTGATGATACATATTACCTCACATTTTACTTGTTTTAAGATGCCTTTGATCTTACATTATGTGAATTACGCTTACGTTGCCTATTTTGATGTGTAGATTTAAAAGTAAAGGATTTTGCATAATTTGGAGCTTTATAGAGAGATTATGGAGATTTTAAGTCTGAGTAGGACCTTAGGAAGATGATGTGAAGCATATACATAGTTAGGAGATCAAGACCAGAGCTTAACAGAGGCTAAATGACAAGAAGAGGCAAAAAAATGCACTATGGGAGGCCCTAGGCATCGCCCCAGGTAAGGCCATAGTGTACTAGTCCAGCACACAAAGAAGCAACCTGGGGGATACCAAATTAGACTATGGAATTTCCCCAGGTGCCACCCCAGGTGAGGCCACAGGCCAAATTCAGCCTAGTTCCCGAGTTTGGGCCAAATGATCTTAATTCTACCCGGAGTTCCCCTAAACCCTTTAAATACTAGTTTACTCCATATTTTCAGTAGCTTTTCATATCCCTACATAGAAAAACATAGATAACATGTTGGAGATCAAGAACATGGCATTTTTGAGAGGATAAACACTATGGGACGGAGCCCCAAAGGTTTCTACCTTGGTTCTTCCATTCTTTTCGCTTTGTATGATTGAATATCTGTTTATTCATGATTATTGCTATTGTAATAGATACACGACTAACTAAATTTATAGTATCTAGGTTTGTGGATGAATATGAATGTTGTAGTTTTAATGTTAAAGTTAGTTGAATTCGATTTCAACTATTTGAGCTACTTATCTTTTCTTGATCTTAATTACTTGATTCTCTAGACAATTATTCAGTACTATCTATGGTTTGTAAGTTGAACTAGGAGTAGAGAACTTACATTTGTAATAAGAAAAGGTAGAGCTTGGTACTGTATCCCTAATCGAGGGGGGCATAACTATTTACTAATATGGATAGAAATATATCCATTATCCTTGCAATAGTTGGTACATAATACATATCACATGCACTTCACTATCGACCAACAATCATAGAAATATAGGAATTAGGAATAGTTGAGTAGGCGTAAAGTCAGTTTGGCAAGACGCTCAATATCACGATTATCAATCAACAACTAGTAACTAAGAAAATCAATCAAACTAGTTAACCAATAAGTCAACTGGATTATTCTAAGTATGCAACCCTGGATCATTAATTATCTCTGAAAATAACAAAACAACCTACTATCTTCTTAAGTATTAGAATTATAGTAGTGAAGTAGTTAATTAGCTAAACAAAATAATCTTCTCTTGTTTACTTGACTGAATACCTAGAATAGGAGTTCATTATTGTTATTTATTCATAAATTCCCTGTGGAATCGATAACATGAACTCACAAGTCCTATATTACTTGTCAGACCACGTACACTTCTATGCGTATAAACCTATGAGATTACAGAACAACACTTTTTTGGTGTTGTTGCTGGGAAATTATTAGAGATTGATATACTATTTTGAGTTTTTGTTTAAGCTATTCATTTTTAACTTTTAGTTTTTGTTTTTTTAAGTTAAAGGTTTAAGGTAGTGTATGCCAGTTATGAGAAGTCAAAGAAATCCCATTATTCCATTTGACACTAAAATTGAAAGAACTATGAGAAGATTCAGAACTATAGGTTACCAAGTCAACTTAAACTTGAATCTTGATAGAGTTGGGGCTTAACTGAAACTTGAATCTTGATAGAGTTGGGGTGTAGGAACTTATACATGTGCTGAATTTTGCTAGGCCAAATCGTGAAAATGCCTTAAGGCAATAGTTAAGCCAGCAATTACGGGTAATTTTAATCTCAAAGAAGGAACAATAAGGCTAGTGCAGAACACTTGTAAGTTTTCAGGTAAACCACAAGAAGATCTACACAAATACTTGGCAGAATTCATGAAGGTTAGTTATAACTTTAACTATAAAAATGTGTTGGGTGAGTATGTGAAACTTACTATTGTCCCTTCTCACTTATTGGGGATGCAAAGTGGTTGCAGAATGAACTAGCAAGAGGATGCTGCATCATTGCCACAGGCATAGGAAAAGTACAAGGCTTATCTCAGAGATTGCCCTTATAATCAGCAGCCAAAGGAGATCTTTGGCCACAACGTTATTGACGGACTAAGACCAGACTCCAAGTCACTTTTAGATGCTACAGCTCAAGGGAAACTCTTGTCCAAAATTTGTGATAAAATAGAAGCATTGCTCAACCTTATGTATTCAGGAACAAAGACTATCAAGAGCTGAGGAGTGTTCTCTTCAACTTTATAGAAAGAGCCAAAGAAGCTAGAGTTTGGTGATAATACAGCCATGAGAGCTGAATTTGGGAAGCTTACCAGCTTAGTGAGGAAGTGTTTAATAGCCCAAAACTCAAGTCAAGTTCATCAGGTTTAGGTAGCCAATATTATGTGTGAGCTATGTGGTGAAAACCACACCTATTCAAGTTGTCCTCAGAATCCAGAGTCTATATTTTAAGTGGGGAAACAAAATTATGGAATGGGTTATCAAGATAATGGCTATAGGCAGAACTATAGAAATTACCCAAATTTCTCTCAAGGAGGTATTTAGAAGCAGCCATTCACACAACCACAAGCTCAAGTAAGTAGTTTTCTTGAAGAGACATTCAATTCCTCGTGTGTATGGGCTCCCGTCGGAACTGTAGGTAGATTCGTGGTTTGATCCTATTGTAGTATTCGTTCATAATAAAGTACCTTAGAGTTATTGTTCCACTATCCTCATCTAGTGAGGATGCCTTTCTAATTTAGTCTTATGTTGAGAGTTTTGTTATTAGCATAACATCATTGTAGAATTGTTTCAAGCATGAATATGTTTACTTGCTTTTCCTTCCTCTCTTTTTATTTGAGGTTACCGGTATACTGCCATTCTTTTTAAACTCTCTCTTTGTATATTATTGTTGCAAGGATCTATGTGCATTCTCCTTTCCTTTACCTGTGTTCTGTGTTATATATATTTTCTGTGGCTAGCATAGTAAGATTGTATTATCTTGGTATTCTATTTGTGCTAGTTTTTGTGTGCTATCCTCTATTTGTTTATTTGATTACTTTCTTTTTTTATGCTATTTACTGCTCCTAATACTTATATGTGCTCAGTCGGCCTATGATGCCTACTTGGTACCCGTTGCTTTGCAATTGGTGCTTATACTACACTTCTACATCTTCCTGGTGTAGATCCTAGTATTAGCTCTCACCTTTGATTGCGTGGATACTCGTACAGTGCTTCAAGACTTCCGAGACTTAGGGTGAGCTCTTAGCGACTCAGGCTTAGCTTTTATCTCTTCTTTGTACCATGTACTCTTTTGTTATTAATAGGCAATTGAATATATTCTTTTGTACCCTTTTGTACTCTGTACATGTAGTGGTGACTTATGTACTTTGATACTACGTCGTATGATGGTTTAGCTTCCTTTATATATATATTTTGATTATTGCATTTCTTTACATCTAATCTTTCTTCCACTTATGTATTGCTTCTTCCTCGTGCTTATCTAGATGAGTAGCCCATTGCTAACCATTCTGGGCTATGAGAATTGGTTCGCCTGCAAGAAGGACTGTAGGTGCCATCATGACCTATGAAATTGGGACGTGAAAATTCTAAAGAAAGAATTTTAATTTGAAACTTCAAAATTCCCATATTATTCAATGATTTTAGAATATGCTCACTATCAGTACAATTTAAGAATATAAATTGAGCAAAAACTCATAAATATGATTATCAAATTAGCTTTAAAATGTTATATTATGAGCATTATATGTTTTTGAAGGACTCTTTATCACTTAGAAGGGTATGAGTGTAAATAACCCATGCCCTAGAACTACGTATGCCAATGTAGAATAGGATCATTTCGCAAGTTTGGATGAATCCTCTTTTAGCCCAAGAGGCTTACTATGGATCCATAGTTTAGATAGGTTTTATACCCCGAATAGGTATAGGGAAGCTCTCCCAACTTGGTTAGAGGTTGGACATCACAAGATCATGTGGTGTATGTCAAGCGTAAGATACTCCCCAACTACAAAACTTTATATTTTCCTTATTTACAAATTGTTTATGATATTTGCATTTATCTTACTTAGGATGTTTTCTAAGATATTCAATTTTTAGTTCATGATTCAGATAATCATTATGATATATCTCACTACTCATCGGTTGTTCTGTGATTTTGATATAGGTCATTAATATGCTCAATTTCTCAGTGCTATATACTATATTGTTTCTATTCAGCTTATTTACGTACCATATATTCCATGTATTGATGTTATTTGGCACTGCATCATTTTATGATGCATATTCATACTCAGGACTATAGCCAGACGATTCCTTAGACCTCTCACTCTTAGCTTGTGGTGAATCCTCATTGCATTCAGAAGAATTAGTCGTGTCTCGTTTATCTCTTTAGTTCAGTTTATCAAATAAAGGTAGCCCGGGGCGTTGTCTTTGTAGACTTATTCAGTTAAGATGTTTTGGTGACTTAGTTAGATAGTTAGTTGTTTATTAGTAGTTTGTAATATTTTCAGTTGCTATAAAGTTACAATTATAAAAGTTTATTTTATTTTATTCAAAATGTTTAACTCATGCTTTATATTTCACAGCTTTTGCCTATTTTAGTGTCCAGTCTTAGCAGTGCGCCATGCCAAGGGTCTGCTTGGTCAAGTAGTGATTACGAGTGTCAACCACATCATGGGTATAGACTCAGGGCATGAAAAACATGGTATTAGAGCATTAGGTTCAAGAGTCCTAGGATATCTACAAAGCCGCTTATAGTAGAGTCCTTCTTATAGGTGTAATGCACACCACACTTATAATAGGGAGGCTACAGGATATTAGAAAGTACCACCCTTCTTTCATATTCTACTTTGTGTGATAGAGTTAAATTCTATGAAATTGTTCCAATTCATGCATTACATGTATTTCAGATCATGCCACCAAAAAGGACCATTAGTCAAAGAGCTACCACCAGTGCTGGGATTCCTTTTAGGGCCAATGCAATTATTATACCTCTACCTTACGTGATGCAGACTAGGAATGAAAGTCACTCTTCTGTCCAAAATGCTAGTATTGAGGCTCCATCTATTCCATCAGGTCCCGTGAGAGGTTCCAGGACATCTATTTTTAAACCTCCCTGCACTGCTACTACTGATGCTAAATTTAGGGGAGCCATTCAGATAATCACGCAGCTGGTAGCAGCTTAGTCCAGCCACCATGGTGCAGTTCCTACTAGCTCGAGTTTTTATGAGTCTTCTAGCACTTTGAGGATTTTTGAGTTCTTATAATGAATCCATCAATTTTCACAGGGTTCAAGGAAGAAGAGAAACCTCAGAACTTCATTTACAAAGTCCAAAAAATCCTTAGGGTGATGCATGCTACTGTGACAGAGGGGGTTGATATTTCCTCCTATCAGTTGAAAGATGTCCCCAGCCTTTGGTATAAGCAATTGGAGTTGACTCGTGGCAATGAGGCAACTCCATAGAGTGGGAAGATTTCATAAAGGCTTTTATTGATCACTTTTTCCCCCTACAATTGAGTGAGGCCAAAGCTGATGAGTTTGTGAACCTAAGCAGGGTTCCATGAGTGTGAAGGGGTATATCCTCAAGTTTACTCAGTTGTCATGTTATTTTTTAGAGATAGTGTCTTCTATGAGGGAAATAATGAGGTGATATTTTTCTGCGGTTGCTAATTATGTTAAGAAGGAGCGCAAAGGGGAATTACTGATAAATGATATGGACATATCACGATTAATGTTGTATGCCAATCATGTTGAGGAAGAAGAACAAAAGGAGAGGGAAATAAACCAGAGTAAGAGGGCCAAGTTAAACGACAATGAGACTAGTCACCAGAGTACTTTTAATGGGAAGAGGTCATTTTTGATAAGAGGTCATCCAAACCTGCCCCATCTTTAGCTAATGCACCTGTACCAAGGCACATGAATTAATAGAAATTTCAAGCACCAAGATCACAATCTTAGGGAAGTGTGGCACATAGGTTCACACCATACCCTGCTTGCAACAAGTGTGGTAAGAATCATTTGGGTTAGTGTCATTATGGTAGGGATGAATACTATAAGCGCGGCCAACATGGACACTTTTTAGAGGATTACCCATATATGATACTGAGCAATGGGGGAAAATAGAGCCCAATCTACTATATTATTCACTTCAACAGATCAAATTGCACAGAAGGGTACTATTCAGGGTTAGAACCACTTGTATGCCTTGTTTAGTTTTTTGGAACAACAAGACTATCTAGATGTTATTATGTGCATGTTGAATGTTTTCTCTATTGATTTTTATGCTTTTCTTGACCCAGGAGCCACTTTGTCATTCGTAACCCTTTATATTATTGTTATTCTTTGAATCAGTACCGAAGAACTCTTAGAGATTTTGTTGTTTCCACTCCTATCCGAAAGTCTATCATAGTTAGGTCAGTTTATAGAAACTTCATAGTGTCAATCAATCACAAAGACACCACACCCGACCTAGTTGAGTTTGACATAGTTAATTTGATTTCATTTTAGGCATAGATTGATCTGTATTCCTGCTACGCCTCAGTAGATTGTTTGACTAGAGTTGTGAAACTTCAGCTACCTAATGAGCATGTCTTAAAATGGGAGGGTAATCCATTTGTCCCAAAGGGATGATTCATTTTTTACCATGAGGCCAGAAAGATGGTCTCCATCATTTAGTATGGGTTAAGGATTCTAGTGCCGAAATCCAATCCGTTCAGTTAGTTCCACTTGTTAATAAATTCTTAGAAGTCTTCCCTGATGATCTTCTTGGAGTCCCTCCTGATAGGGAGATAAACTTTGGAATAGTTGTCCTTCCTGATACCTAACTTATCTCTATTATGCCATATAAAATAGCTCCCGTGGAATTGAAAGAGATAAAAGAACAGTTGAATGATCTCCTTGATAAGGGATTCATTAGACCTAATGTCTCTCCATGGGGTGCTCTAATCCTTCTCATTCATGATAAACACAGTTTTCTTAGAATGTTCATTGACTACCATCAGTTGAACAAGGTCACCATTAAGAAAAAGTATTCTCTCTCCAAAATTGATGACAAGTTTGACTAACTTTTAGGTGCTAAGTGTTTTTGTAAGATAGATATCAAATCCGGCTACCATTAGTTAAAAGTTAGAGAAACTGACATTCTGTAGATAGCCTTCAGAACTTGGTATCGTCACTTTGAATTTCTTGTCATATCCTTTGCATTGACTAATCCTCCTACAACTCTTATGACCTTATGAATAAAGTGTTTAAACAGTATCTTAACATGTTCGTGATTGTCTTCATCGATGACATTCCTAGTTACCCATGTAGTAAATAAAAACATACTAATCATCTTAGAATTGTGCTACTGACAATTAAGAACCGGGAATTTTATGCCAAATTTTCTAATTGTGAATTTTGGTTGGAATCTGTGGCATTCCTTGGTCATGTTGTTTCCAATAAAGGTATTCAGGTTGTTTCCCAAAAGATTCATGTAGTAAATAATTGGACCAGACCTACGACCCTAATGGATATGACAAGTTTCTTGGGCTTGGATGGTTATCAAAAGAGGTTTATATTTGGTTTTTCATCTATTATAGCTCCATTGAACAATATAACTCAAAATAAAGCAAAGTTTCAGTGGTCCAAAGCTTATGAGAAGAGATTTTAGGATTTGAAAACTTGGTTGACTTCTTCTCCAGTGATGACCCTACCAAATGGAACTAATGATTTTATTTTTTATTATGATCCTCGATATTTTGTACTGGTTGTGTTTTGATGCAGAATAGTAAGGTCATATCTTACGATTCCAGACAACTTAAGAACCATGCGATAAACTACCCAACTCAGGATCTTGAGTTGGCAGTGGTTGTGTTTGCTTTGAAGAGATTGTATCACTATCTCTACGATTTATTAATATTTTCATAGATCATAAGAGTCTTCAGTATGTCTCGATCCATAGAGATTTAAACCTAAGGCAGAGGAGATGGCTTGAATTACTCAAGGAATATGATATGAGCATTCTTTACTACCCATGTAAGGCGAATATAGTGGAGGATGAACTTAGTAGGTTGTCTATGGAAGTACGACTCTTAATAAAGAAAGAAAAGAGGGAAATTGTAAAGGATGTTCATCAAATTGCACGCTTGGTAGTTTGTCTCTTAGAATTCGAGGATTGTTGCGTAGTTGTTCAGAATGGAGTTGAATCATACTTAGTGGCTGAAGTCAAGAAGAAGTGGAATAATTACCCTATCTTTTTCTAATTAAAGAAAGAAATCCATAAACAAAATGTAATGGGTTTTGAACAAGGGGGAGATGGTGTCCTAAAGTACCAAGGTAGACTATGTGTTCCAGATATTTATGGCTCAGAGAAAGGATTATGGTAGAAGCGCACAATTCTAGATATTCTATTCACCCAGGCTTGAAAATGATGTACCATGACTTGAGAGAAGTCTATTGCTGGAATAGTATGATGAATAACATCACAAATTATATAGCAAGTGTCCCAACGATCAACAGGTTAAGATTGATCACCAAACACTCGGTGGTATGGCTCAAAACATAAATATTCTTGAGTTGAAATGGGAGATGATAAAGATAGATTTTATAATAGTTTTCCTTAATGCGTTGTTAACATGACTCAATTTGGGTGATTGCTGACCCTATGAAAAACTAGGCTCGCTTTTTGCCCATTAAGACAATAGATTCACTAGAATATTATGCTAAGTTGTACATCCATGTGATAGTCAAGCTTCATGAGATTCCATTTTTCGTAGTTTACTGCCCATTTTTAGAAGTCTTTTCAGAAGGGTTTGGGTATGAAGTTGAACCTTGGTACAATTTTTCATCCCCAACTCGATGGCCAAGCAGAGTGTACTATCCATACACTTGAAGATATGTTAAGGGCTTGTGTAATAGATTTCAAAGGTAACTGTGATGATCACCTATCTCTTATTGAGTTTGTGTACAATAACAACTATCACTCTAGCATATAGATGGCACCATTTAAGGCTTTTTATAGGCAGAGGTGTAGGTATCCTAATTGATAGTTGAGGTTTGTAAAGCCTAATTATTAGGGCCAGACTTGGTTCACCAAGCTATGGAGAAAGTTAAAATCATTCAGGAGCAATTGAAAACTATGCAAGGCTACCAAAAGTCTTACTCATATTTGAGGCAAAGAGATTTGGAGTTTAGTGTGGATGATTGGGTTTTCCTAAGAGTTTCACTCATTAAGGGTGTCATGCAGTTCGAAATGAAAGGGAAACTTAGTCTCTGATATATTAGTCCCTACTGAATCTTGAAAAGGATTCAGGAAGTATCTGATGAATTAGAGATACTTGTAGATTTAGCTTCCGTAAATCTAGTGTTCCACGTCTCTATACATAAGAAGTGTGTGGGTGACCTATCACTTATTATTCCTATGGAGAGTGTTGGGGGTGAAAGATAGCCTTTATTATGAAAAAGTCCTGATTGAGATTTTGGATCATCAGGCTCGCAAGTTGAGAACTAAAGAAATAACTTTGGTAAAGGTATTGTGGAGGAAACAATTGGTTGAGGAGGAGACACGGGAAGCCAAAAAAGATGTGAAGGCTAGATATCCTAATCTATTCACTCCATAAGAGGGATATGTCTAAGGTAATAGTCTTAGTCTTGTAATAAATACTATGAAATCATGTTTCATTCCCTTTGTGTTATAGTCCTTATATTGATAACGTGTTCTTATGCATTCCTTAGGGGTTGGTTCTAAACATTGTTGTTAATATACTTTAGTTTATGTTAATGACTATAGTTCTGGATAGCTAATAGAAATGACGATTAGCGTAATTCATATATTTTATCCAAGCCTTGACCATCACTCGAGTATGAATGATCCCAAAGGGGAGTTATTGTAACACCTCAAAATTTATTTCATCTTTATGTCATCCCATATGCCGTTTTGAGATTAAAAACCAAGTCGTATGGCCTTTAGATTAATTAGAAATTATTTGAGATGAGTTATGAGACTTAGGCAGATATTCATGGATGTAAAATTCCAAGGGCGATGCACCAAAGGATCTCTTGTTTGGGGTATGCATCGCACCTATCATAAAACTTCAAAACATTGGAAAAATAAGCCCCCTACTGGTTAGAGGCTGTGAAATTCCTCCTTGTCTCTATGTTGGACCTTGTAGCGCATAACCCACAGGGCGCTTTGGAATTTGCGGTGTGCACTAGCCTCATAAGACGGGAAATTTTCCCCAACATTGTCTAATTAAGTGTATTTTGATCCTAATGCTTTAATGGAACCTCCTCACTAGAATTTTAAACTTCCTAAAATGATTACACACTCAAAATTCATCAATTTATTTCTCTCATTATATTACCCAAACAAGGGTTTTTAAAGTTCTCCTCCAAGTTTTCTTCTCTTTCTCAGGTATGTAAGGCTACTTCTAGTGCGAAAACCCTATCGTTCCCTATGATTAATGGTTCAGTAATTATTCTAGTTCTAAATCAAGTTAGGGATTTGACTCTAAATCCTTAAATCAATTCCTTTATCCCATGGATTGACTTTTTTGAAATTATCTATGTGAAGTAATATAAAATTCTATTAAATATAAAGTTGTTCGTAGAATTTGTTTTCCTACATCATGTTAACGAATTTTTCAATAAACCTTATTAATTTACTTTATGCTTTTAAAAGTCTATTCAATATTCTTATCGAACTATATCATATTTCCTATGAAAAATTGATTTGGAAGTTGAACATTCATACTCATGAAAGTTTACAATTCCTCCTACGCATGATGATATTCTAAAGAAAGCATTTTTATTTGAAACTTTAGAATTCCTATATCATTTAGTGATTTGAGCATAGCCTAACTGTCAGTAAAATTTAAGAATATAAATTAAATAAAGAATCAGTAATATGATTATCAGTTCACCATAAAAAGGTTATATTATAAACATTATATGTTTGATGACTATTTAGCACCGAGAAGGGTATGAGTTTAATTAACCCATGCCTAGAACTACATATGCCTGCATAGGATATGATCATTATGCAAGTGTTGAAGACTACTATTTTAGCCTCAGAGACTTAGTGTGGATCTATAATTTGGATAGGTTCTATACCCCAGTGAAGTGTAGGGCAGCTCTCCCAATTGGGTTAGATGTTGGACAGCACGAGCTCACGTGGTGTATGTTAGTTGTAAAAAACTCCACAAAATAGAAAGCTGTGTATTTTCTTTAGTTACATATTTTTTATGACCTTTCCATATATCTTACTTATGATGTTTTCTCATATATTATGCTTTTAGCACATGATTCAGATAATCATTATGATATATCTCATTACTTAGCTATTGTTCTACGATTTATATATGAATCATTCATATTCTCAGTTTCTTTGTGCCAAATACTATATTGTTTTTAGTTAGTTTATTTTCATACCATACATTCCATGTACTTACACCATTTGATGTTGCATCATTTTATGATGCAGATTCAGTGTAATACCTTGGATTCTGAACCAGCTCTTAGATAACACTTAGATATATTGTAGACCATTTCTAGGATTTACGGTCACTCCTACGGATTGTAGTTCCCAAGAATGGTCTATAGAGTGAACTGTAGTTCTGATGAATGATCGATAGAGTGAACCATAGAGTGGCCTTAGGAGGATCCTTATTCCAAGGTTTCTATGGGAGGAAGAATGATCTAATCTCTAAAAAGAATGGCCCATTCTGACAAAGTAGATATTGGTCCGAGAGTTTTAAAAAACATAGAGAAAAGAATGACTTAGTCTACAATATGTAGTTTGAAGGAATGCTCCATAGATTTCACCCATAGTTTAAAATTAGAGAACCCTCAAAATCTCACGAAAAGTTTATGGCCAAGTCTATTATTTATAGTCTTGAAGGACGGACCATAGTTTCACCAGTAAAATCCAGATTCAGAAACCTAAAAAATTGTTCTAGGTTTCTATGGCCCAGACTACGGTCCATTTTCCCGAAGAACAGACCATATGGTCAATCATAGACCCAATTTTCTAGGCAACTATAAATAGAATCCTTAGTCATTTTCTTATTATTTTTCAAGTCCATATTTTTTTCTCAACCCTAGGCGATGAGAAGCATTCCCTAAAGGCTAGGTAAGTCTTCCCCTTCACTTATAAGGATAATATAATGATTCCTAACCCTATGTCATGCCCCAAGGCTACCCCTAGATGTAACATGGGATCCGAGACACGAGTGCCCTAGATTAATCCTTGGTCATAGCATACTCAGAGATACTTATGGAAATAATGCGAAAGCATACATACACAAGGTAGAAATCCATATTCTGAAATAGAATAAGTCTACGAGATACCAATTCATACCTCTAAATCTAAAATAAGAGTTGATAGGACAAGACCCCAACTAACTCAAGAATCCAACAAAGGAAACATAAAGAAAACTACTCATAACTCTGGTCCTCGAAGGATGAGGACTCACCAACAGATAGTTTGGATAGCTGGCACTGACTAGCCACGCACCTGAGGAATAGAGCTTGAATCTGCATCATAATAGAATGCAGCAAAAAGTAAGCGTCTGTAATGTAGGATGTACTGAATATGTGAGATATGCATGAATATGATGAAAGCATACTTAAAACGTAAATATGAACTTAGTTCATGCATAACGAGTCATCAAAAGTAAACCTCATAATTTGAAAGGTAAGCACAAGATGAGAGTCAAAACTTCAAAATGAATAGCATAAGCTTAAACAAGTCAAAACATTCATATGGGAGTTTCTAATAACCGACAATAGATCATGCGAGCTACATGGAATCTAACTATATAACCCTAGTTAGCAAAGCTGACTTGAACCGTGCCAAGGAATGAGTCACCATATCCATCTATATAACCCTAGTTGGCAAAACTGCCCTAATTCCTGCTAAAGCACAAGACACCATAATCAAGATGTGGAACCACTCTCATAAGCCCATAGGGCAATTCATAGCCTACACTAGCAACGTAGTTTTGGACTTGGATAATCGAACCCTCATCGCTCGGTGCTAAATACTATTCCCAAAATATGTACATGTAGGTCATAAATATATAGTGGCACAATCTCATGCCATTTCTTATTGAAAACATGAAAACACATCGGGTATCATGCGATTCTCATATCTTAAGTTCTGGAATCCTTGTATAGACATAATTCAGAACATACTTTTCCCTTCTTAAATTCATACTTGAAGAATTTGGTATGCAATTTCATAAATACATAAAGACATGTTATTTAAACATGTAAACTTTAACTTGAAAACATGCAATTCAATGAAATCATGCTGGAATCAACTTTAATGCATGGGATTTTGAAACCAATAAAGGAATCTTATTCAAATCATAAATAAACCATAAAAACCCATGAATTGATGCATAGAAATTGATTTCATAAGCTTTCTCCAATTTAGATCAAAACCCTAACTTCACAAGTTTATAATTCAAAATAAGAATTGGGGGTTTTGGGCACAAGGGTGAAACAAACCCATTGTTGAATACCCATATACCTTGATTGAAACTAACCCACTTGAAATTGAAAGGAAATGAGGCTTGAACTTGGAATTTGAGAGGAGCCCTTTTCCTTTTTGGGAGATAAATGAAGATTTGAGAAGGGACTTAGGCTAATGAGGGTGAAAACCCTTCTAGAAATAGTCAAAATGACCTTATTTAGGAGTTAAAAGGGTGGGTATTAACTAAAATACCCCTGGGACATAGTTAGGAAAAAGTTGGGAAACGTTGACTTTCAGGGACCACAGACGAATTGAACGGGTCGTAGACCACACCACGGCACGTGGTTTCCATCCGTCGTTCCTTCCCAAATAAAAAGGCTGCAGAAGCCAAACTATAGGTCAACAGGATGGACCCGTACAATGGATCACGGGTCATAGACCCAAGTCGTAGCTTCAGGGAAACTTACAGTTCTCTGAAAAAGTTCTACGAGTTACAGGACGGTCCATAGTTCAAACTACGGGCCGTAGAAACCAGTCGTGAAAACAGGGGAACCTGTCAACCTTATGATCTGATTCCACGAGTTGACAGGATGGACCATAGTCAGAACCACGGTCCATAGAACCAACTCCTGGTTCTCATACTAGAGGATGAACCAACTGACTGGAACAACGGGTTCACTTAACGAATCCTGGTTCGAACTGCGGTCTGTGATTTGGACCAGTAATTTCCAAAAAGTTCAAAATTCTCAGATTTCTTAAGTTTAAAAGCTGAGTCCAATTCCGGGGTGTTACTATATCTCCCCCTTGGGATCATTCATCCTCGAATGAAGACTTTTCAAGGAAACTTGGAGAGAAAACAGCCTAACCAACAACAAAACATGAAAACCAAGGAATAAACAAGAAAACTAAGCTTGCAACTTAAAACATGACTGAACTAACTTTCGAAAACTTGCATGCATGCTAGATCAAGAGGACAACTGATGGAATAGAATTCGGGGAACATACTAAGGAGAAAACTAATACCTCAAGATGAAACTGAATCGGAAGGAAAGAGATGAGGGTACTTGGCTTTCATGGTTGCTTCTGCTTCCCAAGTAGCTTCCTCAATAGTTGATTCCTCCAAAGGACCTTTACCAAAGCGACTTCTTTATTTCTCAACCTCCGAATATGACAATCAAGGATCTCTATGGGAACCTACTCATAAGTGAGACTATCCTTCACACACACATCCTTCAAAGGAACAATCAAGGTCAGATCACCAACACACTTTTTCAACAAGAAAATATGGAAAACTTGATGGACCGCTTCTAATTCTGTTGGCAAATCCAACTCATAAGCAATGCTACCAACTCTAATCAGAATCCGATAGGGACCTACGAAATGGGGAATAAGCTTCCCCTTCTTACAGAATCTCATCACACCCTTTGTGGGAGACACCTTCAGAAAAACCCAACCATCAACTTCAAATTCCAATTCCCTTCTCCTCACATCCACATATGATTTATGTTGACTTTGAGCGGTCCTAAACCTCTCCTTAATAAGTTGAACCTTGTCCATAGTCTCATGAATCGAATCTAGACCAATCAAAGATGCCTCACCTACTTCAAACCAACCAATAGGAGACCTACACCTCCGACCATAAAGTGCCTCATAAGGAGCCATCTGGATGCTAGAATCAAAGTTGTTGTTGTAGGTGAATTTGATAGAGGTAAGTGATCATCCCAATTACCTTTGTAATAGATCACACAAGATCTTAACATATCCTCCAAAGTCTAAATCGTACGCTCTGCATGTCCATCCATCCGAGGGTGAAAAGTTGTACTAAGCAAAACCTGAGTTCCAAGACCTTTCTGAAAAGACTTCCAAAACTGGGATGTAAATTGAGTACCCCTATGTGAAATGATGGACAATGGAACACCATGAAATCTGACTATCTCTTGAATGTAGAATCTGGCATAATCATCTACTGAATCCGTAGTCTTAACAACCAAAAAGTGGGATGACATAGTCATCCGTTCAACAATCACCCAAATGGAATCATGTTGCTTATGAGTACGAGGCAAACTTATAATGAAGTCTAAATTGATCACTTCCCACTTCCAAGTAAGAAGGTTTATATCCTGAGTCATGCCACCCGGTCGCTGATGCTCTACCTTCACTTGCTGATAGTTGGGACACTTAGTCACAAAACCAGCTATGTGCCTCTTCATACCATTCCACCAATAGACTTCCCTTAGGCCACGGTACATCTTAATGGCACCAAGGTGAATAGAATATCTGGAAATATAATCCTTAGTCAAAATCTGTTGTCTTAACCCATCTACATTTGCAACACATAATCGACCCTGATAACGAAGCACACCATGTCCCCCTTAGGAGAAAACCTCAACTCTTTGTTGATGGACTGCACCCTTTAGCTGAAGCAAAATGGGGTTACTGTCTTGCTTTGCCTTCACTTCATCTACCAAAGATGATTCGAAACCATTCTGAACAATAACACCACCTTCTGTTGAATCCATGAGGTGAACTCCCAATCGAGTAAGCCTATGAACCTCCTTAACCAATTCCTTCTTTCCGTTGTCAACTAAAGACACACTACCCACAGACAATCTATTAAGTGCATCCACAATAACATTTGCCTTATTCGGATGGTAAAGCACACTCATATCATAATCCTTAAGAATCTCAGGCATCTCCTTTGATGCAAATTCAATTCTTTTTAAGTAAACACATACTAAAGACTCTTATGATCGGTGAATACATCCACATGCACACCATACAAGTAATGTCTCCAAATCTTCAAACCAAAGACCACGACTACTAACTCAAGATCATTAGTAGGATAGTTCTTCTCATGAGTCTTAAGCTATCTAGAATAATAAGCAATCACTTTACCATGCATAATCAAAACACAACCCAAGACAATTCAAGAAGCATCCCAATATACAACAAAGTCATCTAGGCCCTCGAGTAGAGCCAACACTGGAGAAGTGATAAATCTAGTCTTCCATTCCTGAAAGTTCTTCTCATAAAGGTCAGACCACTGAAACTTAACCTTCTTCTGAGTCAGTCGAGTGAAAGGGGCAGCATTGAAAGAAAATCCCTCCACAAATCTCCTGTAGTAAACAGCCAAACACAAAAAGCCCCTAATATCAAACGAGGAAGTGGGTGTAGGCCAATTCTTCACTGCCTCAATCTTTTGAGAATCAACTCGAATACCATCCTTAGTCACAATATGACCCAGAAAAGTAACGGACTACATCCAAAACTCATACTTGCTAAACTTAGCAAACAACTGTCGATCCTTGAGGGTTTGCAACATAACCCTCAAATGGTCCACATGCTCCTCCTCACTCCGAGAGTAGATAAGGATATCATCAATGAAAATAATCGCAAACATATCCAAATAATATTTGAACATGCGGTTCATCAAATCCATAAAGGCTGCAGGAGCATTCGTCAGACAAAAAGACATAACCATAAATTCATAATGACCATACTAAGTTCTGAAGGCCGTCTTTTGAATATCACACTCTCTAACACGAAGCTGATGATGACTGGATCTATGGTCGATCTTGGAGAAGAAGCTAGCACCCTAAAGCTGATCAAAAAAGTCATCAATTTTAGGAATGGGATACTTATTCTTAATTGTGACCTTGTTCAACTGACGGTAGTCAATACACATCCTAAGGGAACCATCTTTCTTCCGCACAAACAAAACTGGGGTACCCTATGGAGAAATGCTAGGCCTAATGAAACTCTTATCAAAAATATCCTTTAACTGATTCTTTAACTCTTTAAGTTCTGCAGAAGCCATTCTATAGGGAGGAATAAATATAGGATTCCTATCAAGAAGGAGATCTATCCTAAAGTCGATCTCCCGCTCGGGAGGGACTCCAGGAAAATCCTCGGGAAACACTTCTGGTAACTAATTCATAATAGGAATAGATTGAAAGGATGGGGTTTCGGACTTCGTGTCCATAACACAAACTATATGATAAGCGTAATCCTTAGAAATCATTTTCCTAGCTTTAAGATAAGATATGAAATGACCCTTCGAGGATGGGGGACTACCTTGCCACTCTAAGATGGGTTCATTTGGAAACTTGAAAGTAACTACTCCAGTACGACAATCAACTGAGGCATAACAAGCATACAACTAATCCATACCAAAAATAATATCAAAATCAATCATCTTTAACTCTACTAAATCCGCGAAACTGACTCACCAACAGGAGTAGAAATGCAAAAGTGTTCTAAAAGCAATTAAGGACAAATTTTGAATTTGCATGCTACATAAGGGGTTAGAAAAGATAGGGAGGCTCTGGGGTCCAACAAAGCATATATATCAAAAGAGAAGACTTTAAACATACTAGTGACAACATTGGATGAACTCTCCTGGTACTGACAAGAGGACATAGCATAAAGGCAGTTCTCGCGCTGACCACCAGAACTAGAAGATGTGCTCTGCTGGGCTGGTCGACCTCCTGGGGCTGTTGGGGTAGATTGAGCCCTACCACCTCCCCGTCCCTTCTTAGCTGAAGGGCAATCTCTAATCTAATTTCCAGCCTGACCACATCCGAAGCAACTACCTTAACCGGCTAGACATTCACCAAGATGACTCTTCCCACACTTGGTATAAACGGGGAAAGAAGGCCCGTTTGCACCACCTCCCATCAAATAAAAACCTGCACCACTATCGAACTAATCATGACAGGTCCTGAAGGCCTGAAAAGGAGTACTGGATGAAGAATGCATGGGTCCTAATGACTTCTTCTAAAAGGAAGAGCGATGTCCACCCCCGTACTTCTACTGGCTAAATCTGAAACCCTCAAATCTAACTATCTTGTTCTCCCTAGCCATCTCCCTAAGATTGTCTCCCTCGATCTGGTGAGCATTGGTCATGAGTCTGTAAATATTCATATCACTCAACATCATAGCAGACCTACACTCCTTCTTCACAATATTTGAAACCTCATAGATAAACTTACTAATTTGGTCATGCGGGTCCACTACCATAGGGAGGGCATACCTAGACAACTGAGTGAACTTTAAACTTTACTATTGGATTGACATCGATCCCTGCCTCAAGTTCACAAACTCCTCAGCCTTCACTTACCTCAATTCCTAGGGAAATAATAGGTCGAGAAAAACCCTCTCGAAACACTCCCAAGTCACAGGGACCACGTCCCTAGGTCTAGCTTCCTTTCATTGTGTGAACCAGATATGAGCCACATCCTTGAATTGATAGGATGTGAGCTTTACACAATCAACACCGACCAATTGCATAAGATAAAAGATCTTCTTCACTTCATCAATAAAGCTAAGTGGGCCCTCACTCACTTTCGAACCCTAGAACTCAAGTGGGTTCATATGGACAAAGTCATGAACTTGGGCCGTTACCCCATCTAGAGGGTGGACGGGGATAGGAGCCAGTTGGTTGGCCTGAGAGGCCATGGTCTGGGTTACCATATAGATGGCATTCCTGAACTTCTCATTCATGACCTCGAGGGCCAAAACTTGAGGAGCAGCATTTTGAGCGGCTTGGTGAGGCATAGCACGTCAAGGCATAATCTGAAATGTACAAGGGAAGGATTAGAGGGATATTATAGTTAAACTCTAATGAACGATATGATCATGAAAGAAGTGAAGTTTTTCTAAGATATCTCATAGCTTCCCTCTCATAAGTGTGGTGCGCTTCACACATATGAAATAGATTCTAGTTGATGCGTCTTTCAGAATGTAGTCCCAATTCTAGTAGACCCCACATTTCTAGTCCCAGGAACTATGAGTCAGACCATGGACCATAGTTTGGAACCACGGTCCATCCTGTCACTCATGGTTTCCCTTAATTAGAGGACCACCAGTCCTGGGTTCAGGTACCACTAATCAGACCACAGGCCGTAGTCTAGGACTATGGATCCATCTTGTTAACTCATGGTACCAGAACCTCAGACACCCTTAGCCCATGTCCCAGGAATCACGGGTCACATGACGAACAATCTTTCTAGAGTACAGTCCGTCCTGTGGAGTCGTAGTCCTGAGACAATAGAACCCCTAAAACTCCTAGGTAGGACCATGACTCAGACGTCTAGGAGTATGGTCCATCATTTCGAGTCGTGATCCCTGAGTCACAATTTTGATAGTTTTTCTTTTAATTTTCCCAGGGGTATTCTGGACTTTTTCTACCTCTTTTAAAGCCTAAGCTACAATATTTTGACTACTCTAAGCCTAGTTTATTAGTCACAAACTACCTAAAACAGCTATTCTCCTAAATTCTTAAACCTTAGAAAGAAAATAAGAGAAAGAGGTGACAGTTTTCTC
Source organism: Jaltomata sinuosa (assembly GCA_003996215.1). NCBI lineage: Eukaryota > Viridiplantae > Streptophyta > Magnoliopsida > Solanales > Solanaceae > Jaltomata > Jaltomata sinuosa. The sequence continues at coordinate 553,427 of QJPP01007585.1, read as the reverse complement.
CCAAGAACAAACAGAGGTCTCCATCAAGTTTAGCCCCCAAAAACCAAGGATTTCTCCATAGATTTCTTCACCAGGCATGCGTGATTTCACGAATGGGTCCCTTTAACCCATTAGGTCCCTAGATTCCAGTCTGTCTTTAGTTTTCTCCATGAATTGTTCAGACCTAGGGTCCCAAAATCTTAGGGATTTATTGAAATTCAGTTCCTACAACCTCTATTGTATTGATTACATATTTCTTGGAGAATTAGTAAAGTTCTATGTACAATGTTCAAAACCCTAGTTTGTATACTTACAGTACTTCACGATTTAAGCCTACTAGGCAGATTAGTTATATGCTCATGCATCAAAATTCGAATGCCATATCCCTCAGTACATTTATGTTGCATTCTCAATTGATTTCCAGCATTTTGGGCTATCCATAATTTTAGTACATTGTTGCTTATATTTAGTTGGGAGTAGACTTAGTACTAAGTGGACGAGAGAATGAAGGCTTAGCTATCAGTTTAGGCTAGGAATTTTAGTAGTGTTCCCCAAGTCCCAGAACTACGACGCCACCATAGGTTTAGAGGAGTCAACTTTCAGACTAGGCTGTACCTCCTTGTCCCTTATGGACATCAGTAGTGGATCCACGTCAGACTTGTTTGTACCCTTGGAAAGGTATGAACACCGTTCCATCTAGTGTTATAGGTTTGCCCCATAGTTAGCTCAGCTTGGGGTATGTCGGTTAAAAGTATCTCCCATAGTCAGATTCATGTGCATTGACCATGTATTTAGTATGTATTTATATATATCAGTAATCAGCTCAACATGCTATATCTTGTTGATTTGTACTTGGTCATCGCATCCAGTTTAGCTTTTAATTATGTTCCAGTATATCTTTTTTTCTATGCTGAGTTATTATGATTGTTCAGATTAGCCTATATCTCGCATGCTCAGTACATTCAAAGTACTGATGCATAATCTTTTGTTGCATCATTTTATGATGTAGGTTCAGGCGTTCAGTATCTTGACCGCGCTCAGTATCTCGACCGCACTTAGTTTTACTTCTTGTCCGTACTCAACAGTTCAGTGGTGAGTCCTCAGTAGTTCGAGGATGATAGACATGCTTACATCTTCAGTATTTACTTTCAGTCTCAGATTTGTTAGAGTTAGTTAGGGGCATGTCCCAGCAACTCCTATTCAGTTAGAAGGCTTTCATACATAGACTAGCTTCATCAGTTGTTAGTATTATTTTTTAGTCAGCACTAAACTATTTATATATTCAAACTTTTGGGTTATCCCTTGCTTACAGATAATGATGGTTTTAGCTTCCGCATAATGCATGATTTACTCTGATTTTGTATAGATATGCCATGCCATGGGTTAACTTGGGATCACTCGTGACACTATGCACCGTGTCTCGTACATGGGGTGGCTTCAGGGTATGACAAACTTGGTAGCAGAGCCTAATGTTTAAGTGTCCTAGGATGTCTAAAAGCTGCATCGAGTAGAGTATTCTTCATGGGTGTGAAGCACGCCACACTTATGTTTGAGAAGCTATGAGCCGTCATTAGGAATAACTTCCCTTATTTTTTTTACAGCTCATGCTATAGAGTATGAACTCTATTTGACCTCCTTCTATTCTAACTCATGTTCTTCGCATTTCAGAAAAATGCCTCCCAGAACAGCTAACACTAGGAATTAGCCAGCAGCTCCAGCATACACATTGAATGAGCAGGTTATGCATGCCAAATTTAGTGCTGGTTTTCAAGTGCTTTCTCAGGCTATGACCGCCAAGGTCAATAAGTAGGCTGGGGCGCCAACTCCTCCTCAGGTTAATACTGCAGTAGCCAGAATCTGGGACTTCACTCGGGTGAACCCTCTAGAATTTTATGGGTCCAAGACAGAAGAGGATCCCCAAGAGTTCTTTGAGGATATACAGAAAGTGACTAGCATTGTGGGTGTCATCCCAGTCGAGGGTGAAGACTTGGCCGCTTATCAGCTGAAAGGAGTGGCCTACACTTGGTACCAATAATGGAAGGAATCTTCTTGTGCAAATGCAGGACCAATGACTTGGGATCTTTTCAATACTACTTTTCTTGATTGGTTCTTCCTACTAGAGCTCAGGGAAGCCAAGGCTTAGAAGTTCATCAACATGAAGCAGAATGACATGAGCATAAAGGATTATGCTCTGAAGTTCACTCAGCTATCCAAGCATGCTCTGGTAGTGGTAGCTATCTCTAGACCTCATATGAGCAAGTTCTTGTCTAGAGTGTCTGATGATATGGTCAAGGAATGCAAGACGGCCATGATCATTAAGGAGATGCATTTTTTATGCTCAACAAATTAAGGAGAAAGAGATTAAAGAAAGGGGATGAGATGCTAAGAGGGATAGACCAGGTGATTATAACCACTATCAGCAGAGATCAGCGGGTGGCAACCACTCTAAATATCGCCAGAAAAATTCAACTCCAGTTCCATCTTCTACTAGTTCCCCAATGCCTAAGTTTAAGAAGGATCGACGAGATAGAGCATCTGGCTCTAAGTCCTAAGGTACGGTTACTAGTGGGAGCACTAACCCAATGTGTAGAAAGTGTGGTAGAAACCACCAAGGTGAGTTCTTGGTAGGAAGTAGAAATTTCTTTTGGTGTGGCAAGCCAGGCCACATGATGAGGGATTGTCCAACAACTTCTCAAAAGGGTAAGGATGTTTGCCCACTGACTCAGACTGGTTCTACAAAAGCTCCAGTAGGTTGCCAAACTCAGCAGGGTGCCTTATTTGGAACAAGTGGTGGTTAGTGCTAGAACAGGTTATATTCTCTTCAGGCTCGACAGGACCAGAAGGATTCTCCTGATGTGGTCATGGGTACGTTACGAGTCTTTAATACCAATGTTTATACATTATTAGATCCAGGGGCTACACTTTCATTTATAACTCCTTATATAGCAGTAAATTTGATGTAAGACAAGATATTCACCTAGAACCCTTCTCAGTCTCTTCTCCAGTTGGTGACCCAGTTATAGCTAGATGGGTATACAAAAATTGCCCTATCACAGTTTCCCAGAAAATTAACTTAGCATATATTGTAGAGTTAGAAATGGTAGATTTTGATATCATTCTAGGCATAGATTGGTTACATTACTATTATGCCTCAGTCAATTAAGAACTAGGATCATTCAATTTCAGTTTCCTAATGATTCAGTCTTAGAGTTAAAGGGTAGTAATTCAGTGCCTACATGTCGGTTTATCTCTTACCTTAAGGCCAAAAAAATGATTTCCAAAGGGTATATTTATCATCTTGTTTGGGTTAAGGATTCAAGCTCTGTTCGGGTTAAGGATTCAAGCTCTGAGACCCCAACTCTTGAGTCAATCCCAGTAGTGAATGAGTTTCCAGAAGTGTTCCGAGAAGATATTCCCAAAGTTCCTCCCAAAAGGGAAATCCACTTCAGAATATATCTCCTTCTAGTTGGGGGCCTTGTACCAGACCCGACTCTCAGTATATTAGATGTGTAATGACCCTTCAGGTCATTTCTCAGTTTTTGTGCAGATTATTCAGGATATGCAGAAGGGTTGTGTGGATCAAAAGGTTCATGAGTCAGGGTGTTCATTAGGTGGCTTATGGAGTTAGCATGGTTACTAGTTTTGTGCTATTATCACCTTGGTTTTTTTGGTATTTGTGTTATGTCAGTACATTCCAGTTGAGTTTCTTGAGGTTTGGTTCACTTGATTGATCTTTTGGGCTTATGAGTTAGAGAATGTTGCTTTTCTAGTTCGACTGGTAAGGATTTAAGGTTTAAGTAGTTTTCCTTTGTTATAGTGGGGCATCATACGATCGAGTAGGCTCTTTGCAAAGCCTAGCTTGACATGCATATCTAATATCCTTCCATTTTTTACCCTTCAGGTGCTCGTATTTCTTAACTTTTGAGGATAAATGTTTTTTTAGCAGTGGATGTTGTAATGACCCTAAAGGTCATTTCTAAGCTTTTGTGCTTTCTTAAGCATTTCAAACTTTCTCACAGTAGCTACAAGTCAATTATGTCTTTCTAGGACTAACAGTTCATTTCCTGAGCTATTCATTTGTATTTTAGAAGAGTTTCCCTGTTTTGAAACTCTTAAAGGTAGTAGGGTTGACTTTGGTCAACATTCTGAGAAGACGGCCTCAGATGGAAAATTTATCAGTGTTGTTAGCTCTGGAATGTTCACTTTGGGCTAGTGGGACCTTTGGTTCGGGTCCCGAGCCTTTCAGACTCATTTTGGACTATTAGGTTGCTTTTGGTTAAAGTTGGCTTTTAGGCGTGGGGCCCACTTTTCATCAAATGATCTTTGTTGGGAATTTCTTTATTTCAATTTACTCAGGAATGCCATTTCTAGTTGGGTATCATGAATGGTTTGTGTTCACGGGGTTCCAAATGAATCTCTAGGGTTTATCTGGTAAAATTTTTGCCTTAGTGAATTATTGATTTTCAGTTGCTGGTATGGCTGAAATTTGTTCATTGCGATCTCGAAGAAGACCATCGCGATCACGATGGTCAGAGATTTTGACCATCGCAATTGCGAGGGTTTTTCTCGTGATATCAATGAAGGGTTTTGTGGACCCGACTCCTTTGTTCTTCACATTCACTTGGCTGACCAACTCTTCACGATGAGTCAGCCAAATTTGTCCCTACGATCGCGAGGCTTTTTCCTGTGATCTCAATGAAGAAATCCCTAGCAGCTCTATAACTATTTTCTCTTTGTTTAAGTTTATTTCATTCTCCTTTTCATCCATGGTTGAGAGCTTGGAGCTCTGAAATTGCTAAGGGTTCATTGAAAAAATCTTGGGATTATTTGGTCCTCGTCCGTGACCATTTATCCATCTTATATTCGTACTTTCCAGCTCCAATTTCGTTAAGTTCCATTTATAATTCTTGAATTGTTCTTGGACTTTTTGGGGTGCTTTGAGCTTGAGTTTATGGTGGAGCATGATCAACTCTTGAGCATGTGATCCTCATCCCACGAGGGACATGATTGTACTTTTTAATTTATATTTTTCATAAGCAGACCTCGAGGGTCAGTTTTGGACTCGATTTCTGGATTGAAAGTTTGTATAGCAATATGGGTGTCATTCTTCTCTTTTTGACACCTAGTTTATGTTTATGACAGCCTGTCATCAATCAGAGGCTTCTCGAGGGAGATAGACTCTGGTCATGTAGATTATGCGCGCGTGTTCGGCTTTTAGGCATGTTATGGCTTACCTACTTTTTGACCTAGCTCTTATAAGGTATATATATGGTAGATTACTAATTGTTGGTGGGTTATTGTGGCTTCAATACAACATTTTAGGCATTTAATTCTTATAGCTTATTAGAGGCCTTAGATTAGGATATCGATTGGGAATCCTTAGCTTAGGTCGTAGCTCCTTCCTAAGTACTTGGCGCAGTTTTCATGGGTTTAGAATTCCTATCCCTAACTTAGATTAGGCCGGTGGTAGTTAGGGGTGATTAGACTAGGAAGTCTTAGTATAGGATTAGCAGAGGACATCGTGGTAGGGTAGCCTTTTTATGTTATTTTATATTTACTTTTACCGTCTTTCCCTCATTTTACTTTACAGTTTGGTATGTTGTATATTTTTTGCCCATGGCCTTGGATACTGAACACTCGGTCAGAATAAATCTCCCTTTTGTTCCTTAAATTATGGTTCATAGCTTTTTTAGTATGACTTCATTTAGTGACTGGAACTAGCATAGGTTTGACCTGTTGCTTGATTTAACCTATGTTTTTGGTTAGTGGACCGTTTTAGGTTCTGGTTTGTTTTAGGTTTTAGAGTTAGTATGGCGTGTTCCTGATAGCACCTACCTTAGGCTAGTCCCCTTGCTTTAGTGCATAGACTTTGATTGTCCTTTGTGTGATATGTTTTGAATCAGTTGTGCTCTTTGGCTATTTATTCATACCATGGCATGGCATATGGTTGACTTGATTTTTGAAATACTGTTTTTGGTCATAAAGAGGATTTATGGAATATGTTAAATTACTTTGGATTCCTTAAAAGGAGATTGGCCTATTTTTAAAAGGACTATTATGATAAACTTGTATGTCCGAGAAGACCCATGTTCTGGACGGTTTTATTGACTATTTAAACTTTTATGCTCGAGAAGAAACATGTTTTGTGTTGCTTTATTGATACTCATGATTGCTTGCCCGAGGTGAACATATTCGAGTTTTACTTCTTCTTACATAGTTAAACCTAAGGGTGTCATGCGGGGTGATTCGGGGAGCCCACTGAGCGGCCTGTGAATCTATTATGGGGTTGTCTATTTACTTTCTGCATACGTAGTTGAACCTAAGGGTGGCCTGCGAGGGGATTCGGGGATCCCATGGGGTGGCCTCCGAATCCATCTCAGGGTTGTCTACTTTTACTGCATTGGCCATACATCGCATTGCACCCATATTATACCACACGTCATGGCATGTCTTTTCATCCCTTCTCTTCCAATCATGTGGATTGCTAGTTATTATTATGTGTTGTTCATATCCTCAGGGCTTATGGGTGTCCAGTTGGATTCTTTGGTTGTTGCTTGTACCTTCTGGGCTTGAGGAGGGTCCAGTTGGATCTACTTGTTGCCATTCATATCTCCCAAAGTATGTATCTTATGTTTTCTCCATGCTATTTAGTTGGATAGCTGGTTTATGTTCATGTTGAGTAATTCTCAGATCTTATCGTAAATTGTCCAGCTTTGGCTGGTTAACCTATTTTTTGACCCTTGTTTCTTACCTTTAGTATTTGCATTTACTTATATCTTATTTGAGCTCAGTGGTCCTATGATTTCTACTGGGTACTGCATTGTTTTGGTACTCATGCTACACTTCTGCATCTTATTCTGATACAGCTCTTAGTGCTAGTTATCGCTGTTGACGTTATCCTCGAGTTGTGTTGTTGATCGGAGGTACAAGGTGCGCTCCTGGAGACCGGAGCTCATCATCTCCTTCTACTTTTTGACTAGTCTTTTGTTGTACTTTCGGAGATTGTTCTGTATTTATTATGCCTATCTAGTACATCTACATTCTAGCAGCTCTTGTACCGACTGATACCAGGTCCTGGGAAAATCTTGTATGCTTTTGTTCTATCACGACCCAAAACCAGGCTGCTATGGCGCCTACAAAATCCCCTAGTACGCAATCCAACCCAACAATGCAGAAGTAAAATACAACAATACAAATAAAGAAAGTAGAAGAGTAATATAAGGAAATAGGGGCCAACAGTATAGATACAAACCAACTGTAATAAATATACAAAAATGACCATTAAGTGACCGAGAAGACAATATATGCACAAGAACCAATCCCAGACCTGGTGTCATCGGTACAAGAGCATCTAAAGTATGGAGTAGATGTACCATAAATACTATCTATCAAAAATACAAAATATAGACAGTTAGATAGACGAAAAGTAGTAAAAGTCTCAAAAACACCAGGAGCTCGCCACGATCCAAATAGCAGGTGGCCACGAATGATAAGAGGATCAACGAGGGTGTCTCATACTAGGTGTTGCATTAATAGAAGATGCAGAGTGTAGTATGAGTACGAAAACAATGGGTACCCAGTAGGCATCATAGGCCGATCGAGATCAAAAAGATAATATATAGTATAAACTACAAGAAAGTAAGCTAACTACAGGGATCCAACTAGATCTAGTTATCAACGGGAAACAGAGCTAACTAAGCTGATGGAGAAGATAATAATAATAATCAAGGCAAAAGGAAATCCAAATACACACAAGCCAATGCAATGCGACGAGAAATGATGTGATGCAGAAATATAAAAACCTGGTATCTAGTACCCTGGGCACACAGAATTTAACCTCCATCTTATCAACAAATGCATAAAAAGTAAAACACGGATATGTGCTCTTTGGGTCGACCAGAATCAAATATCGAGCTTATCAATATAAAAGTAAATGGAGAAAAAGTCCGAGAACGTCCCTCAGACAGGTATAAAAGTGGTTCTTTTCCTTCCTTTCCAAAACCAGTGACAATATATAAGATAGTTCCTTTAAAATTGTGAAAATCATGATAAAGTGGAAAATCTCAGGATTAGATCAAAAATCCCAAAATTCCTTTCCTTTCTGTACAGCGAGCCATGTAAATTCAACATGAACATGTAAATTTCAAAAATCAGAGAATATATTACAAGAAAAAGGCAAGCAGGGCAAAACACCCTCCAAATAAGAGTACTGACCTAGAAAACCATCGAATCTGTGTTATGGCCTCGGGCCCACAATTATACATCAATGGTAAATAAGATGTAAGGAACGGAAAATAACCCTGAAAATAACTAACAACACCTACTCTAACTCTAAAACATCCTAAAAGCAGTCTAAGGCGTCTAGGTAAGACAAATAAATTCTACAATCTCTTAAGCTAAGCATAAACAATATAATTCTACTCTACGGTCCCGAAATGGACAATTTATACAATCACAAGATTTAAGACTATTTCTACTCTAAGATCCTACCTAATGTTCCAACAATTTGTAAAATATAGAATCTAACTACGACAAGTCTAAATTAATTAAACCACAACCTAACTCGGGGCAAAACTGCAACCATGAGCCTGAAAAAGCTGCCACGCTATAAAAAATATAATCTAGGTGTCAAGATGAGAAGAATGACACCCATATTGCTACACCGAAATTCGGGCCAGAAATCGAGTTAGAAAATGACCCTCGGGTCCTGTGTAGCAAAACTAAAAATAAATTTCACAATTATGTTTGCAACGAATTTAGGAACCCATGCCTGAACGTGGAGCGCGGACATGACTTATTTCAGTGCCCAAAACGGCCCTGAAGTCCTCTTTGATCAAGAATCTTAACAATGACTTTTTAACAAAAATTTAATGCAAATGACATGAATTTAATGACATAAAAGAGAAGACGGTTACCAAGGAACTTACCAGACCAATAGTGATGGAAATTTGATCTTGGATCAGTGCATAGAAGCTCAACAATGGAGGATTTTTTATTAAAATGGAGATTAAAATGAAGTTGGAATGTTTATAAGGACTCAGATACTTCCACAATAGAGGGGGTTTTTCTGCAAAAGTGGACGTCGCAAAAGAGGCTAACTCTTTGCAGAAGCGAAAGTCGCTATTCACCTATGCCTTCACAAAAGAAGAGGTTCTTTGCAAAAGCGATGTCCGCAAAAGTGAACCTTTTGCGGCAAATGCACTAACCGCAAAAGCAGCTAAGGGTTGCAAATGCAGACATACCAACAACAATAAAAACCAGCAGAATTTTAAGGCCAAAAAGTCACTGGATGGACCCTCAAGAATCATCCAGGGCCCCGCGAACACAAACCAACCATGCTACCATACAAAAATTATATTTTTGACTTAATGGAATTGACGAAACTCCAAACGGAGATAATTTTAATGAAAAGTGGGCCCCATGCCAAAGAACCAACATTTATCAAAACATAACTCAAAAGCCCAACATAAGTCTGAAAGCCTCGGGACCCAAACCAAAGGTCCCCCAAGCCGAAAGTCAACATTCCAGAGCTAACAGCACTGACGGAATTTCCATTCGAGGCCTTCTTCTTCGAATTTTGACCAAAGTCAACTCTACCAACCATAAAAGTTGCAAAATAGGGAAATATGCTTTAAACACAAACAAAAGACTCGGGAACCAAATTGTCAAATTTGGCAAGTTATAAATAACCTATGGCCACTGCGAGAAACCTCAAAATGCAGAAAAACCATGAAAATCAAGAAAAAGACCTGGAGGGTCATTACAACATCCACTACTAAAAGAACTTTCATCCTCAAAAGTTAAAGAATGAAAGATACCTGAAGGCTTAAAAAGGTAAGGATAGCAAATCCGCATGTCGATCACAATATCCTAAGTAGGCTCCTCTACAGGATGATGCCGCCATTTAACCTTAACTAACGGAATTTCCTTGGACCTAAGCGTCCTAACCTGCCTGTCGAAGTTAGAAACCGGCTCCTCCTCAAAAGTGAGAGACTCATTCAACTGAATCGAATCCTAGTGAAGCATGTGACACTCATTCGGAGTATATTTCTGCAACATAGAGACATGGAAAATTGGGTAAACACCGAAAAGAGAAGGAGGGAGGGCCAACTCATAAGCAACCTTACCAATGCGACAAAGGATCTCTGATGGCCGAATGAACCTCGTACCGAGATTAACCTTCTTCCCAAACCTCATCACGCCTTTCATGGGCGACACCCAAAGGAACACACAGTCACCAACCATAAACTCTAAATCTCAAACTCTCTGGTCAACATAACTTTTTTTCCTACTCTGGGTAGTGCAAAGTCTATCCTGAATGACCTAAACTCTATCCATCGAATAACAAAGAAAATTAGTACCCCATGTTCTAACCTCAAAGGCATCAAACCAACCCACTAGAGATCTGCACCGCCTATCATACAAAGCCTCGAACGGAGCCATCTGAATACTGGAATGGTAACTATTTTTATGAGCAATGTCTGACAAAGATAAGAACAAGTCCCACTGACCTTCAAAATCAATAACACATGCTCACAACATATCCTCCAGAACCTAAATAGTGCACTCTTAATGACCATCAATATGCGGATTAAAAGCAGTACTAAGCCCAACTCTAGTACCAAACTCTCGCTGAATAGACCTCCAAACCATGAAGTAAACTGAGTGCCATGGTCGAAAATAATAGAGACTGGCACCCCATGCAAATGGACAATCTCACGGATGTAAATCTGAGCCACCCTCTCAGAACTGTAAAAAGTTTGAACTGGAAAAAATGAGGAGACTTTGTCAACCTATCCACAATGACCCAAATAGAATCAAATCTCCACAAAGTATGTGGAAAGACTACCACAAATTTCATATATATCCGCTCCCATTTCCACTCCGGAATGGGTAACCTCTAAGTGAAACCACATTTCCTTTGGTTATCAAACATCACCTGCTCATAGTTCAAGCACGTAGACAAGAAATCTGAGATATCCCTCTTCATCCCACCACTAGTAGTCCTGCCTCAAGTCACGATACATCTTAGCTGCCCTGGGATGAATGGAATACCTAGAATAATGAGCCTTCTCTAAGATCAACCTTACTAGGTCACGTACTCAAGCAACGCAAATATGACCCTCAATCCTCAAAACACCCTCAAAATATAAGGTCGCCTTCCTAGTCTTACCGCTTAACACATTATCACGAATAATCCTTAACCTCACATCATCAAACTGTTATTCACAAATCTTTTCAAACAAGGAAGATCTAGCCTCAACACAAACAAGAATATGGCCTGGCTCAGAAATATCGAGTCTAACTAACCTAATAGCCAAGGTGTTGATGTACAAAACTAAAGATTGCTCCTCTGCTACTAAGAAAGCCAAGCTACCCATACTTACTACCTTCTGTATCAAGGCATTCGCTACAATATTTTCCTTGTCCATATGATTAAGAATGGAGATGTCATAGTCATTCAGTAAATCCAACCACCTACGATGTCTCAAATTTAGGTCCTTCTGGATTAAGATGTACTAAAGACTATGATGGTTAGTGAAGATCTCACAATGCATGCCATATAGATAAAGCCTCTAAATCGTTGATGTAAAGATTACCACTACTAACTCTAAGTCATAAGTGGGGTAGTTCATCTCGTGAACCTTCAACTGTCTTGAAGCATAAGCAATAACGCAACCCTACTGCATCAATAAACAAGCCAAACCAATACTTGAAGAATCATAATACACTGTAAACCACTGACCCTTGACCAGAAGAGTAATAATCAGAGCTTAAGTCAATAAGTCCTTAAGCTTTAGAAATCTCACCTCACCCTCATCTGACCACAGGAAGGAAACATTCTTCTGAGTCAATCTAGTCAATGGAGCTGCTATAGAAGAAAACACCTCCATAAACCATCTGTAGTAACCTGCCAACCCGATGAAAATGTGAACCTCGGTAGGACACGTAGGCCTAGACTAATCACAAACTACCATAATATTTACTGGATCCACTATAATCCCATCCTTGGACACCACGTGCCGCAAGAATGCCACAGACTCAAGACAAAACTCATATTTAGTGAATTTGGCATACAACTGATGGTTTCGCAAGGTCTAAAGTACAACTCTCAAACGCTGCTCATGCTCCTCTCTACTCATCAAGTATACCAAAATGTTATCGATGAACAAAATCAAGAAGGAATCCAAGTAGGCTCTGAAAACATGGTTCATCAACTCCATAAAAGTTGTTGGGTCATTAGTTAACCAAAAATACATTACTAGGAACTCATAATGGTTGTATCGAGTCCTAAATGCAGTCTTTGAGATGCCCAAAACCCTAATCCTCAACTTTTGATACTTGGAGCTCAAGTCTATCTTAAAAAACACTGCTACACCCTGTAGCTAGTCAAACACATCATTAATATGCGGCTTCAGATACCTGTTCTTAACTTTTACCTTATTCACCTACCTATAGTCAATCACATATGCATGGACCCATTCTTCTTCTTCATAAATATAACATGAGCACCCCACAGAGACACACTAGTCTTGATGAACCCTCTACTTAATAGATCCAGGAGCTTATCCTTAAGCTCCCTCAACTCGACTGGTGCCATCTGATATGGAAAAATAAGAATGGGATTAGTGCCAAGCTCAACATCAATGACAAAGTCAATATCATGATCAGGAGGAACACCTAGTAGATCAGAAGGAAACACATCTGATTACTCGCAAAACCTAGGAAGTTACTTAAGTGAAGGTGCGGTGGCACTAGTATCACAGACATAAGTAAGATAGGCCAAGAACCTCTTCCCAACTAATCATTGGGCACCTAAGAAAGATATAACTCCCGTTGGTATGTGGCTGTAAGAACCCTTCAAAAATATTGGAGGGATACTGGGTATTCATAGAGTAATAGTCATAGTGAAGCAATCTAAGACCGCGTGATATGGAGAAAGTCAATCTATGCCTAAAATCACGTCAAAATCAACCATATCTAGCATAATTAGATCTACGCATGTCTCATACCCTAAGATAGCCAACATACAAGCCTAATGTACCTGATCCACTAAGAAGGAATCTCTTACTGGTGTAGGTAAATGCAAAGGCACATGTAATAACTAACTAATAGACTCCATATGAGTAGCATAATAAGAGACACAAAGTAGAATCTAGACCCCAAATCAAACAAATCAAAAGCTGACTGATGACAAATGAAGATCATACTTATAATGACAACATCTGAATCCTGAGCCTTTGGATGGCCCAGAAGTACATACATGTGGCTCCAACAGCGATGACCATCTGATCTATAAGACTGAGGACGGCCTCTAGTACCCTAGGGAACACCCCTACTACCTTGTGCACCACCTTTGCCCAGTATGCTAGAGCCCTAGGGGCCTAGACCATCTGATCATACCACCTATGGTGCTATAGTAATGGACAAATTATAGCAAAGTGGCCTAGCTCTCCACACTCATAACAATGTCAGCCAACTATACGCTATTGTGAAGACTCGGCAAAATAAGAATGACTACCACAACTTGTGGACCAAGAAAAAGAGCCCCATGAAGACTGAATCAGACCCTGATTACTCTGACCCTCAGTAATCTGTAATGCCACCTGAATAAACCGGCTCAGATGAAAATGTTGTTGATGCTAGCCCTTACCAAAGTAGACTCTACCATGTGTCTGTGAACTGTTATAACTGCCCTCATATCACTACTCCTTTGGGCCTCATAAAGTATGCCCTAAATAGTGCAGGCATGGTCTCCTACCTTTGGAAAGGACTATCCTGATGCTACCATATCCTCTGTAGCCAAGCAAAGTTGTAAAGTCAATCCTCAAACAAAGCTAAGCACCCTCTCATGCTCGCTTGGAAGAATCATGGTGGAATTCATAATCAACCCACTCATGGAAATGGACCTCATACTCTAAAATAGCTATAGAGTGTTTCTCTAACCTAGAGAACTGATCCATTAACCGCTCTCTCATGTTGTACAATACATACTTCTCCAACCAATCTCTAAAGAAGTGTGCCCAAGTACACAGAGGTGACTCGGCTAGCCTGTAAGATATATATGATCTCCACAACTATTTTACTGGACCATCCAGTTAAAATATGATTTATTCAGCTCCGTCCAACTCAAATTACCCAAGATTATGTAATCTCTCCTGAAACCTTGTCAGAAACTCATGCATATCCTCCCTAGGAGCACCTGAAAATCTAAGAGGACCCAACCTCAGAAACCTACCAAGCAACTTCTTCTCCTCAGAAGACATAACGAAGCCAGCTTGAATAGGCAGAATAGTCTTAGGGACTGGCAGCACCTCTAATCATGTGCCATTTCCTGGCCTAAAGTTTGGGCCTCATACCTAATCTAAGAGCCAATTAGAGTATCAGATGAAGCTGTTAGTTATGAAATACCCTCAATAAACCCAAGCAACTGAACCAATGTGTCTTATAGCACTTGAGTAGCCACAAAACTAGTCAGATGCTGGCTAGCCCCACACCCTCTGGCTCATATTGTACCTCTTCAATCCCAATATCAGCATTTGGCAATGGCAATCTAGTCTGGTAACGAGCTGGCGTTGTAGCCCATCCCCTACCTCGACCTCTACCCCATCCCTTAGCAAGGGCTCTAGCTGTAGCTGCAAGGATCTCGTCCTCACATGCTGCTGATCTCGTCGGAACCATCCAAGAAAGGGAGAAACAAAATATATTTAGAAGTTGATCAGGTCAAGGACGCATGATAAGGAATCAAACAAGGTGGAATATTTCCCAGGAATGCCCTATACCCTCTTGCAGATAGGATATAAATGTCAATGTACCAATCCACGAAACTCTACTAGATACTTTACTCTTGTACTGGCAAGACCAATAAACCTAGAGCTCTAATACCACGTTGTCACGACCAAAAACTAGGCCACAATGATGCCTACATAACCCCAGTAAGAAGGCCAACCCAATGATGCAGAAGTAAAATACAACAATTTTCAAATAAATAAAGCAAAAAAGAAATATAAAGAAATAAGGGCCAACAATATAGATACATACATACAACGATAATAAATATATAAAAATGGCCCTAAAATGACCGAGAGGATAATATATACACAAGAACCAACCCCAGACCTGGTGTCACCGGCACAAGAGCGTCTAAAGTATAGAGTAGTTTTACAACAAATATTGTCTATCCAAAATACAAAATATAGATAAATAGATATATGGAAAGCGGTAAAAATCTCTAAATTCCTAGGAGCTCACCACAATCAAAACTGCAGCTGGCCAAGAATAATAGGAGGATCAACGAGGGTGGATCGTATGAGGTATTGCATCAGAAAAATATGTAGAGTATAGTATGAGTACCAACACAATGAGTATCCAGTAGGCATCATAGTCTGACCGAGCTCAAAAATATAATATATAATATCAACTACAGGAAAGTAAGCTAACTACAGGTATCTACCTAGATATAGTTATCAACTAAAAATCTAACTAAGCTGATGGAGAATATAGTAATAATATTAAAGGCAATAGACAATTCCAGTACACTCAAGCCAATGCAATGCGATGAGAGATGATGTGATGTAAAAATATAAAAAACTGGTATTTGGTACCTCGGGCACCCAAAATTTAACCTCGAGCTCATCAACAAATGCATACAAAGTAAAACTCGGATATATACTGCTCCTTGGGTCACCTAGAATCAAACATTAAGATTATCAACAGAAAAGTAAACAAAGAGAAGGTCCGGGAACATCCCTGGGACTGGCATAAAAGTGGTACTTTTTCTTCCTTTCCAAAACTAGTGATGAAATATAAGATAATTCCTTTAAAAATAAAAAAATCATGATAAAGTGGCAAATCTCAAGTTTAGATCGAAAATCCAGAAATTCTTTTCCTTTCTGTACCGCTAGCCATTTAAATGTAGCATGAACGTGTAAATTTCCAAAATCAGAGAACATATACCCTCAAAATAAGAGGACTGACCTGGAACTCCATCCAATCCGTGCTATGGCCTCAGTCCATAGTTACACAGTAATGGTTAGTAAAATGAAAGGAACAAAAATAACTAACAACACCTACTCTACCTCTAAAACCTTCTAAAAGCATTCTAAGGATTCTAGGCTAGCCAGAGAAATTCTACAAGCTCTTAAACTAAGGATAAATAGTGTAATACTACTCTACAGTCTAAAAATGGCCAATTTATACAATCACAGGATTTAAGCCTGTTTCTAATATAAGATCCCACTAATGTTACAATAATTTATAAAATATAGAATCTAACTAAGCCAAGTCTAAATTAAGTAAATCATAACTGATGAGTTGGTAATATACCAACTTATTTAGCCTTTAATCATGAATTATTTCTATATTTTGATAAGATTTAGAGGTTCTAATGGCCTTTATTGACATGAATGTAGGTACTTCTATCCTAAGATATAAAACAATGAATTGGACCCAAAATAGCTGAAAAAGAGTTAAAGTGTAAAGGATTAAACAAGATGGAGATTCTACCATGAGGTGAGGACCTCGTGCGACATTCACAACATGAGGTGCAGTCTGCACCTCTCACCGTACAAAGCTTAAGCATTGGCTGAAGAATCTGTTAAAGGGTGCAACCGCCGCACAAAGTTTAGATCTAATCGATTTGTTAAAAGCTCTCTTCGGTTGCGGCACTAATAACTAGAGGGATTCATTACATTATCCCCTTCTGATTGGTTGACAAGGTTGGGACAAGTTTCTAATGGTTAAGACATGTGAATTTCAACATTAATTTAGATTTTTCTAGTTGTGGGCCAGAAGTTTTGGTATGTTGTGATGCTTCTACAAAGGTGGTTTGTTTGCTAGTCTAGAAGGGTAGATGTTCTGAGATGGAAGACAGTGGGTTTAGAGTTTATGAGTTTTCCAGTAGTTAAGCAGCAACCTTTGCCTTCAAGAATCCTTTCCTTAGCCTACGTGTTGGTATGACTTGGTATCCATGACATGGCAGATTTCTTTCTGAGTTGCAAGTCTAGAAAGGTGACCTTAGATCCGGTTTGTGTTTTGATAATTGAGGGCCGTGGTGGTGTTCCTAGAACATAGAGTTGATTTGATGGCTTTGGACTTCATGGTAGGCTGCCACCCTCCTATAGAGTTTTGATGTATCTTGGGTCTTCATTGATAGCTTGATCTAGTTCAAATGCTTTTAGCCAGTTCAAACATGGTACAGTCTAAAGAGGTTGGTTCTTGTCTACATTTGAGAGATCATCCGTCTGCATGAGATGTTTGTTACTATATTTTATGATCATGGTATTGTGTTAGCAATCATAGTTCTGGTAGTAATTTCAAGAATATTGGGTATGCGAGTAAGCCTAGCGCAACTTTTCATTCACATGTTGATGGTCAGTCAGAGTGGTCTATTCTAGTTCCCGAGGTTATACTACGGCCATGTGTTATGGAATCTTGGAGGTTAGTGAGGCCAGTTCTTGGTTTTGGGTTGGGATCAAGTATTTTGATGACATCGTTAGAGGTAAAGCGTGGAAGGAATTATAGACTTCCAGTGGGTTAGTTGATGGTTTTGAGGGTATCCTGGGTGTTTGACCTATGTGTGACTTAATGGTTAAAATACAGATGATTCTTGATAGGCAGAAGGGTTATGCAGATCAAAAGATTCATGAGTAAGGGTGTTGAAGAGGTGGATTATGGAGTTAGCCTGGTTACTAGTTTTTGTGATAATTGATGATGTTCAAAAGCACTCTCCCGTAGGAGGTGATAACGATCATCGTGCAAAATAATAAATAACCCAATGGATTTCAGAGTCATATCCAAGGAGAATGGGTTGATGAATCGCCAATAAATTATCGAATAACAATTACTAGAGTGAGTAAGTGTTCAAGCAAAGAAAAGGTTTGGGAATTAACGAATCACAATTTCAACACGAGAACAATGTAAAAACGATTGGATGATAAAGGGAACAAAGACAAAGGGTATGCTTCCGATGTGGTTCTACAAAAGTCTAGGGAATTGATAAATCATGCGAACTTTTGATTAAAGGTATGGGTAGCTTAGTTCGAGCTATATTTGATAGTCTTTCAAACTTCTATGTATATGTACCATGGTCTTTTCTAAAGCACCATAGCTTTACCTTAAACCAAGCAATTAATACTTGAGTGAATCACACTATTTCTAGATGTGATTCTTAGATAGAAATTTCCTTCAATGAAGCTATTTCTAGCCTTAATCTATGGCAGAAATCTCAAATCCCTATTATTGAATTCTTACACAATTTATGAACTACTCTTTCAAGCAAGTACAAAATTAGTAAGATCAATCAATGTTTGCAACATAAAGTTTTTAATTAAACCATTAAGAATTCAATAAACCCATACTAAATAATAAATTATAAGCATAATTAATCAATACCCATACCCAATTTCAAATACCCATCATGCACATACCCGTAGAATAGGATTTAGCTGCTTATATTAAAGGAACAAGAGAATATACCAAATGGGTTTCCCAAAATTTCATTCATATTATAAGCTAAGTCCCAATTCCAAACTCAAATTCCTTACAAATTGTGTTTTTCATTGAGGAAGAAGAAAAGAGAAAGTGTACTCTCAATGCTTTTCCTTGGGAGAGTAAAAACAAGATTGTTCTCTCAGGTACACACCCCAAAAAGGGTTTTAAAACCTTCCCAAATACGTCACATGTACTTGAACAAAAATGTTCTTCGGGGCTAGTAAGATTGGCGTGCGATGGAACAGGCGATCACACCCTGCAGTTTGTGGCTCGCATGAGCCTTCATCTCAAATCAGTGAAGTCGAGTGTCTGGTGAGATTCATGTGAGAAGGGGAGGGTGATCGCCTATTGCATTGTGTAGCTTGCATGTTGGCAGCTGCTTAGGTAGTTGTTCATCTTTATTATGCGATGGCACCTATGAAACGCATGTGCCTCTTTGCAGCTCGCATGTCGTTTCTCCTATCTTGGCAATTACTTCCCCTTTTCTTATCATATTCATACTTTATATTCATTTTGAGCTCTTTGGGTTCAATTTCTTTGCTTTCTTCACTGGACCAAGAATACCTGCATTTATGTCAATAAAGGCAATAAGTACCTCTTATTCTCATCAAAACATGATAATAATTCATAAATAAAGGCTCAATAAGGTTGTAGATTACCAACTTATCAAATCCCCAAACTTGAACTATTGCTTGTCCTCAAGCAAGATACTCACAAGGTAAGGAATGCAATAGGTTCTCAAAATACAAGGGTTGTACACAAGGTAAACTCTACTCTAAAACCTAAGAAAATAACAACAAAAGACTCAAAGGAAAAACACTAAACTACAATGCTCTTCTCAATTGGTATCACCTTACTCTCAAGGCAAGTGCTCATTTCCAAATTTCACCGAAAAGGATTTCATTTCTCATTCAAAAGCAAGGGGTTTGTTATTAAAAACAAGATTATCAAGATTTTCAAGTAATTGCCATAAACCTTTAAGGTTTTCCTAGAGATTCTCCACACAACTAGTCTCATTTATTCCTCTCAATTGAGATAGAGATTTCATTTACCAATTCAAGTGTGTGATTCCACTCACCACTAGAGAGAATCACTCACAACCATGCGTTTCATAATAAAAAGGGATTATAAGAGAACCAAAAAGACTCTCACTCTCTCAAAGAAGTTCAAGTGTACACATGTCGAACCATAGACTTTCCCTTCATGTAATTCACCACTAATGTAGAGTTACCAAGCTCGGAATCAGTAACGACTTACGGGCTACGATGTTGGCAAGGGTTAAGGTGAGGATTACACTTGGCTCAAGTGACTAAACTTCCCTAATGCTCCTTGTGATCATTCAAATCACCGCTCGTATTTTTTAACATTAACCCCACCTCTCACATCCCAAGTTTCCCTTTAACTTAATCATTCAACATCCTTTTATTACCTTAACTTAGTAGCACTAATTTCTTCCTTTCTTTTCATTTTGCTCATTTCATTAGACATTTTGAACTAATTTTCATCTTAGGGATAAGGTACTACCTTTCATTAAAGTGCATCTCTTTTCTTCTCCACATTTTGTACATACACCCCCAAACTTAGGCTTTTGCTTATGTTATCTTTTCAATTCCCCCCCTCCCCCGAAACTTAGGATTTTAGCCTATATTTCACTTTCATGCCCTTAAGGAGTATGGGTGCTAGAATAGAGGGTGTAAAAATTTCACAACCTCAAAGGGTCTTACTAGGGTCAATGTCAAGGGAAGTCAATTTGGGTAAAGTGGCTATTCAAAAAAGGCCTAAAGTCATCTTCCAAGCTCGGTGACATCTAGGAATTTGTCTTGAACCACATTTGGGGAAAGTTCTAGACAACACAAATACATAAAAACAATGTATAACTTTATCGCACGAGGCATCACAACACAAGAATTTCACAATTACTCTCAAAATTAATTGGGACAAATGACCTTTGACAAGCTATTCCAAGTTCTTTTACACACTTATTTGTGAATCGATCAAGCCAAATGGGGAATGTGCAAGTCATGCCAAGAGAATGCTTTTACAAAAATCATTTTCCCATATTTCCTTCAATTTGCAAAACTTTTAACCATGAAATTTTTTGGTGGGCCCATTTTGATACAAGCTAAAGACGGACTCAATTTAACACTAAAACTTGGCACTTTCGCTTAAGAAAGTCACCTCTCAATCTATCATAGGGAAACACCAACCGGTTTGACACCAAAAATAAATAAAAGAAAACAAATTGCTCTTTGGGAAAGAACCATGGTATGAAGAAAACCCTTGGAGTTTATTCAACTACACTACTATTAAGAAGGCGAAAGTGATATAAGAAATGCAAGACAACAATTTACTAATTAAAACACATTCCACAAAAAGGTCTCAACACACCTAAACTTAAACAAAACATTGTCCCCAATAAAATAAGTGCTAGGTGAGGTGTACTCCCTAGAGTGACGTGCGACACACAGAGTGGCAAGGGAAAAATGCATAGACCATCGCATGGTGCAGATGAAAATAATAAAGAAGTTGCCAGTGACTTGCCTTCTCACATGCCAAGTGACGTGCGACACGCAAAATCTCAAGGGCTAAGCCCTTGGACCATTGCATATCATGCTGAAAAGTGGGTGGAATGCTAGTGATATTTTTGTAGGTGTGAAACGGATTGCATTTCGCATAGCAAAAGTGTGATTCCCACATTAGGATGTATGTTTTGATCTAAAACCTCATATTCCAGTGATCTATCACTCCATATGTGAAGTACAATGCGATACGCATAATGTAGCATGAGATTCACATGACCCAGTGCATATGGACTTGAAAGTTGGAGGTGAAACTATTTTTATGGGCAATGAGCATGTGAGGCGTACTTCTCCAAATGCATTTGGCATATTTCCATTAGCAAAAGTAGTTTGATGCCTTCCAAACATTCCTACCCTCTTAACTCATCTCCTACCTATAAATTTTGACAAAAATAACAACAAAGTAACAAAAAGAGAAGAATACCGAAATAAAAATGGATGTTTGGGTTGCCTCCCAAAAAGCGCTTGGTTTAACATTATAGGTCGACTAGGGTACCTCTCAATCATGGTTTATTGAGGTAGCTCACTCCTATGAGCTTGACATCTTCTGAAATACCCAAATATTTTTTGACTCATTGCCCATTGACTTTAAATTTTGAGCCATTTTTGGCTTCAACTCAATTGCTTCATTTGAAAAAATATTAGATACCTTAAATGGACCAGACTATTTTTACTTTAGTTTGCCTGGAAAAAGCCGGAGTCTAGAGCTGAACAAAACACCCAAATGCTGAGAGAGATCTCTTTTTCAGGAAACTTACATTCCCCAGGAAACATATCCTTTTTCTTGCTTAAATCGTGTAATAGAGCTGAGTCATAAGGGTTGATTTCTCCGACATACGATTGTTATTCGGTATGTACCCAAACAACACATAATGATGATATGTATATCTCGTGGATGCATGCTGTTGCACAAGACATATAGGTTCTTTGAAATCAGCAGTATACGACTGAGAGAGTCAAGAGAGGGAAGCAGAAGAAGGCTAGGATCGTGGGTTTTAGATAGAGACCCAGGGTTGCTCTAGACATTGGGATTTAGGGGGGCCACCTACACCCCCACAACAGATGTCCTAGGGTATCAGGTTTGATCATCGGGGGTGGTCAAGTTTGGGTGAGAGCTCACAAGCATTAGGCTCAATACAGCAAAGTGTCCCAAAGCAGTTTTGATCAATTGTGCCACATTGTGATACATGAAATAAACACATTCCAGGAGATGCAATCAGGGCTCCATAATATGCTAACCTTGTTGCAAAGATTGTCCTATACAAGATATTGTCCATTTAGGGACCAACAAGGTGCAACAACGATAGACAAATTAACAACAAGATCACCTTTCTCCGTATATTATGTAGAGCGTGGTTCTAAGATTTTATTAGGTAGAGGTCGACGCAAAGAAGGAGCATCTAATTCTGGTAGTGCCCAGAATTGCACATATGCACTACAGGTCATCAGGATTCAGAGTCATCCCCAGATGTTGTGATATGCACATTGTGTGTTTGCTCACACCTTGTTTATGCTTTGATAAATCTAGGCTCCCCATTATCGTAAGTTACCCCATTTATTCCTGGGGAGTTGTGTATAGTACTAGATTATTGTAGCAACCTTTTGTTGTGTCTACTCCTGTTGGAGAATCTATTATTGCTAGGAGGATTTATCGAGGTTGTAAGGTAGAGATAGTTAGTCATAAAAACTTTGTAGACCTGATAGAGTTAGAGATGTTTGACTTTGATATTATTATGGGCATGGATTGGCTGGCATCTTGTTATGCTAATTTCGACTGCCGGAAAAAAATTGTTAGATTCCACTTTCCAGGGGAAGTAGTTCGAGAGTGGAAGGGTAAATGCAGCAACGCTAAAAGGAAGGTTTATTTCCTATCTTCAGGCAAAGAAATTAATCGCCAAAGGCTGCAGTTATCATACTGTCTGAGTTTAATATATTGATGTTGAACCACATACTCTTTTGTTTATTTCAGTGGATAATGAGTTTCGAGATGTATTCCCAGATAAGCTTTATAGTACACCCCTAGAGCGTCAGGTCGACTTTGCTATTGATATGGCTCCACGTATTCAGCCAATTTCGATTCCTCCTTATAGGATAACTCTGACTAAGCTGAAAGAGGTAAAGGAGCAATTGAAGGACTTGTTTGATAAAGGCTTGATGAGGCCTAGTTCTTCAACTTGGGGTGCGCCAGTATTGTTTGTAAAAAAGAATAATGGCTCACTAACAAAGTGTATAGATTATCGGCAAATGAACAAGGTGACTGTTAAGAACAAATACCTGCTGCCAAGAGTTGATGACTTATTTGACCAGCTACAGGGTGCCAAATGTTTCTCAAAGATTGATTTACATTCAGGGTAACATTAGGTACGGGTTCGAGTAAGTGATATTCCAAAGAAAGCCTTCAGGAGCAGATATGGCCATTTTGAGTTTCTTGTGATGTCTTACGATTTGATGAATGCCCCAGAAGTATTGAAGGACCTGATGTATAATATATTTAGACCATTTTTAAACTTGTTTGTCATCATGTTTATTGATGATATTTTGGGATACTCGTGGTCAGAGGCTGAGCATAGAGACCACATCCGAGCAGTGCTTCAGGTACTCTGATATGGTGATGCTTCAAGTATTAGGTTGGTTTCTGTTTCGATGCAACATAGAAAGATAATTACTTATGCTTCTAGACGGTCAAATAAGGAGGAGAAGAAATACCCGACCAATGATTTAGAGTTTGATGCATTTATTCATGCCCTAAAGATTTGGAGGCATTACTTGTATGGAGTTTATGTTGATATTAATATAGATCATAAAAGCATCTAGTATATTCTTATAGACAAAGAGTTGAACCTGCGACAACATTGATCACTTGACTTGCTGACGGACTATGATGTGGATATCTTATATCATCAAAAGAAAGCCAATGTAGTAGCAGATGCCCTCAGTCATAATTCTCTGGGCAGTCTATCAAATTTTATAACTGACAAGTAGGAGATAGCTCAGGAGCTCCATCACCTAACTAGTTTTGGGGTTAGATTATTAAACTCCCATAATATTATGGTCATAGTTTAGGACACAACCATATCATCTCTAATTGTGGAGGTAAAGGCACGAGTACACAATAATCCCAATATAAGAGCAGCTTAGAGGTAAGGCTTAGTAGAGAGAGTCATTAATCTTTGATATAGAAAGATATGGAGTCCTCAAATTCAGTGATCAGTTACATGTTTCGGATATTGTAGGGCTTAGGCAACATATTATGAAAGAGGCACACTATTCTCTTTACTCTATTCACCCAGGATCCATGAAAATATATTATGATATTAAGGAGATTTATTTGTGGTCGAGAATGAAGAGGGACAAAGCTAAGTTTATGGCGCAGTGCCAAAATTATCAGTACGTAAGGGAAGACATTAGAAGCCTAGTGGTCTAATTCAGGAGAAAGTGATTCCATTATCGAAGTGGGAGGCAAAAAATATGGATTTTTGTCATAGATTGGCCTCATTCTTGACGAAAGTTTAATTCTATCTGGGTGGTTATCAATAGGCTGAACCAATCATCCTATTTCTTGTTAGTCACTGCCACATTCTTAGCTAAAGATTATGCTGAGTTATACATTCGAGAGATAGTTAGACTTTGTGGTGTCCCAGTATTAGTTATTTCAAATAGAGCGGCACATTTTACAACATTTCTTAAGATCTTTTTAGAAGGGTTTAAGGACTCAGTTTAATCTTAGTTCAACTTTTCATTCTTAGATCCATGGCAAATCTTAACGTATGATCTAGACACTTAAAGATATATTACGGGCATGTGTGCTAGATTTCATAGGGAACTAGGATGATTAATTGTCACTTATTGAGTTTTCCTATTATAACATCAGTCATTCCATCATTGGTATGGTACCATACAAGGCTTTATGTTGGCAAAAATGTTGATCCCTCTTGGTTGGTTTGAGGTTGGAGAGTCGGGGTTACTTGGACCAGACATAGTGCAGCAGGCTGTTGAAAAGGTTAAATTGATTAGGAAGCTATTGTTGATAACCCAAAGCCACCAAAAATCATATTCAGATGTTAGGCGATGAGACCTAGAGTTCAGTGTTGATGATTGGGTCTTTTTGAAGGTTTATCCTATAAAGGGCATTATTCGATTCGGCAAGAAGGGCAAGTTGAGCCCTTGATATATTGGGCCTTACCGTATCTTTAGAGGAATAGGTAGAGTCTCTTACCATCTAGACTTGCCTTCAGAATTAGTAGCAGTGCACCCCGTCTTTCATTTTTCTATGTTACAAAAGTTTATCCGAGATCCAGCATATATAGTACCGACAATAGTCATTCAGATTTCAGAGGTACTATCTTCTAAAGAAGTCAATGTTGCCATAGTAGACCGCCAGATTAGAAGATTGCAGAATAAGGATATAGATTTAGTGGATGTGTCATCGCAGAACCATGATGTTGATGAGATTACTTGGGAAGTTGAAGATGACATGGAGACCAGATATCCCCACTTGTTCACCCCTTCAGATGATGTTCAGAACCAATAGATAGTAGACTCGCATTTGAGTACGTGAGGTATGTTACTGGTGTACTATATGAGTTCTTGTGTTGCTTACTATGATGCCACATACATTATCATCATTCTAGGATGAATGTCCCTAAGGGGGAAGGATGTAACACCCTGCTTGTTCGAACGTTAGATTAATTCATGCCTTTGGGATAATACTAAGAGTACCTTATATGTTATAAGCATGTTTTATGAGATATTTTAAATGCACGATGGTCATATGTTATGTTTTGAAGTCAAGCAGGTTGCAAAATACAAGTCGGAAAAAGTTATTGTAAATTCCTTTAAGCAATTCTCTTAAACATTGGGTGAAATGTCTTGGTGGTTTTCTCCAATCTATAATGAGTTAGTGGACCCCCAACATACAATATTGAATTTCTATGATTCTAGTTTCAAATGCATCAAATCATTCAGTCATACCACTTTAGAATAGGGATAAATTTGTATTTTCATAAGACTATGCAAGCAGGCACATCAAGGTGGGACCAAGTCGGTGGAATGGATATATATTGAGATTTTAGCCTTGAAAATTCATTCACTCAAAATTATTTTGTCCAAGCTCTGAGAAACAGCTGAAGCTCTCCCTAGAGCAAAATACTCCCTAATGTTTGCGAACTAGAGCTTAAGGGCCTTACAAAAATTGTTCTACACGTTAAGCTCATCGTCTTGACGTAGTTTTCTTCGTATTTTATATGGTGATTCTCTTTTGGGGTGTAGACAGAGATATTTCCAGGGTATTATTGATATTGGGCTGTATCTACGGAGTTGTATTTGTAAGTTAAGGATCTAGTACACTTATCTATTTGTTAAAATGAGATTCTAAGCTTCTAGTTACGAAAAGTCGTACTTGCCGATGACTTGTAGTATCTTCTTGTTGGTTGTTGCTTCATTTGTTGTTACTGCAGGGAGGCAGATTGTTTAGAATTGGAATTCAGTTCCTTTTGTCAAGGAAACATTGCCCCTACTACCCTCTTTCGTAATTACATGTTCTAGTTTCATTTTTACAGTTTTTCGAACCACGAAGTGGTGTTTTGGATATTGTGGCTTTGGACAACTCCTTTATATTATTATGTCTTGTTATTGTTGTGGTGTGCTGATGGTCATAAGGTGATGGAGGGATTGGGGACTTTGTATGATTCTTATTAGAGTCGCATACAATAATTATTGGATTGAACAACGTGAATTACCCCTTGAAATAGTGCCTCGGGAGCTTGTTGCTCCTTCTAGGTGTTGTTAGCATGTTGTTGTTGGATTTAGCTGTTGTTAATTATTGTTAGTAGCCTCATTATATGATTTGGACTTGGCTGGTCATGAGTGTGATATTGATGACTTATCAATTGGTTTATGGATCGTCGTGCAGCCTTGTTGATTCTCACATTTGTTGCCTTACATTTGGTTTACCAAGACTCATAGAACAACCTTTGGGGATTCTGTTACAAGGTATGTTAAGGCTTCCTTTAAACTTTCTAGAATGACCTTTAAGGCCAGGCTTGTATAGAGGGTGTAACATCGATATTCGACTAGTGGCATTATAGTATTGAGTTTTTCCCCACAACATGATGTAGCGACTATCAACAACACTCTATTCCTTACCTAGAAGCCAAGAAAAGCATGTTATGCTTTTATTATGTTTACATGTGATTATATGGTGTTATTGTGTTGTTTTTATCGTCTTGTTGCCACCTATGAGCTTGTTTTGGCCTCAGCAGACACTTACGCTATAGGGTTTTTGAGCCTATATTTTTGTTACTGTTACCGTGCCCTTGGGCCCAACAGACCGTACCTATGAGACGGGTAGGTTGTACCTACGAGGCAGCAGTTACATTATATTACCATGCCTATAGGTTGGGCAGATCGCACCTATGAGATGGGATGGTTGTACCTAAGGGGAAGCAGTTGCATTACATTACCATGCCTTCAGGCAGGGCATATCATACCTACGATATGGGCATGTTGTACCTACGAGACAGGCATAGTACTGATTCACGACACATGTACATTCATACACTTCAGATTAGATTATCACTAGGGTCGTGTTAAGAGGTCAGTATGGGTATTTAGCCACTATTTCCGCCTGCTAGGAGTTATAGCGATTGTATGCTGTTTTTACATGGGGGGATTATGGGGGTCAGGTAAGGTTGTTGTGTGCTATATGCTTTAGATGGTAACTTATTGCAGAAAGGTAAGTTATTGTACTTCTGTTTTACCCTCGCCCTTTTGTTCAGTAGTTACACTTCAATTTTAGTTTTCAATTTTCCTTACATGCTCGGTACATTATATCGTATTGATGCCCCATTGCCTGGGGGCACTGAATTCATGCCTGCAGGTGTCACGACCAGAATTTGGGCCATGATGGCGTCTACATAACCCTCTGGTAGACAAGCCAAAAGCCAACGATGCGGAAGATAATAATAATAATTAAATTAAGGAAAATCAGAAGATATAAATGAAAAGACAGGGCCAATAGCATATATATATATACCAATGTAAAAATATACAAAATATGGCCCTAAAGTGACCGAGTAGACAAAACAAAACGAGAACCAACCCCGACCTAGTGTCACTAGTACAAGGGCGACTATGCAAAGAGTAGCTATACGACTGACTCTGTCTATGAAAACTACAAAAATATAGATAGTATATACAAGATGGAAAGCATGTAAAGTCTCCAAAAGCGCCGGGAGCTCACCGTGATCCAAACTGCAATAGGCCTCGAATGAAAGGAGGGTCAATGAGGGTGGCTCATACTAGGTGCTGTATCAGAAAAAGATGCAGAGTGTAGTATGAGTACCAAGACAATGGGTACTCAGTAAACATCATAGGCCAACCGAGAGCAGAAAGATAATATATAGATATTAAGATACAGGAAAGCAGTTAAAACACAGGGATCCACCTAAATCTAGTTATAAAGCCAAAATCAAAAGAAACAAACCAATAAAAAGTGAAGCACTACAGAAGCCAATCCCAAAACAACAACAATCCAAAAGCAACAACAAATGTAATACCATAATAATGATATAATATATGAATGCATAATAATATAAACCTGGAATACTGCATCGGGCTCCCGGAATACATCGGACTATGCACATATATATGAGTAGATGAATGGAAGGTAAAAACCCAAAATAATGCATCGGGGGTCTTGAATACCACATTGGACTATATATAATGCATAAAAATAGTATTTTTCCATTTTCCTTCCAAAATCCGTAGAAAACTCCAACACGAGTCATTTCAAATCCCAATGTTGTCGTTGTCGTAGTAAACTTTATTTTTGAACCAAAAACCTTTGAAGTGGTTTCCTTCTATATCTATGATGTGCGATGCAATATGAACATGAAATAACAAACCAGGGAAAAACCATTCACAACAAGGCAAAAATAGGGCAAAATACCCTCCAAACCAAGAGAATTGACTTGGAACTCCGTTCAAATTCAAGCTATGGCCTCGAGCCCATAGTTACAGACAACAATAGAACAAAGCGAATAAAACTGGAAAATACTGCAGAAATTCACCATGATTATCTACTCCAACTCTAAAACCTCGTAAAAGCAAACAAGGGATTCTAAGGTAGCCACAACGATACTACAAGCTCCTACACTAAGGATAAACATGATAATTCGACACTTTAATCTGAAATGGCCAATTATAAGAGGTAATCAGGATTTAAGCCTAAATCTATCTAAAATCCAACCTAACATTCTAGTATCAAATAAACACATAAAATCCAACTAAACTCAGTGTAGAAAGTAAATCGTAACCTACCTCGATGCTGAACTACAAGCACGAAGCATCACTCGTGTGCTTTCCCCTTCTTAACAACCTCAAAAAGCTGCTGCGCTCTCAAGAGCATAATCTAGGTGTCAAGACGAGAAGAACGACATCCATATTCCTATACGAAAAATCAGGTCAGAAATCGGGTCAGAAAAATGACCCTCGGGATCCGCCCAACAAAACAAGAAACACAATTCACAATAATGCTCGCGGTGGATTTAGGAACCCATGCTCAAAATTTGAGCGCGAACGGAGCTTATTTCGGGGCCCAACACTGCCCAAAAGTGCTACTATTTCATGAAACCAACAACAGAAAATTTAAGAATTTGGAGGGCAAAAACTTACCCAAAACTGAGGGAACAAATGCCTAGGAAGTGAGCTTCACAGACCCACCAACACGCAGCTCAAGAAAGGACCTGTACAAGGATCATCCAAGCTCCCATAATTAATAAATGATGGAGTTTTAGCTGGAAATTTATGAGAATTAACATGGAAAATAGTAGAGGGGTAACGAGGGAACTTATCGGATGAACATAACTGATATAAGAAGGCTGGAAACATAGCTTAGAAGCTTAGAAATAGAGAAACTCAAAATGTTCGAGGAGAAAATGAAGTGGAAATCTTAAATAGTTGTCTGGGGTCCTTCATCGTGATCGCGATAGGACCGTCGTGTTATTGAAGAAGAGCGAGCCAGACCATCGCGGTCGCGACAGGCCAACCACGCGATCGCGTAGAGCAAGCCCCTGTATACTTCATTGTGAACGCAAAGATCAACCTTCACGATCGTGATGGTCAAGAAACTAGACCATCGCAAACGTGATGGGCACCTGGCGATTGCGATGACCAAAATGGTCTGCAACTTTTATAGCAGCAACCAGCAATTCACAAGGCAAAAAAAGTCATCCAATGGACCCTCAAGATTTATTCAAAACCCCGTGAACACAAACCAAGCACGTTATCCAACCAGAAATAGTATTCCGGACTCAATGGAATCGAAGAAACTCCCAACGGAGATTATTTTAATGAAAAGTGGGCCCCGTGCCAAAAACTAACTCGAAACTCAATACCTCAAACAAGTATGTAAGCCCCAGGACCCGAACGAAAGGTTCTTCTAGCAAAAAGTTGATATTCCGGAGCTAACAGTGGTGACGGAAATTCCATCTGACGCCATCTTCTCCGAATGTT
Source organism: Jaltomata sinuosa (assembly GCA_003996215.1). NCBI lineage: Eukaryota > Viridiplantae > Streptophyta > Magnoliopsida > Solanales > Solanaceae > Jaltomata > Jaltomata sinuosa. Next base: position 522,864 of record QJPP01007585.1, on the reverse strand, counting down.
GACCAAAGTCTAACCTACCATCCAAACTGGCTTGAAAACACAAAAAGCAACACCAAAACAAATTGAAAGCACTCAGGCCCAGAACTATGGACCCACTAGAAAAAAATCCTCATTCCAGAGACAATGGAACTGTCGGAATTCGATTCTGAGCATATTTACTAAGAAAGTTGACAAAAGTCAGATTTTATAAGTTCAAGTTCTAAAATATGGAAATGGTTATAATGACCTAATGAATAGCCTGGGCACCGAACTATCAGTCCAGATAATTCATAAATGACCTGTATCCGCTGAGTAAAAGCTCGAAATACAGAAAAAGGATGAAAAATAGAAAATGACCTAGAGGGTCATTACAACATCCACTACTAAAAAAACTTTCATCCATAAAAGTTAGAAAGAGGATAGTACCTAATGACTCGAAAAAAAGAGGATAACAGGTCCGCAAGTCAGCCTCGATCTCCTAAGTAGCCTGCTCAACAACAAGATGCCGCTACTGAACCTTAACTGATGGGATCTCTTTGGACTTCAACTTCCTAACCTACCTGTCCAAAATAGAAACAGGCTCCTCCTCAAAGGCTAAGGACTCATCCAGTTGAACCGGCTCTAACTAAAGCACATGAGACTCATCTGAAATATATCTCTGAAACATAGAGACATGAAACACAAGATGCACACAATAAAGAGCATGAGGCAAGGCTAACTCATAAATAATCTCTCCAATAAGATGAAAGATCTAAAATGGCCCAATGAACCTCGGACTGGGCTTACCTTCATCCCGAAACTCATCATGCCCTTCATGGGCGATACCCGAGGGAACATACTATCACCAACAATGAACTCTAGATCTCCAACTCTACGGTCAGCATAACTCTTCTGCCTACTCTGGCAGTGCGAAGTCACTCTTGAATGACCCAAACCTTATCCATAAAATCACGAAGCAAGTCGGTACCCCACGACCTAACCTCGAAAGCATCAAACTAACCCACCAGAGATCTGCACCGCCTACCATACAAAGCCTCGAATGGAGCCATCCGAATTCTGGAATGGTAACTATTATTATATGCTAACTCTGCCAAAGCTAAAAATTGGTCCTACTGACCACCAAAATCAATAATACAGGCTCGCAACATATCCTCCAGAACCTGAATGGTATGCTTTAGCTGACCATCTGTCTGCGGATGAAAAGCAGTGCTAAGTTCAACTCTAGTATCCAACTCTCTCTTAATAGACCGCCAAAAGTTCAAAGTGAATTGAGTACCTTGATCGGAGATGATAGAAACTGGCACACCATGCAAACAAACAATCTCTCGAATATAGATCTAAGCCAACCTCTCAAAATTGTAGGTAGTCTGAACTGACCAGCAGTACAATACAAATCTGCCCATATTCCATAAATCCTCTGAAAATATAGTTGAACAATACAAATCAGAATCAAGGCCAGCAGTATGTTCAAGCTTGATAAGTCATCTGCCCGCCCCAGAAAAACTACATATCATGTATCACAATTTTCTCATAATGTAGCTCGAGCCTACCTGTACACACTCATACCAGTACCAAGGAGTGATGTGAGTTCTATTGTAGTTAGGGGAAGTGAATTCTTTAGCAAAAATTGTTGAGGACAGGAATGCAATTTTCTAAGGACATTCAAATCTCATATAAAATCCCATATGAATTATCTTGAGTAACCTTATTATGAAATTATGTTCCTTGAAAATAAAAGTTGTACCCAATTAGATTGTTAAAAGTCCATGATACGAAAATACAATTAGATGAACTTGAAAATTGTTGCACCAACTTTAAGCTACAAGAGTGCAAACACATGTGCAGCTTAAATAGTGAACATAAATTTAGCTATAAATTAAACCACCATAGCAGTCTACTATTCAGAAAATCAATGAGGTCATTTTTGGTAATTCTTAGCATGATTTCTAAACCTATTATCCTAAGTCCCTTCTCATTACCTCATTCATCTACCAAATTAGGAAAAAAACTCCTTCAAGCTCCAAGTTCAAGCCTCCTTTTCTTTTCAATTTTAGTTGGGTTCGCATTAATCAAGGTATGTGGATATTCATTAAGGGTTTCCTCTAACCCTTAAGACTAAATCCCCAAATCTTTACTTTGATTTAGCAATTTATGAAATTAGGGTTTCTTACGCCAAATTTTGGAAAAGTTATGGGTTTTCTTTTAAAGCCTTAATTCATGATTTCTCATCTATTACCCATGCTTAAGTTGAAGTTTTATAAGTGTTTTCAAAAGCCCATATGTTAAGTATGAATTTTAGCACGATTCCTTTGAATTGCATGTCTTCAAGTAAAATTGGTACGTTTAGATAGCATGACCTCAGTTTTTATAAAATTGCATGCCTAATTCTTCAAGCTATGATTTTATAAAGGAAAGTATATCTTGAATTAAGGTTTTGCAAAGCTTTAAGACTCATTATATGAATTTATATGACATAAAATATGTCTTCATCCTTTATGAATAGATATGGCATTAGTCATGATCAGTTCTGCATCCAGATATGCATCAGTATTATATGAGCTATACGTACTATTTTTGGAGTAGTATTTAGCACTGAGTTAGAGAGGGTGAGATTACCCTTAATTCAAGAACTACGTTCCCCTATAGGTTCTAAGTCTCCTCAGTTGGACATCAGATTTAGTGATCACATAACAGTCATGCCTTTATACCCTGGCACGGTATATTGGATCCTTTTGATGGGGCATATACATCAGATTCCATGTAGCTCACATGGTATATGTCAGTTAGAGAACCTCTCACAGAAACAATATCAGGTTTTAAAATGCATTGACTCTTTGCCTTCAGACTTCAGAACTATTATGATTACTTATGATATTTTGTTCATCTTTCTTTGGCATTGCATTTCCGTTTTACACTTATAGCATGATTTCAGCTTTACAAGTTTATTTAGTATGTTTATCTCAGATTCCTATTTATCTCACATATTTAGTACATCCTATAGTACTGACGCATATCTTGCGCTGCATCCTTTTGATGATGCAAATTCAGGTACTCATCATCAGGATCGTGGCTAGACAAAGCCGGGTTTGCAGATTCTATTGCTGAGTTTTCATTCTTCAAGGACCAGTATTACCCTAGTTATATTTTCTACCTTCCTTCAGATTTTCGAGTTAGTTGGGGGTCTTGTCCCATCAACTCTATATGACAGTTTAGAGGCTTTTCAGACATAGACAATGTTCGAGTTTTCTTCGAATCATGTTCATCTTGATTTTTATCTTATGGAATGAGTTATCTAGTTTCTATTATGCTTCTGCTATGCTTATTTCATATAACTGAGTTATGCTATGACCAAGGGTTAGCATGGGGCACTCGTGGTCCCAGGTCCCGTGTTACATCTAGGGGGTAGTCTCAGGGCATGACAAACTTGGTATCAAAGCATTAGGTTTAAGAGTCCTAGAATGTCTGAAAGCCTCATCGAGTTGAGTCTCTATCATGTGTGTTAAGCGCGCCACACTTATGAGAGGGAAGCTACGAGATGTCTTAGAAAAACTTCAATTCTTTCATAATCATATCATGTGATAGAGTTTAACTCTAACATCCCTCTAATTCTTTCCTTGTACTTTTCAGATTATGCCTCGATGTGCTATGCCTCACCGAGCTACTCAAAATGTTGTTCCCCCAGTTCTACCCCCCGATGTCACGAATGAGGAGTTCAGGAATGCCATCTATATGCTAGCCAAGACCATGACTGCTCAGGTCAACTATCCAACTCCTATCCCTCTCCACCCTCAAGTTAGGGTAGCGGCTCAAGCTCATGATTTTATCCATATGAACCCACCAAACTTCTGGGGTTTGAAGGTTAATGAGGATCCATTAAATTTTATTGATGAAGTTAAAAAGGTCTTTGATGTTATGCAAATGGCTGGTGTTGATAGTGATGAGCTAGCATTCTATCAACTCAAAGATGTAGCTTATATTTGGTACACTCAATGGAAGGAAGCTAGGGATAGGGACGTGGTTCCTATGACTTGGGAGTATTTCAAGAGGGATTTCCTTGACTGGTTCTTCCCGATGGATTTAAGGCAAGCGAAGGCCGAGGAGTTTGTGAACATGAGATAAGGATCCATGATTGTTCAGGGGTATGGGATGAGGTCCACTCAGCTTTCCTGGTATGCTCCTGCTATGGTGGCTGACCCACAGGATCATATGAGCAAGTATATCTATAGAGTCTCAGATTTGGTGAAGAAAGAATGTAGATCTGCTATGCTTGTTAGTGACATGAGTATTTCTAGACTTATGACTCATGCTCACCATATCGAGGGAGACAAGCTTAGGGATATGGCTAAGGATAACAAAAGAGTCAGATCTGAGAGTTTGGGATTTAGCCATCAGATGTCAAGAGGTGGACATCGATCTTCCTTTCAAAAGAGGTTATCAGGACTGGTGCATTCTACGGCTAGTGTTCCATATCAGGCCTCCAGGCCTCTTCATAATTAGTCTAGTAGGGGTGCAGGGTCTTATTCATAGGGAAGTGGTACAAAGGGGCCTTCTTACCTCGTTTTCACCAAGTGTAGGAAGTATTATCCCGGTGAGTGTCTAGCCAGTAGAGATGGTTGTTATGGATATGTTCAAGTTGGTCACATGATTCAAGATTGCCCTTCAGCTAAGAAGGGGCAGGGTGGTAGTAGGACTGATTCTGCCCCAGTAGCTCTAGGAGGTCGACCAGCCCAGCAGGGCACTGCTTCTAGTTCATGTAGTGAGTTTCAGAACTGTCTTTATGACATGTCCTCTCGACAGGACCAGGAGAGTTCACCAGATGTCGTTACTGGTATGTTTAATATATTCTCTTTATATGCGTATGCTTTGTTGGACCCTGGTGCCTTCTTATCTTTTATGACCCTTTATGTAGCATGAAAGTTCAAAATTTGTCTGAATTGCTTTTAGAACCCTTTTGTGTTTCTACTCCTGTTGGTGAGTCAGTCCTAGCCAAAAGAATCAACCAAAATTGCCCTATCTCAGTCCATCATAGAGTCACTTTAGCAGATCTAGTAGATCTGGAGATGACTGATTTTGATGTTATTCTTGGTATGGATTGGTTGTATGATTGTTATGCCTCGGTCGATTGTCATACTCGAGTTGTCAGTTTCAAGTTTCCAAATAAACCTATCTTAGAGTGACAGGGTAGTCCTCTATCTTCGAAGGGTCATTTCATATCTTATCTTAAGGCTAGACAGATGCTTTCTAAGGGTTATGTTTATCATATAGTTTGGGTTATGGACACAGAGTCTAAAACCCCATCCCTTCAATTTGTCCTTGTTGTGAATGAGTTCCAAGAAGTGTTTCCCAAAGATTTACCCGGAGTCCCTCCCGAGCGGGAGATCAACTTTGGGATAGATCTTCTTCCAGGTCTGAATCCCATCTCTATTCCTCCCTATAGAATGGATCCCGTGGAACATAAAGAGTTAAAGGATCAGTTGAAAGATCTTCTTGATAAGGGTTTCATCAGGCCTAGCATTTCTCCATAGGGTGCCCCTGTTTTGTTTATGAGGAAGAAGGATGGTTCCCTTAGTATGTGTATTGACTACCGTCAGTTGAACAATGTCACAATTAAGAATATGTATCTCTTTCCTAGGACTGATGACTTGTTCGATCAGCTTCAAGGTGCTAGTTTCTTCTCCAAGATCAACCTTAGATCCGGTTATCATCATCTTCGTGTTAGAGAGTGTGATATTCTACAGACAGCCTTCAGAACTCGATATGGTCATTATGAATTTGTGGTTATGTCTTTTGGTTTAACGAATGCTCCTACAGCCTTTAAAGATTTTATGAACTGTGTGTTCAAACAATATTTGGATATGTTTGTGATTTTTTTCTTTAATGATATTCTTATCTACTTTCGGAGTGAGGAGGAGCATGTGAACCATTTGAGGGTTGTGTTTCAAACTCTCAAGGATTGGCAGTTGTTTGCTAAGTTTAGCAAGTGTGAGTTTTGGATGCAGTCTGTTGCTTTTCTGGGTCATATTGTGACTATAGATGTTATTCGAGTTTATTCCCAAAAGATTGAGACAGTGAAGAACTGGCCTAGACCCACTTCCCCTTCTGATATTAGGAGCTTTTTGGGCTTGGCTGGTTAATACAGGAGATTTGTAAAGGGGTTTTCTTCCATTGCCACTTTTGACTCGATTGACTCAGAAGAAGTTTAAGTTTCAGTAGTCTGACCTTTGTGAGAAGAACTTTTAGGAATTGAATACTAGGTTGATCACAACACCAATGTTGACCCTACCTAAGGGTTCGGATGACTTTGTTCTATATTATGATGCTTCAAGAATTGGCTTGGGTTATGTTTTGATGCAATGTGGTAAGGTGATTGCTTATGCTTCTAGGCATCTTAAGATTCATGAGAAGAACTACCCTAATCATAATCTTGAGTTAGCAGTCGTGGTCACTGCTTTGAATATTTGGAGACACTACTTGTATGGTGTGCATGTGGATGTATTCACCGATCATAAGAGTCTTCAGTAGGTGTTCACTCAAAAGGAATTGAATCTGCATCAAAGGAGATGGCTTGATCTTCTTAAGGATTATGATATGAGTGTGCTTTACCATCCGGGTAAGGCAAATGTCATACCGGATGCACTTAGTAGATTGTCTATGGGTAGTGTGTCTTCAGTTTAAAACAAAAAGAAGGAATTAGTTAAGGAGGTTTATAGGCTTGCTCAGTTTGGAGTTTTGCTTATGAACTCGACAGAAGGTGGTGTTATTTTTTAGAATGGTTTCGAATCATCTTTGGTAGCTGAAGTGAAGGCAAATCAAGATAGTGATCCCATTTTGCTTTAGCTAAAGGGTGCAGTCCATCAATAAAGAGTTGAAGTTTTCTTCTAAGGGGGAGATAGTGTGCTTCATTATCAGGGTCGATTGTGTGTGTCAGATGTAGATGGTTTGAGACAGTAGATTTTGACTGAGGCTAATAGTTCCAGATATTCTATTCACCTTGGTGCCACCAAGATGTATTGTGATCTATGGGAGGTGAATGGTATGAAGAGGGACATAGCTGGTTTTATGGCTAAGTGTCCCAACTGTCAGCAAGTGAAGGTAGAGCATCAACTATCGGGTGGCGTGACTCAGGATATTGACCTTCCTACTTGGAAGTGGAAAGCGATCAATATGGACTTCATTACAGGTTTGCCTCATACTCGAAGGCAACATGATTCCATTTGGGTAATTGTCGACCATATGACTAAGTCATCCCACTTCTTGGATGTTAAGAGGATTCATCAGACAATTATGCCAGGCTCTACATCTTGGAGATAGTCCGATTGCATGGTGTTCCATTGTCCATCATTTCAGATAGAGCTACTCAATTTACCTCCTAATTTTTGAGATTGTTTTAGAGAGGTCTTGGTACTCATGTGAAGCTTAGCACAACTTTTGACCATCAGATTGATGGCCAGGTAGAGCGTACTATACAGACTTTGGAGGATATGTTGAGAGCTTGTGTGATCGATTTCAAAGGTAATTGGGATGATCACTTACCTCTTATCAAGTTTACCTACAACAACAACTTTCATTCTAACATCCAGATGGATCCTTATGAGGAAATTTATTGTTGGAGGTATAGGTCTCCTATTGGTTTGTTTGAGGTAGGTGAGGCAGCCTTGATTAGTCCAGATTCTGTTCATGAGACTATGGAGAAGGTTAAACTTATTAGGGAGAGGGTGAAGACTGCTCAGAGTCGACATAAATCATATGCAGATGTGAGGAGAAGGGAATTGGAATTTGAAGTTGATGATTGGGTTTTTCCGAAGGTGTCACCCATGAAGGGTGTGATGAGATTTATCAAGAAAGGAAAGCTTATTCCCAGTTTTGTAGGTCCCTATCGGATTATGAGAATAGTCGGTAGTGTTGCTTATGAGTTGGATTTTCCAACAGAATTAGAAGCGGTTCATTCGGTTTTCCATATTTCCTTGTTGTAAAAGTGTGTTGGTGATCCAAACATGAGTGTTCCTTTAGAGTATGTGGGTGTGAAGGATAGTCTCACTTATGAGGAGGTTCCCATAGAGATCCTTTATCATCCGATTTAGAGGTTGAGAAACAAAGAAGTTGCTTCGGTAAAAGTTCTCTGGAGAAATCAGCTTGTTGGGGGACCTACTTAAAAAGCAAAATCAGCCATGAAAGCCAAGTACCCTCATCTCTTTCCTTCCGATCAAGTTTCCGCTTGAGGTAGTAGTTTTCTCATTAGTATGTATATCCTATTCTATTCCATCAAGCTCCCCTCATGATCTTAGTATGCATGTATGTTTTTTAAAGTTGATTTAGCCATGTTTTATGTTGCAAGCTCAGTTTTCATGTTTGTTCTTCAAATTTTGTGTGTTGTTAATTGGTTGGGCTTTTTTCTCTTCAGTTTTCCCTTGTTTAGTCTTTATTCGAGTACGAATGATCCCAAGGGGGAGATATTGTAACACCTCAGAAATCAAACCAGCTTTCTAAGTTTAAACCTCTGAAAATTCATGTTTCCAGGAATTACGGGTCTAAACCACGAACCGTGGTTAGAACCACAAGTCGTTGAATGTAACCGTGGTTTGACTTTTATAGTTCAACTTCTGGTCTGAGAACCACGAGTTAATTCTATGGATCATAGTTTTGACCATGGACCATACTATCAACTCGTGGAATATAAACTAGAGATTAGTACTTTCCCCAGGAACTACGACTCAGGTCTACAGATCATAGTTCACTCTACGACCCATCCTGTTGACTCGTAGTTCCTCATCTGCAGCTTGAATGTTGAGCCTAGAACTACGGCTAAGGTCTATGGGCCATAGTCCAGTTGATGAGTCATCCTGTGGACTCGTGGTTTTCCTTCTTCAGCCTGACTCTGTGGCCAGAAACCACGAGCCGTGGTTTGGTCTACGACTCGTGGAATCCATCTGTGATCCCTGAAAGTCAATTTTTTCAGCTTTTTCTTAATTAAGTTCCAGGGGTACTTCAATAATTACCCACCTTTTTAACTCCTAAATGAGGTCATTTTGGCCATTCTTAGTATCATTTCTAAACCTCTTACCCTAATTCCATCTCATTACCTCATTCATCTACAAAATTGGGAAAAAAACTCCTTTAAGCTCCACGTCTCAAGCTCCAAGTTCAAGCTTCATTTTATTTTCATTTTCTATTGGGTTAGCATCAATCAAGGTATGTGGGTATTTATTAAGGGTTTCCTATCACCCTTAAGCCCAAATCCCCAAATCTTTACTTTGATTTAGCAATTTATGAAATTAGGGTTTCTTACCCCAAATTGGGTAAAAGTTATGGGTTTCGTTTTAAAGCCTCAATTCATGATTTCTCATCTATTACCCATGCTTTAATTGATTTATAGGTGTTTTCAAAATCCCATATGTTAAGTATGAATTTTAGCATGATTCCTTCGAAATGCATGTCTTCATGTAAAATTGGTATGTTTAGATAGCATGACCTCAGTTTTCATGAAATTGCATGCGTAATTCTTCAAGCTATGATTTTAGAAAAGAAAGTATATCTTGAATTATGGTTTTTAAATGCTTTAAGACTCATGATATGAATTTGTATTACATCAGATATGTCTCTATGCTTTATGAACATATATGACATTCGATATGTCATTAGTCATGATCAGTTCTTCATCCAGTTATGCATCAGTATTATATGAGCTATACGTACTATTTTGGGATTAGTATTTAGAATTGAGTTGGATAGGGTGAGACTGCCTTTAGTCCTAGAACTATGTGCAACCGTAGGTTCTAAGTCCCCTCAGTTGGGAATCAGATTTAGTGATCAACCATGGTCTCTGTTGGTGAGAAAACCTCCCACAGGAACAATAGCAGGTTTTGAAATGCATTGACTCTTTGCCTTCAGACTTCAGAACTATTATGATTACTTATGATATTTTGTATATCTTGCTTTGGCATTGCATTGAGTCTCTTGCATTTCAGTTTTACACTTATAACATGATTTGAGCTTTACAAGTTTATTTAGCATGTTTATCTCAGATTCTTGTTTATCTCACATATTTAGTACATCCTGTAGTACTGATGCATATCTTGTGTTGCATCCTCTTGATGATGCAGATTCAGGTACTCTTAATTAGGATCGTTGGCTAGATGAAGCCGAGTATCCAAATTCTGTTGGTGAGTCCTAATTCTTCGAGGACTAGTATTACCCTAGTTATGTTGTCGACCTTCCTTTTGATTTTTGAGTTAGTTGGGGGTCTTGTCCCATCAACTCTGTTTGACAATTTAGAGGCTTTTCAGACATAGACAGTGTTCGAGTTTTCTTCGAATCATGTTCGTCTTGATTTTTATCTTATGGATTGAGTTATCTAGATTCTATTATGCTTCCGCTATGCTTATTTGATACACCTTAGTTATGCTATGACCAAGGATTAGCTTGGGGCACTTGTGGTCCCAGGTCTCGTGTTATGTCTAAGGGGTAGTCTCGGAGTGTGACACAAGTATTCATGGAAACTTAGATACAAACAAACATATTCATTTCCATGTTAACTAATAACTAAATAAAAAGAACGAAAGTGTCACAGTATGAGACAAGAAAACAAACTCTATGAACTGAACACTTCTAGTTAACCAAAAAATTAATGTTGAATCTTCAATACAAACTATATCGAAAACAACTCTCATACCAATAACTCTATAAAAAATTTAAAATATTTCACTGCAATTACATTCAAGAATAGATCAACTGAACACTTTCAGTTATCTAGAAAGTAAAATCCCAGCTACAACAGTCCAACACAGTTAAACAGATAATAAAATGCTATGGCAGTCAAATAATATTTTAATGCCTATTGCCACTTGGCTATGCAGCGACAGAAAATAAGACAAGAGAAAAAATAATAGATTCACAAAAGAGACATGAAGAAGAGGAGAAGAAGAAGAAAAAGAAGAAGAAGAAGAAGAAGAAAAAGAAGAAGAGAAGAAGAACAGTAGGAAGAAGAAAATAATCATAACAGAGAAGTTGCAACACTAACCTTGATTGTTTCTCGGTCCTATCATCACTGGTGTAGAAGTACATTCTCTTGGTGAAGGAATGGACAATGCTGCTAGTATGTTAGAATCAATTAATCCTGCATTCTGATGTTGAGCAATTACATCTGCAATAACTTCTTGTCGCATAGTTATATTTTTTTCCTCGATTTTTTTCTCCATATTTTACATCCTTTCTAGCATTAGTTGCACGACATCATTAGTGGCATTTAGCGTTGGTTTAGAGTTGCAATTTCTTCTTTTCAATGAAGTCTTTGTAACCCCTCCTCTAGACAGTCTTAGACGTCCTAGATGTTCAGGACCCATGAAGGCTTAAAATGCATCAATAGACTGATCATTTGTACTCAATTGTGTTTCAATTTCCTCTATTTCGGCCTAATAAAGCAAACCAATAAAGCACAATCAAGTAAGTAAAAACTAAGAACAAATACTTCATGTCAATAAAAACATGTAACTAGATAAGTTTCATACAATTTTACTAGTTGTGTTTTCATTCGAGGCCTTATATGGAAGATCAGGTTTTCTTGGTCTTGTGGCCACAAAGATATCTTTAAGTGATACAGTTCCCCATTCTCTTTTTCCTAGTCATATGAAAATTAATATCAAAAATTTCTCAAAATGATAGGTTAAAACTCAAAAATAAATAAGAGAACATACCAACATAATGTGAATTAAAGCAAAACTTTTTTTGCTGGAAGTGTGTGGATTCATCAGCTTCTTCTGATTATCAATATTTGTTTTAGACATTTTCTATAAAATGAATCAATATTATTAACTAAAAGCAATAAAAGATTACAGAACGTAGCTTGCTTACAACAATATGATCACAGATTCTGAAATATGTTTTACCTTAATTTTTCTGACTTGCAATATATGAGGAGCTCTTTAATTTGACATTCTGGAATATGATTGAGCTTTTTAGCCATTCCAACTTCATCATTTTCATATGGATCATAGTGCTCTTCCTTCAAATCAGTTCTATGCTTTATCCAAGCTTCTCGAATTCTTTCCAAAGCCCAACCATTCGCAACAGTAGGGATATCATATTTTGTCTATAATTTAGTATCATTCAGTTAACTAATAAATGTAAAATACTTTTACGAATAACTAAATATTAAAAACTTCAAACCTTGATATACTTCCATATATCATCTTTAGTGTCCATGCACCTCCAATCTAATATATCAAGTGGGCAAAGGGTCGCATGTCACTATCCGATTTCTCAGGTCATGATGGTACATATAACCCCCTGTAGGCATACCGATCCATGTGTCCCAGAACAGTTAGTAATGGGCTACTATCAAATTAAGCAAATGGAAGAAGCAATATAAGGCGGAAGTAAGGTAAAGAAAGCGTAAATGAGGAGATAATAGGAAATATATACATATAAATGAAAGGAAAAACCATCCCACGACTTGGTATCATAGTATAAGAGACTTTACTAAATACACATAGTACAAAAGGGTACAAAAGAATATATACAATTGCCTCTAATTAATAAAAGAGTACATGGTACAAAAGAGGAGATTAAAGATAATCCCCGGCCGCCAGGAGTTCACCCTCAGTCTCGTATGTCTGGAAGGCTACACGAGTTTGCATGTGATCAATGGTTAGAGCTCACACTAGGATCTACACAAGAAGATGCAGAAGTTTAGTATGAACACCAATTGCAAAGCAATGGGTACCCACTTTTCATCATAGGCCGACTTAGGGCATATAAGATATAAAAGTAGTAAATAACATAAAATGAAACAAGAAGTCACAGAAACAAACAAAGAAGTACACAAAATCTAGCACAGATAGAATACAAGGAGAAAACAACAAAAGCAGGCTAACCACAAGAATATATATAACAGATCATAGGTGAAGTAAAGGAGAACGCACCTGGATCCTTGTAACAATAATAAATAAAGAGAGTTTAAGAAGGATGGCGGTATACCAATAGCCTCAAGCAAAAATAGAAGGAAGGAAAATCAAGTAACACGTACTCATTCTTGAATCAATACTACTAACTATATCATGCTAGTAACACAGTCCTCCAATACGAATAATAAAATAATAACCCAAGTGTAACTATAAAATGAACTGGTACTAGAATAGGATATAATAATAATAAATCTACCTATGGTCCCAACGGGCGCCCATACACCCGAGGAACACATACAAGTTAAAACATACCCTCCGACATTCCATACTACCAGAGCGTACACTAAGCAAATAGTAAACAAGGGTGGAACCAACACAATAAGGATGATATGATAAAATAGGTGGGACATTAGTATTATATGTACCTCCTCCAGTTCCTACAGGCCCAGTAGGTAGGATCTATGAAAGGACGCACCCATATACCTTAACTACATTATATACCCCTCCTCTGGCACTCGCAATACGTAGCCCCTGGTCCGGATCGAAATCTTTCATAGAGGTTCTCGACCACAAACTAAATATCAGAATCTCAAATATAACCGCCTGGAGAGTATCTAGCTCTAAACCAGAAATTTTACTCTCGAAATGAGTGTCCAGTGTTTATCCGGGTAAAAATCAAAAAGTCAAGTCTCGAAAACCCTATAAAAGGGTGCCCAGAGCGTATCTGGGTCTAAAACCATCGTAAAAACAAGTCTAGCACTTTGTTCGACTGAGTTTAGTATCATCTGAAATTATTAGTAAATATGTCTAGGACTACGGCTCAGCCTAGTCTAGTAATAGTATGAAAATCTGGGTGATAAATCATCATTTAATCACTTTTAGCCGAAGAAGATCCTTAAAAATCAGTTTCAAATCCTTTTATAATCCTTTATACTTTAAACGGACCGTCGGAGCCATGCAAGGTTTAGGAAATTGGTAATATTATGCGTGCAGCCAAAGTGGTAGAATATAATGTAGAAAAACTCTTTATATGAATCATAATGATATGCTCAATCATAATCAGTAGCCGAACAGCTCACAATCAACCTATTGGCCCTGCACATGATCAATTCGCTCTACATCATAGATAACTAGTTCAATAATCATAATTCTCATGTCTGGAGCTCACATACATTCCAAAATAACCCACCTTCGATTGTCAAAAGCAAAATACAAGGCCACACAGGACCATAAGGGGTAATCCTACCAACTAAATCGAATACTACCACGAGATGATATGAAAAATCTAGACAGAAAGAAAGCGGACAAGGTCTGGGGTACCAAACTAATAAAACTCAACCCAAAGATGCTAAAAAGTATAATTATAGCCTATATACGTGAAGTCTAGGAAAAGGAAACCGTAACCTACCTGTCGTCCGATGACAAGCTGTTGGAATGATTTTGTTCAAGCCTGAACTGCTTTGAACAGTTTGGAAAAGCAATCACACTATCAAGAAAATAATTTATGCATTAAAATAAAGCTAACGATACCCATATTGCTAAAAGTTTAGCCGGGTCAAAATCTGGGTCACAAGCAGGCTCGTGGGCCGCACAATCCAAAACTAGAAAAAAATTTACTATGAGGTTCCCAACATCTCCAGAAACACATGCCCAAAAATTGAGCAGAAATTGAGTAAAGTGCAACACCCCGTACACGTATCCATCTATCCAAGATGAAAACTTCAGAAAAATCTAAGTTCCAGGGACCATGGGTCAAGTCCACGGGTCGTGGAAGGTTCAACAAGTCGTGGGAGTGACTCGTGATCTCACTCCTGCAGACCAACCTCAGTACTGAGAACCACGAGTCACTTCCACGAATCGTAGAAGTTTCTATAGGTTGTACTGTTGACTCGTGGAAGTTGATCAGAGGTCAGTCAAGACCCCTGAATTCCACGATTAGGTTCTACTACTCGTGGAAGCTTCCACGAGTCATCCTGTTAAATCGTAGAAAGTCTCCCACAAGTTGAATTTCTCGCAGCTTCCATGACTAGCAGTCCACGAGTCATGGAAAAGTCTACGAGTCGTAGACTCCACTCGTGGTCACTGAAAGTTGACCAATTTCCAGCCTTTTTCCAATTAATTCCTAGGGGAATTTTGGTCATTTCCCATCCTATTATGTATTAAGTGAAATCATTTTGACCACTTTTAGGAGGGTTTTCACCCATATTATCCTAAGTCTATCTTAAGCTCCTCATTCTACACTCAAAAAGGAAAATCCCTCTTCAAGCTCAAGTCTCCAAGCTCCAAGTCAAGTCTCCAAATCTTTTCCATTGAAGTGGGTAATCTTCATCCAAGGTATGTGGGTCTTTAACAATGGGTTCTTTTCACCCTTGTTCCCAAAATCCCCAAGAGTTAATTTGGATTTATGGAGTGATGAAATTAGGTTTTTGATCTAAATTTGGGGAAAATTTATGAAATCAGTTTCTATGTTTAAATTCATGGTTTCTATTGATTACACATGATCTGATTATGATTCTCTTGTTGATTTTAAAAGCCCAAGCATGAAAGTTGATTTCTAGCATAAACCCATGAATTTGCATGTTTTCAAGAGAATGTAGGTATGATTAGATATCATAGCCTTTATGTAATTACGAAATTGCATGCCTAGTTCTTATGATTCTATGAAAATATATGTTTTATGGAAATTGAACTAGAGCTATGCAAATTTTACAAGTCTTGAAGTATGCAAGTTTTTCCATGATATGAAATATGATGCAAAGCAAGACGCCCGATCTTCCATCAATGCTCATGGGTCATTTTCTAAACCAAAACTCATGAGAAGTATGATGATCCGGGGTATGAACAAATCATGAATAAGTATGAACAAGTTTGGCATTAGATATGTCACATGTATATGAGCTCGTATTATTATTATATTTTGGTAGTAGTATTTAGCACCGAGAGATAAGGGTTCAGATAACCCAAGTACAAAACTACATTGCCACCATAGGTTGCCCATGTTGAGGCTTATTATGACAAGATCCTGGTATGACATAGTTCGAAACATGGACGGTTAGGACAACTCTTTCAGTGTGGGTGCAAGATACTAAACTCCATGTAGCTCAGCATGGTTTAATGTCGGTTAAGAGAAACTCCCATATGTTTATCTTCAAGTTATGAAGTTATGTATAAATCTATATTTTGGAACCTAAGCCTTC
Organism: Jaltomata sinuosa; assembly: GCA_003996215.1. Classification (NCBI taxonomy): domain Eukaryota; kingdom Viridiplantae; phylum Streptophyta; class Magnoliopsida; order Solanales; family Solanaceae; genus Jaltomata; species Jaltomata sinuosa. The sequence goes on along the minus strand of QJPP01007585.1, from coordinate 506,789 downwards.
CTTCATGTCTTATGTTTGTACCTTGTCATTTATTTATGGTCCTTCTTTATGTAATAAGTTCATTTCAAGCATGTTTTAAACTGATTCTGCCATAGCTCATGCATTTCTCACATACTTAGTACATTCCATAGTACTAACGCATATTGCGTTGCATCTTTTGATGATGCAGATTCAGGTAACCCTTCTCAGCTTCATGGCTAGAGTCTCAGGCAACCTCCTTAGTCAACTGTTGTGAGTCCTCATGGTTGGAGGACTAGTTATGCTTTTCCTTATGATAGCTTTACTTCTATACTCCGAGTTAGCTAGGGTTTTGTCCTAGAAACTCTTTATGTTATGACTAGAGGCTTTCAGACATAGTTTGTATTCGAGTTCCCTTTTTGGATATTGTATGTTATGTGGCTCTTAGACCCTTATTGATGTTTCTTTATTGAATTTCCGTATTATGCTTCCGCTTATCTTTTATTATTCTTGAGAATACTATGACCAAGGGTTAGTTTGGGATCCTTGTGGTCCCGAGTCCCATGTTACGTCTAGGGGGTAACCTCGAGGTGTGACAAATTTGGTATCAGAGCCTCAGGTTCAAGGGTCCTAGGATGTCTGAAAGTTGCATCGAGTAGAGTCTTTTTCATGTGTGTGAAGCGCGCCACACATATAAGAGAGAAGCTATGATATTTCTTAGAAAAACTTCACTTCTTTATTGATCACATCGTGGATAGAGATTAAGTCTAATATTCGTCTAAACCTTATCTTATGCGTTTTAGATTATGCCTCCTCGACGTGCTATGCCTCCCCAAGCCACTCGAAATGTTGCTCCTCAAGTTCTTGTTCCCGATGTCATGAATGATGAGTTTAGGAATGCTATTCACCTACTAGCTTAGACTTTGGCAAATCAATAGGCTCCTGCCCTCGCTCATCCTCAAGGTAGGGTAGCAACCCAAGTTCGTGACTTTATCCGTATGAACCCGCCAGAGTTTTGGGGTTCGAAAGTGAGTTAGGACCCACTTAACTTTATTGATGAAGTGAAGAAGATCTTTGAGGTTATGCAAGTAGTGGGTGTTGATAGTGTTGAGCTTGCATCCTACCAACTCAAGGATGTGGCACATATTTGGTTCACACAAAGGAAGGAGGCTAGGGTGAGGGATGCGATCCCCATGACTTGGGAGTGTTTTGAGAGAGCCTTTCTTGATAGGTTCTTTCCCCATGAGTTGAGGCAAGTGAAGGTGGAGGAATTTGTCAATTTGAGACAAGGTTCGATGTCAGTGCAAGAGTATAGTTTGAAGTTCACTCAGTTGTCTAGGTATGCTCCCTCCATGGTAGCGGACCTGCATGATCAAATGAGCAAGTTCATCTATGGTGTCTCTGATATAGTGAAGAAGGAGTGTAGCTCTGCCTTGTTGTTGAGTGACATGAATATCTCTCATCTCATGACCCATGCCCATCAGATTGAGGGTGATAAGCTTAAGGAGATGGCTAGGGAGAACAAGAGGGGTAGATCCAAGGGATCAGGTTTTGGTCATCATAGGTCCGGGGGTGGACATCACTCTTCTTTCCAAAAGAAGTCATCCGGATCCATTCATTCTTCTGCTAGTGCTCCTACCCAGGACTAGAGGCCTCATCATGATCAGGGTGGTAGAGGATCTGGTTATTATTCCCAGTCTCAGGGAAGTGTTGATAAGGGGCCTTCTTTCCCCATTAGTACAAAGTGTGGGAAGAATCACCCGGGAGAGTGTCATTTGGGCACGGGTTCATGGTATGGTTGTGGACAGACAAGGCACGTGCTTAGAGATTGCCTTTCAGCTAAGAAGGGGAAGGGAGGTGGTAGGACTAAGTCGACTCCAGCAGCTTCAGGTGGTAGACCAGCCCCGCAGGGCACAACTTCTACTTCTGGTGGTCAGCGCCAGAACCGTCTTTATGTTATGTCCTCCCGCCAGGATCAGGAGAATTCTCCAGATGTGGTTACCAGTATGTTTAAAGTATTCTCTCTTGATATATATGCCTTGTTGGATCCCGGTGCTTCTTTATATTTTGTAACCCCTTATATGGCTTGTAAGTTTGAGATTTATCCCGAATTGCTTTTAGAAACCTGTTATGTTTCTACTCCTATTAGTGAGTCAGTCCTAGCCAAAAGTGTCTATCGAGATTGCCCTATCTCAGTCCTTTATAGAGTCACTTCAGCAGATTTAGTAGAGTTGGAAATGACTAATTTTTATGTCATTCTTGGTATGGATTGTTTGTATACATGTTATGCCTCAGTTGATTGTCGCACCCGTGTGGTTAGTTTCAAGTTTCCTAATGAACCTGTCCTAGAATGGCAAGGTAGTCCCTCTTCTTCGAAAGGTCATTTCATATCTTATCTTAAGGCTAGGAAGATGATTTCTAAGGGTTATGCCTATCATATAGTATGGGTTATGGACACGGAGTCTGAGACCCCGACTATTCAGTTTGTTCCTGTTGTGAAGGAATTCCTAGACGTGTTCCCCGATGATTTTCCCGGAGTCCCTCCAAAGCGGGAAATTGACTTTGGGATAAATCTTCTTCTAGATACGAATCCTATCTCTATTTCTCCCCATAGAATGGCCCCCGTGGAACTCAAGGAGTTGAAATATTAATTGAAAGACTTGATTGATAAGGGTTTCATCAGGCCTAGTATTTCTCCTTGGGGTGCCCCAGTTTTGTTTGTTCATAAGAAGGATGGATCTCTTAGAATGTGTATTGATTACAGTCAATTGAACAAGGCCACAATCAAGAATAAGTATCCCATTCCTAGGATTGATGACTTGTTCGATCAGCTTCAGGGTGCTAGTTTCTTCTCCAAAATTGACCTTAGATCCAGTTATCATCAGCTTCAGGATCGGGAATGTGATATCCCAAAGACAGCCTTTAGGACTCGGTATGGACATTATGAGTTTGTTGTTATGTCTTTTGGTCTAACGAATGCTCCTACAGCTTTTATGGATTTGATGAACCGTGTGTTCAAATATTATTTTGATATGTTTGTGATTGTTTTCATTGATGATATCCTCATCTACTCTCGGAGTGAGGAGGAGCATGGGGATCACTTGAGGGTTGTGCTGAAAACTCTCAAGGGTAGACAGTTGTTTGCTAGGTTTAGCAAGTGCAAATTTTGGATGCAGTCTATTGCTTTTATGGGTCCTATTGTGACTAAAAATGGTATTCGGGTTGATTCTCAAAAGATCGAGGTGGTAAAGAACTGGCCTAGACCCACTTCTCTGTCTGATATTAGGAGTTTCTTGGGTTTGGCTGGTTACTATAGGAGATTTGTGGAGGGGTTTTCCACCCTTGCCTCCCTTTTGACCCGATTGACTCAGAAAAAGGTTATGTTTCAATGGTCCGACTCTTGTGAGAAATGTATTCAGGAATTGAAGACTTGATTGACTAAAGCTCCAGTATTGGTCTACTCGAGTGCCTTGATGATTTTGTTGTGTATTATGATGCCTCTAGAATTGGTCTGGGTTGCGTTTTGATACAACGAGGCAAGGTGATTGCTTATGCTTCGAGATAGCTTATGGTACATGAGAAGAACTACCCTACTCATGACCTTGGGCTAGAGGCCGTGGTTTTTGCTTTAATGATTTGGAGGCACTACTTGTATGGTGTGCATGTGGATGTTTTCACCGATCATAAGACCCTTCAATATGTGTTCACTCAAAAGGAACTGAATTTGTGACAAAGGAGATGGCTTGAGCTCCTTAAGGATTATGATATGAGTGTACTTTACTATCCGGTTAAGGCCAATGTTGTGGCGGATGCTTTGAGTAGATTGTCCATGGGAAGTGTAGCTTCTATTGAACATGGAAAGAAGGAATTGGTTAACGAAGTTCATAGGCTTTCTCGGTTGGGAGTTTTCCTTATGGACTCGATCGAAGGTGTTGTTATTGTGACTAATGGTGCTGAATCATCCTTGGTGGCTGAGGTGAAAGCCAAGCAAGACCAAGATCCTGTTCTACTTAAGCTTAAGGGTGCAGTTCATCAGCAAAGGGTTGAGGTTTTCTCCTGAGGAGGAGATGGTGTGCTTTGTTGTCAGGGTCGCTTGTGTGTGCCATATGTTGATGGGTTGAGACAACATATTTTGTTTGAGGCTCACTGTTCTAGATACTCTATTCATCCGGGTGACACTAATATATACCGTGACCTACGGGAAGTCTTTTGGTGGAATGGTATGAAGAAGGACATAGCTGGGGTTGTGGCTAAATGTCCCAACTGTCAATAGGTAAAGGTGGAACATTAAAGACCAGGTGGTATGATTGAGGATATTGACCTTCCCACTTGGAAATGGGAAACAATCAATATGGACTTTATTACGGGTTTGCCTCGTACTCAAAGGCAACATGATTCTATTTGGGTAATTATCGATTAGATGACCAAGTCATCCCATTTCTTAGCTGTTAAGACTACAGATATAGCGGATGATTATGCTAGACTCTACATTCTAGAGATAGTCTGATTGAATGGTGTTCCTTTGTCTATCATTTCTTATAGGGGTCCTCAGTTTACATCTCAATTTTGGAGATTATTTCAGAAGGGTCTTGGTACTAAGGTGAAGCTTAGCACAACTTTTTAACCTCAGACAGATGGCCAGGCCGAGCATTCTATTTAGACTTTGGAGGATATATTAAGGGCTTGTCTTATTGAATTCAAAGGAAATTGGGATGATCTCTTACCTCTTATCGAGTTTGCCTACAACAATAACTTTCACTCTAGCATCCAGATGGCTCCCTATGAGGCACTTTATGGCCAGAGGTGTAGATCTCCTATTAGTTGATTCGAGGTGGGTGAGGCAGCCTTGATTGGTCCAGATTTTATTCATGAGACCATGGAGAAAGTTCAGCTTATTCGGGAAAGGTCGAAGACCGCTCAGAGTCGACAGAAATCTTATGCGGATGTGAGGAGGAGAGAGTTAGAATTTAAAGTTGATGATTGGGTTTTTCGTAAGGTGTCACCCATGAAAGGTGTGATGAGACTTGGCAAGAAAGGAAAGCTCAGTCCCCGTTTTGTAGGTCCTTAGTGTATTTCAAGGAGAGTTGGTAGTGGTGCTTATGAGTTGGAGTTGCCAGCGGAGTTGGAAGCGGTTGACCAAGTTTTCCATGTTTTCTTGTTGAAGAAGTGTGTTGGCGACCCGAGCTTGATTGTTCCTTTGGGAGATGTAGGGGTAAAGTATAGTCTCACTTATGAGGGGGTTCCCATGGAGATTCTTGATCTTTAGATTCGGAGGTTACGGAACAAAGAAGTCGCTTCGGTAAAAGTCCTTTGGAGGAAACATCTTGTTGAAGGTGCTACTTGGGAAGCGAAATAGGCCATGAAGGCCAAATACTCTCATCTCTTTCCTTCCGACTCAGTTCCAGCTTGAGGTACTAGTTTTCTCTTTATTATGTCCCTCCAATTCTACTCCGTCAATTCCTCTCATGATTTTAGCATGCATCCATTTGTTATAAAGTTAGTTTATTTTAAGTTGAAAAGTTTTGGTTTTATGATTACCCCTTGATTTCTATGTTTTGATGTTTGGCTGGGCTGTTTTCCCCTCAATTTCCCTTGTCTAGCCTTCATTCGAGGATGAATGATCCCAAGGGGGGGATATTGTAAAAACCCGTACACGTATCCAGCTATCCAAGATGAAAACTTCAAAAAAATCCAAGTTCCAGGGACCACGGGTCAAGTCTACAAGTCGTGGAAGGTTCCTCGAGTCGTGGGAGTGACTTGTGATCTCAATCCTACAAACCAACCTCAATACTGACAACCACTAGTCACTTCCACGACTCGTAGAAGTTTCTACGGGTCATACTGTTGACTCGTGGAAGTTGATCAAAGGTCAGTCAACTTCCCTGAGTTCCACGATTAGGTTCTACGAATGGTGGAAGCTTCCACGAATCATTCTGTTAAATCGTAGAAAGTCTCCTGCAGGTTGAATTTCTGGCAGCTTCCACGACTAGCAGTCCACGAGTCGTGGAAAAGTCTACGAGTCTTAGACTACGCTCGTGTTCACTGAAAGTTGACCAATTTCTAGCCTTTTTCCAATTAATTCATAGGGTCATTTTGGTCATTTCCCACCCTATTATGTATTAAGTGAAGTCGTTTTAACCACTTTTAGGAGGTCTTTCACCCATATTATCCTAATTCTATCTTAAGCTCCTCATTCTTCACTCAAAAAGGAAAATCCCACTTCAAGCTCAAGTCTCCAAGCTCCAAGTCAAGTCTCCAAATCTTTTCCATTGAAGTGGGTAATCTTCATCCAAGGTATGTGGGTCTTTAACAATGGGTTCCTTTCACCCTTGTGCCCAAAATCCCCAAGTCTTATTTTGGATTTATGGAGTTATGAAATTAGGGTTTTGATCTAAATTTGGGGAAAATTTATGAAATCAGTTTCTATGTTTAAATTCATGGTTTCTATTTATTACACATGATTTGATTATGATTCTCTTGTTTATTTTAAAAGTCCAAAAATCAAAATTGATTTCTAGCATAAACCCATGAATTTGCATTATCTCAAGAGAATATAGGCATGATTAGATATCACGGCCTTTATGAAATTATGAAGTTGCATGCCTAGTTCTTATGATTCTATGAAAATATATGTTTTATGAAAATTGAACTAGAGCTATTTTAATCTTACAAGTCATGAAGTATGCAAGTTTTTCTATGATATGAAATATGATGCAAGGTAAGACACCCGATGTTCCATCAATGCTCATGGGACATTTTCTAAACCAAAACTTAGGAGTAGTATGACGATCTGGGGTACGAAAAAGTCATGAATAAGTATGAACAAGTTTGGCATTAGATATGTGTAATGACCCTTCCGGTTATTTCGACGTATACGTTTTCCTTGTACCATTAGAGCTTGTTTGTAGTGGCCCCAAGTCATTTGAGGCTTGTCGGGACCGGTATTTCGGTGTCGGGTCGTATGATAAGTTTTGAAGACAAGCAAGTCGGCAAAAGTTATCGTAAGTTTTTTTAATAAATTTTCTGAACTTTGGGTAAAATGTCTCAGAGCTTTTCTCTCAATATATAAAGAGTTAGAAGTCCCCCAAAATACCAAATCGAAGGTCTACGAGTCTAGTTTCCAACGCACAAAACATCACTTCCAACTGATCTCAGAGTAAAAAGTTATGATTGTTTTACCGCGGACTATCTGGCAGAAACTGGGTCGCGAACCGGGTCGCGTCAAAATCGATTTAAAGCCTCAACTTCACGTTTTAAAATGCCATTTCAGTTCTGAAACAGTGAGAAAACATAAGGGAGGATTCCAAGAGAGTTCTTGAGTATCAAAATAGTGCGATGGTGAATTGCGAACCTAAATTTAAGAATTTTATTAGCATCGCGCGTATATTTAAAAATATTTTATTTTAAAGTTATATTTTTTATTACCTTTTTAAAGTATTTTAAAGGTCTATGAAAAATATTTTTATTATGATATAATTGTGTATGTACTTATTTTATAAGGTTTGTATACATTGTAATATTTTAACGGAGATAGTAAATTTAGTTATGTTAAAAATTATTATTATACTATAGTAGGTATTATTGGAAATGATTTTCTATTTATTATGATATATTCAAAAAGTTAAATATATTTTACCATAAATTTATGCAATACCCGAGTATATGTGTAATGAGATAAAAATTAACCTTGTGGCACCACCCAACCTCACACGTGGAAGTGGGGGGCTAACACAACACATAAGAAATTGGAATGGTGGCAACATAGTGTCATTTTCATAATGTTAATCTTTAAAGGATTGTAAATTAATCCATTATTTGTCTACTGTAGGTGACCTATAGATATATATAGGTATATGTGTTCTCGCTTCACAACTATGGATTGTATTCCTTGTTAAATCAAGTCAAGATTACGTATGAATTTAATCTTCACGTTATAGCTTCTTCTTTTCTCTTAACACGTAACTAGAATATGATCACCGAAACAAAATCAATCATCCACGTCAAGTTATTCAAGCCAAAATTCGAGTTTGATTTCATTTTGGAGCTTCTCGGAACAGTTCAGGCTTGGACATCGTCGTCCTAGCAGCTTGTCATCGGACGACAGGTAGGTTACGGTTTATTTTCCCTAGACTCCGCATATATAGGATAAAATTGTATTAATGGGCATCCTTGGGTTGGGTTTATTAGGTCGGTACCACAGACCTTGACCGCTTCATTCATGCCCACCTACTTTTGTTCCTCCGATGTTTGTAGTACTTGCCGATATATTTTATTTACCCTTGAGGTCCTGTGAGGCCTTGTTGACTCTCGAACATAGAAGGTGGGAGTTTGGGAATATCCGCGAGTCCCGAGCATAGAATTATCCTTCTAGGCTGGTTATGCTTGCAGAGTAGTTGTGGGCCTGTGCAGGGTCGATAGGTTGATTATGAGCTGTTGGGCAGCTATTGTGCTTGATCATATCATTTCCATGCATATAAAGAGGTTTTGCCATGTTTTACTACGGTTTTGGCTTCAGGCCTACTGGCACTATTTTCTAAACCTTGCATGGCCCAGGGGCCCCTTTTTTCTATTGGAATAAATTGGAAATGGTTTGATTTAACTTGTGAATATTCTTGGGTAAAAGAAAGTAAAATTATGATTTAAATCATCAGTTTTATGATAAACGCTAGACTCGGGAGAGCCGGGGTGCTAGTTGAGTTTTCTTGCTACTTGAGATGATTTTTAGCCTCGGTCGGACCGAGCACCTGAGATGACTTTCTACTGTTTAGACCCGGTTATGCCCGGGCACCCTTGAAGATGCTTTTGAGATATTTTCCTACTACTTTAGTCCTGGACAGGGTCTGGGCATGTATATTCGAGACTGGGTCTCTATCTTGAACCCGGACTTGCTTTCGGACGACATGTTTTGATACAGAGTTTTAGTATGGGGTCAGGGACCTCCATGGACCTTACCATCCGGGCCTGAGGCTGCGGGCTGCGTGTGCCGAAGGAAGTGTATACGGTGGAGTAGAGGTATATGGGCAGTGTCCTTCCATGGAACCTACCTGCTGGGCCGGATCGGCACCGGAGGAGGTACATACAGAGATACCATTTCACTCGAGATCTTCATGCATCATATCATTCATTGTTTGAGGCTCCACCCTTGTTTGTTGTTTGTTGATTGTACACTCCGATAGTATGGGATGCCGGAGGGTTTGTTTTCACTTGTTTGTGTTCCTCGGTTGTATGGGCGGCCTGGGGACTATAGGTAGACTCTTGCTATTTACTTACAAAATTATTCCCTGTTACGGTTAAGAATGAAATTGGTTACTGCTAAACTGTTAGTTTCTGGATTGAGATTGATATGATTAGTTGAGTTTGATTCATGTCTCTGAGCATGCCTATCATTACTCTTTCCCTCTTCTTACACTTGAGGTTACCGGTATACCGTCCATTTCGTAAACTTATTATGTATTCACTGTTATTGCAAGGACCCCACGTGCATTATTTCTTACTTTCACATGTTCCTATGGTGTGTATATTCTGCTTACTGGCCTCAAATGTGGTTCTGTTTATTTCCCTCTGGGCTAGTTCCTGTGTACCTTTCATTGATTTCTGTGACTGCTTGCTTCTATTCTGTCTGTTACTACGCTTTTATCTTATATGTGCCCAGTCGTCCTATGATACCTACTGGGTACCTTATGCTTCGCAGTTGGTGCTCACCCTACCCCCTACATCTTTGGGTGCAGATCCTAGCGTGGGCCATCGCCGTTAGATCGCTGTGATTCGTGCTTGGAGATCTGTTGGGGACTACTTCAGACTGAGGGTGAGCTCTTGGCGATCGGAGCTTAGCTTTAGTTTATCTTTTGCTTCATGTACCCTATTACCATTCAGAGACATCTTTATATATTATTTGGATCGTTTGCACTCCATGTATGTAGTTTTGGCTCTATACTATGATACCAGGTCTTGGGGTTTTGTTTAGTTTTCGCATATGTATATATATACTCCTGTTATCTATTCTTCTCATCTTACTCTCTTACTTTTGCTTATTAAACTATTCTTCCGCTTATTTGTTAGATAGTAGCCCATTACTAACTGTCCTGGGCTACGGGAATTGGTTTGCCTACTTGGAGGTTGTAGGTGCCATCATGACCGAGAAATCGGGTTGTGACAGCTTGGTATAAGAGCTTTAAGTTCACCGGTGTCATTGGTATAGGAGCCAATGTCTAGTAGAGTCCTGCGGATCGGGGCGAAGACGCCCGTACTCAATCTTTGGGAGGCTACAGTGGCATTTTTAGGAAATTTGACTCTTTCATTGCTTCTGTGTCGTGCGTGGAATCCTTGAAGTTTCTGGAAATTTCATTGGTCTACTTCATTATTCCGCATATGGTTCGTATGAGATCATCGGCATCACGCGGAGATGAGCCTCCCACTCCAGCTAAGGGTCGAAGACGCCCTCGAGCAGTGGCACCTGCTAGAGCTGCTAGAGTTGAGATAGAGCCCGAGCAGCCTGTGGATCAGGGGGCAGCCCAGGTACCACCAGCTTCAATACCAGCTCCAGCGCCTGTTTTTGTGCCAGCTCCAGTCGCAGCTCAGTCTCCAGATATTCGGGGATTACTATTACAGCTTTTGGGTATGATTGGAGAGCGGCCTTCTGAGGTAGCGCAGACATTCGCTCAGGGGGCAGCCCTGGGTGCACAGAGTTCAGAAGCGCAGCCTGCTAATACGACTCCCCGTGCAGGGGTCATTCCGGTTCCATCTATTGCACAACCTCTTGCTCCTCGCCCAGCTATGACAGAGTCAGAGCAGAAGGTGTTGGGTTGGTTTTTGAGGTTAGCACCTCCTAGGTTTGATGGTACTTCTGGACAGGATCCATATGACTTTATTACTACATGTGAGGAGATGTTGCATCATTTGGGTTTGTTGGAGACTCACGGGATTGGTTATACTACCTATCAGTTAGAGGGCCCAGCGATGTTATGGTGGAGGGCTCATGTTGCTTGTAGACCACCATCGTCACCTCCTTTCACCTGGTCTGAGTTTTATGAGGCCTTTATGGCCATGTTCCTACCTCAGAGTGATCGTGAGCGTCGCAGGGAGCAGTTTACTCACCTTATACAGGGGTCTACGACTGTCTCAGAGTATGAGACCCGTTTTCATCAGCTATGATCATTCCTACCGAGGCAGATAGGATTGATAGATTTGTATGGGGTTTGAGGCCAGAGATCAGGCAGCCAGCTGAGATATTGATTGCCGGTGGTCGGTCAATTCAGGCTATCGTAGACTATGCCCGTACTGTGGAGGACTTACAGCGACATGATCAGGGGTCCAGAGATAAGAGGCCTCGACATTAGAGTGTCTACAGTGGTTCCAGATATGGTGGTAGATGTTCTGGCCAGTGGAGCTGGAGTTATCAGCCACAGCAGCACCAGGGTCAGCCCAGCCGACCGGTTCAGGCTTCCCTTCAGACTTTCGGTAGTACCCAGTTCGAGCAGGGTCAGAGCAGCCATAAGGGATATAGCGGCCAGTCTTTGAGGGGTACAATTTCTGGAGCATCAGGCTGTGGTGGTCATAAGGGATCTGCTGGTTTATCTCGACCGAGTAGGCCGCCAGGGGCTTGTTTTACTTGTGGTGCGATTGGTTATTTTGCTAGAGATTGCCCTCAGCAGGGTACAGTTCAGCTGGCCGAGCCTTTATGATTAGTTCAGCCTCCAGCTAGAGGGGGTGGTCGTCAGAGCAGAGGTGGTGCTCCACGCGGCAGAGCAGGTGGTAGGGATTGTGGTCGGGCAGGTGGAGGTCGTCGTCAGTTTTACGCCGTCCCTAGGAAAGCAGAGGTAGAGGCCTCAGATGCTGTGATTAAAGGTACGATTTCTGTGTGCCATCAGTCTGCTATGGCTTTATTTGATCCTGGATCCACTTGTTCATATGTATCTGCATACTTTGTGCCTTTTTTGGGGTTGGCTAGTGAGCCATTATCTGTTCATGTTTCTGTTTCGACCCCAGTAGGAGATTCTTTAGTAGTGGATCGGATTGTGAGATCTTGTATGCTATCTATTGGTGATTCAGAGACTTGGGGTGATTTGATGATTCTTGATATGCTAGATTTTGATGTGATACTAGGCATGGACTGGTTATCCCCTCACCGTGTCATTTTGGATTGTTATGCCAAGACCATTACCATAGCTGTGCCCGGTGTATCCCCGGTTGTGTGGCAGGGTTCTGTTAGCCATGCACCATCTGGGATCATCTCTTGTCTTTGAGCTAGGAAGTTGATTTCCTGTGGGTGTTTAGCTTATCTAGCATATGTCCGAGATGTTAGTGCTGACCCTACTTCTCCTGAGTCTGTTCCTGTGGTTAGAGACTTCCTCGATGTGTTTTCTACCGACCTGCCAGGCCTTCCACCTGAGAGAGATATTGATTTCGTTATTTGAGCTAGAGCCGGGCACCAGAACCATTTCTATTTCTCCTTACCGTATGGCTCCTGCTGAGTTTAGGGAGCTTAAGGAGCAGCTCCAGGATCTGTTAGCTAAGGGGTTTATTAGACCTAATATGTCACCGTGGGGTGCTCCTGTTCTCTTTGTGAAGAAGAAGGATGGATCAATGCGCATGTGTATTGATTATCGACAGTTGAATAGAGTGACAGTGAAGAATAGGTATCCGATGCCAAGGATTGATGACTTGTTTGACCAGCTTCAGGGTTCAGTCGTGTTTTCGAAGATTGATTTGAGGTCTGGCTACCATCATTTGAGGATTAGGGCGTAGGACATCCCTAAGACAGCATTCAGGACACGTTATGGCCATTATGAGTTCCTGGTAATGTCTTTTGGGTTGACTAATGCCCTCGCAACCTTTATGAACTTGATGCACAGGGTTCTTGGCCCGTATTTGGACTCATTTGTGATATTTTTTATAGACGACATCTTGGTATACTCGCGTAGTAGAGATGAGCATGAGCAACACTTGAGGGTTATACTCCAGACATTGAGAGATCATCGGCTTTATGCCAAGTTCTCAAAGTGCGAGTTTTGGCTTGAGTCAGTTGCATTCCTAGGGCACGTGGTGTCTAAGGATGGGATTAGGGTTGACCCGGGAAAGATTTCTGAGGTTTGTGATTGGCCTAGACTTACTACTGCTACTGAGGTCCGCAACATTATTGGATTAGCAGGTTACTACAGACAATTCATTCAGGGATTTTCTTCCATAGCAACACCCTTGACTATGCTGACTAGGAAGGATGTCCCATTTCAGTGGTCGAACCAGTGTGAGGATAGCTTCCAGAGGCTTAAAGCCTGATTGACTTCAGCTCCAGTTTTGACTTTACCGGTTGAGGATCAGTGCTTCTCCGTGTATTGTGATGCTTCTGGGGTTGGTCTTGGTTTTGTGTTGATGCAGCAGGGTCGAGTAATAGCATATGCGTCGAGGCAGCTGAAGGTTCACGAGTGCAACTACCCCACTCATGACTTAGAGCTGGCAGCGGTAGTTTTCACGCTCAAGATCTGGAGGCATTACCTATATGGAGTTCACTGTGAGATCTTCACCGATCACCGTAGTCTTCAGTATATCACGAGTCAGCGAGAGTTGAACTCGAGATAGAGGAGATGGGTCGAGTTACTGAAGGACTATGACTTCACTATTCTGTATCATCCGGGCAAGGCAAACGTGGTAGAGGATGCCTTAAGTCGGAAGATAGTGAGTATGGGTAGCCTAGCTTCTCTTTCAGTTTCAGAGCGACCGTTGGCCTTGGACATCCAGTCCTTGGCTAACCATTTGGTTAGGCTTGACTTGTCGGATCCTAGCAGAGTTCTCGCCAGTGTTGAGGTTCGTTCTACTTTGATTGATTAGATTCAGAGCCGTCAGTTTGAGGATCAGCAGTTGTGTGATCGTCGTGATCGGGTTGTTCAGGGTGAGATCAGTCGGGCTACTCTAGATTTAGATGGGGTTCTGAGGTTTGATAGTCGCCTTTGTGTTCCAAGGATTAGTAATTTGATTCAGTTGATACTTCATAAGGCACATTGTACTAGATACTTCATTCACCCTGGCACAACAAAGATGTATAGAGACTTGAGGCAGCTTTATTGGTGGAGTGGTATGAAGCGGGATATAGCAGATTTCGTATCTCGGTGCTTGAACTGTCAGCAGGTTAAGTTCGAGCACATGAGACCTGGTGGTTTGATGCAGCGACTTCCCATTCCTGAGTGGAAGTGGGAAGGGATTACTATGGACTTTGTTAATGGTTTGCCTCGTACTTCTCAGCATATTTCTTGTCGGTTCAGACTTCTTATGGCGCAGAGAGGTTAGCTAAGATCTACCTTCGTGAGATTGTTCGGTTGCATGGGGTCCCAGCTTCTACTATTTCAGACCGCGACACTCAGTTCACATCTCAGTTCTGGAGGGCTATTCAACGAGATTTGGGTACAGAGGTTTATCTTAGTACCGCTTTCCACCCTCAGACAGATGGCCAGTCCGAGAGGACCATTCAGATTCTGGAGGACATGCTTCGGGCCTGTGTTCTTAACTTTGGAGGTTCTTGGGATTAGTTTATTCCCTTGGCAGAGTTTGCTTATAATAACAGCTTCCATTCGAGTATCGGCATGGCACCTTTTGAGTCTTTGTATGGCAGGTGTTGCAGATCACCGGTAGGTTGGTTTGATGGTTTTAGTTCTAGGCCACAGAGCACAGATTTGCTTCGATATTCCTTAGACTGAGTCTGGGTGATTCAGGACAGACTTCGGGCAGCTTAGAGCAGGCAGAAGAGTTATGCTGATCGTAGGCTTCGTTCCTTGGAGTTTAGTGTCGGTGACTTGGTGTTTCTCCGTGTATCGCCCATGAAGGGCGTGATGAGATTTGGTAGGCGGGGCAAGCTTAGCCCCAGGTACATTGGGCCGTTTGAGATTCTTCAGAGGGTTGGTAGCGTTGCCTATCAGCTAGCCTTGCCTCCGATGTTTTCAGCTATACATCCTGTATTTCATATTTCGATGTTGCGTCGGTATGTCCCAGATGAGTCTCATGTGTTGCAGTGGGATTCAGTTCAGTTGGGTGAGAGTTTAGCCTTTTATGAGGAGCCGGTAGCTATTTTGGCCAGTGATTTCAGGAGATTGAGGTCTCGAGAGATCCCAGTTATTAAGGTTCAGTGGAGGCACCGTCCAGTCGAGGAGGCTACTTGGGAGATCGAGAGAGATATGCGGGCTCAGTATCCGTAATTGTTTGAGCCTTCAGGTACCCCCTTGACCTTGACTTTCGAGGATGAAAGTCCTTTTTAGTAGTGGATGATGTAATGACCCTTCCGGTTATTTCCACGTATACGTTTTCCTTGTACCATTAGAGCTTGTTTGTAGTGGCCCCAAGTTATTTAAGGCTTTTCGGGACTGGTATTTCGGTGCCGGGTCCATTTATTTGGTCGTATGATAAGTTTTGAAGACAAGCAAGTCGGCAAAAGTTATCGTAAGTTTCTTTAATAAATTTTCTGAACTTTGGGTAAAATGTCTCAGAGATTTTCTCTCAATATATAAAGAGTTAGAAGTCCCCCAAAATACCAAATCGAAGTTCTACGAGTCTAGTTTCCAACACAAAAAATCTCACGTCCAACTGATCTCGGAGTAAAAAGTTATGACTGTTTTACCGCGGACTGTCTGGCAGAAACAGGGTCGCGAACCGGGTCGTGTCAAAATCGATTTAAAGCCTCAACTTCACGTTTTAAAATGTCATTTCAGTTCTGAAACAGTGAGAAAACATAAGGGAGGACTCCAAGAGAGTTCTTGAGTATCAAACTGGTGCGATGGTGAATTGCGAACCTAAATTTAAGAATTTTATTAGCATCGCGCGTATATTTGAAAATATTTTATTTTAAATTTATATTTTTTATTACCCTTTTAAAGTATTTTAAAGGTCTACGAAAAATACTTTTATTAAAATATAAATGTGTATGTACTTATTTTATAAGGTTTGTATACATTGTAATATTTTAACGGAGATAGTAAATTTAGTTATGTTAAAAATTATTATTATAATATAGTAGGTATTATTGGAAATGATTTTCTATTTATTATGATATATTCAAAAAGTTAAATATATTTTACCATAAATTTATGCAATACCCGAGTATATGTGTAATGAATAAAAATTAACCTTGTGCCACCACCCCACCTCACATGTGGAAGTGGGGGGCTAACACAACACATAAGAAATTGGAATGGTGGCAGCATAGTGTCATTTTCATAATGTTAATCTTTAAAGGATTGTAAATTAATCCATTATTTTTCTACTGTAGGTGACCTATAGATATATATAGGTATATGTGTTCTATCTTCACAACTATGGATTGTATTCCTTGTTAAATCAAAGTCAAGATTACGTATGAATATAATCTTCACGTTATAGCTTCTTCTTTTCTCTTAACACGTAACTAGAATATGATCACCGAAACAAAATCAATCATCCACGTCAAGTTATTCAAGCCAAAATTCGAGTTTGATTTCATTTTGGAGCTTCTCGGAACAGTTCAGGCTTGGACATCGTCGTCCTAGCAGCTTGTCATCGGACGACAGGTAGGTTACGGTTTATTTTCCCTAGACTCCGCATATATAGGATAAAATTTTATTAATGGGTATCCTTGGGTTGGGTTTATTAGGTCGGTACCACAGACCTTGACCGCTTCATTCATGCCCACCTACTTTTGTTCCTCCGATGTTTGTAGTACTTGCCGATATATTTTATTTACCCTTGTGGTCCTGTGAGGCCTTGTTGACTCTGGAACATAGAAGGTGGGATTTTGGGAATGTCCACGAGTCCTGGGCATAGAATTATCCTTCTAGGCTGGTTATGCTTGCTGAGTAGCTGTGGGCCTGTGAGGGGTCGATAGGTTGATTGGGAGCTGCTAGGCAGCTATTGTGCTTGATCATATCATTTCCATACATATAAAGAGGTTTTGCCAAGTTTTACTATGGTTTTGCCTTCGGGCCTACTTGCACTATTTTCTAAACCTTGCATGGCCCCGGGGGCCCATTTTTTTATGGGAATAAATTGGAAATGGTTTGATTTAACTTGTGAATATTCTTGGGTAAAAGAAAGTAAAATTATGATTTAAATCATCAGTTTTATGATTAACGCTAGACTCGGCAGGGCCGGGGTGCTAGTTGAGTTTTCTTGCTACTTGAGATGATTTTTAGACTCGGTCGGACCGAGAACCTGAGATGACTTTGTTTAGACTCGGTTATGTCCGGGCACCCTTGGAGGGTTTTTTGAGATATTTTCCTACTACTTTAGTCCTGGACAGGGTCTGGGCATGCATATTCGAGACTAGGTCTCTATCTTGAACCCGGACTTTCTTTCGGACGACATGTTTTGATACTGAGTTTTAGTATGGGGTCAAGGACCTCCATGGACCTTGCCATCCAGGCCTGGGGCTGCGGGCTGCGTGTGCCGGAGGAAGGGTATACGGTGGAGTAGAGGTATATGGGCAGTGTCCTTCCATGGAACCTACCTGCTGGGCCGGATCAGCATCGGAGGAGGTACATACAGAGATACCATTTCACTTGAGATCTTCATGCATCATATCGTTCATTGTTTGAGGCTCCACCCTTGTTTGTTGTTTGTTGATTGTACGCTCCGGTAGTATGGGATGCCGGAGGGTTTGTTTTCACTTGTTTGTGTTCCTTGGTTGTATGGGCGGCCGGGGGACTGTAGGTAGACTCTTGCTATTTACTTACAGAATTATTCCCTGTTACGGTTAAGAATGAAATTGGTTACTTCTAAACTGTTAGTTTTTGGATTGAGATTGATATGATTAGTTGAGTTTTATTCATGTCTCTGAGCATGCCTATCATTACTCTTTCCCTCTTATTACACTTGAGGTTACCGGTACACCATCCATTTCGTAAACTTATTATGTATTCACCTATGCCTATGGTGTGTATATTTTGCTTACTGGCCTCACATGTGGTTCTGTTGATTTCCCTCTTGGCTAGATCCTGTGTACCTTTCATTGATTTCTGTGACTGCTTGCTTCTATTCTGTCTGTTACTACACTTTTATCTTATATGTGCCCAGTCGTCCTATGATACCTACTGGGTACCTTATGCTTCGCATTTGGTGCTCACCCTACCCCCTGCATCTTGGGGTGCAGATCCTAGCGTGGGCCATCGCCGTTAGATCGCTGTGATTCGTGCTTGGAGATCTGTTGGGGACTACTTCAGACTGAGGGTGATCTCTTGGCGATCGGAGCTTAGCTTTAGTTTATCTTTTGCTTCATGTACTCTATTACCATTCAGCGACATCTGTATATATTGTTTGGATCGTTTGCACTCCATGTATGTAGTTTTGGCACTATACTATGATACCAGGTCTTAGGGTTTGGTTTAGTTTCCGCATATGTATATATATACTCCTGTTATCTATTCTTCTCATCTTACTCTCTTACTTTTGCTTGTTAAACTATTCTTCCGCTTATTTGTTAGATAGTAGCCCATTACTAACTTTCCTGGGTTACGGGAATTGGTTCGCCTACTTGGGGTTTGTAGGTGCCATCATGACCGAGAAATTGGGTCGTGCCAATATGTCACATGTATATGAGCTCATATTATTATTATATTTTTGGAGTAGTATTTAGCACCGAGAGACGAGGGTTCAGATAACCCAAGTACAAAACTATGTTGCCACCGTAGGTTGCCCGTGTTGAGGCTTATTATGACAGGATATTGGTATGACATGGTTCTAACTTTGGACGGTTAGGACAACTATTTCAGTGTGGGTGCAAGACACTGAACACCATGTAGCTCAGCATGGTTTAATGTCGGTTAAGAGAAACTCCCACTTATTTATCTTCAAGTTTTAAAGCTATGTATAAATCTATATTTTGGAACCTAAGCCTTCCTTCATGTCTTATGTTTGTACCTTGTCATTTATTTATGGTCCTTCTTTATGTAATAAGTTCATTTCAAGCATGTTTTAAACTAATTTTGTCATAACTCATGCATTGCTCACATACTTAGTACATTCTATAGTACTAACGCATGTTGCGTTGCATCCTTTGATGATGCAGATTCAGGTACCCCTTCTCAGCTTCTTGGCTAGAGTCTCAGGTCACCTCCTTTGTCAGTTGTGGTGAGTCCTCATGGTTCGAGGACTAGTTATGCTTTTCCTTATGATAGCTTTACTTCTATACTTCAAGTTAGCTAGGGTCTTGTCCTAGCAACTCTTTATGTTATGACTAGAGGCTTTCATACATAGTTTGTATTTGAGTTCCATTTTTGGATATTGTATGTTATGTGGCTCTTAGACCCTTATTTATGTTTTCTTATTGGATTTCCGTATTATGCTTCCTCTTATCTTTTGTTATTCTTGAGAGTGCTATGACCAAGGGTTAGCTTGGGATCCTTGTGGTCCCGAGTCCTGTGTTACATCTAGGGGTAACGTGGGTGCGTGACATAAAGAAACGGCCTAAAACAACCCGAAGAAGAAGAGTAAATCATGAGAAAATGTGAAAAAATCCAGAATAAAAATTGAGAATTTCCTACCACAAAAGAGCGAGCAAGGTCAATGAGATGAAATACGCACATCCACGATTCAGCATCTACAACAAAACAAGAACCCCCAAGCTAATATAAGAACATAATGGTAGGTTTTTAGCCTTGGAAAAGAAGAAATTCAAGGAGAAGACTTACCAATGAAGAGGGAAACAACGAAATCCTTCAATAGATGAACTCCCTCGGCTGGAATACTAATTTGGAGCAAGTTTTAGGAGAGGGAAACTGATTTAGAGAGAGAGAAAAGTGAGAAAATGGTCTAAAATTTAGAGGGAGATGTTATTTATATTGCAGGTTGCAAGGTAGCACCATTGGCGCTAGCCTGGCGCCATTGTCGCTGAAGGAAGGCAGCAGACTAGCTACAAACTTCACTATGTCCTCTATGTCCCATATATCATCTTTAATTTACATGTGCCTCCAATCAAATCGATCAAGTGGACATAGGGTCGCATGTAACTACCCGATTTCTCAGGTCGTGATGGCACCTACAACCCCCCTGTAGGAGTACCAATCCCCGTAGACCCGAGCGATTAATAATTGGCTATCATCTAAGTAAACAAGCAACACTTCAACATTTTAGGTCTTAGACCACCCCTAAAAAGTGTGGCCTAAATTGTCAAAAAGTGTGGCCTTTGATCAAAGGCCACACTTTTTGACTCTAGGCAACACTTTTCGGGGGGTGGGCAAAATGAGCGTAACCTTTGACCTAAGGCCGCACTTTTGAAATATTATCTTAACAAGCCACGCTTAAAAGCGTGGCCTATTTTATAACAAATACCATTATTATAACACCCCCGTATGGAAACATTTTCACCCCCTAAAGTTACACTTTAAAAGTGTGCCCTTTGTTATATTATAAGCTACACTTTTTAAATGTGGATTTTAAAAGAACACTTATAAAACGTAGCCTTTGCTTATATATATGCCAGATGTACAATCCCTTTTGCCACACTTCTAAAACTATATATTTTGATGATATCAAAAATTAATTAGTAATAAATACAAAAAATAATTCAAAGTTATATATACTTGCAATGGACTTTGACTTGTCATGTACTGCACATACTAATAAAACATATGTATCAAAATTCCCACTAGCTATAAACTTTACAAACTAAACTAAAAGTATTCATATAGTATCATGAATAATAGGTGTCCTAATTGTCAAAAATTCTTCACCATCAAACTGACTTTCTATCACCATTATCAATTGCATCACACACATAAAATGAAACTAATAGTTAGATAGAAACAAAACTTTGATGATTTTTAAAAGAATGGTAAAAGTATGCATCTAGTTCATGCACACATCTGGAGGTATAAGATATTGTGCAATCATTTTCAAACCAAGACAGAGGCATACACCCGAATCTGCGCATTAAATAGTTTAGAAATAAGATTTTTTTATTATTTGGAAGTACAATAAGCTCAGTTCAAGTGTGGTGTGAACATTGAGCAATTCATTTACTGAATTTTACATCATATTGAGGAAGCGGTCACTTAGCAGATTAGCTATGGACATACTTATGTGAAATACTTACTGGTGAAATGTGATATTATCCATATTAATAGATTTACCCTTGGTAGGTCAACCTTGAGCCTCCAATAGTACTCTGTCATTAAGCCCACGCTTGCACTCACGCATGCCACTGCAAAAGACAAAAACATGTCTATCATAGCAAATCTCTTGTAATAATGTACTTACAGATAGGCTAACCAATGATCTATCATAGCAAAACAGATTGTTGCATTAAGAAGAGCCCATCATGTTGATCAACAAGGAAATGTAGAAATAAAATAAGATCAATTATAGGAAAGCACTTATTTATTGTTCGCTGAAATAGGATACGGTATCAAGCATTACTCTCCTCCTGTACTCATTACAGACGTAGAAACAAGTTCTAAGTATCTATTAAAATTGCATCATTTGATAACTAAGTACCTCAAATAAGCTCTCATCTTTAATGTCCCATTATTAACTTCCGAACGTATTAACTGGTTGTTGCTATTGACAAGGAGATTAATATGTTCGACAACCTCCAAATAAATTACAATATTCTATCATAGAAAAAATGATTGTTGCAATGAGAGGAGCCCATCATGGAGATCACTAAGGAAATGTCAAAATAAAATAAGATCAAGTATAAGAAAGAACTTATTTATTGTTAACTGAAACATAACACAATATCAAGCACTACTCTCCTCCTATACTCATTACAAATATAACAACAAGTCCTAAGTATCTATTAGAATTGCATCATTTGACAACCAAGTACCTCAAATAAGCTCTCATCTTTAACACCCCCTATTAACTTCAGAACGTATTAATTGGTTGTTGCTATTGAAAAGGAGATTAACATATTCAACCACATCTAAATAAAAATGATTGAAGACAAAGAAAGTGCGATATTTAAATCAGAAGCTAAACTAATAGGAAAAGTAGAAATAGTAAAGTAGATTAAGGTCATACTTCATTATTCTTATAAACCATACCCTCAAAAGAAAAACAGACAGTAAGAAAACCTCTTACTTCAATTAATTATTGAGAAGATTAAAAGTGAATAATATATGTTTCTGCTTAGTCCTCCGTCACATATGATTCATTTGTATTCCCATGATTTTAAGAAGATGAAACTAGGGATCTTGAATCTCAAACAGAAAAAAGTTACTTTATGTTGTTGATCTTAACTTCGAAAACCCCACTCTACTTTCTACTAGGGAGCATAATGAAGATCACTTATATTTGATTTTCCATAAAAGTTGTAATGTAATTATGGTTGATTTCATAAATCCCTGTGACAACTAGATTTCTTAGATCATAAAAGATCAAATAAGGCGATTAAAGTAATAGATGGAATGAAAAATTAAGAAGACTAAATTCCTCCTTGTAAAAAACTTATGAAGCAAGCTCACAACTGACATACCAAAGGGAACAATAGATTGGAGACCAAAGTAACTAAATGAAGAGCGCTAGGAAAATCAATAGATTTGTGCACCAAAAGTTCAATGTACATCTATTAGAGACTTCTCAGTCTAGTGGTATGAAGTTTGTCAGGGAAATACTAAGCATCTTTACACTAGTTAGCAATAAAATATAGAACGATTCTACAAAAGCTATTATTTTGCTATTTTGGATCATGTAAGTCACTGTCTTTGTTTTTTTAGTGAGAACAAAAGTACCGAGCTAGGTGACAAAAGCACTAGAAATGCAGAACAGCCAATTACCTAGGATAACATGAACAACTTACTTATAGCATTAAGAAAAAGAGAATCAGCCTCCTCATTTGAAGTATCAAGCAAGAGCAGTTCCTTCATCTCTTCCTTGTGTATTCTGCAAATAAATATACTTTAGCATTTGTAGCCGACCTTGTCCTAATTAGTTAAAATTTCCACTCCACACTTACAAAATTATTCATTTTTACAATTCATTACTCAGTTCCTTCAACATGTTCTTCCTTGATTGCAGCAGTTCAGAGATCTTCTAGATATAATAACAAGAATTGTGTCAACCAATACAAATGCATGTATCAAAGAGTATGATCGAAAAACTTAAATTACAATCACTAGTGTTAAAAAACATCAAGTCCATCATTTGATTAGACTCAATTGTCTCTTCTCCTTTCTTTTGTAACTTTCATAGTCATTTGTCGATGTAAAAAAAATTAAGAATCTAAATTATACCAGGTTAGTGAAACAGTTGATTTATTCAAGAATATTAGCAATCTCCAGCTCCACATGTTCTGATGCTAATGTGGCAGGTGTAGTTTCTTTTTGATCAGGTATGTGTGGTTCTCCAGTATTCTCCACCTGACAACAATATAAACTTCTATCAGAAAAACATATAACATAAAAATGCTTTAACAGATAGGGTACATAAAGAAGATTTCATACACTTATTTGTGGCATTAGCAACTTCTAGTTCCATTATGGATTTGTACTAAGAAATAACTGGACAATATTTCACTCATTATAAACTGCCAAAATAAGAAACAAATATGACAGCAAAGTGGCGCTACATTAGGGAGAGTTCCCTCATAATATTCGTACCTGAAATGCATATGTAATGATCTATCAAATGTCAGAAATCTAATGTGTCGACAAAATAAACAAACTTTACTACTAGGAAACACTAGCACTTTCTAATTCAAACAAGCATATATCAATATTGAATGTATAGAAACAAATGACGGTGATACATATATGATTATTAAATCATCACAAACTTTAGTTAAAGCTTGCACCTAAATAGAAGAGTACTCATGAAAGATGAATTTGAATCACACAAATTTAATAACAAATAGTAAACTCCCTTGTTGAGTAACTGATATATGTCAAGCTTCTGGATAATATGTGAATTGCTTATATATAATCCATATATCATGCTTCTCATCGTCATTAATCTAGTAGTTATGTTGTAGATGCTTGTGAAATAGCTTAATCAGACAATAATTCAATAATGCACCAATTCTATCCATAATTATTCTTCAATAGATAAAACAAATGTGGTCTACAATGCAATCAGTAAATCGATAATCGTAGAACTTACCAGGTGTAAAATAATTGTGGATTGTTATTAAAATTTTGTGATACTTAATTAGTAATCTTATTTAAGCAATTCGAACAAGGTTCCGATATAATAGTATGACACGTATGCTAAATCTTCTTCTTATTTTTTGATAAGAAAACAAGAATGTTAAGTCTTATTTCTGACTGACATAGATAGATTACTAAAATAATCCCATGATAAGCTTATATAGATGCAAAATATGGCATACATGATAGAAATCTATCAGAAATTTAGAGAAAAATTTAGGGCACACTTGTAAGAAACTGGCATAGAAACTCAGAAATTTTCACCGATGTTGTAAGAAACTCATAAATTCTCTACTGCATATGTTACCATAGATGTTGGGTCTTACAACCCTTAGAAGAAATCAATAAATTAGAGCCTACCTTAGGTCTCGGAGGAACTGGTGGAGAAGAACTCCAGCGGAGATGCGAGCTGGCAGAGATGGCCGAGCTAGTGGAAATTTTGTAAGAAATTTAGAGCATACAAAGAAATTTAGAGATAAATTTGTACAAAACTCAAAAATTGTGCGGACATGGTAGATGGGATGAGAATTATGGGAAAGATGATCGATTCAGCCGACCTAATTATCTGGGTCAAAATTTTATTAAAACCCCCAATTGCCTTAGCTTTAAGAAATTAGGGGGAAATTTAGAAATATGGAGGGAATTAAATATTTAGGTCAAAACTTTTACTAGAACTATTAGAGCAATCTTATAAAGTGTTGTTTTAAGAATTATAAAAATACCACACTTAAAAGTGTAGTCATATATATAAAAAGCATTGTCAATTATTTTATAATTTAGCTACAATTATAAAGCGTAGCCTATAACTCTAAAGAGCAAACTTTAGAAATGCTGCCAAAACTTTTGTGGCTAAAGGCTTATTACTAAAGCCATGCCTTGAAAGTGTTGTCAAAAAATGTCTTTGGCAATACTTTATAAGCGTTGTCCAGAATTAGTGTGGCCTTAGGCCTAAAATATTGTAATGCAGAAGAAGCAATATAAGGTGGAATCAAGGTAAATAAAGCATAAAGGAGAATATAACAGGAAATATATACGTATAAATTGAAAAGAAAATCAACCACCTGGTATCATAGTATAAGAGCCACTACTAAATATACAGAGTACAAAAGGGTACAAACGAATATTGCAACTGTCTCTGAATAACAAAAGAGTACATGGTACAAAAGAGGAGATAAAAGCTAAGCCCCGACCGCCAGAAGCTCACCCTCAGTCTCGAGTGTCTGGACAACTGCACGAGTCTGCGCATGATCAACTGTGAGAGCTCACACTAGGATCTGCATCAAGAATATGCAAAAGTATAGTATGAGCACTAATTTCAAAGCAACGGGTACCCATTAGGCATCATAGGTTGACTGAGCGTATATAAGATATAAAAGCAATAAATAAAAGAAAATGAAACAAGAAATCACAGAAACAAACAGAGAAGTACACGGAAACTAGCACAAATAAAATACAGGGAGAAAACAACCAAACTAGGCTAGCGATAAGATATATATATCACAGAACACAGGTGAATGAAAGGAGAATGCACCTGGATCCTTGCAACAATAATATATAAAGAGAGTTTTAGAAGGATGGCAGTATACTGGTAACCTCATGGAAAAAGGGACGGAAGGAAAAAAAAGTAACACGTACTCATATTTGAAATAATACAACTAACTATATCCTGCTAGTAACACAGTCCTGAAATATGAATAATCAAACATGTCACCCAACCCCCGGGTGAGCGAACAATCACTTCCCCAAAATTAATCGTTCTAGAAACTAAAAACTAATGTGCAAAAAGTAAACTAGCAATCCATATCAATAAAACAACTCTATTATAATAACCCTGCGGAAAATGCCCCCTACAATCTGAAAGCCAACGTACCAAAACACTACTAAAACTAGAGTACGGGGATGCAACCCCAATAAAAGAAATAGGCTAAGCGCGAAACAAGTGGGCTACAACTTTAAAAGATAGAAATCAAGGCAGCTCGACCAAAACAGCTCACCCTTGATGTCTGAAAGTGCTGGGACTACAGTGAGGTCACGTGTCAACCGCTGGAAGATCGCGTGTACTTTTAAGAGAAAAACAAGCGCAGTATCAGTACACAACCACCGTGGATTGATAAGATCATCAGCCTGTTCCAAATAAACAGTGTATGAGCAGTACAACAAATCAATTAGAAGTACATGAACACATGTAACAAGTCAATGGGAATCCCTAGACTACAGGTCTCTCCCTAGCTTGTTCCCACATGTAATCCAGTTTTATCACAATGATCAACAATCAAGTATAACAATTAAACAACCCTATTTATATAGCTCGGAACCACCCTAGGATCCTGTAATGACCCTTTCGGTCATTTACACATTTTCGCCTTTCTTGTACCATTAGAGCTTACTTGTAGTGGCCCAAGTCATTTATGGCTTGTCGGGACCGGTAGTTCGAAGCCCGGGCCGTTTGTTTGGTCTTTATGGCCGTTCCTCGTTTTAGAGCTTCAAATTTGGAAATCATTGACTTCCGTCAACATTCTTTTTAATATTAAAGAATTAAACCAAGGTTCTAGGTCAAAGGAATTCCTTACTCGAAATTTCGAGTTAAAGAAATGCCTTGTGTAACACCTCGCCCGTTTGGAAGGTTTAAAGTAACCCGTGCCTTTGGGGTAAGACTAATAGAGTCTAATATACTAATAAGGATGTTTAATGAGGTATTATAATCACAAAATGGTCGTATGATAAGTTTTAAAGTCAAGCAATTTGCGAAACAAAAGTCGGAAAAGGTTATTGTAAATTCCTTTAAGGAATTCTCTTCAAATTTGGGTTAAATGTCTTGGGGTGTTTCTCCCTATTTATAAAGAGTTAGTGGGCAACCAATATACCAAATTTAAGGTCTACGAGTCTAGTTTCCAACGCACTAAACCGTTTGTCCATACGACTTCCGAATAGATAGATATTCACATTTTCGTAAGACTGCACAAGCAGACACATAAAGTGGGGTCCACATCCTAAGTCGGTTCAGCTTATAAAAGCTGATTTCTCCTTCGTTTTAACTCATTTTTTTCACCCAAAATTCTTAGAAAATCATAGGGAGAGTCCATAAATAATCCATGGACTTTGATCCTTTCAATTTGGAAGTTTAACGGAAGTTGCTCTACGTCGCGAGCTCGTCATTTTGGTATAGTTTTCCCCATCGATTTCATGGCGTATCTTCGTGGGTGTTGATGCAACAATCTAGCAGGTGTTTTCTGAGTATTTGTCAGTAGCTATGGAGTTATTTTGGTGAGGTATGGATCCCGTATACTTATCTATTTGTTGGATCAAGATTTTAAGCTTTTAGTTATGAAAAATTGTTGTTGCCGATATCTTGTAGTAGTTTCTTGTTGATTTTGGATCTGTTTGTTGTTCTTGAAAGAGGCAGGTTTTTTAATCTTGGCATATCGAATATTTTTGTCAAAGAAATCTCTCCCCTACGACCCTCCTTCGTTATTATATGTTCTAGTATTGTTTTATGGATTTCTGAGCCCCGAAGTGGTATTTTGGATTTGTGGCTTTGGGCAGCCCCTTTATCTTGTTATGTTTGGTTATTGTTGTTGTGTTCTAGTTATGGTAAGGTGCTGGAGGGATTGGAAAATTGTGCCATTCTTTTTGGGATCACATACGATAGTGATTGAATTGGACAAACGTGAAGTATGCCTTGAAATAGTGCCTCGAGAGCTCGTCGCTCCTTCGAGATGTGGTTAACGTATTGTTGTTGAATTTAGCTGCCATTTGTTATTGTTATTTGCCTCATTTTTATGCTTTGGAGTTGGCTGGTCGCGAGTGTGACATTAACACCTTATCAATTGGCTATGGCTCGTTCTTGCAGCCTTGTCGATTCTAGCAATTGTTCCATTACCTTGGTTGGTCAGGCTTCATAGAGACGCCTTTGGGGTTTCAGTTGAAAGTATTTGTTTTGTGTCATTCAGAGATTCATGGAGATGTTCGAGTCTGGACGATGCCGTTCCCGCAGCTAGTCATCGGATAACAGGTAGGTTATGGTTTTTCCCCTATCTAGACTCTGCATTTATAGGCTATAACTGCATGAATTAGCATCCTTAGATGGGTTGTTATAGGTTGGTACCCCAGACCTTGTTCGCCTTTTGTCCGTCTATTTCATACGTTGTTTGTAGTATTCGCGTAGTAATGTATTTTACCTTTGTGGTCCTATGTAGCCTTGTATTGACTCTGGAACATAGATGGTGGGCTATTTGGGAATGTCCGCGAGTCCCGGACATAGAGATTATCCTTTTAGGCTGGTTATGTCTGCTGAGTAGCTATTGGGCCTGTGCAGGGCTGATAGGAATTTTTGTGAGCCTTTGGGCTACTTTTACATTTGTGTGCGAGCATATCATCCATGAAAAAGGTTTTGCCATGCATGTTTTACTACAGTTTTGGCTCTGAGCCACTACTGACAGTTTTCCAAAATTTGCATGGCCCTGGGGTGCCGTTTTTGGTACTGTTGTTGATAGAAAAGGGGATTTTTGGATATTTTTGCACTGATTTTATTACTGGTACTAGTCTCTGCGGGGTAGAGCACCAGACTTTATTTTATTACTGATACTAGTCTCCGCGGGGTAGAGCACCAGACTTGATTTTATTACTGATACTAGTCTCTGCGGGGCAGAGAACTAGACTTGATTTACTATAGTTTTAGACCCGATTATGCCCGGGCACCTTTGGAGGGGTTTTTGAGGCATTTTCTACTACTTTTGTCCTGGACGGGGTCTGGGCATGCATACTTGAGACTGGCTTGATCCCGGACTTGCTTCCGAATGACATGTCTTGATACTAAGTTTTAGTATGGGGTCGGGGACCTCCATGGACCTTGCCTCTCCGGGCCTGGGGCTTCGGGCTGCATGCGCCGGAGGGAAGGGTATACGGTGGAGTAGAGGTATACAGGCTTAGTCTTTCCATGGAACCTGCCTGCTGGGCCCGATTGGCACCGGAGGAGTTACATACAGAGGTTCTATTTCATATCATATCATATCATGCATTGGATTCCATCCTTGTTTATTGTGTGTTCAGTGTACGCTCCTGTAGTATGGGATGCCAGAGGGTTTGCTTTAACTTGATTGTGTTCCTCGGTTGTATGGGCGGCCGTTGGGACTGTAGGTAGACTATATTTACTCTTGTTTTTACTTAGAGCTTGTCTTGGCACCCGGTTCTTGAAATTTAGTGATGGCTATCTTGTTGAGGCTTTGGTTGTGGGATTTTTTATTATTGAGAGGGATTTGGAGTCCTATATTATTGAGGCACTTTTCTGTGGCCTTCTGAGCAGAGTGTGAGACTCTGGTTCTATTCTTGTGGGAAGCTGAGTGGTATCTCTCGGTTATTGTGGCCTAGTTATTTTATCCTAGGGTTGTACTTGTGAGGTGACTCCCTGGTTATGCTATCATATGATTGGATTGGTGTTATGATTTCCTTATACTGGTTGATTCCATTTTGAGTATGTTAGACTGCTCTCCGTCTTTTCCTTCCACTTGAGGTTACCGGTATACCGCTATTTTCTCAAGTCTCTCTCTACTTACTTATATTGTTGTGCAAGGACTCCAGGTGCGTTCTCCTTTCCTTCACCTATGATTCTGTGTAATTGTATCTCTGTGCTAGCATGTGTTACTTGAAGCTCTTGGTTATGGATGATCTGTGCTAGCTCCTCGTGCCTTGCTTATTGCCTCAGTGACTGCTTTCTTGCTATCTGTTACTTACTGCTTTTATATCTTATATGCGCTCAGTCGGCCTATGATACCTACTGAGTACCTGTGGTTTTGTTTCTCATACTACACTTCTGCACTTTTTTGTGCAGATATTAGCTGAGCTTTCGCTGTTGATCACGTTGGAGACTCGTGCAGCTTTTGGATCTTTGAGACTAGGGTGAGCGCCTGACGATCGGGGTTTCTCTACTTCTTATCTGTTGTACTGTTGCTCCTTGTACTTTCGGAGGCAATTTATGTTGTATTTTGTTACTACTAGCACTTGTATCCTATTAGATGCTTCTGTACTATTGATACCAAGTCTTGGGGTTGGTGTAGTTTCTTTTGTGTATTTATATTTGAGTTTTTCTTTCGCTTATTTTTGCTTGCTGGTGCGTTTTGGTTAGGTAGTAGCCCATTACTAACCGTTCTGGTCTACGGGAATTGGTTCACCTACTGGGGATTGTAGGTGCCATCATGACTTGAGAAATCGGGTCGTGACAGCTTGGTATAAGAGCTCTATGTTCACCCGTGTCATGGTACAGAAGCAAGTGTCTAAGTAGAGTCTCGTGGATCGGTATGATGACGTCCGTATCCTATCTGCGGGAGGCTACAAGGGATTGTTTGGAAATATTTCATCTTCTTGGTTCCTCATCGTGCGTTCCTAGCTCTATTGACGTTTAAACTTCGGTTGTTCATTCATTCTCGAATTCCTCAGACGAATGCGATAGCGGTTGGTGCTGAGGCTACTGTGCATGTTGCTTCAGTGCTTCCACTAGCGCGAGGACTTCAGAGTGAGGGTTTACTGTACTAGATAGGGGTGTGGGGTCAGCCCAACCTATGACTGGATTTATAGTGACCTCAGCGCTTCAAGATATCGTGGCTAGGACTTTGAGTCCTCCGGTGAGTGTTTCAGTACCTGGTTCTGTGAGTGGTGCTTCAGTTATAGTTGAGCTTCTAGTTCTTCAGCAGGGTTTTCTTTCGGTATTGGAGTACGAGGCGAGATTTTCCCGTCGGATTTCATCTGGTATAGGCTGTTTTTGGTGTGGTGAGCATGGGCACTTTACTAGGAATTGCCCCAGGATTATGTATCCTAGACAGCCTTGTTGTTATCATTGTGGAGAGATTGGTCACCTTTATTGAGTTTGTCCCTAGCGAGGGCTGGTTGGGGCTTCAATTTTGACCACTCAGTCCAGAGTTAGACCCTATCAGCTTGAGTCTCCTCTTGGTAGGCCAGAGGTAGAGGTTCCTGACATAGTTACTCCAGGTAAGGCTTTTGCTACCTTTGACTTATGTTAGTCCTGCTCGTGTTGCGACTTCATAATTGTTTCTATGCCTACCGGCTACTTGTTTAAGTTGTTTGGCTACCCGAATTATAGTATCGATACGTTGTTTTATTGGTAGTTTATTCTTTAGTAGTGGATAGAGGTAAGTTAGCCTTGAGAGGTGTTTTCCCGGAGTTGTAGCTCATGGGTAGTTCTTGTTAGTCTGTTTCTAATTGGATTACCCCTATTTCATTGTGATTCTGGACTTTTGGTTGGGTTTCCCTTGTTGAGCGGTCCTAGATGGTTGTTGCATAGGCCGTTATCTAGCATGGCTAGAGATCCATGTGATGGTTCGGTGTATTACCGGTAGTTGGGCTGAAGTTGAAATTTTGCCTCAGTTGGGAGGTATTGGTTATGCTAGTGTGCATAGATTAGTTTGGTCTCTCGAGTGTATAGAGTCGACCCTCTTTGTTGATTAGTTTAGGAGGTTGGTAGGTATGTGGGTTGTTCCCATAGTCTCATCCACTTCCTGGTCCGTTGGATGTTTTGTTGTATCCTTAGCTCCAGTTGGAATGAATCTTGATCGAAGTTCTTTCGATGAGCTCTGGATGTTTGCATCGTGATTGGGTCTTGACTTTAAGCACTTCTGACTAAGTGTTGATCGTAACCTCATGGTTAGGTTATATTTGTAAGCATTTCGAGTGAGTTGGGCATCCAGACCATTCTTCTCCTGCCTTATTGAATTTGACGTGTAGGTATGAGTAGTAAGGTAATGGCTTCAGGTGCTTATTCGAGATAGGATTTGTAAGGTTTAGTATGTGCTAAGGAAGCATTTTTGTTTAGTTGAAAAAGAAGGGATATTACTCTTTGTTTGTGTTTAAGTGTCCTCGTAGTTGCCTGAGGTGGTGATGAAGGTTTGCTTTGGGATTGTGTGTTGGTGATTCGATCCAGCCGTCTACACATTGTCGTGGGCTTTCCATCGATTGGTTCTTATTTTAGTAGCAGCTGCAGTGTTGGCAACTTATATTTTCAGGCCTAGTTGGCTTGGGTTCTTAAAGGTTCATTGGCAGCATAAAGGTTCGACCAAGGCTTTGGTTGGCAGTTTTGAAAGTTGGTGTTCAGAATCATAACTTGGCAGGTTACATCGGATGGTTTGTGGCAGTTTCTATTTGGTTGCAGCATCCTAGTGCCGGGAGGCAGTGGGTGCGGGCAACTTTTCTTCTTTTACTTCAGTTGTGGATGCGGCTATTGGCCTTGGACACCTAGTCCTTGGCTAACCTCTGCAAGAGACAAGATATTCTAGATTTCAGCAGTGTTCTAGTTAGTACGAGGTTCTTCTACCATTGTTAGACAGACTCAGCGGCGTAAGTTTGTGCTTCAGCAGTGGTGTATGCTTTATGTGGTCAGCTTGTGCGGGTTAAGACTAGCGAGGCTATTTTGAGCTCTGATGATACGTAGAGACTGATAATAGCCATTCGTTTGCCCAGGATTTGAAAGCTTGTTTAATCGATTCCTCCGGAGTTATGGTTTATGTGGGGTTCTAGTGTTGGTTAGACTCGGCCAGTATGGACGAGAAGTTCATCATGATATATGCTTCGAAGTGGTTGGTTGTTTCCAGAACTAGTAGAGCGGTATATTCGAGCCAAAGGAATGAGTTGAAAGTATATGCAAAACTTTCTATGGCTTGATATTTGTGGCATGGTGGACTTCTTCCTGAGGTGAGATTCCTAAGGCAATTTCACATTCAAATGGTGTTCGAGTGTTTGGAGTAGAAGTAGTATTTTCTAGAGTTGGGAGCTTGGCTCATGGTTATAGACTTTGTGGTAGGCTTACCACACTTCTTGCCAGATCATGGTTTTGGGTTGGGTCTTTTGGGCAGATTGCCCTGGTTCATTCAGTTTCAGCTGATTCAGACCTGGCACGGTTCAGTTAGCAAATTTGATGTTAGAAAAAATGTTTGTTCGTTGGTTGGTGGTCAGTCAAGGCAGGTAACTTTAGTTTCAATGATATGCTACGGGTTGTTATCTTGGATGGCAAAGGCTAGTAGCCTATATCTTGGCTTAAAACGCATTTGTTCTATGGGTGACTTCGTTCGTGGTAAAGTATAAGCAGGAACTATGGATCTCTGGTGTGTCAGTTGATGCTTCGAGGGTGGTTTGAGTGTTCAGCTTGTGTGTAGATTCCTTTTTGTTGTGCTAAAGGATTCAGTTCAAAATAACAAAAAGGGCTTTTGCGGAACAACAGGTTCATTAGTTAGAGTTTTGGGTTGATGGATTTTCTGGTAAACTTGGTATGGTTTTAAGGATTCGAGTTTTGTGTGTTGATAACCTTGGTGCTCTGGTTTCGGTGTTGTGTAGGTGCTTTTTGGTTAAGATTCTCGAGGTTCAATTTCGGTTGGCAGATCTTTGGAGGTTGAAATCTAGCTTGGCTAGTAAGAAATTAAGGCTTGGTTGCTTTCTTTGGTTCTATTATATTGGGTGTCGTCCGGTCGCGGAGGTTACCCGGGTTGTCTGTGAGAGTAGTGCGGGTGTTGTATCCGCTATTCTTAAATCTCTTGTGGTTTCTTCCTTCCTGACTTTCGGGGACGAAAGTCTTTTTAGTAGTGGATGATGTAATGACCCTTCCGGTCATTTACACATTTTCGCCTTTCTTGTACCATTAGAGCTTACTTGTAGTGGCCCAAGTCATTTATGGCTTATCGGGACTGGTAGTTCGGTTCCCGGGCCGTTTGTTTGATCTTTATGGCCGTTCCTCATTTTAAAGCTTCAACTTTGGAAATCGTTGACTTCCGTCAACATTCTTGGTAATATTAAAGAATTAAACCAAGGTTCTAGGTCAAAGGAATTCCTTACACGAAAGTTCGAGTTAAAGAAATGTCTCGTGTAACACCTCGCCCGTTTGGAAGGTTTAAAGTAACCCGTTCCTTTGGGGTAAGACTAATAGAGTCTAATATACTAAGAAGGATGTGTTATGAGGTATTATAATCGCAAAATGGTCGTATGATATGTTTTGAAGTCAAGCAAGTTGCGAAACAAAAGTCGGAAAAAGTAATTGTAAATTCCTTTAAGGAATTCTCTTCAAATTTGGGTTAAATGTCTTGGGGTGTTTCTCCCTATTTATAAAGAGTTAGTGGGCAACCAATATACCAAATTTAAGGTCTACGAGTCTAGTTTCCAACGCACTAAACCGTTTGTCCATACGACTTCCGAATAGATAGATATTCACATTTTCGTAAGACTGCACAAGCAGACACATAAAGTGGGGTCCACATCCTAAGTCGGTTCAGCTTATAAAAGCTGATTTCTCCTTCGTTTTAACTCATTTTCTTCACCCAAAATTCTTAGAAAATCAGAGGGAGAGTCCATAAATAATCCATGGACTTTGATCCTTTCAATTTGGAAGTTTAACGGAAGTTGTTCTACGTCGCGAGCTCGTCATTTTGGTATAGTTTTCCCCGTCGATTTCATGGTGTATCTTCGTGGGTGTTGATGCGACAATCTAGAAGGTGTTTTCTGAGTATTTTTCAGTAGCTATGGAGTTATTTTGGTGAGGTATGGATCCCGTATACTTATCTATTTGTTGGATCAAGATTTTAAGCTTTTAGTTATGAAAAATTGTTGTTGCCGATATCTTGTAGTAGTTTCTTGTTGATTTTGGATCTGTTTGTTGTTCTTGAAAGAGGAAGGTTGTTAATCTTGGGATATCGAATATTTTTGTCAAGGAAATCTCTCCCCTACGACCCTCTTTCGTTATTATATGTTCTAGTATTGTTGTATGGATTTCTGAGCCCAGAAGTGGTATTTTGGATTTGTGGCTTTGGACAGCCCCTTTATCTTGTTATGTTTGGTTATTGTTGTGGTGTTATGCTTATGGTAAGGTGCTGGAGGGATTGGGAAATTGTGCGATTCTTTTTGGGATCACATACGATAGTGATTGGATTGGACAAACGTGAAGTATGCCTTGAAATAGTGCCTCGGGAGCTCGTCGCTCCTTGGAGATGTGGTTAACGTATTGTTGTTGGATTTAGCTGCCATTTGTTATTGTTATTGGTCTCATTTTTATGCTTTGGAGTTGTCTGGTCGCGAGTGTGACATTAACACCTTATCAATTGGCTATGGCTCATTCTTGCAGCCTTGTCGATTCTAGCAATTATTCCATTACCTTGGTTGGTCATGCTTTATAGAGACTCCTTTAGGGTTTCAGTTGAAAGTATTTGTTTTGTGTGATTCAGAGATTCATGGAGTTATTAGAGTCTGGACGATGCCGTTCCAGCAGCTAGTCATCGGATGACAGGTAGGTTATGGTTTTTCCCCTATCTAGACTCTGCGTATATAGGCTATAACTGCATTAATTAGCATCCTTGGAAGGGTTGTTATAGGTTGGTACCCCAGACCTTGTCCGCCTTTTGTCCGTCTATTTCATACGTTGTTTGTAGTATTCGCGTAGTAATGTATATTACCTTTGTGGTCCTGTGTGGCCTTGTATTGACTCTGGAACATAGATGGTGGGCTATTTGGTAATGTCCGCGAGTCCCGGACATAGAGATTATCCTTTTAGGCTGGTTATGTCTGCTGAGTAGCTATTGGGCCTGTGCAGGGCTGATAGGAATTGTTGTGAGCCGTTGGGCTACTTTTACATTTGTGTGCGAGCATATCATCCATGAAAAAGGTTTTGCCCTGCATGTTTTACTACAGTTTTGGCTGTGAGCCACTACTGACAGTTTTCCTAAATTTGCATGGCCCTTGGGGCCCGTTTTTGGTACTGTTGTTGATAGAAAAGGGGATTTTTGGATGTTTTCACACTGATTTTATTACTGGTACTAGTCTCTGCGGGGCTGAGCACCAAACTTTATTTTATTACTGATACTAGTCTCTGCGGGGCAGAGCACCAGACTTGATTTTATTACTGATACTAGTCTCTGCGGGGCAGAGCACTAGACTTGATTTACTACAGTTTTAGACCCGATTATGCCCGGGCACCCTTGGAGGGGTTTTTGAGGCTTTTTCTACTACTTTAGTCCTGGACGGGGTCTGGGCATGCATACTTGAGACTGGGTTTCTATCTTGATCCCAGACTTGCTTCCGGATGACATGTCTTGATACTGAGTTTTAGTATTGGGTCGGGGACCTCCATGGACCTTTCCGCTCTGGGCTTGGGGCTTCGGGCTGTGTGCGCCGGATGGAAGGGTATACGGTGGAGTAGAGGTATATAGGCTGAGTCCTTCCATGGAACCTGCCTGCTGGGCCCGATTGGCACCGGAGGAGGTACATACAGAGGTTCTATTTCATATCATATCATATCATGCATTAGATTCCACCCTTGTTTGTTGTGTGTTCAGTGTACGCTCCGGTAGGATGGGATGTCGGAGGGTTTGCTTTCACTTGATTGTGTTCCTCGGTTGTATGGGCGGCTGTTAGGACTGTAGGTAGACTATATTTACTCCTATTTTTACTTAGAGCTTGTCTTGGCACCCGTTTCTTGAAAGATTAGTGATGGCTAGCCTGTTGAGGCTTTGGTTGTGGATTTTTTCGATTATTGAGAGGGCTTTGGAGTCCTATCGTATTGAGGCACTTTTGTGTGGCCTTCTGAGAAGAGTGTGAGACTCTTGTTCTATTCTTGTGAGAAGTTGAGTGGTATCTCTCGGTTATTGTGGCCTAGTTATTTCATCCTAGGGTTGTACTTGTGAGGTTATTCCCTGGTTATGCTATCATATGATTGGATTGGTGTTATGATTTCCTTATACTGGTTGATTCCATTTTGAGTATGTTAGACTGCTCTCCGTCTTTTCCTTCCACTTGAGGTTACCAGTATACCGCTATTTTCTCAAATCTCTCTTTACTTACTTATATTGTTGTGCAAGGACTCCAGGTGCGTTCTCCTTTCCTTCACCTGTGATTCTGTGTAATTATATCTCTGTGCTAGCATATGTTACTTGAAGCTCTTGGTTATGGATGATCTGTGCTAGCTCCTTGTGCCTTGCTTATTGCCTCAGTGACTACTTTCTTGCTATTTCTTACTGACTGCTTTTATGTCTTATATGCGCTCAGTCGGCCTATGATACCTACTGAGTACCCGTGGTTTTGGTGCTCAGACTACACTTCTGCACTTTTTTGTGCAGATATTAGCTGAGCTTTCGTCGTTGATCACGTTGGAGACTCGTGCAGCTTTTGGATCTTTGAGACTAGGGTGAGCGCCTGACTGTCGGGGCTTGTCTACATCTCATCTGTTGTACTGTTGCTCCTTGTACTTTCGGAGGCAATTTATGTTGTATTTTGTTACTACTAGCACTTCTATCCTATTAGAAGCTTCTGTACTATTGATACCAAGTCTTGGGGTTGGTGTAGTTTCCTTTGTGTATTTATATTCGAGTTTTGCTTTCGCTTATTTCTGCTTGCTGGTGCGTTTTGGTTAGGTAGTAGCCCATTACTAACCGTTCTGGGCTACGAGAATTGGTTTGTCTACTGGGGATTGTAGGTGCCATCATGACTTGAGAAATCAGGTCGTGACAGATCCCCTTTAAACAACACCCAAGTGTTAAACATGCAACCCAGTCTACACTAAGACCAACTCAAAATCAAATATAACAATGACCCATCCTCTCAAGGACTGTAAACAATTATTATAATTAAATAAAACAACCCGGTCCACTCACGGGAACCACAACAGAATGACAATGCAATAAAGTAAACCGTACTAGGTGTGGTACCCGAGCCAATCATTAGTTTATCCCGTACAAGGTATGGCACCAGAGCCAACCGTTAGTATACCCATACCAAGCATGGTACCCGAGTCAATCGAAAGTCAACCAATCCATAATCACAAATAATGAACAATCAACTTGTAACCCAATCAAGTAAAATACACAGTTCAATTCACCAGACTGTTAAACAGGACCATTAAACATTATTAAATCATTCCCTAAGCAATGGAAACATCATACAAATACTTAGATAAGAATACACAAATATACAAGGTATACAAGAATCAATAATCATCACCTACCTCGAAATGATCCAAAGCTCTACTCAACCCGAGCTTTCCCGTTCTCCAAAATTCTTGCTTGTTTTTGGTCTAAAACATTATACAAGTACTAAATTAATAAACATGGCCTATACATTAACCGGATTACACCAAATCCCAAACCCCAGGCCAACCATGATCATCCCACCCTTTTTCCCGGGCTTTCCACTATTAATTCTCCTAGTTCTACCATTTTTCATGGATATAATTGGAGAATTAAAGTCACATGATCATAATACAGTACTTTTAACCATACCCAAGGACTTCCACACCTAGAATCCCTCTCCTTCCTCGGATTCTACCATCCCTAGGTCATTCCCAACCTTTCCCGAAGTCTACCCCTAGCAATTCTATAGTGTAGGGAAATTAGTACAGAGCTTGGCGAGTAGAAAACTTAACTTAGGGAAGAAAAACAATGCAAAATAGAGGAAAATCACCTGGAATCGCCCTAGCCCTTCTCCCAAACATGTTTGTGAAAACTGAATATTTTGGGGAATATTTCTGTATTAAATCCCATCGAGCCTGCTATAGCGGTTCGCTCCGCTATAACAGTACCACCGTAGCGGAGTCGTTCGCTATGGCAGAAGCTGACCTTCATTGACTTCCGCTGTAGCGCTATTTTCTCCACTACAGCGGAGGTCGCTATGGTGGAGTGTCAACCAACATGGCGGTTGACATGGAACATAATGTCATAAAGTCCCACAAATTAGTCCATTTTACAACACGCTTATTTTCCCAATGTCCCGGAACAACCCCTTTGCGTCGATTCCTGGAGTTCTACTTACCCGAATTCGATTCCGTAAAGTCCCCCGGACTCCTTTATGTCTTGGCTAAATGGAAAAAAAGCTTAAGTCAAGACTCCCATCCTAATCCTTATCCGGATTGACCTAGACCATACCTCGCTCCTAAATTGGTCGAGACTAGCCTAGCCCAGAATTTTCAACTCGCAAACCCAGAAGTTTTCTAACCCAAAACATGGAACAAAATGTTTACCCATAACGACAAACACGATCATTGTAATAGATACCAATTTACCCATTGTTCATCCCCGAATGATCAAACCCAAAAATATGGAAAGTAAAGAGCAAAAAGAGTAGTACTTGTGTCCTCAAACAAGTGAGGGTACTAGTCCTACATGTCCCTCTCGATTTCCCAAGTGGTGTCCTGATAAGTTGGTATTCTACCTACTTATTTATCTTCTAATCTAATGACTTTTCTAGTATAAAGTGGATAAATAGTGCTATTTGACACGAATTTCTTCTATTTCACAGGTTTTTTTGTTTTAGAATTGTTTGGGAAAGATTCCAGTTAAAACAAATCAAATTGGAGCTAAAAGGAGCTGCTGATCACTGACACCAAGTTACTCATCGCGACCGGAAGAGTAAATCATGCGACCGCAATTCATAAGGAAGAAATCACAACTACGCAATTGCGAGGTTGAGACTATGCGATCACGTGGAAGAGAAAACACTGAACCTCGCGATCGCGAATCATGATCATGCAACCGCAATGAAGGAATCGTTAGCTACAACTTTTGGCAAGCTTGAAAAGCAAGTTCATCAACCAACACTATAAGAGTGAAGATTTGGATGCTCTTTATTGTAAAATCCTTAGTTTCCATTCTTTAACTCTTGCTCTTAATTGCTATTTTATTAGTGTAATTATTGAATTGAGACTTGGGTTGTATTAGAGATAATGCTTAATTTGGGTTTTTAATTCTAAATCTTGTGCTTTCTCTTGATTTATCATTTGGGTCTATTAAATCCTCCATGCTTGAATCTATAGTTAATGGTTGCAAACATTGACTTTGCTTACTAATTTTGGTTTTCTCTTGAGAGAGAATTTCCCTAAATTTGGGAAGATTCAATAGTGGGGATTTGGGGTTTCTACTCTAGACCAAGGCTAGAGATAGTTTGGTTGCCGGAAACTCCCATCTAAGATTTGGGGTTAGAGATAACCTAACTCACCCAAGTTAAATTGGTTGGTTATTGCTTACTCATGGTGGTTAGAGAGAACACACGAGATATATGCTTTATTGGTCTAAAGACAGTTAGGCATACCCTTAGCCAAGACTACCCACATGTTAATCGGGTGCAAGTCTTGTGATTTGAATTCCTATTCCCAAGTCTCCCTTTATTGTCCTTGCTTGGCGAAAGCAAGGTGAAAGGCATTGATCAATCTATCTTTTTATTATTTTTCTTTATCTTTAGTTTTAGTTTAACCCCCCCCCTTTAGATATCTTTTTACCTTTTCGTTAATTGAACTTCAATAAGTTGCGCTTATTCTTTATTAGCTCAATCGCAACTACATTATTCTTTGTGGGTACGACCCCAACATATGTTTGGAATATAAATGTGTTTTCCTCTGCTGATCACCGTGACCTCCAAGTTGGAGAGCACAATTTGAGCATTATCAAAAATGGCGCCATTGTTAGGGAACAATTTGGCGTATTGAGTTATTTTAGAATTTGAGTTTACTTACTCTAGTTCAATTTTGTGAATAGTTGTTTTTCTTTTGTTCAGTTTTAGTTTATTGATGGCATCATTGCTTATTAGAATGCTAATAATGTTGATGGTTGCATCCCAGTTTATATTCCTGACTATTGTGTTTATTATGGAGGACCCCACCTTGGACGAAGCTGTAGAATTGGCCCTAGGAG
Source organism: Jaltomata sinuosa (assembly GCA_003996215.1). Taxonomy (NCBI): domain Eukaryota; kingdom Viridiplantae; phylum Streptophyta; class Magnoliopsida; order Solanales; family Solanaceae; genus Jaltomata; species Jaltomata sinuosa. Next base: position 466,078 of record QJPP01007585.1, on the reverse strand, counting down.
AGGAAGGTATTCACCTTCTCGCTCCTATGATGGGAAATTGCTATTTTTGTGGTGGTCGTGATGGATATTTGAGCGAATGTCCCAATGATGATCGTTCCCATCCCCCCTCTTATGCTAATAATGTTGCTAGTGGTGCTTATGACCGTAATACGAACCATGACTTATCAAGATAAGAAGGCATATGTTTCAAGCTCCAAACCCTCTTGGCCTCGCTAGAAACCCAAGAGGAGAGTGTGCAATCTATAAAGCAATGCTTTGTGGATGCAAGAGCTAAAGAAGAGGAAAACACAAAGGAGGATCATGAATTGAAGGTGGTGTTGCAACTAACTACACTATTTGTGTGTTATGATGTGATAGCATCTCTAATTCAGGATGTTATAAATGAGGCAAGCATGAAGGTGGAGACGCCCAAATCCTACTTCAACCTTTGTTCGACCTTAAGTTTAATTGAATAGACGAAAGTCAAGGTAATCAAGCTTTTGGAAGACCTTGGAACGAGGGTGGACGAAGGCCTATCTGGTTTTGAGTTTGTCATGGAAATAAGGCAAAGTGTCCTTCCTCACTTGAACGCCAAAAAGTGCGAAATGTGAAATCAAGAAAATGGCCTTCTCATGTTTAAACCTTCATCCCGGGATTGTCATCGGAAGCTCAATTCAAATTTGGGTCGAACGTTTAAGTCTTACAAGTAGAGATCTAGATGGTGAAGTAACTTGCGTCGCATCACGACGTTAAATTGTGCGCTTGATGGGAGGCAACCCATCATTTTTATGCTTTACTTCACTTTTTGTTTCTTTTTGGTGTATTTTTAGGTACCCACGGGAAGCAAAGGAGGAACCAAGTGTTGAGAAGCACCAAAAATACCTCTGAAAAATGTGCTTTTTGCACCTGGAAGAGTGCTCGTCGCACATGCCATCGCACAAGTAAATAGTGAACAGCTAAAAAATGCTGGCATAAACGAACGTGGTGCGCTTTGAACCTCACAAAGTGCTCGTCGCACTATGCATCATACTTCGCAAGGAGGAAGCTGGAGAAAAATTGAAAAATATGTCCCAGCACTCCTTCTTCGCAAATGCGTTGGACCAGCCATGAACATGAAGGCCAACTAAACAACAGGCTTTTGCGAACGCACTGTACCTCTCACGAATGTGAAGTCTTCAGGCAGTTCCAGGTAAGTTAAAAACGTTCAAAAATTTAGAAGCCTCAAAAGTTTTCTTCTCAAAACAATGGTGCTCTTCTTCCTTAAGCACACAAATAAATTCCATCAAGCTCTTCCATTGCGTCACTATTTACAAATCATTAGGTATAAACACCAACCCTCCTCATTATGGTACCCTTGTCGGGCTTGTTTTGTTTGGTTTTATGCTCTTGTGGAGCTTTGGTATTATTGTAGAAGAGGTTGACGGTCTAGCTTTTTAGTTTTCTTTACTTGTTAACTTCTTTTGTTATTTGGTATTTGAGGTGTTGGTTGTTATGAGCCTGGGGAAGTCTGAGTACCAGTTAGTCTAGATGGAACTTGTCTGACCTAGGTAATACTTGTACCGTATATGTTAACATGCGAACTACATGAGCTTTGCACATGCCCACTGATTGGCCTGTGTATTGCACATGTAACCCGCAGTTTGACATGTGAAAATTCCATATGCCTGGAGATTGTGATAATTATGTTGATCCACCTTGTGTAGCCATACCAATGTAGATAGATGAATTGGCTCAATGATAGACTGAGTGACGTCATTCTTAAGGGCAAATCGTCATCTTTTCAGGTTTTGGTTGCAAATTGACTTGTTTTATACTAATGAAGTAGTCTTGCATGCTAAATGAAATAGGCATACCCTTCCAAAAAAATTGTGAAAAGTGCATGGCGAAGAATGATGCTTGTGACAACCCTTTTATTTTTTTGTGACTCTTAGCTCATTAGCAGTGATAATATAGAATGGCTCCTCTTTGTTCTTGTTTAGGAAGTTAAAATGGATCCTTCTAGAAGGATTCGCATGCCATATGTGGTGAGTTTTAGTTGAATAATTCTTGTGCTTGCTTGTGTTAACTAGAACTTGCTCGGTTAGTCTTTTAAGCTACTCTTGATTACTTTTGGTTGGAGAAATGATCTTAGGCCTTCTTTGTGATTATTGAAGCCTACTTAGCCTTAAAAGCCACCATTTCACTTAAATTGAACCATTAGTCACCCCTCTTAAGCCTGATACCTTTTCTTTGGCAACCTTTACAAGCCTTAAACCATTTTTGAACATGAGACCCTCTCTTGAACCCGTCCCTCCTTGAACTCCACAAGTTTGAAATCGGGGCTAAAAGCCTAAGTTGGGGGTTGATAAAGGTATATTGGAGGAGTGCTAAATTAGTAAATCAAGATTTTTTGCTTAATAAGAATTTCAAAAAATAAAGAAGAAAGAAAGCAAAACGAAAGGAAAAGAGGAAAGGAAAGAAAAGAAATGAAACTTCCAAGGTGAAGAAAATGATAAAAAAAAAATTGGGGCGTCAAATAAAAAGAAGTGAAATGGTGCCTCGTGTTGAATGAAAATGAAAGGAATGGCCTTGGTTTCGAATTGAAAATGTTGTGTGGAGTTCGAAGAGGATGTAGTCATTTGAATCCAAATGCATATCCTACCCATCCCCGAGCCTACATTACAAGCTTCGAAAAGCCCTTTGAGATCTCCGACCGATTGTATTTGACCTAGCGGCGAATGAAAATTAGGGCAAGCCTATGTTTGATACTTGTTGGTACTTGAAATTCTTTATGAGTGTGAGTGTTTGTATTGGTCCCTTGCATAATGTTTTTTTGGGACTTTTTTCTTGTGAGGGCATGCAAATTAGGATAGTTGGTGACATTAATAAATTGTGAAAATGAGTCAAATGAGTATGTTTTGGTAAGCTAGTAGTTTGAGTCACATCTCGAGGATTAGTTATTGTCACTTGCTTATTCTTATTGTGCCATTGCATCATTGAATTGTGTTTTGAAATGAGGGGAACGCTTAGAGTGAGTTATCATATGATTGACTCATTGTTAGTATCAATCGAAGTCATACTTGGTTATTCAAATGGGTATTTTCTTGGATTGAAGTGATGTCTTTGCACGTGTGTTGTGTGCCTCTTGAAATAGAATTTTTTCGGTTGCTTGAGGAGAAGTAATATTTCATGTTTGGGGGTTTGATAAGTTTGTATTCTACCTACTTATTTATCTTATAATCTTATTCCCTTGCTAGTATAAAGTGGATAAATAATGCTATTTGACACGAATTTCCTCTATTTTACAAATTTCTGTGTTCCAGAAGTGTTTGGGAAATATTCGAGTGAAAACAAGTCAAATGGGAGCTAAAAGGAGCTTTTGATCACTGACACCAAGTTACTCATCGTGACTGCGAGAGTAAATCATCCGACCATGATGCACAAGAATGAAATCTGAACTACGCGACTGCGAGGTTGAGACCACGCGACTGCATAGAAGAGAAAACACAGAACCTCACGATCGCGAAGAATGATCGCGCGACCGCGATGAAGGCATCGTCACCTGCAAGGAAAATTTTGGAAATTCCAACTTTTGGAAACCCTAATTGATATATAACTCTTCTCAGCCAATTGGGAAGGTATCTTTGGCTATTCTCATAACTTTTTGCAAGCTTGGAGAGCAAGTTCATCAACCAACACCATAGGAGTGAAGATTTGGATGCTCTTCATTGTAAAATCCTTAGTTTCCATTCTCCAACTCTTGCTCTAAATTGCTATTTTATTGGTGTAACTATTGAATTGAGAGTTTGGTTGTATTAGAGATAATGCTTAATTTGTGTTTTTAATTCTAAATCTTGTGCTTTCTCTTGATTTATCATTTGGTTCTATTGAATCCTCCATGCTTGAATCTATAGTTAATGGTTGCCAACATTGACTTAGCTTACTAATATGGGTTTTTGCTTGAGAGAGAATTTCACTAAACTCGGGTAAATTCAATAGTGGGGATTTGTGATTTCCACTCTAGACCAAGGCTAGACATAGTTTGGTTGCCAAAAACTCCCATCTAAGAGTTGGGGTTAGAGATAACCCAACTCACCCAAGTTAAATTGGTTGGTTATTGCTTACTCATGGGGGTTCGAGAGAATACACGGGATATATGCTTGATTTGTCGAAAGACGGTTAGGCATACCCTTAGCCACGACTACCCACGTGTTAATCGGGTGCAAGTCTTGTGATTTGAATTCCCATTCCCAAGTCTCGCTTGTTGTCCTTGCTTGGCGAAATCAAGGTGAAAGCCATAGATCAATCTATGTTTTAGTTATTTTTATTTATCTTTAGTTTTAGTCTAAAACCCCCCTTTAGATATCTTTTTCCTTTTTCGTTAATTGAACTTCAATAAGTTGCGCTTATTCTTTATTAACTCAGTCACGACTACATTGTTCTCTGTGGGTACGACTCTGATATCCATTGGAAATATAAATGTGTTTTGCTCTGACAATCGATGTGACCTCCAAGTTAGAGAGCATGATTTGAGCATTATCACTTTCTCAACCAGACGATGCTTCCATTAAACCTTTACCATACTAATCACCTTTGTCCTTAATTTTTAGACATCCCGATAAAGAATCAAAATCGGTTCCTCTTCATAACGAAGATCCTTATCAAAAATCACCTCATCCCACTTGATGATTTAGTCCCAATCCCCATGGTATCTCCTTATCATAGATACATGGAATACCGTATGGACTCCCGACAAACTAAGCGGCAGTGCTAACTTGTAAGCCACTGGCCCCACGATCTTAAAAACTTCAAGTGGTCCGATGAACCGAGGGTTGAGCTTTCCCTTCATTGGTGACACTTTCAACAATACATGTTCACTAACTTGAAATTCCATGTCCCAGACCTTGCGATCCGCATATTCCTTCTTCCTACTTTGGGTAGCTAGTAACTTGGTCTGAATACCCCTTACCTTTTCTTGTTCCTCCCTTACCAAGTCTTTGTCCAGTGGCTTTACATCGCCTTTCTCAAACCACCTAATCAGTGATATACAACCTCTCTCATATAATTCCTCAAATGGTGCCATGTTAATACTGGAGTGGTAGCTGTTGTTGTACGAGAATTCGCACAACGGTAGGAACTGGTTCCAATGACCCCCGAAGTCAAATACACATGCTCTCAGCATGTCCTCCAATACCTTAATCGTCCTCTATAACTTACCATCAGTCTGAGGATGGAAGGTTGTACTAAAAGTGAGTTGTGTACCCAACTCTTCATGCAACTTACCCCAGAACTTACAGGTGAACTGTGTACCCCTGTATGAAATGATGGACAGTGGTACTCCATGCAATCTAACAATCTCCTTCACGTAGATCTTATCCAATTGTTGCGAATTATAGTCTACCCTGATCAGAATAAAATGAGCTAACTTGGTCATCCTGTCAACGATGACCCAATCTTGGGAAGACCCACCACAAAATCCATGGCTATTCTCTCCCACTTCCACTCTGGAATGGGCATTCTCTAAAGTAGTCTTACAGGTCTCTGGTGCTCATACTTTACCTGCTGTCAATTCTGACACTTGGAAACAAAATCAGCTATGTCCCTCTTCTACGGGCCACCAGTAAAGCTGTCTCAAATTTCGGTACATTTTAGTCACACCGGGATGAATTGAGTACCGCGAACCATGATCCTCTGCCAAAATATTTGGTATCACATTATCAACCCGAGTAACACAAATCCTCCCTCTGAAATTTAGTACCCCACCAGTGTACAATGTGGCATCCCTGGACTCCCCAGATATTACCTTACCTCGTAGCTTATTCAGTTGTGGATCCTGAAACTGCTTGGCATTTATATCCTCTATGAAAATGGCTTTAACCTCGACACAGGCCAATACCCCACCTTATTCTGAAATACCCAAGTGCATGAACTTGGACTCCAATGCCTGAATTTCCCTTGCTAGTGATCATTTAGACACCCCCAAACAAGCCAAATTGCCCATGCTAACTGTCTTCCAGCTCAATAGGTCTGCCACCACATTAGCCTTACCCGGATGGTACTGAATAGTCACATCATAGTTCTTCAACAACTCCATCCCCCTTCTCTGCCTCAAATTCAAGTCTTTCTAAGTGAAAACATGCTGCAGACTGCGATGATCAGTGAACACCTCACACTTGACACCATAGAGATAGTGTTTCCAAATCTTGAGTGCAAACACCACCACTGCCAACTCTAAATCGTGAGTCATATAGTTTCTCTTCTAAACCTTCAACTGCCTAGAAGCGTATGCTATCACATTCCTATCATGCATCAATGCAGCACTCAAACCTGAATGTGAAGCATCACAGAAAAAAATAAACTCTTTACCTTCAACCGGTAAAGACAAAATAGGAGTCGTAGTCAGAAGTGTCTTGAGATTTTTGAAGCTCTCCTCACACTTGTCGGACGACACAAACGGTACCTCTTTCTGAGTTAGCCTTGTCAAGTGAGTAGCAATATATGCAAAATCCTTGACGAACCTCCAGTAGTATCCTGTGAGATCAACAAAACTCCTCACCTCAGTCAAAGATCTAGGCCGGACCCAACTCTTGACTGCCTCAATTTTCTGGGGATCTACCATTACCCCTTTTTCTGACACTACATGCCCCAAGAACACAACTGAAGTCAACCAAAATTCACACTTGGAGAACTTTGCATAAAGCTTTTGATGTCTTAATATCTCTAACACAACCCGGAGATGTTCAGCATGCTCCTCCCTAATCTTGTAGTAGATCAAAATATCTTCAATAAAAACATTGATGAAAGAATCCAAATATGATTTAAATACCCCATTTATTAAACTCATGAATGCCACTGGCACATTACTCAACCCAAACGACATAACTAAAAACTCATAATGCCCATATTGAGTCCAAAAGGCAGTCTTAGGAATATCCTCGGGACTAATTTTCAACTGATGATACCCTGACCTCAAGTCAATTTTTGAGAACACTGATGCACTGTGTAACTGGTCAAATAGATCATCGATACGGGGTAAAGGGTATTTATTATGTATTGTAACCTTGTTCAACTGCCTGTAATATATGCATATCCGCATACTACCATCCTTCTTCTTTATAAACAATACTAGATCACCCAAAGGCAAAACACTGGGATGGATAAATCCCTTATCTAGGAGTTCCTGAAGCTGAGTCTTAAGTTCCCTTAGTTCTGCCGGAGCAATTTGATATGGATGAATGGAAATTGGGTGAGTGCTCGGCTCTAGGTCAATACAAAAGTCGATATCCCTATCTGAAGGCATACCAGGAAAATCCGCTGGAAACACCTCTAAAAACTGTGAAACAACCCGAAATGATTCAATAGCTGGGGACTCCACACTATCATCACGGACATGAGCCAAAAAAGCTAAACACCCTCTCCCCACTAGCTTACTAGACCCAAAAATGATATAATCTTGACCGGCTTAGGCCTGTAGGCACCCTCATACTCTAGCCTATCCTTACCCAGAATCTCTAGAGCTATAGTGTTGGTGTTACAATTTAACACAGCATGATAAGGGGATAGCTAAGTCATGCCTAAAATGACATCGAAGTCAACCATGTCCAGAATTACCAAATCTACTCATGTATGCAACCCCAAAAACACAATAGTGCAATCACGATACACGTGAGTCACAATCACAGACTCTCCAACTGGGGTAGAAACATGGATAGGGGAATCAAGGTTATCATATATTAAGTCCAGAACTGAAGCAAACTTCACAGACACATAAGAATAAGTAGAACCTGGGTCAAAAAGCACAGAAGCCATCCTATCAAAGACTAGAATTGTACCTATGATCATCGTGTCTGAAGACTCAGCCTCTGACCTCACTGGGAATGTGAAATACTTAGCTCGGCCATCAATCCGAGCTACTTCCCTTGTGGTTGCACCCTACCCCTACTTGTGCCGCCGTTCCCCCTATCTTTCCAGCCTCCCTGAAAGTTACCTTGCCCACCATGTGGATGACCCCTAGCATTACCACCTCTACCTACCCGGATCACTTCTCTAGACTGCTGCTGAACCTGATTACTGGTCTACCTGAGTGGGCACTCCCTCTTTAAGTGGCCCATATAACCACAATAGAAGTAATCACGGTCAAGTGTAGGCCTGCTGGCAGATGTGGAAGAATCTCCCTGGCCTCTAGGGGCTGGAAACTACTAATTAGCTCCCTAACAACTACCCGTAGTAGTGGGCAGAGCTGACTGAATAGGACGGGCTGAGTATACCTGATGATTCTGGCCCCTATAGTACGAACCGCCATAATTTTTCTCATTCCGGGGCTTCTTGGCTAATGCCTTAGCCTACCCTGCTTGCTTGACCCCTTCTAATTTCTTAACATAATCTGTCACTGCATTAAAGCCCTTACCTGAAGAAGTCATGTGCATGGACAGTACCTGTAGTTCAGTGTTCAGGCCCTTCTAAAACAATCGAACCCTCTCCTCCTCTGAACCCAACAACTGAGTAGCGTAACGAGACAAAGCATGGAACTTAGCCTCTTAAGCGGAGACTGACATGCTTCCTTATTCCAGATACAAGAACTCATCCTTCTTCCTGTCTCTCAAAGTACAAGGTACATATTTCTCTAAAAAGAGAGAATGGAACTCCTCCCAAGTCAAGGAAGGCAATGTAGATGGTCTGCACTCTACATGAGACCTCAACCATTGCTTCGTGTCACCCTGTAGCTGAAATGTGACGAACTCAACCCCATGCTTACGTACGATACCCAACTTGTGCAACCTTTAATAGAAATCCAAGATGAACTCATAAGCATCTTCCCTATCAGTACCCTGAAACATAGGAGGTTTTAGCTTGACAATTTGGTCAGCATCTCATATTCATTTCCTGTCATTACCGGACCAAGCATTGGCCTGAAGAAATCACCGGTGCCTGAAGTTGCATCCATCCTAGGAACTGTAGTGACCATTGGCTGAGTGCCCAGAGCCTGATTTGCAACACCCATAGGGGTGGATCTGGCACCAACCAAATCACACAAGAAGTTTAAAGCCTGCTGAAATGCCTGGGGCGTCAAAGAGGGAAGACCTGCACATCCAGCCGGTGCTACCTCTGCCTATGCCTTACCATCCTCAGCAACAACCTTTATTTCTTTGACACCCTGTTCTTGAGGTAGGGGAGGGGTTTCTTCTTGCACTCCTGCTGTAGTTTGAGCACCACCCCTGGCGGGTGTGGCTCTACCTCTTCCTCTGCCCTTTCCCCTGCCTCTACAACGGACAGCCGGGTCCCGTTACTGGGACTGCTGCTCTAGCTCCGTTGCTCCTAGTATTAACCATCTGTGGACAGAAGAGTGAATGAGTCAGATACCAATTTGTATGAACAGATACCGATTGGAATCAATTTATAGCACAAAGGAAGAAAGAAAAGAGTTTTTCCTAAAGACCTATAGCCTCTCGAGGACAAGTACAGACATCTCCGTACCATTCTGCATGACTCTACTAGACCTCTTTTGGTATGGCGAGATGAATGAACCTAGGGTTCTGATACCCTCTTTATCATGACCCAGACCACCATGAGTGGCACTCACCAAACCCCCAGTTGAGTGAACCATCACTTCCCTGAACTTAACCATTCTAACAACTCAAAACCAATGTGCAAAAAGTAAACTAGCAATCAATATCAATAAAACAACTTTATTATAATAACCTTGCAAAAATTTCCCCCTAGAATCTGTATGTCAATGTACCAAAACACAACCAAAACTAGATTATGTGGATGTAACCCCAACAAAAGAAATAGTCTAAGCCCGAAATAAGTGGGCTACATCTTCAAAAGATAGAAATAAAAGGAGCTCGACCGATGTAGCTCACCCTTGATGTCTGAAAGCACTGGGACTACAAGTGAGGTTGCGTGTCAACCGCTGGAAGATCGCCTGTACTCATAAAAGAAAAACAAGTGTAGTATTATTATACAATTACTGTGCACTGGTAGGCTCATCACCCAGTTCCAAATAAACAGTGTATGAGCAGTATAACAAATCAAGTAAGAGTATAGGAACACATGCAACAACTCAATGGACGTCCCTAGACTACAAGTCTCTCCCTAGCTTGTTCCCATATGTAATCCACTTTTATAACCATGATCAACAATCAAGTACAAAAATTAAACAACCCTCTTTATATAGCCTGGACCCACCCTGGGATCCCCTCTAAACAACACCCAAGTGTTATACATGAAACCCAGTCTACACCAAGACCAACTCAAAATCAGATATAACAATGACCCAGCCTCTCAAGGACTGTGAACAATTATCACAATTAAATAAAACAACCAGGTCCACTCAGGGGAACCACAACAGAATGACAATGCAATAAAGTCAAGTCGTACTAGGCGTGGTACCCGAGCCAAACAGTTAGTATTTCCTGTACCAGGCATGGTACCATAGCCAACCTTTAGTATATCTCGTACAAGGCATGGCACCCAAGACAACCGTTAGTATACCCATACCAAGCGTGGTACCCGAGTCAACCGAATGTCAACCAATCCATAATCACAAATAATGAACAATCAACTTGTAACCTAATCAAGTAAAATACACAGTTCAATTCACCAAACTGTTAAACAGGACCATTAAACATTATTAAATCATTCCCTAAGCAATGCAAACATCATAAGATTACTTAGATAAGAATACACAAACATACAAGGTATACAAGAATCAATAAGCATCACCTACCTCAAAATGATCTGAAGCTGTACTCAACCCGAGCTTTCTCGTTCTCTGAAATTCTTGGTTGTTCTTGGTCTAAAACAATATACAAGTACTAAATTAATAAACATGGCCTATACATTACTCGGATTACACCAAATCCCAAACCCCAGGCCAACCATGATCGTCCCACCTTTTTTCCTAGGCTTTCCACAATTAATTCTCTTAGTTCTACATTTTTTCATGGATATAATTAGAGAATTAAAGTCACATGATCATAATATAGTACTTTTAACATACCTAACGACTTTCACACCTAGAATCCCTCTCCTTCCCCAGATTCTACCATCTTTAGATCATCCCAACCTTTCCCTAAGTCTACCCCTAGCAATTCAATATCATAGGAAAATTAGTACGGAGCTTGGGGAGTTGAAACCTTACCTTAGGGAAGAAAAACAATGCAAAATGGAGGAAAATTGCTTGGAATCGCCCTAGCCATTCTCCCAAATGTGTTTGTGAAAACTGAATAATTTGGGGAAAGTTGCAGCATTAAATCCCATCAATCCCGCTATAGTGGTTTGCTCTGCAATAGCGGTACCACCATAGTGGAGTCGTCCGCTATGGCAGAGAGTGACCGTCATTGACTTTTGCTGTAGCAGTATTTTCTCTGCCACAACAGAGGTTTCTATGGTGGAGTGTCAACCACCGTGGTGGTTGACATAGAACAGAATGTCGTAAAGTCCCCAAAATTGGTCCATTTACAACACACTTATTTTCCCAACGTCTCTAAATAACCTCTTTGTGTCAACCTCGATTCCGGGAGTTCTACCTACCCGAATTCGATTCTAATAAGTTCCCCAGACTGCTTTACATCTTAGCTAAATGGAAAACTAGATAAATTCAAGACTCCCTTCCCAATCCTTACCTGGATTTCCCTAGACCATACCTCACTCCTAAATCGGCCGAGACTAGCCTAGCCCAGAATTTTCAACTCCCAAACCCAGAAGTTTTCTAACCCAAAACATGGCACAAAATGTTTGCCCATAATGATGAACTAAGTTGTTATAGAACAATAACCTAAGTGTAAATATAAAATGAACCATTAATATAATATGATATAATAATAATAAATCTACCTACAGTCCCAACGGGCACCCATATACCGAGGAACACATACAAGTAAAAAAAACCTCTGACATCTTATACTACCAGAGCGTACACTCAGCAAATAACAAACAAGGGTGGAACTAACACAATATGGATGATATGATATGATATGATGAAATCGGTGGGACGGTAGTGCTGTATCTACCACCTCTGGTGCCTAAAGGCTTAGTATGTAGGATCGATGGAAGGACGCACTTGTATACCTCAACTACACTGTAAACCCCTCCTATAGCACTTGAAGCACGTAGCTCCTACCCTGGATCAGCAAGTTCCATGGAGGTCCTTGACCATACACTAAATCTAAGAATATCAAATATAACCGCTCGAAGTGTATCCTAGTCTAAACTAGACATCATACTCTCAAAATGAGTGTCCTATGTATATCTGGGTCAAAATCAGTAAGTCAAGTCTCAATACCTCATTAAAAGGTGCCCATAGTGTATCTAGGTCTAAGACCATACTAAAAACTCTACCAGAAATTGGGCCTATGGGAATAGATATGCTAATAACCATTTAAAAACCGTTGCTATAACAAGTCTACTGTAATGGTTATGACCGTTGCCACAAGGTTTGGTTCCTATTGACATGGCTTAGCCATATGACCGTTGCCATTAAAATATGACCTTTGCAATAGGATTACTTATAGTAACGGTCTTGTGTGCTGTTACGCTAAAAGTATCAATGGTAACGGTTGTTTGAATTTTTTTATTTATTGGAACGGTTAATTAATCCATCAAATTTCCCTCCAAATTTTCCCTCAATAATTTTTGTCACTCGCTAATGACAAAAATACTTTTCTTTTATTTTTTTATTTTTCTTAAAATACAATTTAGAAACAAGCCTTTTTAAGCTTAGCTCATTTTGGCAACTACACTTATCAGACAATAAATAGCTCACTCTCTCATCTCTCTAACCTCTCTCTAGGTTGAATTGAAACTTCTCTCTTCTCTAGCCTTAGCTTCGCTGCAAATCTGAGCCAATGCTCTCAGATTGTTCTAATCTCTGCTCGTGTTTTAGTATTAGGAGCTAAAATCTGCAAACCCCTCTCATCTCTTTAAGGGTTTATGTGATTTTAGTTGGTGTTTTGGTTATTATAGTTGGAGGTGGAGCCATTTTAAGCTAAATCTCCGAGATTTTAGCTAAATATATTTGTGACTGTAGATGAAACTGATAAATCTTAAATTCTTCAACAAGTTTGATCTTTGAAGGTATTTTTTTTTAATCTTTTGTTTTCTCTTCATGTTTTGAGCTATGGGGTTAGTGAAAATGTCGGATTTTCTTGGTTCATATGTTGTTAGATTGTCACTCTGAGTGGATGTTACTTTTTTTATTTTAGGGTTAGTGAAATTTTTAGATTTTGTTGTTGGAATTTAGTTGTTGTTGTGTGTTGGTGTTAGTTTGTTGTTGTTAGGTGTGTTAAAATTGTTGTATTTATCAGTTGCATGTATGATTTAGTTAGTTCATGTGTGTTGGTGTTAATTTATTTTTGTTAGGTGTGGTAAAATTATTTGATTTCTTAGTTGCATGTATGATTTAGTTGTTTCTGTGTGTTGGTGTTCATTTATTGTTGTTAGGTGTGATAAAATTTTTGGATTTCTCTGTTGCATGTATGATTTAGTTAATGCTCTGTGTTGGTGGTAATTTGTTACTGTTAGGTCTAGTATAATTGTTGGATTTCTCTGTTGCATTTTCTACTAAATTAGCTATTATTTTTGGTGTTAATTAATTGTTGTTAGGTATGGTATAATTGTTAGATTTTGTTGTTGTATATGCTATTAAATAGCTACTGTTTATGATCTTAATTTATTGTTGATGGAATCTTTTTGGTAGATTGTTCAATGTGGACATTGATGTTGGATTTTCTATTGCACTAGTTATTTATAAATCTGGTAGTGTTTTATTATTTCATAATAGATTTGTGTGATTGAATTTTTGCTGGCAGCTTTAGTAAAATTGGTTGTTGTAAACCGGATTACTCTTGCAGTTGATCTTGAATTTCTGATGCAAGATTTACTAAGTTAATGTGGTGTGGGTTAAAACTATATCTTTTTGTTTTTTTGATAATAGTTTGTGTGTCGCCTTTCTCGAATGTTCATAAAATTAGATTAAAATGAATCAGCTTCTTTTTAAGAAATGACCATTGTTTGTTCAAAAACGTTAATTGTGGGATCTGTTTTCTTAAAGTGTCCAAACATTTGCTAAGTTGTTGGTTTATTTAGTGTAACATCTCTTTTATTTATGTTACTGGTTTTGGCTAGGCTTTCTGTATTTAGTGTGTTATCACTTTCAATTAAGTTACTAGTTATGGCTAAGCTATTGGTTTACTTAGTGTGTCATCTCTTTGATCTACTAAGTGTGTCTGCTTAAGTGTGTAATCTGTTTTATTGAATTGTCATCTACTGGTTTTGGCTATGTTTTGCTCAAGACTTAACTGAAAAATGGTCTTTTATTAAAAAGGGACTGTTTGGTCAAGTATTGACTCGGTGTAATATCTTAAACTGTAACATATATTTTTATGGGTATGATTAGCCTTATTTAATTGGTTACTCAGTCAAAGTTAAAATACATTAGTTATCGTGTCATGCCTCACTCAGATTTTAGGCCTTGACAAAAATGATATTCAAAAGAAAATGTTGAAATAGTTTATCCTTTTGCCAAAATTTATATGTAATGTATTTGTGGCTTGGCATGGATGTAAAGCTTCTAATTGTCAGTTGAATGTAATTTGGCCTCTTGTTATTATGAAAATCTACATGGCAAGTATTTTGTCTTCTGTTTTTCGAACTGTCAAAAAATATAATTGTACTTGTGTTCGATCCTTCAAAAATGCACTACTTGTGGAGGATCTTACAGTTATACACACCGATATTCTAGAAGCATCCGAGCAAGATAGACTTTATTCTTATTTGGATTGTATAAAGCTTTTGCTTACTATTTTCATGTCACAAGTATTTTAATTAGGACTTGGACATGGTAATTTTAATCACTTCCCTTGGCTATTTCATGTTGGCAGGCAAACAACTCACATTTTCCATAATTTCATCATTTGTGGATTGACTATTGAAGAACTTTCATCTGCCAGAGATTTACAAGTATTTTTTGTCCACTGATCCAACGAATTCTTGATCTGGTAAGTTTAACCCTCAATTGTTCCCTCTTGAAATCTGTGCATTCTCAATTAATATTAATCTAAGTTTGATTAAAGTGTTGCTACAGTGGGTCTCAATTTTATTGGAAACTATAGTGAAATTGTTTACTTTGTGATTGATGTTGGATTTCATGTTGCATAAGTTATTAATAAATCTGGGTAGTGTGGTTTATATTTGTTTCTTTTTGTTTTGTGATAATGTATTTTGTGACTAAATTTTTATAGTAGGTATGGTGAAATTGTTCATGGTAGACCATATCTCTCATGCTATTGATGTTGGCTTTTCTGATGCATGAACTATTAAGTTTGGTAGGGTGGGTTAAATCTAGATTTTTTGTTTTTTGATAATAGTTTTTGTGACTATCTCGCCTTTCTTGAATGTCCATAAGTCGTTGACAACATAAATTTGTGAAGCATGATAAACTTATAGCTATTTTAATATAATTAGTTATTACCTTGAGAGTTTTTTTTTAAATGCCTTCGTTAAGCCACTTTGATGTTATTATGACTAAGAGTTTGTATTTGTATCTACTGGAATGCTGCCCACCCCCTTTAGAAATGTCATGTCTATTATAAGAAAGTGTAGCATCTAGTTATGTCTGGATAAATAAAATTAGATCAAAATGTATCAGTTTCATACTAAGAAAATGACCACCATTGTCTGTTCAAAAAGATAAAGTCTGAAAATATATTTTCTTGAAGTGTGCAAATATTGGCTGAACTGTTTGTTTGTTAGTGTGTTATCTTCGAAACTTTAAGTTACTGATTTCCTACTTGTTAATTTATCTTGTTTTTGGGTTAACAAAGTGTAATATTGTAAAGTGGTTGATGAAAATGATATTGTGCTTGCTGAATATTGTTGCCTTTTATTTTTCATAGTCTATTATAAATCATAATTTTTTTGATTTCTTGTGTCACATAGATTACTATGAATAATTTAGATAGAAGTTGGATGAGTCTAAGAAGAAACTCTGGTGAGTTCATAAATGGAGTGAAGGATTTCCTTGATAAAGCATTTGAATGAGCTTATAAAGGAAATGAAATATTGTGCCCTTGTGAGGATTGAAAGAATTGATATTGGCGTTATGGAAATGTGGTGTAGGATCACTTGTTTGGAAAAGGATTTGTTGAAGGATACAACATGTGTATGTTTCATGGGGAAAGAGTATCCTCTAGTACATCACATCCAAGCAATATAGATGAAGATTGTAATAGTCATGATGATATTGATGGACTGCTTCATGATACTTTTAGAAATATGGAGGATGATGCAGGGCATGGAGAAGGAGTGAGAGAAGGACTATCTGAATATGGAAAAAGGTTTTTCAGATTAGTAAAAGAAGGGAAAGAAGAGTTATATCTAGGGTGTGAGAAGTTCAGCAAGTTGAGCTTCGTCATTCGATTATACTTGCTTAAAAGCCTACATAGATTTAGTAATGCGGCATTTCCAGATCTGTTAGACTTGTTAAAAGAAGGTTTTCCCTTTTCTCAACTTCCTGAGTCTTTCAATAAGGCTAAAAAGATGATAAAAGATCTAGGTCTCGGTTATGAAAAAATACATGCATGTCCTAACGATTGCATGCTATTTTGGAAAGACAAGGCAGAGGAAGATAATTGCACTGTGTGTGGGTCTTCTAGATGGACTAAGGTTGGTGATAGTTTGACTAGTTAAACCTCTAAAATACCCGCAAAGGTTTTGAGATACTGTCATTTAAAGCCTTGGCTTCAGAGAATGTTTATGTGTGCTATAATGGCAGTTGCAATGAGATGGAATGCTACTGAATGACCTAATGACGGAAATTTAAGACACCCTGCTGATGGAGAAGCTTGGAAGCATTTTGATTCTTTGCATCCAACCTTCTCAATTGATCCTCGAAATGTCAGATTGGGTCTTTCAAATGATGGGTTCAATCCATTTCGAACCATGAGCATTTACCACAACACATGGCCAGTTATGTTGATGAATTATAATTTGTCTCCGTGGATTTGCATGAAGCTGGAATACATAATGTTGTCAATGATCATTCCAGGTTCATATTCTCCAGGAAATTATATTGATGTGTACCTACAACCATTAATTGATGAATTGAATGGGCTATGGGAAATTGGGGTGGAAACATATGATGCTCATTCAAAGAAAATATTTCAAATGCATGCAGCCTTATTATGGACAGTTAGTGATTTTTCAGCGCTAGCAATGATGTCCGGATGGAGCACTAAGGGAAAATTGGCATGCCCAACTTGTAACTATAACACATGCTCTCAATACCTCAAACATAGTCGTAAGATGTGTTACTTAGATCATCGGGCATTTTTACCTCCTGATCATCCATTTTGAAGAGACAATAAATCATTTAATGGTGCGGAGGATCATAGACCTGCACCTACACTACTATCGGGCATAGAAGTGCTTGAAAAATTACAAGATTTCAATAATGTCTTTGGAAAAGGCCAAAAGAGAAGGCGTCGGACTATTGAGGGTCCATGGAAGAAAAGATCCATCTTCTTTCAATTACCATATTGGTCTACAAATTTGTTGAGGCACAATCTGGATGTGATGCATATTGAGAAGAACTTTTTTGACAGTTTGCTTGCTACTTTACTGGATATAATAGGAAAGTCTAGGGATCACATTAATTCTCGTTGTGACTTGCAAGAAATGGGGATAAGGAAAGAGCTTCATCCAATAAAAGATAATACAAGGGGAAAAGTTTATTTATCTAAATCCTATTTTTCCATGAAACTAGAAGAAATAAATTTATTTTGCAGTGTGTTTAAGAATGTCAAATTACCAAAAGGGTGTGCCACAAACATATCAAAGCGTGTAGACGTGGAAAAGATGAAAATATTAGGCTATAAGAGCCATGATGCTCATATTATGATGCATTACTTGATCCAAATTGTAGTTCGAAAAATATTGCCCAAGAATATTGCAGTAGTCTTGGTTAGGTTGGGAAACTTCTTTAAAGCCATATGTGGTAAGGTTATAAAGTGGGCAGATCTAGATGGATTGTAGACTGAAATCAGAAAAGTTGAATGTGAGCTTGAAAATATTTTTCCTCCAAGTTTTTTTGATATAATAGAGCATTTTCCTATCTATTTGGTAGATGAAATTAAGTTGGGGGTCCAAATCATTTTCATTATATGTATCCTATGGAGAGAGAATTGTGTGAGTTGAAGGACTTTGTTCGTAATCAATTTAATCCAGAAGCATCAATTGTAGAGGGGTTTGTTTCCCAAGAGTGGTTGACCTTTTGTTCGATAAACCTACATTATGGAGTGAAGACAAGATTCAGTAGGTACCAAACTAATCAGGATGATGATGATGCTGAACAAGAGCAAGATGATCTACCAACTATATTCCCTAAGATAGGTCATCCAATTGGAAAAAAGAAGAAACAAAAGGAAAGGCTTTGAAGATTGATCAACAATTAGCAAGTGAAGCACATCGATATGTTCTATACAATACTGGAGATGAACAAGTAGAGAATTTTATCAAGTAAGTCTTTATATTTTGAACTTTATATATTTTGTTATTGTACTGTAAAATTCAAAATAAATGTTTAATGGTTGTATTTGAATTATTCATACTTGCATAGAACATAAGGTTTTAATTGAGGGTAGTATTAGATCAAATGCATGGACAAGAGCAAGTATTCATAGTCAAGAATTCGGCAATTAGTTAAAAGAGAAAGTTAAAACTGCTGAAGTTCCTAATCAGTTTAGATGGCTAGATAAAGGGCCTAATAGGGTGGCAACCAGAAGCTATACGGCATACGTTATTAATGGATATCGATTTCATACATTAAAACGATATTCCACAAGGAAGTATCAAAACAGTGGAGTTTCTTTGGCTGCGACAAAAGACAGTTTTGCTAGTGCCCGAGATCAAAATCCCATTGATGGAGAGGTTATGTATTATGGTGCAATTGAAGATATTATTGAACATGATTATTATGGTTGTTTTGGTGTTGTTCTATTTAGATGTTCTTGGTTTTATAATGAAAAAGATGAGTATGGGTTGACCCGTGTGTACTTCAACAGATTACGTAGTATGGATGACTCTTTTGTGTTGGAATCTCAAGTGCATCAAGTTTTCTATGTGGAGTATCCAACTGAGACGGATGATTACTATGCTCAAAATAAAGTCTCTGTCGATTTGTATGACTTGGAGGAAGAAAATTGTCCTAATATAGGAGAAACATTTTGGAGGGAGCCTACTGAAGACATTGGTCCCTCGAACAGATTACCCGATGATGACATTAGATGGTCAAGAGAAGATATCCTTGTTGATGTTATTGATATGCCACTTGATGCACAATATTCAAAAGATGCAATTATGGAAACATCAGAAGAGGAGGAGGATTATGATGATACTGATTGGGATTGGATAGAGGCAGATGATTAAACTTGTTTTCCTGGAATTTTATGTCTCCTGTAATTGACACTTCAGTCGATTTGGATACCACTTTGACTTTAGATTAGGATCTTGTATTGGTGCTACCTCTCCCGTAGACTTTTGACTGTAAACTCAACGTGATGGTCCTTATTAATCATATCTATTTACTTCAAAAAAAACTATTGAACTTGTTATCATAAATATATATTGATCATGTGTATTTAGTTTTTTTTGAGTGACTGATAAAGGTCTTTTAACAAAAATACTTTGGTTATGTTTCTTACCTATATCTCATTATTCAATTTGTGTTAGTTCTTTTTTCCTTAGAATTTTGTTATAAGTTGCTTAATTTTTACAGGTCATTCAATATCTGGTCTGTGAGCTAGCTAGTGAAGCATTGAAGGGATTCTCGACTTTAGTACTGACTAACTGTACTTACTGGAAGGTTTGTGTTGCTATCTTATTAACTATACACAATGTTATTTCAGTTTTGGTTATGGAAATTTAAAACTGTGGTACTAGAGTGGTCATGTTCTTGCTGCATCTATTTCAAGTTTGTCATAGACAAAAATATAAAAATTTGACAGTACTACTTGGTTGTTTCCTTTGTATGAACAATTAAATACTACATTACTGCTGCTAGCATGGCTGTTATTTGAGCCATTTGTAAGGTGTTCCTTTTAAGTCAAGTTATTAGTAAGACTTAATATAGGAACAACAGGTTTAAGCTTATTTTGAAAAAGGGATGATAGACTAACACTTTCACTGTATGTTAAATTCTGCATATTGATTGCTCAGAAAAATTGCACCTGTTGATTCAAATTTAAGTCTCTTGCACTATTTTTTTTTATTTTCAAAACTTGGACTACAATTATTACTTTATAAGTATGATGCTTACGTGTAGTATTATTTTGCTAGATTCAGTAATCATGACTCCAAGAAGAAACGATAATGTGAAAGGAAGGAAATACATGGCGGTAGGAAGTCTTTCAACCATGGCTTGCAAACGACTTTCGTCATTGAGAAGTGGTGAACAGATTTTGTGTCCAAAATCTTCTGTTGATCTAGTAGCGCAAGCTATGCCAGAACTGATACCTCGAAAGACTTCCCTTCTGAAAGCACAAGCTATGCAGGAACAAGTTCCTCAAAAGTCTCCTTGAAAGTCTGCATCTCTGATAGAACAACCTTTACAGGAACAAGTGCCTCAAAAGTCTCCTCTAAAATCCACCACTTTGAAAGCACAAGTTGTACAGAAGCAAGTGCAACCAATGTCTCAAAATTCTTCCAATGTAAAAGCACAGGCTGTGCAAGAAGAAATTCAACAGGTGACTCCATAATCTTCCAATGTAGAATTACAGGCTGTGCAGCAACCATTGCAACGGGTGACTCAGAGTTCATCCACTCTCAAAGCACAAGCTTTTCAAGAACAACCTCAACAAGTGCATCTGAATTCTTCCACTGTAGTAACAGAAGTTGCAGAGGAATAATTGCAACAAGTGCCAAGAGATTCTTCCACTCTAGAAGGAGAAGATGTACATGATAAAATGCAACATGAACCACTGAATTCTGAAGAAAATAAACTATGTGGAGAAGAAGGCAAGTGCATTTAAATTTAATTTTAAATATTGAGATGCATTTCATTATAAAATTAGCTTATATTGTTGCATTGTATGTTGTTTAATTTTGCTTTGTATTATTGTAGGCCCTTCGAGTCAAAAAAAAGAAGAGGAAATACAATAATGCAGCATTTACATGCACAAAAATATTGTAAACCCATTATTCTTAATAGGTACAAACAGCCGGTTGGTCCTATGAAAGAAATTGTAGCAGAGCTGGGTAGCTTTCTTGGAACTTTGGCAAGAAATGCAATGCTTTGTCCCCTTTATATACACAAGTGGAATCATGTGGATATAAAAAAGGACTTGTGGGAATATACCCTGGTTTGAGTTCTTACTTTTCTGATTTTGGTTAAGATCATTTTGTACTTTTTGTATTACTAACCGAAAGAACAAATTGTAGGAGAAATATGATATTCCTGATGTCGAAAAGGAGTGGATTTTGGATAAAATTCAATATGCTCGGAGGAAGTACAAGAATCATTTGTATAAGAAGCACTTTAAGCCCTTTGATAATGACGAACTTCGAATAGCAAAAAAGCTCGATGATGTTTCAGAATATGATTTCAAGGATCTTCTCAAATATTGGCACTCCGACGAGTTCAAGGTTACATTATGCGCACTTTAAGATTTTTCTGTTTCATTTATATCAATATGTTAGATCATAATATAATGAAACACACCATTCTAAAAGTGTAGTAAGATAGTTTTGTATGATCATTGTGAATCTAATCACTCAGTTTATTTATATTCATATTAACTCACTTAAATTTTCTTGGTTTATTGTTTAAGTAGATTTGATGGATCATTTATTTGAAGAAAATGAGTGAAACAAATACCAATAATTGAAAAAATTAGAAGAATCCACATACTGCTGGTAAAACAAGTTTTGTTGTGATACATGATCAATTGGTTTGTTCTCTTCTTAATCTCTCATTAAATATAAGCTTGCTGTCATTACAAGATATTTGACTGTCATTACAAGATTTTTGATACTAAATTTTATGTAATTAGGAAAAAGAGAAGGAAACCCCCGGTGAAGTTTCAA
Source organism: Jaltomata sinuosa (assembly GCA_003996215.1). Taxonomy (NCBI): domain Eukaryota; kingdom Viridiplantae; phylum Streptophyta; class Magnoliopsida; order Solanales; family Solanaceae; genus Jaltomata; species Jaltomata sinuosa. Next base: position 444,040 of record QJPP01007585.1, on the reverse strand, counting down.
TTAAAGAATTCTTTGTGGCTACAAGAAAAAGAAAAATTGGACGAGCATACAAGGACACTGATGAGGATACGATCAATAAAATTGTATTATTAATCTTTATTGTTGACATTCTTTAGTTGTTCTTATATAAGCTCAGTTTGATTTAATTGAATTCTCGTCATTTAAACTTTATTTGTAGACTGAAATGGAGAAAGTTCAAAGTCTTGAACAAACTAAAGATGGCAGTCAATCTTTTGATGCTTGTGCAGCTATCCTGTGATTTGAACATTCAGGATTTGTGAAATTATATGGGTGAGGAGTTACTAAAACTTCTTTGAAAAGGAAGGGACATCTTGAACCCTCTGCAAGTGCTACTAATGAGATGCAACAAAAATTGGAAGACTTAGAAGATAGTATGCTGGAAAAATTAGAACAACAAAAAAGGAGCATCCGTCATGAAGTTATGGTTGAAATCCTTAAACGACTTAATCTTATGTACCCTGGGATTCAATTTGATGCTTCTAGATTGGAAACAGCTTGTGATCAGTCACAACAAGAAGAGATCCAACCAATTAATCGGCCGTCTGCCAGTAGCAACAACCAAGGTATGGTTTTCCTCTTCTTCTAAAGTTTCATCTTCTTCTTCTTCTTTATTTTATTCTTCTTCTCCTTATTCTTATAATTATTGATACTAAGAATTATTCATAGTTGTAATTCTGGAAGGTGCTAGCAAATATTTTTCTTTCAATTCTGTTTTTTGGTTGGTTTGATACATCTGCCAGCTGTCACAAAGTTGTTGTCAAATGAAATGGTTATATGGTTATGTTCTGCAAATGGTTATATGATTATATTCTGAAAATTGTTATATGGTTATGTTCTGAAAATGGTTATATGATTATATTCTAAAAATGGTTATATAGTTATGTTCTGAAAATGGTTATAGGGTTATGTTGTCAAATTATATGGTCATGTTATGCAGATTAAGATCGATATTATTCTGGCAATTGGTTATATGATTATGATGTCAAGTTCAAGGTCAAATTATATGGTTATGTTCTGAAAATTAAGACAATAGCATTTGAAAATTAGTTATATAGTTATGTTGTCAAATTCAAGGTCAAATTATATAGTTGTATTCTGAAGTTAACACTATAGTGTAATCCCTTAAAAATCCAAACCATGTCATGGGGTAAATGTGATGTAAGATGTCCCATCTCTGGACTTATTTTCAAAGTGTTTGCCTAACTAAAGTATGTTTAGTATGAGTCTTCACATACATACATTTAGTAATGAATACTGTTAGCAACATAATGAGCTCTTATAACCTATTATATCATGTTGAATTTTGAGATTCAACAATCTAATGCTACTATAAGGGTGATGCTTTAATTGTATTTTTTAAAAACTTAATATATATGCTTCCTAAAGGGGATAAGCTGATATGTCTGCAAGGTAGTTAGTGTTTTGACTGTATCTTGAATAGTATCTAAAGTTAGTTTGCTTAAAAATGTGAGACCTCGTCAGCCTTGGCCTTCAAAGTTTTATTGAGTAATTAAACTGCTACTAAGCTTTATTGAGTAATTGAACTTCAAAATTTATTTTTTTGATGTACAAATTTATGTTCAAAATCTGTACTTTGGCAGAACTATAGTGTGAGGTAGGAGGATAGGAGTTTGTGGTAATGAATCTGTTAAAAGCTTGACCATTGCTTTTAAGTGTTGATGTATGTTTTGTATTTGACCTTGACATTTATAGTATATTAAATTGCATCCCTATTATAGTATTTTGCTGGTACTTAACATGCATTGGCAATTCTAGTGCTACTCCAATCAAAACTTTTAAATTCTAAACCTATGAATTGAGATGGTAATATTTGTATAACTTTTGGATGTTTATACTTTTTTGATGTACAAATTTAAGTTCAAAATCTGTACTTTGGCAGAACTAAGGTGTAGTACAGGAGGATAGAAGTTTGTTGTAATGCATCTGTTAAAAGCTTGACCATTGCTTTTAAGTGTTGAAGTATGTTTTGCATTTGACCTTGACATTTATAGTATGTTAAACTACATCGTTGTGATAGTGTTTTGCTGGTACTTAACATGCATTGGTAATTCTAGTGCAACTCCAATCAAAACTTTTAACTTCTGAACCTGTGAATTGAGATCGTAATATTTGTAGAACTTCTGGATGTTTATAAACTGTGGGATTGTCTAACAACCCATATAATTATTGGCTCAAATTTTTTGGGAGCCTAGATATTGGTTTCATGTTGTAAAATTCTCTCAGATACACATTGAAGAAAATTTTATTGGCTTTCTCCTTTTATCTCACTGCCTATCTTTGACTAAATTTAAAGTTTCAGCAGATACTAATTAAAATTTATTCATAACTTATATTTATCGACTTTTTTAGGTGGAGATACTAATCAAGGAGATGATGAAAGCATTGATAAAGAAGGCAGTTGAGAGATTTGGTTGCAAATTGTCAAAACTTTGCTCTTTTGTTGATATTATGGCTCTTCACTTTTTGTTCATTGTACAGTTGAAACATGCATGTGCCAACTGTCTATATTTTGCCTATATATGGATAAGTAAGACTGATATTTTGTATATTTTGCGCCTATGGTGGATGACACATTATGACTAGGTTGTTTTGTATATTTCGCGCTTATGGCGGATGATATTATGTGACTGATCCTATATTTTGAAATATTATCATTCAGTTTCATTTAGTAACTTTCATCTTTCGTGGTATATATGATTTCGTGATTTCAAATATTTATATTTACAGCCCAGCCAATTGAAACATAAATGAACTATTCCAATAGGTAAAAGAGAACTGTTGCAATAGTTTTTTTCTAAAGCACATGCTACCAATTGTTGGAACATATAAGAACTATTACAATTGGTAAAATATAATCGTTGCTATAGCATTTTTGGTCACTGTGCAAACCCGTTGCAATAACATTATTAACTGTCATAATTGTGCTAAAAAATTCATTGCAACATAGATAAAATAATTGTTCCAAAACAATAGTAACCATTGCAATTGAGCTATAAATTTCGTTGCAAAACAGGCAAAATAATTGTTGCAAAACTATAATAACCATCGCAATTGAGCTCTTTTTTTCATTGCAACATAGACAATACAACCGTTGCAAATTATCAATTGTAACGGTTTTAACTTTTCAAATTGATATATAAATTTGCAGTTATAGAGCGATGAATAACCATTGTAATAGGTGTGTTTTAAGCAATGGTTTAGTGGACTGTTACAAGGAAACGTTGCCATAGATCTATGGTCACGCGAGCTGGTGTGGCGGGCATAACCCATGTTGCCATAGTATGACTTCAACAGTTTTAAGGCCTACAACAACGATTTCCTTGGTGTTGCAATAGGCCAATTTTCCAGTAGTGAAACAAGTCTAGCTCTCGGCTCGACCGTGTCTAGTATCATCTCAATTCAGTAGTAAATATGTCTATCACTACGGCTCAGCCGAGTTGAGTAATAGTATGAAAATCCGGATGATAAATTATCATTTAATCTCTTTTACCCTAAGAAGATCCTTAAAAATCAGTTTCAAATTGTTTTATAATCCTTTATACAAAAAATAGGCCCTCGGAGCCATGCAAGGTTTAGATAACTGGTGATAGTAGGCTCGCAATAAATGTGGTGGTAAATAATGTAGAAAAACTCATTATATGAATGATAATGATATGCTAAATCACAATCAGTAGCCCAATGACTCACAATCAACTTATCGGCCCTGCACAGGCTCAAATCACTCTACAACACAAATAACCAGTTTTATAATCATAATTTAGATGTTCGGGACTCACGACATTCCCAAATAACTCACTTTCTATGATCAAAAGTCAAATACAAGTCCACACAGGTCCATAAGGGTAATGCTATAAACTAAATTGAATACTACCACAAGATGATATGAAAAAGCTTGACAGAAAGAAAGGGAACAAGGTATGGGGTGCCAAACTAATAAAACCCAATCCAAGGATGCAAAATAGTACAATTATAGCATACATACACAAAGTCTAGGAAATGGAAAACGTAACCTACCTGTCGTCCGATGACAAGCTGCTGAAACAATGTAGTCCAAGCCTGAACTGCTCTGAGAATTCCTAAAAAGCAATCACACTATCAAGAACGTAATCAACACATTAAAACAAATCTAATGATACCTATACTTCTCTAAAAGTTTTGTCGCGTTGAAATCCAAGTCACAAGTGGGCCTTGAATAAAAATTACTAAGAAGTTTCCAACCTCGCCAAAAACACATGCCCAAAAATTCAGCAGAAATTGAGTAAAGAAACGACTAAAACAGCCTAGAGAAGATGAGGGAATCATGCAAAACTTGCAAACATCTTGAATAAAAATGGAAAATTACCTACCACAAAGAGTGGGAGTAAGGTGTATGAGATGAAATACGCACAACCACGAACCAGTAGCTACAACCAAACAAGAACCCCCAAGCTAAAATAAGAACTGAAATAGAGGTTTTTAGCCATTGGAAAAAAGAAATTCAAGGAGAAGACTAACCAACGAAGAGGAAAATGACAAAATCATCTAGTAGATGAACTCCCACGGCTAGAATAATAATTTGAAACATGTTATAAGAGAGGAGAACTGATTTAGAGAGAGAAAAAAGTGAGGAAATGGTCAAAAATTTTGAGGGAGAGGTTATCTATATTGCAGGTCACAGGCTAGTGTCATTGGCGCTGAAAGAAAGCAGCAGACTAGCTCCATTAGAGCTACCCTAAGGCTATTGGCGCTGAAGGAAGGACAAAAGACTAGCGTCATTGGTACTACCCTAGTGCCATTGGCACTGAAGGATGGACAACAGACTAGCACCATTGGCGCTGAACACTGTTGTGCTGCAGAAAAATAAACAAAATGAAATATTCTCACTGGAGGTTCAGGGCACAATCAAAATCTGATACTCACAAACCAAACATGCAACTAGAGTGGAAACAATGTTCGGGATCAACAAAATTGATGAAACTTCCATACGAGGTCATTTCAGAGGAATGTTAACCCAAGTCAACACTTGCTAAATCCAACCAAACACCTAAAATGAACTCGGCTCATCCAAGACCTAAACCAATAACTTACCTAACCAAAACTTGATATTTCAAAGCTAATAGAACCGTCGTATTTCGAATCTGACACTCTGATCATTGAAAGTTGACCAAATTCAAACTTCTAACTCCAACAAACCTAAAATCTCAAAAAGTAAGATAGAATTATATTGGAAGTTTTCAGGCCCCGATAAAAGGTCTAAACAAACCAAGATCCATATGTTGGAGCCAATGGAACTGTCAAAATTGGATTTTGAGCATGCTAGCTAAGAATATTGACTAAAGTCAACAATTTCCTAATCTTAAACTTTAAAATAGGGAAATGGTCATAAATACCCAAGAAACAACCAGGGCACCAAACCACTGGTCCCACCAAGCTATAAATGACTTGGAGCCACTACAGGAACACTCTACTAGTACAAAGAAAACAAAAATGCGACAATGATCAAAAGGGTCATTACATTGTATTCCTTGTAAGTTCCCTGAAAGATACTTAACTCTATTACAAGTTCATCAGTAGGACCAATGGGTTAATATTCCCTATTTAGAAAGATCAATTTTTGCTCAGTTCATCCATGTACCTTGTGCATTTGTGTTCTACCTCTTGTTTTTTTAGTGGAAAGCCCTTCAGCTATAAGAAAAATAATAAATTAGAAGTCATGAAATAATTCAATGAGTTCTAAGTTATAGTTACCTTGTTCTTCAGAATGTTCATTTGTTGGAGGAGTGGTCGAATCTATTTGCACTTGATCCTCTACAGATTATTCCTCTACAAAATGCTCCACTACAAATTGTTCACTTCCTTTGGATTCTGCTGCTATTGGATGTTGTTTCTCCAATCGTATTTCTTGAACAGTTTCATTTGTTGTCAATTTCCATCATTTTTTGTTTTCCATAGATGATAACTATCCAGGTTTAGCATATTTATTTTCTTTTCCTCCTTTTTTTTCCTTTTGAAGGACCTTGTCGATTCATGACTATTCAAATCTGTGCAAATAAATAGAGGAACAAGTTAAAAATTTGATGGAGTAGAGCTGCCCTTAAACATAATCACTAGATGAACCCTGTACACTTTGTTCTGTTCTTCTGCTAGTTAATACACTATGATTCATTTAGCAATCTCAATTACTGGATGTAATTCATATAATCCTAGAGCAACCATTACTCATTGTTCTACGGAACACCAGATGAACAAATTTCAACCAATTGCATTATGACTGTTAGAATAGAAATTTATGTACTAATTTAGAGAAATGAAAGAAATGTAATGTTATATGAAGCAATTCCACACTCTACAAGTCATTTAATATTCAAATATTCATCAGTTTTTATCAAAGCCTAAATTTTTATAGTAATTCTAACAAAGCAAGTTTCACACAACTCAACTAATACACTATTGTAAGATATCTCACACCAACATAGGTAACAAGTCGGCAAGTAAAAAAACCCATCCTGACTATCTTTTTACACAACAATAAACCTAATAGTTATATCTCCATTCCCTATTCCAGTATTTTTAAATTTAGATTAACACATTACCTATGTCACTCAAAATCCATAGCCAACAACAAGTAGAAAATAGAAAACAGAACACTGGTACAAACTTGACAAGTGAAAACTATCAAAGACTTACATTTTTATAACAACTGAAATAATCCACCATTATCCGTTATCTTACACCAACGTAGCTATAAAAATACAATACATGTACATTACCTTAGTCACTCAAAATTCATAGCAACCGATAAGGAGAAAATGGAAAACAGAACACTGGCACAAACTCGACAACTGGAAACTATCAAAGACATACTTTTTTTTATAACAACTAAACTAATCCACTATTATTATCTATCTTACACCAACACAGCAGTAGCAATACATGTACATTACATGTGTCACTCAAAATCCGTAGCCAGCAATAAGGAGAAAATATAAAATAGAACACTAGTACAAACTCGACAAGTGAAAACTATCAAAGACTTACATATTTTATAACAACTAAGCTAATCCACTATTATTAGCTATCTTACACCAACACAGTTATAGAAATACATGTACATTAGCTATAGCACTCAAAATTCGTACCCAACAAATAGCAAACAATGACAAAAAACATCATATTGAAAAAAAATGGTTCATTAAACAAATATAATAGCTTTTTAGCAAATAAAGCACAGAAAATAGTGACACAAAAATTAATTTATTAGTCATCAGCTTCCATATAATCCTAATAAGTATCATCAATGTCATCCTCCTCTTTCGATGTATCTATTGCTACATCTTTATAATGTTGTACAACCGAAGACACATCAATGATTTCAACGGGGAGATATTCTCTCGACCATCTGACATCAATATTGAGTACTCTTTCTGATGTACCAATGTCATCATAAGGCTCCCTCAAAAATGGTTCTTCAATATAAGGACAACTCTCTTCACTAAATTATAGAAATAAACTGTAACATTATTTCTTGCATAGTAAACTTCTTTCTCAGTTGGATCTTCCACATAAAAAACTTGATGTACTTGAGATGCAAGTACAAAAGGGTCATATATGCTACAATTTTTGTTGAAATATACCTGAGTCAATCCATATTCATCTACTTCATTATGAAACCAATCACATCTAAACAGTACAACACTAAAGCAACCCCAATAATCAATCTCAATGATATCCTGAATTACTCCATAATATATAACCATTTCATCGACAGGATTCTGGTGCCTAGCACTAGCAAAACTATATGTTGTGGCTGAAAAATTCACTCCACAATTTGGAGTTTTGCATGGGGCATCCCGTGTTATTGTATGAAATCGATATCCATTAATAGAATATGTTGTATATATTTTAGCCACATAATTAATACCTTTAGTTTGCCATTTCAAATTATTTGGTTGTTCAACTTCAACATGTTTAACTTTTCACCTAAACCAATCACCAAATTCTCGACTGTGAATTCGTGCTTTTACCCATGCATTTCCTTTAGCATGTTTATATATTAAATCCATATGTTCTCTGCAAGCATGTATTATAAATTTTATTATTAATGATACAAATAAAATTTAAATAGATTATTATAATATATAAACGAAGTTAGAATACAAATAACAATTTTATCTAATTTGATAAATGTCTCTACATGTTCATCTCCAGTATTTAATAAAGCATACTAATGTTCTTCAACCTCTGATGATTATCCATGTCAAAAGTCTTGCCTTTCCTTTTCTTTATTACTTTTGATTGGATGGCCTGTCTTAGGAAATTTATGTGAAAAATCATCTCCCTCTGTTTGAATGCCCTCATCATCCTCTGTCGGATACCTACTCAATTTGGGTTTCACCCTATCATCTAGGTATCTCGACAAAAGTTCAAATAGTTTGTAGCTAAAAAACTCTCTGCTATTGATGCTTCTGTAGTATTTTGATTACGAACAAGCCCCTTAAAGTCACAAAGAAATCTTCAATAGGATACATCCAATGCAAATGAGTTGGTCCCCTAAGCTTAATTTCATTTACTAAATGAATAGGAAAATGTGTCATTATATCAAAAAAGGTTGGAGGAAAAATCTTTTCGAGTTCACATTCTATATATATGATTTTAGCCTTCAGTTTATCAAGATCACTTCTTCTTATAACCTTACTACATATGGCTCTAAAATAATTCCCCAACCTAATCAAGGCCAAAGACACATTCTTGGGTAACACTTTCCTAACTGCAATCTGGAGCAAGTAATGAAATATTAAATGAGCATCATGGCTTTTGTATCCTGATACTTTCATCTTATCTATTTGCACACTATTTGGTGTATTAGAGACAAACACTTTCGGTAATTTGACATATTTTTAAACAGTGCAAAATAGTTTGTTCTCCTCTGGTTTCATGGAAAGATAAGCTTTAGCCAGATGAACTTTTCCACTTTTATCATCTTCTACTGGTTGAAGCTATTTGAGTATCCCCATCTCATGAAAGTCATAGCGAGAAATTACATGATCTTTGCATTTTCTAGGTACATCCAACAAAGTACCACGTAAACTATCACACATTTTGTTCTCTATGTTCATCGGGTCAAGATTGTGCCTTAGTTTATTTTGTGGCGAATATGGCAGCTCAAAAAATATGGATTTTATTCCATGGACCATCGCTGTTTCATTTTCTATTCTTTTCGCTCTTTCCAAAAACATTATTTAATTCACATAGTTCTTTAAGGACTTGTTCACCTGATAAGGGAGTAGGTGTAGTTTTATGATTCTCTTTACAATTAAATGATTTCTTATCTTTTCGATATGGATGATTAGGAGGAAAATAATTTCAATCACCCAAGTAACATATCTTATGGCTAAATTTGAGATATAAGGAGCAAGTATTATGATTACAAGTGGGTCATGCCCATCTCCCCTTGGTGCTCCATCCAGAATGCATTTCTAGTGCTGGAAAATCACTAATTATCCACATTAAAGCTGCACGCACATTAAAGGTTTGCTTAGTTTAAGCATCATATATTTCCACTCTCACTCTCCATACTTCGTTCGAATCCACAATTAGTGGATGTAAGTATACATATATATCATTTCAATGAGATGAGGGACCTGGAATAATCATTGACAACATTATATTGTCATGACCCAATTTATCAGGTCATGATGTAACCTATAATCCCACAGTAGAAAAACCAGTTTTGATAGCCCGGAATGGTTAGTAATGGGCTACCACCTTACCAATACGCACAATATAATTAGAAATAAGCAAAATAAGATATAAAGTAAAGACAACGGAAGAAACAACCTAAAATATAAATGTAAATGAGGAAACTACACCAACTCCAAGACTTGGTATCAGTAGTATAGGAGCTTCTAATAGAATACAAGTTCTAGAAGTAACAAAACATTTTATACAACTGTCTCCGAATAAATAAAAAGTAACAGTGCCAAAAGATGAGATGTGGTCAAGTCGTGGTCGGTAGGTGCTTACCCTAGTCTCAAATAACAAAAAGTTGCACGAGTCTACATTCAATCAATAGCGAAATCTCACACTAATATCTGCACCAGAAAGATGCAGAAGTGTAGTATAAACACTAATTGCTAAGCAATGGGTACCCAGTAGGCATCATCGGCCGACTGAGCGTATATAAGATATAAAAACAGTAATAAGCAGATAGCAAAGAAGCAGTCACAAAAGCAATAGAGAAAGAGCATGGATAGAAATCAACAAGAATACAATCATACTATGCTAGCCACAAAATATATATGTAACACAAAACACGGGTGAATGTAAGAAAAATGCACCTGGATTCCTTGCAACAACAATATATAAGAGAGAATTGAGAAAATTGTGGTATACCGGTATCCTCAAGTAGAAAAGAAAATGAAGGAAAAGAAAGCTAATATATTTGGGCTAGAAGCAATACACTAACATAATCATGCTTAAAACACCATTCAAGATAAGAGAAACAGATAACCAACTCCCAATTTCAAATCTAGGATGGAATAAACTACGCACAAGGAACCAAAAGCCACTATTCAGAACCACAATAAAGGATAGAACTCACTAGATCACAACTGCCCAGAAGGCCACATAAGCAGTGCCTCAAATCAATAAGGGACCCAAAAATCCATCAATGATAAAAAATACATAACAATTGGAGCCTCAACAGGCTAGAACCTACTAAATCACCAAGTATCGAAGGCCAACAAGATCTATGACACGAGATAAGCAATAATATCAACCTACAGTCCCAATTGCTGCTCACACAACCGAGGAATACAATAAAGTGAAAACAAATCCTCCGGCATCCCATATTATCAAAGCGTACACTGAGCAAACAACAAACAAGGGTGGAATCTGAATGAAATATGCATGATGATGATGGTGGAACCCGTATGATCATAACCCATATGTTATCCCCTCCGGTATATAAAAGGCCTAATAGAGGTAGGATCCATAGAAGGACACGACCCGTATACCTCAACTCTATCATATACCACTCCTTCGGCACACCTAGCTCACAACTATTTGTCTTGGAACGACACGTTCTATGGAGGTCCGTGACAACATACTAATGCAAATCTCTAAGTATAGCTTAATAATCAAAACCTCGTAGTACATGCTCAAATTTGATCCGGGTCTAAATAAGGGTGCCCAAAGTGTATCCGGGTCTAAATAAGTTAATGATGTCTCAATAACCCTTATAAAGGGTGCCAGGAGCGTATCCGGGTCTAAATAAATACTAAACAATGTCTAGTTCCCACCTTCGCCGAGTCTAGTATCATTGTGAAAACTGGTGATAAAACCATCGTTACATCCTCTCTACTCTAAGAGGTTTCATAAATCATTTCCAAATTCCCTTTTTATAAATATTTGTACTGAAAACGGGCCCCTCAGGCCATGTAAAGTTTAGAAAACCGATTATAGTAGGCCTAAAGCCAAAATGGTAGTAAAACATACAGAAAATATCCTTGAATGAATGATATGCTCGCAAACAAATAGGTTACCCCAATGGCTCACAAACATTCCTATCGGCCCTGCAGAAGCACAATCAGTTCTACAACAAAGATAACCAGCTTAAAGTAAGATCACGATGTCTGAGACTCGTGGATATTCCCAAATATCCCATCGTATAAGGTCCAAAGGCATAAACAAAGGTGTAATGACCCTTCTGGTCATTTACACATTTTTGCCTCTCTTGTACCATTAGAGCTTACTTGTAGCGGCCCAAGTCATTTATGGCTTGTCGGGACCGGTAGTTCGGTGCCTGGGCCGTTTGTTTGGTATTTATGGTCGTTCCTCATTTTCGAGCTTCAACTTTGGAAATCGTTGACTTCCATCAACATTCTTGTTAATATCAAAGAATTAAACAAAGGTTCTAGGTCAAAGGAATTCCTTACTCAAAAGTTTGAGTTAAAGAAATGCCTCGTGTAACACCTCGCCCGTTTGGAAGGTTTAAAGTAACTTGTGCCTTTGGGGTAAGACTAATAGACTCTAATATACTAAGATTGATGTTTTATGAGGTATTATATTTGCAAAATGGTCGTATGATGAGTTTTGAAGTCAAGCAAGTTGCGAAACAAAAGTCGAAAAAAGTTATTGTAAGTTCCTTTAAGGAATTCTCTTAAAATTTGGGTTCAATGTCTGGGGTGTTTCTCCCTATATATAATGAGTTAGTGGGACCCCAATATACCAAATCGAAGGTCTACGAATCTAGTTTCCAACGCACCAAACCGTTTGTCCATACGACTTCAAAATAGAGATACATTCACGTTTTCGTAAGACCGCGCAAGGAGACACGTCAAGGTGGGGCCCGCATCCTAAGTCGGTTTTGCTTTATAAAAGGTGTTCCAGCTTCCTTTTAATTCATAAAAATCACCCAAAAGCTTCAGAAAATCAGACGGAAAGTCCATAAATAATCCATGGACTTTGATCCTTTCAATTCGGAAGTTTAACGGAAGTTGCTCTACTTCGCGAGCTCGTCATTTTGGTGTAGTTTGTCCCGTAGATTTCATGGCGTATCTTCGTGGGTGTTGATGCAGAGAGATAGCAGGTGTTTTATGAGTATTTGGAAGTAGCTATGGAGTTATTTTGGTGAGGTATGGATCCCGTACACTTATCTATTTGTTGGATCAAGATTTTAAGCTTCTAGTTATGAAAAGTAGTTGTTGCCGATATCTGGTAGTAGTTTCTTGTTGGATTTGGATATGTTTATTGTTCCTGCAAGGAGACAGGTTGTTAATCTTGGAATATTGAATATTTTTGTCAAATAAATATCTCCCCTACGATCCTCCTTCGTTATTATATGTTCTAGTATTTTTTATGGATTTCTGAGCCACGAAGTGGTATTTTGGATTTGTGGCTTTGGACAGCCTTTATCTTGTTATGTTTGGTTATTGTTGTGGTGTTCTGGTTGTGGTAAGGTACTGGAGGGATTGGGAAATTGTGCGATTCTTTTTTGGATCGCATACGATAGTGATTGGATTGGACAACGTGAAGTAAGCCTTGAAATAGTGCCTCGGGAGCTCGTCGCTCCTTTGAGATGTGGTTAACATATTATTGTTGGATTTAGATGTCATTTCTTATTGTTATTGGCCTCATTTTATGCTTTGGATTTGGATGGTCGCGAGTGTGACATTAACACCTTATCAAATGGCTATGACTCGTTCTTGCAGCCTCATCGATTCTAGCAATTGTTCCATTACCTTGGTTGGTCAGTCTTCATAGAGACGCCTTTGGGACTTCAGTTGAAAGTGTTTTTGTGATTTGGAGCTTTCTGGAGCAGTTTGTGCCTGGACGACACCGTTCTCGGAGCTATTCATTAGATGACAGGTAGGTTATGTCTTTCCTACCTAGACTCTGCATATATAGTCTATAACTGCATTAATTAACCTCATTGGCTGGGTTATTATAGGTTGGTTCCCCAGACCTTGTCCGCCTTTCATCCGTCTATTTCATACGTTATTTGTAGTATTCACGTGGTAATGTATATTACCTTTGTGGTCCTATGTGGCCTTGTATTGACTCTGGAACATAGATACTGGGCTATTTGGGAATGTCCGTGAGTCTCGGACATAGAGATTATCCTTTTAGGCTGGCCTGTGCAGGGCTGATAGGAATTGTTGTGAGCCGTTAGGCTACTTTTATATTTGTGTGCGAGCTTATGATCCATGAAAAAGGTTTTCCCCTGCATGTTTTACTATAGTTTTGTCTGTGAGCCACTACCGATAGTTTTCCTAAATTTACATGGCCCTGGGGCCCATTTTTTGTGCTGTTGTTGATAAAAAAAGGGGATTTTTGGATGTTTTCGCACTGATTTTATTACTGGTACTAGTCTCTGCGGGGAAGAGCACCAGACTTGATTTTATTACTGATACTAGTCTCTGCGGGGCAGAGTACCAGACTGTATTTTATTACTAATACTAGTTTCAGCGGGGAGGAGCACTAGACTTGATTAACTACAGTTTTAGACCCGGTTACGCCCGGGCACCCTTGGAGGGGTTTTTGAGGCATTTTCTACTACTTTAGTCCTGGATGGGGTCTGGGCATGCATACTTGAGACTGGGTCTCTATCTTGATCCCGGACTTTCTTCCGGATGACATGTCTTGATACTGAGTTTAAGTATGGGGTCGGGGACCTCCATGGACCATGCGGCTCTGGGCCTGGGGCTTCGTGCTGCGTGCGCCAGAGGGAAGGGTATACGGTGGAGTAGAGGTATACAGGCTGAGTCCTTCCATAAAACCTGCCTGATGGGCCCGATTGGCACCGGAGGAGGTACATACAGAGGTTCTATTTCACATCATATCATATCATATCATATCATATCATGCATTGGATTCCACCCGTGTTTATTGTTTGTTCAGTGTATGCTCTGGTAGTATGGGATGCCAGAGGGTTTGCTTTCACTTGATTATATTCCTCGGTTGTATGGGCGGCCGTTGGGACTGTAGGTAGACTATATTTACTCCTATCTTTATTTAAAGCTTATCTTGGCACCCGGTTCTTGAAAGATTAGTGATAGCTAGCCTGTTGAGGCTTTGGTTGTGGGATTTTTGATTATTGAGAGGGCTTTATAGTCCTATCTTATTGAGGCTCTTTTGTGTGGCCTTCTGAGCAGAGTGTGAGACTCTGGTTTTATTATTGTGGGAAGCTGAGTGGTATCTCGCGGTTATTGTGGCCTAGTTATTTCATCCTAGGGTTGTACTTATAAGGTGATTCCCTGGTTATACTATCATATGATTGGATTGGTGTTATAATTTCCTTATACTGGTTGATTCCATTTTGAGTATGTTAGACTGCTCTCCGTCTTTTCCTTCCAGTTGAGGTTACCGGTATACCGCCATTTTCTCAACTCTCTCTCTACTTACTTATATTATTGTGCAAGGACTCCAGGTGCGTTCTCCTTTCCTTCACCTGTGATTCTGTGTAATTGTATCTCTGTGCTAGCATGTGTTACTTGAAGCTCTTTGTTACGGATGATCTGTGCTAGCTCCTTGTGCCTTGCTTATTGCCTCAGTGACTGCGTTCTAGCTATCTGTTACTTATTACTTTTATATCTTATATGCGCTCAGTCGGCCTATTATACCTACTGAGTACCTGTGGTTTTGGTGCTCATACTACACTTCTGCACTTTTTTGTGCAGATATTAGCTGATCTTTCGCCGTTGATCACGTTGGAGACTTGTGCAGCTTTTGGATCTTTGAGACTAGGGTGAGCGCCTGACGGTCGGGGCTTGTCTACATCTCATCTATTGTATTGTTTCTCCTTTTACTTTCGGAGGCAATTTATGTTGTATTTTGTTACTACTAGCACTTGTATCCTATTAGAAGCTTCTGTACTATTGATACCAAGTCTTGGGGTTGGTATAGTTTCCTTTATGTATTTTTATTCGAGTTTTGCTTTCGCTTATTTCTTCCTGCTGGTGCGTTTTGGTTAGGTAGTAGCCCATTAATAACCGTTCTGGGCTACGGGAATTGTTTCGCCTACTGGGGATTGTAGGTGCCATCATGACTTGAGAAATTGGGTCATGACAGCTTGGTATCAGAGCTCTAGGTTCACCGGTGTAATGGTACAAAAGCAATTGTCTAAGTAGATTCTCGCGGATTAGTACGATGACGTCCGTATCCTATCTGCGGGAAGCTACAGGGCATTTTTAGGAAAAAATTCATTTTCTTGGCTCCTCATCGTGCGTTCCTGGCTTTATTGACTTTTAAAATTCGGTTGTTCATTTATTCTCAAATTCCTCAGAAGAATGCGATAACGGTTGGTGCCGAGGCTTATGTGCCTGTTGCTTCAGTTCTTTCGTTAGCGCCAGGACTCCAGAGTGAGGGTTTACTGTACTAGATAGGGGGTGTGGGGTCAGCCCAACCTCCGATTGGATTTATAGCGACCTCAGCGCTTCAGGACAACGTGGCTTGGACTCTGAGTCCTCCAGTGAGTGTTCCAGTACCTGGTTCTGTGAGTGGTGCTTCAGTTATAGTTGAGCTTCAAGTTCTTCAGCATGGTTGTCTGTCGGTATTGGATTACGAGGCAAGATTTTCCCGTTGGGCTTATCTAGTAGCATGGGAACTTTGCTAGGAATTTCCCCAGGATTATGTATCCCAGATAGCCTGGTTGTTATCATTGTGGAGAGATAGGTTACCTTTATAGATATTGTCCCCGGCAAGGGCCGGTTAGGCCTTTAGTTTCGACTACTCAGTCCAGAGTTATATCCCATCAGCTTGATACTCCTCTTGGTGGGACAGAGGTAGAGGTTCCTGATATCCTTGCTCCAGGTTAGGCTTTTGCTACCTTTGACTTGTGATAGTACTACTCGCGTTGCGATTCTATCCCTTCTGTCGTTTATTTTCTTATATGCCTACCTATTGTTTGTTTAACTTGTTTGGCTACCCGAATTGTTGTACCGATGTGTTATTTTATTGGTAGTTTATTCTTTAGTAGTGGATGGGGGTAAGT
The DNA here is from genome assembly GCA_003996215.1 of Jaltomata sinuosa. NCBI lineage: Eukaryota > Viridiplantae > Streptophyta > Magnoliopsida > Solanales > Solanaceae > Jaltomata > Jaltomata sinuosa. Next base: position 427,527 of record QJPP01007585.1, on the reverse strand, counting down.
TAGCCTTGAGAGGTGTTTTCCCGGAGATGTAGCTCATGGGTAGTTCTTGTTATTCTATTTCTAGTTGGGTTAACCTTGTTTCATTGTGATTCTGGACTTTTGGTTGGGTTTCCCTTGTTGAGCGGTGCTAGATGGTTGTTGCCTAGGCCGTTATCTAGCGTGGCTAGAGATCTGTGTGATGGTTCAGTGTATTACCGATAGTTGGGCCAGAGTTGAGATTTTGCCTCAGTTGGGAGATATTGGTTATGCTAGTGTGCATAGATTAGTTTGGTCACCCGAGGGTCTAGAGTCGACCCTCTTTGTTGATTAGTTTAGGATGTTTGAAGGTATGTGGGTTGTTCCCATAGTCTCCTCCACTTCCTGGTCCGTTGGATGTTTTGTTGTATCCCTAGCACCAGTTTGAACGAATCTTGATCGTAGTTCTTTCGATGAGCTCTTGATGTTGGCATCGTGATTGAGTCTTGACTTTAGCACTTTCGACTAAGTGTTGATCGTAACCACATGGTTGGGTTGTATTTGTAAGAATTTTGAGTGAGTTGGGCATCCGGCCCATTCTTCTCCTGCCTTATTGAATTTGACGTGTAACTATGAGTAGTAAGGTAATGGCTTCAGGTTCTTATTCAAGAAAGGATTTGTAAGGTTTAGTATGTGTTAAGGAAGCATTTTTGTTTAGTTGAAAAACAAGGGACATAACTCTTTATTTGTGTTTATGTGTCTTCGTAGTTGCCTGAGGTGGCGATGAAGGTTTGCTTTGGGATTGTGTGTCGGTGATTCGAGTCAGCCGTCTACACATTGCCGTGGGTTTTCCATCGATTGGTTTTGTTTCAGTAGCAACTGCGGTATTGGCAACTTGCATATTCAGGCCTAGTTGGCTTGGGTTCTTAAGGGTTCATTGGCAGCATACTGCTTCGACCAAGGATTTAGTTGGTAGTTTTGAAAGTTGGGGTTCAGAATCATGGCTTGGCAAGTTATATAGGATGGTTCGTGGCAGTTTCTATTTGGTTGCAGCATCCTAGTGCCGGGAGGCAGTGGGTGCAAGCAACTTAGCTTCTTTACTTCAGTTGCGGATGCGGCTATTGGCTTTGGACACCTAGTCCTTGGCTAACCTCTGCAAGAGGCGAGATATTCTAGAGTTCAGCAGTGTTCTAATTAGTATGAGGTTCTTCTACCATGGTTGGACAGACTCAGCAGCGTAAGTTTGAGCTTTAGCAGTGGTGTCTGCTTTATGTGGTCATCTTGGGCGGGTTGATACTAGCGAGGCTATTTTGAGCTCTGATGATATGTAGAGACTGGTAATAGCCATTCGTTTGCCCAGGATTTGAAAGGTTGTTTAATTGATTCCTCCAGAGTTGTTGTTTATGTGGGGTTCCTGTGTTGGTTAGACTCGGCCAGTATGGACTAAACGTTCGTTAGGATATATTCTTCGAAGTGGTTGGTTGTTTGCAGAACCAGTAGAGCGGTTGATTCAAGCCAAAGGAATGAATTGAAAGTATATGCAAAAAAATTCTATGGCTAGATGGTAACTTTGAACCCCAGGCACCTTTTTCCTTTACCTTTGGGGTGCTTTGACGTGATATTCGTGGCATGGTGGACTTCTTTCTAAGGTGAGATTGGTAAGGCAATTTCACATTCAAATGGTGTTCAAGTGTTCGGAGTAGTAGTAGTGTTTTCTAGAGTTGGGAGCTTGGCTCATGGTTACAGACTTCGTGGTAGTCTTACCGCACTTCTTGCAGGATCGTGGTTTTGGTTTGGGTCTTTTGGGAAGGTTGCCCTGGTTCATTCACTTTCAGCTGATTCAGACCTGGCACGGTTCAGTTAGCGAATTTGATGTTAGAAAAAAATGTTCGTTGGTTGGTTGGTGGTCAGTCATGGCAGGTAACTTTAGTTTCAATGATATGCTACGGGTTGTTATCTTGGATGGCAAAGGCTAGTAGCCTATATCTTGGCTTAAAACGCATTTGAATAAAATAGGTGACTTCGTTCATGGTAAAGTATAAGCAGGAACTCTGGATCTACGGTGTGTCAATTGATGCTTCGACGGTGGTTTGAGTGTTCATCTTGTATGCAACTTCCTTTTTGTGGTGCTAAAGGATTCAGTTCAGAATTAAAAAAAGGGCTTTTTCGGAGCAGTGGGGTCATGAGTTAGAGTTTTGGGTTGATGGATTTTCTAGTAAACTTGGTATGGTTTTGAGGATTCGAGTTATGTGTGTTGATAGCCTTGGTGCTCTGGTTTCGGTGTTGTGTAGGTGCTTTTTGGTTAAGATTCTTGAGGTTCAGTTTGGGTTGACAGATCTTTGGAGGTTGAAATCTAGCTTGCCTAGTAAGAAATTAACTCTTGGTTGCTTTCTTTGGTTCTGTTCTATTGGGTGCCATCAAGTCGTGGAGGCTACCCGGGTTGTCAGAGAGAGTAGTGCGGGCGTGGTATCCTCTATTCTTAAATTTCTGGTATTTTCTTCCTTCCTGACTTTCGGGGACGAAAATCTTTTTAGTAGTGGATGATGTAATGTCCCTTCCGGTCATTTACACGTTTTTGCCTCTCTTGTACCATTAGAGCTTACTTGTAGCGGCCCAAGTCATTTATGGCTTGTCGGGACCGGTAGTTCGGTGCCCGGGCCTTTTGTTTGGTATTTATGGTTGTTCCTCATTTTAGAGCTTCAACTTTGGAAATCGTTGACTTCCGTCAACATTCTTGGTAATATCAAAGAATTAAACCAAGGTTCTAGGTCAAAGGAATTCCTTACTCGAAAGTTTGAGTTAAAGAAATGCCTCGTGTAAAACCTCGCCCGTTTGGAAGGTTTAAAGTAACCCGTGCCTTTGGGGTAAGACAAATAGAGTCTAATATACTATGAAGGATGTGTTATGAGGTATTATAATTGCAAAATGGTCGTATGATGATTTTTGAAGTCAAGCAAGTTGCGAAACAAAAGTCAGAAAAAGTTATTGTAAATTCCTTTAAGGAATTCTCTTCAAATTTGGGTTAAATATCTTGGGGTATTTCTCCCTATATATAAGGAGTTAGTGGGCCCCCAATATACCAAATCAAAGGTCTACGAGTCTAGTTTCTAATGCACTAAACCGTTTGTCTATACAACTTCAGAATAGAGAGATATTTAATTTTTCGTAAGACCGCGCAAGCAGACACGTCAAGGTGGGGCCCGCATCCTAAGTCGGTTTTGCTTTATAAAAGGTGTTCCAACTTCGTTTTAATTCATAAAAATCACCCAAACGCTTCAGAAAATCATAAGGAAAGTCCATAAATAATCCATGGACTTTGATCCTTTCAATTCGGATGTTTAACGGAAGTTTCTCAACGTCGCGAGCTCGTCATTTTTGTGTAGTTTGTCCCATCGATTTCATGGCGTATCTTCGTGGGTGTTGATGCAGCGAGATAGCAGGTGTTTTCTGAGTATTTGGCAGTAGCTATGGAGTTATTTTGGTGAGGTATGGATCCCGTACACTTATCTATTTGTTGGATCAAGATTTTAAGCTTCTAGTTATGAAAAGTAGTTGTTGCCGATATCTTGTAGTAGTTTCTTGTTGGATTTGGATATGTTTGTTGTTCCTGCAAGGAGGCAGGTTTTTAATCTTGGAATATTGAATATTTTTGTCAAGGAAATATCTCCCCTACGATCCTCCTTCGTTATTATATGTTCTAGTATTTTTTATGGATTTCTGAGCCACGAAGTGGTATTTTGGATTTGTGGCTTTGGACAGCCTTTATCTTGTTATGTTTGGTTATTGTTGTGGTGTTCTAGTTTTGGTAAAGTGCTGGAGGGATTGGGAAATTGTGTGATTCTTTTTTGGATCGCATACGATAGTGATTGGATTGGACAACGTGAAGTACGCCTTGAAATAGTGCCTCGGGAGCTCGTCGCTCCTTTGAGATGTGGTTAACATATTATTGTTGGATTTAGCTGCCATTTCTTATTATTATTGGCCTCATTTTATGCTTTGGAGTTGTCTGGTCGCGAGTGTGACATTAACACCTTATCAAATGGCTATGACTCGTTCTTGCAGCCTCATCGATTCTAGCAATTATTCCATTACCTTGGTTGGTCAGGCTTCATAGAGACGCCTTTCGGACTTCAGTTGAAAGTGTTTTTGAAATTTTGAGCTTCCCGGAGTATTTTGAGCCTGGACAACGCCGTTCCCGCAGCTAGTCATCGGATGACAGGTAGGTTATGGTTTTTCCCTATCTAGACTCTGCGTATATAGGCTATAGCTGCATTATTAGCATCCTTGGATGGGTTGTTATAGGTTGGTGCCCCATACCTTGTCCGCCTTTCATCCGTCTATTCCATACGTTGTTTTTAGTATTCACGTGGTAATGTATATTACCTTTGTGGTCCTGTGTGGCCGTGTATTGACTCTGGGAATGTCCGTGAGTCTCGGATATAGAGATTATCCTTTTAGGCTGGTTATGTCTGCTGAGTAGCTATTGGGCCTGTGTAGGGCTGATAGGAATTTTTGTGAGCCATTGGGCTACTTTTATATTTGTGTGCGAGCGTATCATCAATGAAAAAGGTTTTCCCCTGCATGTTTTACTACAGTTTTGTCTGTGAGCCACTACCGACAGTTTTCCTAAATTTGAATGGCCCTGTGGCCCATTTTTTGTGTTGTTGTTGATAAAAAAAGGGATTTTTGGATATTTTTGCACTGATTTTATTAATGGTACTAGTCTCTGTGGGGCAGAGCACCTAACTTGATTTTATTACTGATACTAGTCTCTGCAGGGCAGAGCACCAGACTTGATTTTATTACTAATACTAGTCTCCGCGGGGCGGAGCACTAGACTTGATTTACTACAGTTTTAGACCCGGTTACGCCCGGGCACCCTTGAATGGGTTTTTGAGGAATTTTCTACTACTTTAGTCCTGGACGGGGTCTGGGCATGCATACTTGAGACTGGGTCTCTATCTTGATCCCGGACTTGCTTCCGGATGACATGTCTTGATACTGAGTTTTAGTATGGGGTCGGGGACCTCCATGGACCTTGCCGCTCTGGGCCTGGGGCTTTGGGCTGCGTGCGCCGGAGGGAAGGGTATACGATGGAGTAGAGGTATACAGGCAGAGTCCTTCCATGGAACCTGCCTGCTAGGCCCGATTGGCACCGGAGAAGGTACATACAGAGGTTCTATTTCACATCATATCATATCATATCATATCATGCATTGGATTCCACCCGTGTTTGTTGTGTGTTCAGTGTACACTCCGGTAGTATGGGATGCCAGAGGGTTTGCTTTCAATTGATTGTCTTCCTCGGTTGTATGGGCGGCCGTTGGGACTGTAGGTAGACTATATTTACTCCTATCTTTATTTAGAGCTTGTCTTGTCACCTGGTTCTTGAAAGATTAGTGATGGCTAGCCTGTTGAGGCTTTGGTTGTGGGATTTTTTATTATTGAGAGGGATTTAGAGTCCTATCTTATTGAGGCACTTTTGTGTGGCCTTCTGAGCAGAGTGTGAGACTCTGGTTCTATTCTTTTGGGAAGCTGAGTGGTATCTCTCGGTTATTGTGGCCTAGTTATTTCATCCTAAGGTAGTACTTGTGAGGTGATTCCTTGGTTATACTATCATATGATTGGATTGGTGTTATGATTTCCTTATACTGGTTGATTCCATTTTGAGTATGTTAGACTGCTCTCCGTCTGTTCCTTCCACTTGAGGTTACCGGTATACCGCCATTTTCTCAACTCTCTCTCTACTTACTTATATTATTGTTCAAGGACTCCAGGTGCGTTCTCCTTTCCTTCACCTGTGATTCTGTGTAATTGTATCTCTGTGCTAGCATGTGTTACTTGAAGCTCTTTGTTATGGATGATCTGTGCTAGCTCCTTGTGCCTTGCTTCTTGCCTCAGTGACTGCTTTCTTGCTATCTGTTACTTACTGCTTTTATATCTTATATACGCTCAGTCGGCCTATGATACCTACTGAGTACCCGTGGTTTTGGTGCTCACACTACACTTCTGCACTTTTTTGTGCAGATATTAGCTGAGCTTTCGCCGTTGATCACGTTGGAGACTCATGCAACTTTTGGATCTTTGAGACTAGGGTGAGCGCCTGACGGTCGGGGCTTGTCTACATCTCATCTGTTGTATTGTTGCTCCTTGTACTTTCGGAGGCAATTTATGTTGTATTTTGTTACTACTAGCACTTGTATCCTATTAGAAGCTTTTGTACTATTGATACCAAGTCTTGGGGTTGGTATAGTTTCCTTTATGTATTTTTATTCGATTTTTGCTTTCGCTTATTTCTGTTTGCTGGTGCGTTTTGGTTAGGTAGTAGCCCATTACTAACCGTTCTGGACTACGGGAATTGGTTCGCCTACTGGGGATTGTAGGTGCCATCATGACTTGAGAAATCGGGTCGTGACAAAAGGCCACACAAGCCACAAGGGTAATATTACAATACTATAAACAACACATGAAATAAATGGACAAAAGAGGCGAACAAGGTCTGAGGGTACAAACCAAGAAAACCAACCAAAGAAAATTAATTAATGCAGTTTTAGCCTATATGCGCAGAGTCTAGGTAGGGAAATCCATAGCCTAGCTTTCATCGAATGACTAGATGCGGGAACTATGTTGCCCAAGATCGAACTGCTCTGAAAAGCTCCAAATAGAGAACACACTATAAAAATAATATTCTACGCGTCAAAATAAGGCTAACGGTACCCATATTGCTATAATTATAGCCGGGTTGAAATTTTGGTCACAGGTAGGCCCATGGGGGCCCCAATCCAGAGCCAGAAATGAACAAGCGCACGATGATCACAATGATCCTAAGAGTGCATGCTTAGAAAATTAAAAGAATTGGGCAATAACTTGGGTCTAAAATAGCTCACCCAAATCGAAGAGAACAAAGAGGGAATCAAGGGAATTTTGCTAGAAATTAACAAGAAACTTACCGGATTAAAGGCGGGAGAACAACCACAAATCGATAATAAGCTTCCTCAAAGGAATTTGAATGAGCAAAGGTGAAGGAAATGGAGGTTGGAGCTGGTTTTTCAAAGAGAAACGGAGTTGGGAATCTAACCAAATGAAGAAGCAGCTTGATTTTTATATTGCAAGCGATTTTCGCAAATGAGGAAAAATCATCGCAAATATGGCAGCTGCAAATATAGCAAAATGACCGCAAATGTGGTGTTCCCGTAAATGCAACAATATCTCCACAAATCCGATAGCCATAAATATGGTCATATGACCGCAAATGCTGTCACACCAGACTCAGGAAAACCAACTAAGTATAAAATCTTCATATGGACCCTCGGGATTCATCTGGGTTCCCATGGACACAAACGAGCTAAGCTACTCGATTAAAAACTACATTCTGGATCCAATGTAATCAATGAAAATCCCAATGTAATCAATTAACCTTTAGGCCAACTATTCCAAAATGAAATCTAAGGGCCGAAATCATGTTCAGAAGCCTCGAGACCCAAACCAATGGTCCCTCTAGCCTAAACTTGACATTCTGGAGCTTATAGCGCTGGCAAAATTTCCATCTTAGGCCATCTTCTCCAAATGATTACCAAAGTCAACCAAATAAGCCCAACTGGCCTAAAAACACAAACGAGATGAGAATTCCAAGATGAAAAGCTCTCGAATCCCCACCAAAGGTCAAACTAGACCAAAGTCCACACTCTAGAGCTAAAGGAACTATCGGAATTCGATATCGAGCATGATTACTAAGAATGTTGAGCGAAATCAACAATTTTCAAATTTAAGGCTCTAAAATAGGGAAACGACCATAAAGACCAAACACACGGCCTAGGCACCAAACTACTGGTCCCAGGAAGCCATAAATGACTTGGGGCCGCTATAGGCAAGCTCTAACAGTACAAAGGAGGCGAAAATGCTTAAATGACCAGAAGAGTCATTACATTATCCACTACTAAAAAGGACTTTCATCCTCGAAAGTCAAGAAAGAAGGAAACAACAGAGACTCAAGAACTGCGGATACAAGGCCTGCATCACTCTCTCGGAAAACCCGGGTACCCTCCCTGACCAGACGACACCTACCAGAATAATACCAGGAAAAACAACCAAGCCTTAACTTCACTCTATCCAAGCTAGATTCCAACCTTTAAACTTCCAAACTCAAAAGGCCTAAAAACCAAACCGAACCTTGAGGAACTCAACCAGAAAGCACCAACATAACACCGAAACAAGAGAACCAACGCGATCAACACACAGAACCCGAATCCTCGATGCCACAACCAAGTTCACCCATAAAGTAACCCACAAAAGTTCTAACTAATAAACCCTTTGATTTATAAAACCCATTATTCTGACATGAATACTTTTGCATCATAATCGTGAAGCCTCAAACAAGCAGAAAACTCAAGCCACCCTTGAACCACCAACTAACCCACCGAAGATCCATAGTTCCCGCTCGTACACCACTTTGAATGAAGTCATCTTATACTCAAACTCTATCCAAGCTAAGATATAGCTTACTATCATTTGACATCCAAAAGTACCAACCCAAGGCATATCCTCAAAAACTGTAGTAGTTTTACCCCGATTGACCATGGACCAATGGACAAACACTTTTGCTAAGACCACCCTATTTACCTGAACCTATCGGAACCAAGCATCAAAACTTGACTGAAGCTTGAACACAAGGGTTGGGAAAGGTAGTATGAACACCCTATGTCAACGTAGCAATCTACTAATTGTCAAACAAAAACAACCTTCATGAACCGCGCAAAGTTTGAATCAACTGAAAGCGAATGAACCTGGGCAACCTGCCCAAAAGACCCAAACCAAAACCAAGACCCTGCAAGTAGTGTGGTAAGCCTACCACAAAGTCTGTAGCCATCAACTAAGCTCCAAACTCTCAAAAATAATGCGGCTACTTTGAACACTAGAACACTATTACAATTTTACGATCACCTTACTAGTCTGACCTATGGAAAAGGTCCACCATGCTGCGAATATAAAGTCTAAACATCCCGTAGGTAAAAAAAGGGTGTCTGAAGTCCAAGGTCACCACCTAGCCGTTGGCAAAGAAGGGTGTCTGAAGTCCAAGGTCGCCACCTAGCTGTTGGCAAAGCCTTAACCTTCTAACACACCCCTCTGGCTCAAAAAAACTTCTCTACTACATCTGCACACAATCCAATAACTCCGAAGCATAAAACATACCGAACTTCTGACCCACACTGGTAGAGCCAAAACAATAATGGGATTGCATACAATAGATGACCTCTCAGAAAACCAACCTATTCCAACCTCTAACTCTCAAAACCACCAAGGCGACCATCGATCTCAAAGTACCATTAGAATCTAAAGTAGCCCTGTCAATTTCCACTCGCAGAACCTAATTACACATAGTACACAACAACGTATTCTCGAACTTACGCCACTGAACCTATCCAACCAAGGTTGAATAGACCTCGTACTGACAAGAACACCATTGGGAGATAGAATGCCCAGCCTAATCAAATGGTTAGCGAAGGACTGGATGTCCAAGGCCAACGACCACTCTGAAACTGAGATAGAGAACCCAAGTTGCCTGTAATCACTACTTTTCAACCCAAAGATGATGCCACCGAAGAGAACCTTCCACGAACCATCTGATGTAACCTCCTAGCCCACGATTCTGAAACACAAATCCAATTGCTAATCAATGCTTCTGTCGAACCCCTGAGTAGACTCATATGCCATTGAAGAACACTATAGGAACTGGAGCCAATAAAGCTCTGAATACACAATTTTCCAAATCTGTAGGTGCTAATGAGACTTGGTCCCTCCCAAGAGTACGACAAAGAAACCACGACCGATACAACAAGCTCTCGAGGGTAGTACAGGAGAAGGCCACTACCCCGATCTCTTATTAGAGGGAAATTTGACCTAAAATCCATCAAAGAAAAAGCCACTGCAATCTATAGTCGGTTGAGTCACATGACCATACAAAAAACCAAGCAGACCCTCAGTCATCACCTTGGTCAGCTACTAGGAACTCATACACACATACAAGGAGTCATCTTAGTCTGTTTCTAGGAACTCATACACACAACCAAGGAGTCATCACACTCCCTTCAAAACACAAACAAAACCCTTTTCAAGGATACACTGAACTCCATAAAAAATATCTCAGAAGACTTTGGAGCTGTCCCCACAGCTCCTACATCTCTTATCTACAACACTTCATACGACGGAATGAGAGTAGGCCGAATGCCCAACTCACCCAAAATGCGATAGCCAAAACTCAACCACCATGACATAGCCAAAATTTTGACTACCATTCTATCATAAGAAACTAAACCAGAGTACTACGATCAAAACTCAAATCAACCAGAACTGGGGAACACAAGAAAAGCAACTTAACCAGACTTGAAACAAAAGAAAACCATGGGGGTAACCCATTCACAAGCGAACTTCCAAAACCAACCAAGATAATGAGGGTTAACTCTAACCCCACAGGAAGAGCAAAACCATCTAGTACCCGCTTGCATAACCAACAAAAATCTCCTTAGGACAAAACGACAATCTCCAGCACATAACCACAAGTATCACACCAACCCAATAGAAGGACTACTAGAAAATACTAGAAAATGGCCTAGGCAACAACCATCTAGGACCACTAGAAAAAGAAGACTCAACCCAAGTCTAGAACCACAACTAAATTTGAAATGAGGCTAACAAGACCTACCCACGAGTCACAACTCAGGGAAAATACCTCTCAAGGATAACTAATCCCATCAACTACTAAAAAAAATCAACCAACTAAGGAATTACACACATAAACACGCCAACTCATGTAGTAAAATAACTAAACAAGGAAAATAGGTAGGCAAATAAGTAAATGCACGAAAAAGGGAGAATCTCCATGAAAACATTACCAGCACTAGACAAAAGTAACAAATGTTGTACCTGGAATAACGGTATCTAGAATATCCACCTTCGGCCTACCAAGAGGGGCATCAGACTGACAGTGTCTATCTCTGGAATGAGTAGTTGAAGCTGAAGGCTCAACCATCCCTCGCCGGGGATAATATCTAAAATTGTGACCAACCACTCCACAATCGTAACAACCCAAAGGAGTGCTACTTTAATGCACGGTGCATGTCTACTCTGGACAGATACCTGGACCACCTGACTTAAAGTCACCTCTAACTACCTGGGGACTGCCCCTACAAATCTGTGCACTACCTCTCGCTGAGTGGGGACCACCCCTAATACCGTGCACTCTACATCTAGTCGATGGCACTGGAACCCTGGAAGATAAATCCTGCTGACTCTGCTAACTGAAAGGTGGGGTCGTGGGGAAATCCCTAACAAAGTGCCAACGCTCACACACTGAAAACAAACTCCATTGAATAAAGTCAGTTGGGAAGCCCTTTTTGATCATGATCGGCCACCACAACCTACACTCCCTTAATACAAACCATGGGAACCCTAGCCCGCACCATGTATGCTATGCTTTGTACAACCACCCTCTGGAACCTGTGGAGGAACTAAAACAGTCCTGCTAGATAAGAAGCAATAAAACCAAGCCCTAGTAGAGAATCACCTTCCTCGAGTCTGAGAACCACAAAAACTATCTTGACAATGATATTTCTTACTACTACCTCCATATGCCTCATGACATAAACCCTCAATAACCCAAGCATGATCATCTACCTGAAGAAAGGTCATCCCAATTATAACTAGGTGGTCGGTCACTAAATGGAATGGTGAAATCAAACCTCCAACAAAGCTGTGAACCCTATCAAACTCTATAGGCATAGACCTAGCAGTACGCCTAACCATCTCGTGAAATCTCACCTCATACTACAATATCCACATACAACCCTTCAGAAGAACTGGAAGTTCATCCCTAACTGAAGCACCACTTGACAAACCAGGTACTGCCCTACCCTGAGGTATAGAAACACCCACGGGAGGCCTCGAAGTACAATCCAACGTGTCCTAAAGAACTGGGGTAGCTTGAAACCCTATTGGAGGCTGGGCAGGCCCCACACCCCTTATCTAATGTGGAACACTCTTACCCTGAAATCCTGGCACTGACGTAAGCATTAAAGCAACAGGCACAAAAGCCTCGACACCACCCGCTGTCACACTCATCTTAGGCATCTGAGAAGGAATGGAACAACCAAAGTATAGAAGTGAATAGAGCTAGGAATGCACGATAAGGAGCTAAAAGATGGAACTTTTCCTAACAATGCCCTGTAGCCTCCCGTAGATAGGATATAGACATCAATGTATCGATCTGCGAGAATCTACGCAGATACTTGCTTCTGTACCATGACATCGGTAAACCTAGAGCTCTCATACCAAGTTGTCACGACCCAATTTCTTAGGTCATGATGGCACCTTCAACCCCCCACTAGGCAAACCAGTTCTCATAGCCCAAAATGGTTAGTACTAGGTGACAACCTAACTAATATGCACAATATAAGCAGAAATAAGCAGAAGCAGATATAAATTAAAGACAACGTGGAAGTAACAACCTAAAATATAAATATAAACGAGGAAACTACACCAACCCCAAGACTTGGTATCAGTAGTACAGGAGCTTCTAATAGAATACAAGTGCTAGAAGTAACAAAATAGAATATACAACTGTCTCTTAATAAATAAAGAGTAACACTTCCAAAAGATGAGATATGGTCAAGCCTCAATCGGCAGGTGCTCACCCTAGTTTCGAGTATCCAAAAGTTACATGAGTCTCCACGAGATCAACAGTGAAATCTCATATTAATATTTGCACCAGAAAGATACAGAAATGTAGTATAAGCACCAATTTCTAAGCAATGGGTACCCAGTAGGCATCATCACCCGACTAAGTGCATATATGATATAAAAATAGTAATAAGCATATAGCAAAGAAGCTGTCACAGAAGCAATAGAGAAAGCACATGGAAACTAACATGGATAGAAGTCAACAAGAATACAATCATACTATGCTAGCCACATAAGATATATATAACATAGAACATAGGTGAAGGTAAGAAAAATGCACCTGGAGTCCTTGCAACAACAATATATAAGAGAGAGTTGATAGCAGTTACCGGTAACCTCAAGTAGAAAAGGAAATGAAGGAAAAGCAAGCCAATATATTTGGGCTAGAAGCAAGCCAATACACTAACAAATTCATGCTTAAAACACCATTCCAGATAAGAGAAATAAATAACCACCTCCAAATTTCAAACCTAGGATTGAATAAACTACGCCACAAGGAACCAAAAGCCACTACTCAAAACCACAATAAAGGATAGAACTCACTAGCTCACAACTGCCCAGAAGACTACATAAACAGTGCCTCAAATCAATAAGGGACCCATAAATCTATCAATGATAAAAAATACCCAACAATTGAAGCCTCAACAGGCTAGAACCCACAAAATCATGAAGTACCAAAGGCCAACAAGCTCTATGAGATGAGATAAGAAATAATATTTACCTACAAACCAAATGGACGTCCATACAACTGAGGAACACAATCAAGTGAAAGCAAACCCTCTAGTATCCCATACTACCGGAGTGTACACTGAGCAAACAGAAAACAAGGGTGGAATCCAAATGATATATGCATGATGATGATGGTGGAACCCATATGATTGTAACCCATATTTTACCCCCTCTGGTATCTAAAAGGCCCAATAGAGGCAGGATCGATGGAAGGAAACAACTCGTATACCTCAACTTTGTTGTATACCCCTACTCCGGCACACTCGGCTCATAGCCATTGGTCCTGGAACGACAGGGTCCATGAAGGTCCATGACCATATACTAACACGAATTTCAAAGAATAGACCAATAATTGAAACCTCATAGTACATGCCTGGATTTGATCTGGGTCTAAATAAGTAGTAGTAATCTCAAAACTCGAAAAGGGTGCCTGAAGTGTATCCGGGTCTAATTCAGTAATCAAGTCTCAATGACCCTCATAAAGTATACCCAGAGCGTATCCAGGTCTAAATACGTAGTAAAACATTTCTAAAGCCCAGATTCGCCGAGTCTAGTATCAGTGTGAAAACTTGTCATAAAACTATCATAACATCCTCTCTACTCCAAGAGGTTTCATAAATCATTTCCAAATTCCCTTTTTATAAACATTTGTACTGAAAATGGGCTCCTCGGGCTATGCAAAGTTTAGAAACCCAATTATAGTAGGCCCGAAGCCAAAATATTAGTAAAACATGTAGAAAATACCCTTGCATGAATGATATGCTCGCAAATAAATAGGTTAGCCCAAAGGCTCACAAACTTTCCTATCGGCCCAACAGAGGCACAATCGGTTCTATAGCACAGATAACTAGTCTAAAATAAGATCATGATGTTTGGGACTCGTAGATATTCCCAAATATCCCACCATCTATGGTCCAGAGGCATAAACAAAGGCCACAAGGAGCCACAAGAGTAATATTACAACAATACAATGAATAATACAAAGAACGCATGAAATAAACAGATAGAAGAGGCAGACAAGGTCTGATGCTACCAAACTAGAAAACCAACCCAAGTAAGCTAATTAATGAAGTTATAGCCTATATACGCAGAGTCAAGGTAGGGAAAGCCATAACCTACCTGTCGTCTGATGACTAGCTGTGGGAATTACGTCGTCCAAGCATGAATTGCTCTCAGAAGCTCCAAATCAAGAACACATTATCAAAACAATATTATACGCATCAAAATGAAGCTAAAAGTACCCATATTTCTATAACTATAGCAAGGCTAAAATTTGGGTCACTGGTTGGCCTGTGGGCCCTGCAATTTGGAGAACGAAATGAATAAGTGCACGATGATCACAATGATTCTACGAGTGCATGCTCAAAAAATTAGAAGAATTGGGAAAAAATTGGGGCTCAAATAGCCCACCCAGATCGAGGAGAACAAAGAGGGAATCAAGGGAATTTTACCGGAAATTAACAAGAAACTTACCGGATTAAAGGCGGGAGAACAACCACAAATCAATGATAAGATTCCTCCAAGGAATTTGGATGAGCAAGGGTGAAGGAAATGGAGGTTGGAGCTCATTTTTAATGAAGAACCTGTGTTGGGAATCTAACAAAATGAAGAAAGAGCTTGATTTTTACACTACCAGCGATTTTCGCAAATGCAGACAAATCATCGCGAATGAGGTAGCCACAAATACGGCAAAATGACCGCAAATGCGGTGTTTTTGCAAATATGGCAATATCTACGCAAATGTTATAGCTGCAAATGCGGTAATATGACTGCAAATGGGGTCACACTAGACTCCGCAAAAGCAGCTAAGATTAAAAACTTCAGATGGACCCTCGGGATTCATCTGGGGTACCATGAGCATAAATGAATAGAACTACACGACTAAAAATGGCATTTATGATCAAACATAATCGACAAAAATCCCATCGGAGGTCGATTTAATGAAAAGTGAGTTGCGTGCCCAAAATCAACCTTTAGGCCAAAATCAAGTGCGGAAGCCTAGAGACCCAAAACAATTGTCCCTCTAGCCTAAAATCGACATTCAGGAGCTAATAGCGCTAGCGTAATTTCAATCCGAGGATGTCTTCTCCAAATAATGACCAAAGTCAACAAAATAAGCCTAACTGGCCTAAAAACATAGAACGAGATAGAATTAAAAGTTGAAAAGCTCCCGGATCCTGACCAAAGATCCAATTATATAGAAGTCCACGCTCCGGAGCTAACAAAACTGTCGAAATTCGATACCGAGCATAATTACAAAGAATGTTGACCAAAGTCAACAATTTCTAAAGTTAAGGCTCTAAAATAGGGTAACGACCATAAGCACTAAACAGACATCCCGGGCACCGAACTACCAGTTCAAACAATCCATAAACTACTTGGTGCCACTACAGGAAAGCTCTAACAGTACAAAGAATGTGAAAAATGCATAAATGACAGAAAGGGTCATTACATCATCCACTGCTAAAAAGAACTTTCTCCCTTAAAAGTCAAGAAAGAAGGAAACAACAGAGATTCAAGAACTAAGGATACAAGGCCCCCACCACTCTCTCAAACAATTCGGGTAGTCTCCCTGATGGGATGCCACCCAATAGAATGAGACCAGCAAAAGTAACCAATCCTTAACTTCACTCTAGCCAAGCTAGATTCCAACATTTAAACTTCCAAAGGCCTAAAAACCAAACAAAACCTTGAGAAACTCAACCGGAAAGCAATGACATAACACTGAAACCAGAGAACCAAGGCGATCAACACATAGAACCCAAATCCTCGATACCACAACAAAGTTAACCCATAATGTAACCCACCAAACTTTTAACTAATGAGCCCCTTGATCCGCAAAACCCTTTATTCTGACCTGAATCCTTTTGCATTATAATCATGAAGCCTCAAACATGCAGAACACGCGAGCCACCCTTGAACCACCAACTAACCCATCAGAGACCCATAGTTCCCGCTCGTAAACCACTTCAAATGAAGTCATCTTATACTCAAACTCTATATATGCTAAGCTATAGCTTACTATCCTTTGACATCCAAAAATACTAACCTAAGGCACATCCTCAAAAACTGTAGTTGTTTTACACCGATTGACCATCGACCAATGGACGGACAATTTTGCTAAGACCACCCTTGTTACCTGAACCCATCTGAAATAAGCATCGAAATTCAACTGAGGCTTGCACACCAGGGTTGGGAAAGGCATGTATGAACACCCTATGTCAACGGAGAAATCTCCTGACTGTCAAACAAAAAATACCTTGCTGAAGCGCGCCAAATTTGAATCAACTGAAAGAGAATGAACCATAGAAACATTCCCAAAAGACCCAAACCAAAACCAAGACCCTACAAAGAGTGTGGTAAGCCTACCACAAAGTCTGTAGCCATCAATTAAGCTCCAAATTCTCGAAAATACTATTGTTGCTTCGAACACTCGAACACTATTATAATTTTAAGATCACCTTACTAGTCTCACCTCAAGAAGAATTCCACCATGCTGTGAATATCAAGTCCAAACACCCCATAGGCAAAGGAAGGGTGTCTGAAGTCCAAGTTCGCCAGCTAGCTGTTGGCAAACCTTAACTTTCTAACTTACCCCTCTAGCTCGAAACAATTGCTTTACTATATCTGCATACAAACCAATAGCTCCGAAGCATACAACATACCAAGCTCCTGAACCATATTGGCAGAGACCAAACAACACTGGGATTGCATACAATAGATGACCTCTCAGAAAACCAACCTATTCAAACCTCTAACTTTCAATATCACCAAGGCGACCATTGTTCTTGAAGTACCATTAGAATCTAAAGTAACCCTGTCGGCTTCCACCCACAGAACTTGATCACACATAGTACATCACTGCTGATTCTCAAACTTACGCAACTGAACTTGTCCAACCAAGGTAGAATTGAGCTCGTACTAACAATAACACCACTGGGAGCTGGAATCTCCATCCTAATCAAATAGTTATCCAAGGACTGGATGTCCAAGGCCAACGACAACTCTAAAACTTAGATAGAGAAGCTAAGTTATCTGTAATCACTGCTTTCCGACCCAATGATGCTACCACCGAAGAGAACTTTCCACGAACAATCTTATGTAACCTTCTAGCCCACGATTCTGAAACCCAAATCAAATTTATAATTAATGCTTTTGTCGAACCCATGAGTAGACTCATATGGCATGGAAGAATACTATATGAACTAGAGCCAATAAAGCTTTGAATACACAATGTTCCCAATTTGTAAGTGCTACTAAGGCTTGGTCCCTCTGAAGAGTACGACAAAGAAGCCACAGCCGATGCAACAATCTCTCAAAGGTAGTACTGGAGAAGACCAGTACCCCAATCTCTTATTAGAAGGAAATCTGAACTCAAATACACCAAAGGAAAATCCACTACAATCTGTATTTGGTCAAATCAAGTCTCCAAACAGAAACTCAAGTAGACCCTCAGTCGTTACCTCAGTCAGCTACTAGGAACTTGTACAATCATATAAGGACTCATCTCAGTCCGTTACTAGGAACTCATACACACAACTAAGGAGTCATCACCCTCCCTTGCAAACCAAATAAAACCCTTTCAAGGATACACTAAACTCTACAAACTCTTTCTCAGAAAACTCTAGAGTTGTCCCCACAGCTCCCACATCTCTTTTCGGCAACACATGATACGAAGAAATGAGAGTAGGCTGAATGCCCAACTCAGCCAAAATGTGATAGCCAAAACCTAACCACCATGCCATAGCCAAAACTTTGACTACCATGCCATTCTCAGAAACTCAACAAGAGTACTACGATCAAAAGTCAACTCAATCTTAACTGGGGAATTTAAGAAAAGCAACTCAAATAGACTAGAAACAGAAGAAAACCATGGGACTAACCCATTTACATGCCAACTTCCAAAACCAACCAAGATAAAAAGTATCAACTCTAACCCCTAAGGAATAGCAAAATCATCTAGTACCCACTTGCATAACCAACAAAAATCTCTTAAGATAAAACGACAATCTCTGGAAAATAACCACTGGTATCACACCAACCCAACAGAAAGACTACTAGCAAACACTAGATAATGGCCTAGGCAACAAACATCTAGGACTGCTAGAAAAGAGAGACTCAACCCAAGTGTAGAACCATAACCAAACTGGAAACGAGGCTAACAAGACCTACACACGAGTCAGAACTCCGAGAAAACACCTCTCAAGGATAACTCACCCCATCCACTACTAAAGGAAATCAACCTATCGATGAATTACATGTATAAACACTAAAACTCAAGTATTAAAATACCTAAACAAGGAAAATCGGTAGGCATATAAGCAAATACACGAAAAAGGTAGAATCGCCATGCGAACATTACCAGCACTAGCCAAAAGTCATACCTGGAGCAATGGTATCTGGAATCTCCACCTCTAGCCTACCAAGAGGGGCATCATACTGGCGGTGTCTATCTCTGGACTAAGTAGTTAAAGCTGAATGCTCAACCATCCCTCATCTGGGACAAAATCTAAAATAGAGACCAACCACTTCACAATCGTAACAACCCAAGAGAGCCCTTCTCTAACGCACGGTGCCTGTTAACTCTTGACGGATACTTCAACCACCTAACTGAATTTTTCCTCCAATAACCTAGGGACAACCCCTACAACTGTGCGCACTACCACTCATTACTTAGGGCCCACCTCTAATACCCTGCACTCCACCTCTAGCTGGTGGCACTGGAACCCTTGAAGATAAAGCTTGCTTACTATATTGACTGGAAGGTGGGGTCGTGGGGCAATCCCTAACAGAGTACCCACGCTCACTGCACTGAACACAAACTCCATTGAATGAAGTAAGTCAGAAAGCCCTCTATGAGCCTGACCGCCCACCACGTCCCACATACCCTGAATGCAAACCACGGGAACCCCGACCTGCACCATGTCTGCTCTGCTCAAAATGCTCTGTAAAACCACCCTCTGGAACCCATGGAGCAACTTAAACTTGTATGTTAGATAAGAAGCAATAGAACCGAGATCTAATAGAGAAGCCCCTTAATAGAGTCTAAGAACCTCGAAAACTATCCTGATAGCGATGCTTCTTACTACTACCTTCATATGCCTCACGACATAAACCCTCAATAGCCCAAGCATGATCAACTACCTGAAGAAAGGTCATCCCAACTATAACCAGGTGCTCTGCTGCCAAACTGAGAGGTGAAATCAAACCTCCAACAAAGATTTGAACCCTATCAAACTCTGTAGGCACAGTCCTAGTAGTACATCTAACCAACTCGTGAAATCTCACCTCATACTCCAATACCAACATACAACCCTGCTAAATAACTAGAAGCTCAACCCTAACTGAAGCACCACTCAAAGAACCATGTACTGCCCAACCCTGAGGTATTGAAACACCTACCGGGGGACTCGAAGTCCTCACCATGGTGTTCTAAAGAACTAGGGTAGCATGAAATCCTACTGGAGGCTATGCTGGCCCTATACCACTTATCTGATGTGATAAACTCTTACCCTAAAATCTTGGCACTGACAGAAGCATTGAAGCAACATGCACAGAAGCCTCGACACCTCCCTTTGTGGCACTCGTCTTAGGCATCTGAGAGTGAATGGAGCAACCAAAGTTTAGAAGTCAATAGAGCCAAGAACGCTCGATAAGGAGCCAAGAAGATGGAACTTTTTCTAACAATTACTTGTATCCTCCCGCAGATAGGATATAGATATCATTGTACCAATTCGCGAGACTCTACGTAGAGACTTGCTTTTGTACCACCACATTGGTGAACCTAGAGCTTTGATACCAAGCTATCATGGTCCAATTTCTCAGGTCATGATGGAACCTATAACCGCTAGTAGGAAAACCAATTCATGTAACCTAAAACGATTAGTAATAGGCTACCACCTAACCAATATACATAATATAAGCAAAAATAAGTGGAGGAAGATATAAAGTAAAGACAACGAAGAAGCAACAACCCGAAATATAAGTACAAACGAGGAAACTACATCAACCCCAAGACTTGGTATCAGTAGTACAAGAGCTTCTAATAGAATACAAGTGCTAGAATTAACAAGACAGAATATACAACTATCTTCGAATAAATAAAGAGTATGTCACAACCCAACCTACCGGGTCGTGCGGGCACTTGCTCTAATCACCTAGATAGACGAACCCTTACCACCCGTCCAACATGTAACATGCGGAATTAAAGTAAACCTTTAAATTAAGCCACCTTTACAAATCCTCTTCAGAAATAGAATACATAAGAAATTGTGGAAAAACCTTTACAATATTTAAATCCCTCTATAGGATCTAGTCTAAACAGGTACAAGAGCTTCTACAATAAATACCTCCCTATGATCTAGTCTAAACAGGTACAAGAGCTTCTACAAGTTGACACAAGAGATAAAAGCCCCAACTTCTGCCATGGAATCGAATACAGAAGTTGTTGGAGACCCTCAGCACTGTGAACCGATGAAACATCACCATCCTGCAACCAGACTATACCAAAAAGGTATAGCAAGAGTAGAGTAAGTACAAAAACACATACTGGTAGGCATCATCGGTTGACCCGAATCCATTCCTACCATCATATAAGAAAAACAGGGAAAGACATGAAATAAACATTATAGCTCCCTCCTTCACCTTTAACCTTGACCCTGACATCTAGGACTTCCCAAGTCACCTTGACACGTAGATTTCCCAAGTCGCATTTAACCTTTACGTCAGTCAACTACCTTGACTACATATTCAGACTTGACCCGGCTAGCTGCCCAACCAAAACCGCTATTATACCCACGTATTACATACCTTTTTCCAGCACTTTCCTGGACCTCTAGGACAGCTTTACCACCTGGTTATATAACCAATAACCATTCCCAAACTCTCCATCTACCTCTATATTTACCAATCACACGCAATTCACCTAGCAACCATTGACGCATTCAATGACAACAATATAGTTATATCTAAATCCCTTTCTCATCCCAAAACACGAACCCTCCAAGGATTCTCTAACCATACCTAAGTGTTCAACAGGCTACCCGGTCTACCCCAAGACCCATCCTTATGCTTATTAATGCAATTAATCCTTGACCGTCATTAGTACACTTAATGACAATAAAACATGAATTCATAACCTCTTTTACATAGTCAGGACCTACCCGGATCCCCCTAACACATCTAGGTGTTAAACATGATAACTCGGTCTACACCAAGACCAACTCATAACATGATGCAACAATCCGGCCTACACTAAGACCAACTAATAGCATGATACAACAACCCGGACTACACCAAGACCAAACTAATAACATGATATAACAACCCAGCCTACACCAAGACCGAACTAATAACATGATATAACTGAATTCCCGATCACTCAAGGACCACTATTGGACATCATGATTCAATAAAAATAGCCTGGTCCACTCACAAAAAAAATACCAAGTATCACATTCAGTAAAAGAACCCGGTCCATTCACAGAACCAATATCAACAATTGCAATAAAATAGTCAATGAAACAATGCAACATGAATTAAATTAAACCCGTACCAGGCCTGGTAACTGTGCCAATCGAATGTTATACCCGTACCAGGTGTGGTACCCGTGCCAACCATGTGTTATAACCGTACAAAGAACGGTACCCGAGCCAACCGAATGTCAACAAACCACAGTCAATATATGAACACACACAACTTGTAAAACCAACAAGTAAAATCGTTCATTCACAGACTGTAAACAGGAACCTAGAAATTCCACACAATTTTCCTAAGACATGTAATGCATACAATCACTTAGACATGAGTACATGAATATACACATTCACAGAAAATCATAAGCCATCACCTACACCATTTCCAGGTAACCGGTGAACCGTTAAATCCCGTCTGAAGACTATTCCCCAGTTCCCTCTTTTTATAACATGTAACTAGCGATTTCCCTTTTTAGATAAACACACAAGCATGCGACATGCTTCCCTTTTCTAACCTTAGACAGACCTCCGCTAATCCTCAAGAAATTAACATTCCTGAAACCCCACCTAGTAGCTTCATATTGCCGCTTTCCGTGCTCCTAAGCACTTCCCCGATTCCCTGAACCCTCCTGACACACTAGTCCCTCAACCCATCATTTTATCACAACAATATGAATAAGTTGAACACATAATACCATTCACAAGACCAGCCATTCCGTAAATCCTAGAAACTACACAACCAATCCCGAATCCGCCAGACTCCATGCCCGGAGGTGTAAAACATGGTCTCTCCATTTCTACTATACAACAAGTACGGAAAGTAAACAGGTATAACTACTCATGAAAATCTAGCCTACCTTGGCGCCAAGTAGGTGCAATCGTTAATTTCTAGCTCCATGGAGGCATTCCTAGCGGTCATGCAGGCTCGGATCCGTGGTTTCACATCCTTTTTACCAGAATTCCTCTCTCGTTCTTGGTCTAAAAATAACACACAGTACATACAATTAACACACAAGGCTTGCACATTACTCGGACTATACCAAATCTCAAAACCCCAGGCCATCCATGATCATCCCACCTTTTTCCCGGTCATTCCACCATGAAATCTCCTAGTTCTATCATTTTTACGGATTAAACAAAGAATTTAACAACCTATGATCATAATAACATACTATTAAGAATACCCAAGAACATACATGCTTGGAATCCCCTTCTTTCCCAAAATTCCACCATCCCTAGGTCATTCCAACCCTTCCCCAATTTCCCTCGTAGCAATTCTAATGCATAGGAAATGTGTTATAGAGTTTGGGGAATGAAAGCCTTACCTTAGTGAAGATTTTTTATGGAAGAATGAGGAAAAACGTCTAGAATCGCCTAGCCCTTCTCCCAAAACGAACTTGTGAAAAAGTAATGTTTTGGGGAATGTTTCTGCATTAAAACCTTGTCAGCCCGTTATAGCGGTCCCTACTATAGTGGTCCCGCTATAGCGGTCGGCTGCCGCTATAGCGGTCTTAAGCAGGTTGACCGCCTTTTGACTGCCATTATAGCGGTAATTTCCACCGCTATAGAAGTGGTCGCTAACGCGTGTGGTCGCGCTCATCACGGACAAAATATCCAGAAATTTGCCAGTTTTGGCCATTTCACAACACACTTGCTTCTCCCGATGACCTAAAGAAACCCATTTACGTCAAACGCGATTCCAGAAGTTCTACTTACCCAAATTCAATTTCGAAAAGTCCCCCAACCTCCTCTATGTCTTAGCTACGCGGAAAATTAGATTAACCCAAGACACTTAGTCAAATCCAGACTCGAATTTCACTAGACTCCACCTTGCTCCCCCACCCCTAACTATGGGGGAAGTCACACTTTATCTTCCTGCCTTGACCTAGGCCTCACATCGATCGTTCTGTCCACTGAACTCATCAATCAACCTTGACCTTGGCTCTCCTCTCTTTCCCTTACGTATCTAGTTCTATAGCTTAACCCTTTATGATTTTAGGGCAGAACTAGTAATAAAGGAAAAGTCTTAGCCTAACAGTCTATTCGTGGAAGTAAATTATCCAAAAAGTCTCGTTACTAGACCAAACATCCTGTCATCGCTTTCAGATACAAGGAAGTTGGACTAGTTATTAGACAAACTATCTCACTCTATCTCTCTCAAACCAAGCCAAAGGAGCATATCTAGTTGAAAGACTCTCATTGTTATTTAGAATGGGAAGATCTTTCAGTTCGTAAAAGCTTAAGCTTCAAAAACTAGCCGAGGCTAGCCTAGCCAAGAAATTCAAACTCCCAAACCCAGAGTTTTCTAACTCTAACACATGGCACGATTGGACTACCCATAACGACAGACCCAATCATTACAACAGATACCAATTTACCCATCGTTCATCCCCGAATGATCTCTACAGTGGAGGGAGAGAACAACCCCATCCCTCAATCTTATTGCTCTACCATGACATCATAAATATAACCTTACGCAAACCACCAAAACTTTCGAATCCCTTGGTATACCCAATTCAACAATAATTTAATTCACTCCCACTCTGTCAAGGAATCCCTTCCTTCAAGCTACACAAGGAAACTAGATTACCCATTCCCGAGTGCCCAAGAAATCCAGGGCCTCATCGAAACACCGGAGAAAAATAAACTCACCTAATGAACAAATTAGCTTTTCCCCGCCAAAGGGGGCTAGATCCCACCATGGTGATCCCCTTTCGACTATGCCTGGAGTTTTGCTAGCCTGAACACCATTCCTAAAGCTTCCTACGGTGTACTATGCCCCTCACATATAATAGTATCACCTTATTCCTATCAACACTATGCCCCGAGATACCATATATCTCTAAATCAAGTAACAACAAAGATTCCATTGGAACTCATCCTAGCTTGAAGTTTTGGCGACTCCCGTTCTAGGGGAAAAGTCTATCCGAGTACTTACACCCCAACCAATGCTATGGCAAGAACACCCTCACCACTAATGATCATTAATACTAACACAAGTCAATAATCGCCCTCACAATACAAGCCCATGAGGAGTGTCCCACACTACTCAGTCAAGCATGGGTCATTTATCAAATTCTACATGAGTGACTATTCACACCGATGGTCAATCATAATTTTATCAACATCCCAGGCTACCATATCTACCCGTTCATTTTTATCGTACATGGGTGCTAAATTCTGATCAAATACCTTATATGCATACTATATTAGCTATCTGGATGTTTTCCTTGCTTTACATAGAAACTCATAATGTAACCATTGCCTTTAGATTCCCCGAGAATGAAATGAAAACAAGGGAAAGCAGGGCAGGCACTCTGCCCCGCGCCCTTCCGTTGTGGAAGTAAAAATCCCGCTATAACGGGATCGCCGTAGCGGTCTAGTCTCGCTATGGCGATCCCGATAGTAACAGCCTAGAAATTCAAAATTTCCAGCAAGTGTATCCTTCCCCTTCCCCGATTACCATTGTCTAGTCCTGTAAATCCCGCCATGGTCTTAAACCACCCTTAGGACCATTCCTGGCATCAAACGCATCACAATTCAGCATAAAATATTATCAATCACAAAGACTTAACACTAGACAATTGTTCCAAACAATATCTTCCCGCCATTACACACTAATGACTCCTTTGTTCCCATGGTTCCCAACCAAGTCCCGACTGTCTTGAAATCGAAGCTTCCCTACAGTCGTAAATTCTTTTTCCCTCACCATCTTAACCAATGATGAGTCCTTTCTCGAAAGTAATATTAAATTTTACTCTGCACACATAGTATTTTATCACCAACCAAATCATACCAATTCAATTGATGACTACCTTTAGACCCACAATTTCACAGTAAGGCAACCAATCACATACCAATCAAGAAATCATACAAGCATTGTAACATATGAACAATTCGGTTTCAGAATATAATGAAATCAAGTCAGGTAATTTACTCTCTATTCGTCCCATGGATGACCATTAGATGATCATCCAAGTCTTACCATAGCTCCCGCTATTAAGCAATAATAGCTCTTGTCCATGGTACTTATTCAAATACCAACCACTTGAAACCTGAGTTCCCACAAGTATATATATCATTTTACCTTATCATTTTTACTAATGATAAGACCCTGCCCCGCATTTAGCATACTGTTTTCCACTTGAATTACAAAACAAGAACTCCTTCAATTATTAATACATAACAAAGTTAAGACTCCTTTCCAACCATAAATTTCAAAGTAACTCAAGTAACTACACACCACACAATCGCGGTCATTCAAATAATGTAATGCATGCAATCACAAGTCTCAAGCTCTAACACTAAATAAAACCAGTTTCATCACCTTTCATTTACTTCATGGATGACCGTTATCCAATTAATCCATCCTTTACATAGCCTCCTAGGCAAGATACCAATTGGAACCTTCCCGGTTCCAATTTCCCTTGTTTGTTTGTCGTACCCGGAGTGCAATGACATCCTTCACCTTGTTGAGATATCAATTGGAATCAAGAGATACCAATTGGAATCAACCCATACAAGCAGGTAACGAAACCGCATGAAAAGGAATGAAAGAAGAGAAGTGTTTTCTAGAATGCTTCATAGCTTCCCTAGGATTAGATGTGGACGTCTACACACCAATCTGCGGGACTCTATTCGACATTTTGCTCTTGTACTGGGAGACCGGTAACTTAGGCTCTGATAACATTTGTCATAACCTAACCTACTGGGTCATGCGGGCACCTACTCTAATCACCTAGATAGACGAACCCTTACCACCCGTCCAACAGGTCACATACGGAATTAAAGTAGACCTTTAAATTAAGCCACCTTTACAAATGCTATTCAGAAATAGGCTACATAAGAAATTGCAGAAAAACCTTTACAATATTTAAATCTCTCCCTAGGATCTAGTCTAAACAGGTATAAGAGCTTCTACAAGGTGACACAAGAGATAAAATACCCAAAATTCTTCCATGGAATCAAAGACAGAAGTTGCTGGAGACCCTCATCGCCGTGAACCTATAAAACATCACCAACCTGCAACCAGACTATACCAAAAAGGTATAGCAAGAGTAGAGTCAGTACAAACACACATACTGGTAGGTATCATCGGTCGACCTGAATCTATTCCTACCATCATATAAGAAAAACAGGGAAAGACATGAAATAAACATTATAGCTCCCTCTTTCACCTTTAACCTTGACCCTGACATCTAGGACTTCACAAGTCACCTTTACATGTAGACTTCCTAAGTCACATTTAACCTTTACCCAAGTCAACTACCTTGACTAAATATTTAGACTTCACCCGGCTAGCTACCCAACCAAAACCACTATTATACCCAAGTATTACCTACTATTTTCCAGCACTTTCCCGGACCTCTAAGACAACTTTACCATCTAGTTGTATTAACCAATAACCACACCCAGACTATCCGTTTTACTCTATATTTACCAATCACATGCAACTCACCTAGCAACCATTGACACCTTCAATGACAACAATAGAGTTATATCTAAATCCCTTTCTCATCCCAAAACCCGGACCCTCCAAGGATCCTCTAACAATACCTAAGTGTTCAACACGCTACCCGGTCTACCCCAAGACCCATCCTTATGCTTATTAACGCAATTAATCCTTGACCATTATTAGTACACTTAATGACAATTAAACATGAACTCATAACCTCTTTTACAAAATCTGGACCCACTCGGATCCCCCTAACACATCTATGTGTTAAACATGACAACTTGGTCTACACAAATACCAACTCATAACATGATACAACAACCCGGCCTACACCAAGACCCACTAATAGCATAATGCAACAACCCAACTTACACCAAGACCAAACTAATAACATGATATAACAACCCGACCTACGCCAAGATCGAACTAATAACATGATATAACAGAATTCTCGGTCACTCAAGGACCATCATTGGACATCACGATTCAATAAAAACCACCCGTTCTACACACGAAACCAACACCAAGTATCACATTCAGTAAAACAACCCAGTCCACTCACGGAACCAATATCAACTAATGCAATACAATAGTCAATGAAATAATACAAGATGCAATAAAGTAAACCCATACCAGGCGTGGTACCCGTGCCTACCATGTGTTATACCCGTACCAGGCGTGGTACCCAAGCCAACCAAATGTCAACAAACCAAAGTCAATATATGAACACACACAACTTGTAAAACTAACAAGTAAAACCGTTCAATCACAGACTGTAAACAGGAACCTAGACATTCCACACAATTTCCCTAAGCCATGTAATGTACACAATCACTTAGACATGAGTACATGAATATACACATTCACAAAAAATCATAAGTCATCACATATCCCATTTCCAGGTAACCGGTGAACCGATAAATCCCGTCCGAAAACTATTTCTTGGTTCACCCTTTTTATTATAACATGTAACTAGCGATTTCCCTTTTTTGATAAACAAACAAGCATGCGACATGCTTCCCTTTTCTAACCTTATCCAGACCACGGCTAAGCCTCAAGCAATAAACATTTATGAAACCCCACCTAGGAGGTTCTTATTCCCGCTTCTCGTGCTCCCAAGCACTTCCTCAGTTCCCCGAACCTTCCCAACATGCTAGTTCCTCAACCCATCATTTTATCATGACAATATGAATAAGTTGAACACGTAATACCATTCACAAGACCAGCCATTCCGTACATCCTAGAAACAATACAACCAATCCCGAATCTGCCAGACTCCGTGCCCAGAGGCCTAAAACATGGTTTCTCCGTTTCTACTATACAACAAGTACAAAAAGTAAACAAGTATAACTACTCATGAAAACCTAGCCTACCTGGGTGCCAAGCAGCTATAACCGTGCATTTCTAGCTCCGTGTAGGCATTCCTGGTGGTCTTTCAGTATCGTATCTGTGTTTTTGCGTCCTTTTTACTAAAATTCCTCTCTCATTCTTGGTCTAAAAATAGCACACAGAACATACAATTAACACATAAAGCCTGCACATTAACCGAACTATACCAAATCCCAAAACCCTAGGCCACCCATGATCATCCCACCCTTTTCCCAGGCTTTCCACTGTTAAATCTCCTAGTTCTATCATTTTTACGGATAAAACAGAGAATTTAACAACCTATGATCATAATAACATATGATTAACAATACCCAAGAACATACATGCTTGGAATCCCCTTCTTTCCCCAAATTACACCATCCCTAGGTCATTCCAACCGTTCCCTAATTCCCTCCTAGCAATTCTACCGCATAGGAAACATATTACAGAGTTTGGGGAATGAAAGCCTTACCTCAGGGAAGACTTTTGACGGAATAATGAGGAAAAATGCCTGGAATCACCAAGCCCTTCTCCCAAAACAAACTTGTGAAAAACTGATGTTTTGGGGAATGTTTCTGCATTAAAAGCCTATCAGCCCACTATAGCGGTCCACGCTCCGCTATAGTGGTCCTGCTATAGTGGTCGGCAGTCGTTATAGTAGTTCCCGCTCTACTATAGCGGTTGACTATTGCTATAGCAGTCTTAAGCTGGTTGACCGCCCTTTAACCGCCGCTACAATGCTAATTTCCACTTCAATCATGCGTGGTCGCACTCCTCACAGACAAAATGTCTGAAAATCTACCAGTTTTGGCCATTTCATAACACACTTGCTTCTCCTGACGACCTGAAGCAACCCTTTCATATCAAAAGCGATTCAGGGAGTTCTACTTACCCAAATTCGATTTCAAAAAGTCCCCCATCCTCCTCTATGTCTTGGCTACGCGGATAACTAGCTTAACCCAAGACACATATTCCAATCCATAACCGGATATATTTAGACTCCAACTCGCTCCAAAACTAGCCGAGGCTAGCCTAGCCCAGAAATTCAAACTCCCAAACCCGGAGTTTTCTAACTCTAACACTTGACATGATTGGACTACCTGTAACGACGGACCCAGTCGTTACAGAGTAACACTGCCAATAGATTAGATATGGTCAAGCCTCAGTCGGCAGGTGCTCACCCTAGTATCGAGTATCAAAAAGTTGCATGAGTCTCCAAGCGATTAACAGCGAAAGCTCACACTAATATCTGCACCAGAAAGATGCAGAAATGTAGTATGAGCACTAATTGCTAAGCATAGGATACCCATTATGCATCATTGGCTGACTGAGCGCATATAAAATATAAAAATAGTAATAAGCAGATAGCAAAGAAGCAGTCAAAGAAGCAATAGAGAAAGCACATGAAAACTAGCATGGATAGAATTCAATAAGAATACAACCATACTATGCTAACCACAAAAGATATATATACCATAGAACACAGGTGAAGGTAAGAAAAATGCACCTGCAGTCCTTGCAACAACAATATATAAGAGAGAGTTGAGAAAATATCGATATACCGGTAACCTCAAGTAAAAAAGGAAATGAAGAAAAAACAAGCCAATATATTCAGGCTAGAAGTAATACACTAACATAATCATGCTTAAAACACCATTCAAAATAAGAGAAACAGATAACCACCTCCCAATTTCAAACCTAGGATGGAATAAACTACGCCACAAGGAACCAAAAGCCACTACTCAGAACCACAATAAAGGATAAAACTCACAAGATCACAAATGCCCAGAAGACCATATAAACAGTGGCTCAAATTAATAAGGGACCCATAAATCCATCAATCATAAAAAATACCCAACAATTGGAGACTTAATAGGCTAAAACTCACTAAATCACCAAGTACCGAAGGCCAACAAGCTCTATGACACGATATAAGCAATAATATCTACCTACAGTCGCATCGCCTCCCCATAAAATCGAGGAACACAATCAAGTAAAAACATACCCTCTGGCATCACATACTACCAGAGCGTATACTGAGCAAACAACAAGCAAGGATGGAATCTGAATGACATATACATGATGATGATGGTGGAACCGTATGATCGTAACCTATAGGTTACCCCCTCCAGTACCTAAAAGGCCTAATAGAGGCAGGATCTATGGAAGGGCATGACCCGTATACCTCAACTACGTCGTATACCCCTCCTTCGGCACACCCAGCTCACAGCTATTAGTCCTAGAATGACAAGGTCCATGGAAGTCCACGTCCATATACTAACACGAATCTCAAAGTATTGCTCAATATTTGAAACCTCACAGTACATGCCCGGATTCGATCCGAGTCTAAATCAGTAGTATTAATTTGAAAACCCCAACAAGGGTCCCTGAACTGTATCCGGGTCTAAATCAGTAATCAAGTCTCAATAACCCTTATAAACGGTGCCCAGAGCGTATCGGGGTCTAAAATCATAGTAAAACATGTCTAGCTCCTAGCCTCACTGAGTCTAGCATCAGTGTGAAAACTAGTGATAAAACCATCGTAACATCCTCTCTATTCCAAGAGGTTTCATAAATCATTTCCAAATTCCATTTTTAAAAACATTTGTACTTAAAAGGGGTCCCTCGGGCCATGTAATGTTTTAAAAAATGATTATAGTAGGCCCGAAGCCAAAATAGTAGTAAAATATGTAGAAAATCTTCTTGCATGAATGATATGCTTGCAAACAAATAAGTTAGCCCAACGGCTCACAAACATTCCTATCGGCCCTGCACAGGCACAATCGGTTCTACCCCACAGATAACAAGCCTAAAGTAAGATCACAATGTCTGGGACATGCGGACATTCGCAATATCCCATCGTCTATGGTTCAAAGGCATAAACAAAGGCCACATAGGGACACAAGAGTAATATTACAATACTATAATGAATACTACAAATAACGCATAAAATAAACGGACGGAAGAGGCGGATGATAACGCTCAAATGTAGTCTCCAATTAGGAGGTATCAACCATCATTAAGAAAAACAAATATATAATTCCCAACATATGTCAGGGTCAAACCTAAAGAGAACAATATAATTGTAATCGAGCTAATAAAGAATCTAAGAAACTTATTGAAGTTCAATTAACAAAAGAAAAGATATCGAAAAGAGGGGTTTTAGACAAAACTAAAAGATAAAAGAAAATCAAATAAAAAATAAGTTTTGATCAATGGCTTTCACGTTACCAAGAGGGCGATTGTGGTTGCAGTCACCAAGCAAGGACAATAAGGGAGAATTGGGAATGGGAATTCAATTCACAAGACATGCACCCTATTAACACATGGGTAGTCTTGGCTAAGGGTATGCCTAATCGTCATACGACCAATCGAGCATATATCTCGTGTATTCTCTCGAATCACCATGAGTGAGTAATAACCATATAATTCAACTTGGGTGAGTTGACTATTTCTA
The DNA here is from genome assembly GCA_003996215.1 of Jaltomata sinuosa. Classification (NCBI taxonomy): domain Eukaryota; kingdom Viridiplantae; phylum Streptophyta; class Magnoliopsida; order Solanales; family Solanaceae; genus Jaltomata; species Jaltomata sinuosa. The sequence continues at coordinate 395,357 of QJPP01007585.1, read as the reverse complement.
GCTCCAACCCTTAGATGGGGGTTTCTGGAAAATTGAGTTATTTCTAGCCTCAATCTAGAATGTAATCCAAAAGCCCCACTATTGAACATTTAAGAATTTAAGGAAATCCTTTCTCAAGAAAAAACCCAAATTAGTATGTTAAGTCAATGTTTGCAACCATTAACCATAAATTCAAGCATGGAGGATTCAAAAGACCCAAATAATCAAGCAAATGCAAAATCTAGATAAGAATTGAACACCCAAACAAGTATTATCTCTAATACAAAACCCAAATCTTAATTCAACAATTACACCAACAACATAGCAATTAAGAACAAGAGTTGAAGAAAGGAAACTAAAGAATTAACAATATAGAGCATCCAAATCTTCAATCCTATGGTTTTAGATGATGAACTTTTTCTCCAAGCTTTGTCAAACGTTTAGAATAGCCAATGATAGGTTCCCAATTGGCTGAGAAGAGTTTTATGTGAATTGGGGTTTCTAAAAATGGGAATTTCCAAATCTGTCCTGCAGCTGCCGACGTCTTCATCACGGTCGTGTGCATGTGCCTCATTATTGCAAGGTTCTATGACTTTCTTCCTCGCAGTCATGTTTCCTTAACCTCGCCATCACTTAGCTTTAACTTCTTCCTCGATGCGGTTTCATGGCTTCACTTCACAGGTGATTGGCTTTAACTCTTTCCTGTGCATCGCGGTCCATGTGACCTTACTCTCGCGGTCACGATGAGAAACTTTTCCCTTTTATCTACATTTTGACTTGTTTTCATTCAAATCTTTCCCAAACACTTCTAGACACAAAAACCTATAATCTAGAAGTAATTCGTGTCAATTGCACTATTTATCCACTTCATTCTAGCAAAAGCATAAGCTTAAAAGGTAAAAAAGTAGGTAGAATACTAACTTATCAAACTCCCAAATGTGAACTATTGCTTGTCCTCAAGAAACTAAAAATTCTAACTCAAGAGGCACACCACACAAGTGCGAAGACAATACCATAAGCCAAGGAAAACCCATTTTAAGCACCAAATATGACTTCGGTTGGTACTAATGATTAGTCAATCACATGACAATTTAGTCTAAACATTCCCCTATATTCAAAATACAATTCAAGGATGCAATTGATATTAAGAACAACCAAGTGACAACAACCAGTCCTCATGACGTGACTCAAAAACACGAGCTTACCATAACATTCTCAATTGACCCATTTTTCAGTGTTTATCAATGTCACCAACTATCCTAATTTGTATGCCCTCACAAGAACGAAAGTCCCAAAAATACATTATGTACAAAGATAATCACAAGGGATAAATACAAACACTCACACTCATAAGGAATTTCAAGTACCAACAAGTATCAACCATAGGCTTGCCTTTAGTTTCGCTCGCCACTAGTTCAAGAACCATCGATTGGGGATATCAAAGAGCTTTTCTAAGATTGTAATGTAGGCTCGGGGAAGGGTAGGATGTGCATTTGGATTCAAGTGGCTACATCCTCCTTGAACTCTACACAACTTTTTCAATTCAAAACCAAGGCCATTTCGTTCATTTTCATTCCACATAGGGCACCATTTAACTTCTTTTTATTTGAAGCCCCAATTCTTATCATTTTCTTCACCTTAGAGTATTTTCTTTCTTTCCTTTCCTCTTTGCTTTTATTTTCAAACATCTTTCTTCTTTTTGGCAATTATTTTTATGAAACAAACCAAGATAAGCTCAATTAGCACTCCTCCAAGATACCTATTATCAACCCCCAAACTTAGGCTTTTAGCATCGATTTCACACTTATGGAGTTCAAGGAGGGACGGGTTCAAGAGAGGGATTCATTGTCAAAATGGTTCAAGACTTGTACCGAGGTTGCCAAAGAAGAGGTATTAGGCTCAATAGGGGTGACTAATGATTCAATTTAGGTGCAATGGTGGCTTTTAAGGGTAAGTAGGCTTCAATAGAAGGCCTAATATCATTTCTCCAACCAAGAGTAATCAAGACTAGCATTAAGGACTAACCGGGCAAGTTCTAATTTACAAAAGCAAGTATAAGAATTATTCACTAAATCTCACAACACATGGCATGCGAATTATTCAACAAGTATTCAACAAGTTCTAGTTTATAGAAGCAAGTATAAGAATTATTTACTTTAACATTATCATCACCACTAGTGCCCTAAGAGTCACAAAAAGATCAAATGGGTTGTCAAAAACTTCATTCTTTGCCATGCACTTTTCACAAAAAAATTCGGAGGGGTATGCCTATTTCACTTAGTATGCAAGACTACTTCATTAGTACTAAACAAGTCAATCGCAACCAAAACCTCAAAAGATGACGATTTTCCCTTAAGAATGATGTCACTCAGTCTATCATTGGGCCATTCATCTATCTAAATCAGTATTGGCTACAAAAGGTTTATCAACACAACCATCATACTACACTGGCACATGCGATTTGCACATGTCAAAGTGTGGGTCACACATGCAATGCATAGGCCAAATATTGGGCAGGTGCAAAGCTCATGAAGTTCGCACGTTGACATGTGGGATATAAAATTCCCAGATCAGACAAGTTCTATCTAGCCTAATGGGTACTCAGACTTCCCCTAGCCCAAAAGAACCAACACATCAACTAAAAAATAAACTAAATAAGCTAAAAATGAAGAAAACAAAAGAACTAAACCATCAAGTTTTCCACAACCTGACGAGGGCACAATAACATCAAAAATAAACAACACAAGCCTGGCAAGGGCACAATAATATCCAAAATGATAAAACAAGCCCGACGAGGGAACAACGATATCCAATAGTAAAGCAAGCTAAGCTAGATAGAGTGCGGTATAACACACCACCCCCAAATAAGATAAGGCAGTGCCCTCAATGCATCAAAATAAGATAAAAGTTTGAGGGGGCTCCCTGAGATGTCTCAATCTTAACAGGAGGAAGAGGGGAACTCAAGTTTCTCCTAATCCTTATTGTCATCCTCCTCCGGTGTTCCTGATCCACAAAAAGACTTCAATCTATCCATTATCTTGTTTAAGAAATTGATTTTCTTGTGCTTGCTAAACTTCCTTTGTCGCTTTTCAACCTTTCCTTGCCTATGGCTCATGTGCTCCAATCAGGTGTTCATTACATTCAACCTCCCATTGATCAACTTTTGCTCAGTGGCCACTTTTGGTAGGGATGATTAAGACTCAGATCCTGATGGTATGTCAGCTCCAGTGGAGCTAGTAGGGAGTCCATCCAACAACTGTTGAACATGTGCATCAACCCCCTGAATCTGACTAGAGAGATAACGCATAATCTAAGTCCCGGACTGTAGTGGTCCCATAGGGTGGGATGACCCAGATGAAACTGTGGAAGAGCCAATGGACTCAGTAGAAGACTCAGGGAACTGCCCGAAGGATGGAGAAGATATATCAATTTTCCTCTTTTTAAGCTTTGCTTCTAGGGCCCTTTTCAACAATTGATGGATCAAGATTTTTGGCTCCTTATCAATGTCAGTCGGGTGTTTCAACACCCCAGCATCATAGAACACCTGCGTAACCACTGAAGGAAACAACTGGCTTTTCAACCTCCCCATAGCAACCTCTTCCATTTAGTTTACTATATGGACCCCAAGATTCCCATCCAACCAATCCATGAGTGTCGTAATCATCAAGGCTTGGTACGGGGTCACATCAGTGTCATGCGAGGATGGTATGATCCTTGCACAAATAATAAAGAGCCATAACTTGGCTTCTGCAATGAACTCATGTGAGTCTACCCCTTTTTTCGAAGTAAACCAATTTGGTGTCACTCTGTCGTGCAACTTTTCAACCAACCATTGGTGTCCTTCTTCTTTTGATCATGCCATATAGACCTCATTATCCGTATCCGAAAGGTTTTATAGTGCATTGATGATCTCGGGTTTGAAACTCACTTTGACACCCCAAATTGTAGTGACCAATGGGCCCTTAAAGTCGGTAGTCAAAGCATTGGCATAAAACCCTATGACCACTGTGTGATTTGACTTGATAGGTGGGGGAGCAAATCAAATCCACCTATGCTCCACCAATCTCTTATAGAATTTTGGCATTTTCTTGTTAACTTTATCCATGTTGATTTCTTAATCCCTAACAAAGGGCTTGGACAAGAGCTCGTCATATCGACGCTCACCTGATGCTGATAGGAATCTATCCTCATCATAGTTCTCCTCCATTTCCACCTCTAGAACTGTCACGACCCAACCTGTTGTGAGTGGCACCCACCCAACCCCTGGATGAGCGAACCAATAGAGTTCCACCCTTGCATAGACTAACAACCTAAAACAAGTAAGCATGAAAGTAAACTATCCATGAAAATAAGATCAACTACACAAAAACTTATCATAATTAATTATCTGTAGAAAATCCCACCTAGGAACTGAAAGTCATAGTACCAAACATCAATACCAAATCTAGAGTATGGGGCTGCAACCCCAAATAAAATAAGAAATAGTTTTTAAGTACGAACAAATGGACTAAAACTCTAATGATAATCCCAAGGTAGCTCGAATCGACAACTCACCCTTGAAGATCGGAAACATCGGTGCTAAATCTAAGGTCTCGTTTCAGCCGCTGGAAGATTTCCTGTACTTACCAAAAGAAAGACAAGTGCAGTATCAGTACACCACCCTTGTGTACTAGTAGGATCATTAGCCAGTATTCAAGAAAACAGTATATAAATAGTACGCTAAATCCAGTAACAAGTATGGCAAACATGCAACAAATATCACAGGCATCTCTAGACTATAGGTCTCTACCTAGCTTGTTACCGCATGAATCCATCTCTAACTGTTCTATTCCACTAATAAGAAACCATAACCACACCTTATAGTCTAGCCCAGACCCACCCTGGAATCCCCTCTAGACAATACCGCAAGTACTGATTTACCCAGCCTAAACCAAGACCAACTCAACAGTTATACAACAGTTCTCGGCCACTCAAGCACCACCAATCAATAACACTTTTCAATAACAACCCAGTCCACTCACGGAACAAATATTAAGTATCACATTAAGTAAAATAACCCGGTCCACACACGGACCAATAACAATCAATGTAATACAAAAATCACCATGCAATATCTAATAAAGTAAACTCGTACCAGGGGTGATTCCCGTGCCAACCGAATGTTATACCTGTACTAGGCATGGTACCCATGACAACCATGTGTTATACCTGTACCAAGTATGGTACCCGAGCCAACTGAATGTCAACAACCACAGTTAATATGTGAACACACACAACTTGTAAAGCCAACAAGTAAACACCATTCAAACATAGACTGTAAACCAAACTTAGACATTCCACACAATTCCCCTAAGCAATGTAATGCACACAATTACTTAGACAACGAATACAATGAATATACACATTCGCAGAAATATGAAAGCCATCACCTACCTCAAAATGATCCAAGCTCTATTTAACCCGAGCTTTCCCGTGTTCCGAATTCCTCTCGCGTTCTTGGTCTAAAAATAACACATAATACATACAATTAACATACAGGCCTGTACATTACCTGGATTATTACAAATCCCCAAACCCCAGTCCACCCATGATCATTCCACCCTTTTTTTCGGGCTTTCCACCATTAATTCTCCTAGTCTTATCATTTTTTATGAATAAAACAGGAAATTAAACAACGTATGATCATTTTAATGTTCTTAAATCAACAGCCAAGAACATACATGTTTGGAACCCCCTTCTTCCACGAATTACATCATCCCTAGGTCATTGCAACCTTTCCCCAATTTCCCTCCTAGCAATTCTACCACATAGGAAACGTATTACAAAGTTTGGGGAACAAAAACCTTACCTTAGGAACAATTATTGGCGGAGGAATGAAGAAAATCGCCTGAAATCGCCCAGCCCTTCTCCAACACAAACTTGTGAAAACTGAATATTTTGAGAGCTGTTTCTGCATTAAAAACCCATCGGCCCGCTATAGCGGTCCCCGCTCTGCTATAGCGGTCCCCGCTCTGCTATAGCGGTCAGCTACCGCTATAGCGGTCTTAAGTGAGTTGACCGCCCCTATTGTGGTAATTTCCACCACTATAGCGATGACCTCTATCGTGCCTGACAGTGCTCGTCACATACAACATGTCCAGAAATCTGCTAGTTTTGGCCATTTCACAACACACTTGGTTTTCTCGACGCCTGAAACAACCCCTTCACATCAAACACGATTTTGGGAGTTCTACTAACCAAAAAGCAATTCCGAAAAGTCCCTTAGACTCCTTTATGTCTTGGCTATGCGGAAAACTAGCTTAATCCAAGACACTTAAATCCATTTTTACCCAAATTTCCGTAGAATCTACCTCGCTCCAAAACCGACCGAGGCTAGCCTAGCCCATAATTTCAAACTCTGAAACCCAGAGTTTTCTAACTCTAAAACTTGGCATAATTGGTCTACCCATAACGATGGACCTGTTCATTACAACAGATACCAATTTACCAATCGTTCATCCCCAAATGATCAAACCTGAAATTATGGAATAAAAGAGAGGAAGTGTAGTACCTATATCCTCAAACAGTTGAGGGTACTTGTGCCACATCTCCTTCTCAGTTTCCTAAGTGGCTTCCTCAACCAGATGATGCTTCCACTGAACCTTCACCATATCAATCACCTTTGTCCTCAACCTCCGGACATTCTGAGCAAGAATCAAAATCGATTCTTTCTCATAACTAAGATCTTTATCAAAAAGTACTTCATCCCACTTGATGATGTATTCACCATCCCCATGGTATCGGTTGAGCATGGATACATGGAATACCAGATGGACACCCGACAAACTAGGTGGTAGTGCTAACTTGTAAGCCACTGGCCCCACAATCTCAAGGACCTCAAACGGACCGATAAACCGAGGGCTAAGCTTGCCCTTCTTACCAAACTGCATAACCCCTTTCATTGGTTACACTTTCAATAACACTTGTTCACCAACGTGAAAATCCATGTCCCGGACCTTGCGGTCTACATATTCCTTCTGCCTGCTTTGAGCAGCCAGCAACTTGGTATGTGTTCCCCTTACCTTTTCCTGCGTTTCCTTCACTAAGTATACACCCAGAGGCTTCACATCACCTTCCGCAAACCACCCAACCGGTGATCTACTGTTTCTTCCATACAGGGCCTCAAACAGTGCCATATCGATACTGGAGTGGTAGCTATTATTGTATGAGAATTCTCACAATGGTAGAAACTAGTCTCAATGACCACTGAAGTCCATTACACATGCTCTCAGCATGTCCTCCAATACATGAATCGTCCTCTCCGACTGACCATCAGTCTGAGGATGGAAGGTTGTGCTAAAGGTTAGTTGTGTACCAAACTCTACATGTAACTTTCCCCAGAAGTTAGAAGTAATTTGTGTACCTCTGTCTAAAATAATGGATAGTGTCACCCCATGCAGTCTCATAACCTCCTTCACGTTGATCTTTGCCAGTTGCTGTGAATTGTAATCTACCCTGACCGAATGAAATGAGCGGACTTGGTCAGCCTATCAAAAATGACCCAAATTGAGTCATACTTCCCCAATGTCTTGGGAAGACCCTCGACCAAATCCATGGCTATCCTCTCCCACTTCCACTATGGAATTGGCATCCTCTAAAGTAATCCTTCAGGTCTTTGATGTTAATATTTTACCTACTGGCAATTCTGACACTTGGACACAAAATCAACTATGTCCCTTTTCATCCCGGAGCACCAGTAACGCTGCCTCAAGTTCCTGTACATTTTGGTTACATCCTAATGGATCGAGTACCGCAAACCATGAGCTTCTGTCAGAATTTTTGGAATCATATCAATAACCTGAGAAACACAAATCCTCTCCCTGAAATGCAATACACCACCAGAGTTTAATATGACATCTCTAGACTCCACGGATATCACTTTAGTTCGAAACTTGCCCAGTTCTTGATCCTAAAACTATATTGCCATTATTTCCTCTATGAAGGTGGCCTTGACCTCAATGCTGGAAAACAACCCACATTGGTCTGAGACACCCAAGTGCATGAACTTGGCCTCCAGAGCCTGAATTTACTTAGGCAATGGTCATTTGGATGCCCCCAAACAATCCAAGCTACCCATGATAATAGTTTTCCGGCTCAATATGTCTGTCACCACATTAGCCTTACCCGGATGGTACTGAATTGTCACATCATAATCCTTAAATAGCTCTATCCATATCCTTTGCCTCAGATTCAAATCCTTCTGACTGAAAACATGCTGTAGACTGTGATGATCTGTGAATATTTCACACTTGACACCATAAAGGTAGTGTCTCCAGATTTTCAAAGCAAAAACCACCGTTGCCGACTCTAAATCGTGAGTTGGGTAATTCCTATCATACACCTTCAACTGCCTAGATGCATAGGCTATCACATTCTTATCCTGCATCAACACAGCACCCTAACCATAATGTAAAGTATCACAGTAAACAACAAAATCTTTACCTTCAACTGGCAAGGATAAAATATGGGTTGTGGTCAAAAGTGTCTTAAGCATTTGGAAGCTCTCCTCGCACTTATCGGACCACACAAATGGTACCTCCTTCTGTGTCAACCTGGTCAGGTGAGTATCACTAGAAGCAAAGTTCTTCACAGACCTCTGATAGTACCCTGCGAGCCCAACAAAACTTCTCACTTCTGTCACAGAGCTAGGCCGAACCCAACTCTTAACTGCCTCAATTTTCTGGGGATCCACCATCACCCCTTTTTGTGACACCACATGCCCCAAAAATGCCACAGAAGTCAACCAAAACTCACACTTGGTCAAGATGTTCAGCACAATGCGAAGATGATTAGCATGCTCCTCCCTACTCTTAGAGTAGATCAAAATATAATCAATGAACAAGATAACAAAAGAATCTAAGTAGGGCTTAAACACCCCATTCATCAAATTCATGAATGTTGTCGGTGCATTGGTCAAACCAAATGACATTACTAGAAACTCGTAATGTCTATACCGAGTCCGAAAAGCAATTTTTGGAATATCCTCAGGCCTAATTTTCAATTGATGGTACCCCGACCTCAAGTCAATTTTTGAAAACACCGATGCACCCTGAAGCTAGTAAAACAAATAATCTATCCGGGGTAAAGGATACTTATTCGTGATGATCACCTTTTCAACTTTCTATAGTCTATGCACATCCGCATACTACCATTCTTTCTTTTGACAAACAAAATCGGAGCCCCCCAAGGTGAAGCACTGGGACGCTTTGGCCTTAAATTATCCTCCTTAATATTAACTAGTAGCCTATCATCTTTTGTTATAGGGGTAATATAGGAAAGGGGTTTAGCTTGCTGCACTATTCTATTATCCCGATAAGAGGGAATATTCACCGGCATTGGATGGGCAGAGGTACCCACCTCAGAGAACTGCAAACGTCGTGCTGCTGGTTGGTTCCCAGTGGACTTTCCCCGAAATGTCTCCAGTTGGAAGGAAGCTTGCGAGTTCAAATCTGAATTGCAGTGTTCTTCATCTTCAACAATTGACTTGAATCTAGCTGGAATGAAACTTCTAAAGGTGAGAGAAGGTAGCTGGCGACTTCTCCCATCCTGTGGAGTGACTAACTTGGACTGTAACACCCCGCCGAACTTGAGCTGCCGCGATATGATCGGAGAAAGCTATTAGTGGTTCATGTTAACAGACCTTGGTAACCTGCGCCTAGAGAGCATTTTCCCCACCAAGTCTTTTTAATTAAAAGTTTGAAAATAGTTGGCTTCATCTTGATGAGTAGTATATTGTGTTTATGGTGTGTTTGCAATTTAGGACTTCTCAGAGTAGTTTGAGCTTGGACGCAACATTCCAGTAACTAGTTTTCAGACGACAGGTAGGTTATGATCTTCTCTATTCAAGACTTTACGTAAATAGGCTATAACTGCATTCATTACTATCCTTGGGTTGGTTATTCTAGGTTGTCACCCAAGACCTTGTCCGTCTCTTTTGTCTGTTTATATCTTATGTTCTTTGTAGTACTCGTTGTAGTATTGTTATATTACCCTTATGGCCCCGTGTGGCCTTTGTATAAAGCCTTTGGACCATAGACAGTGGGATATTTTGGAATACCCACGAGTCCCGAACATCATGATCTTCCTTTAGGCTGGATATCTAGGTTCTAGAGATAATTGTGCTTATGCAGGGTCGATAGGTTATTTGTGAGCCGTTGGGCTAACCTATTATCTGTGAGCATATCATTCTTGCAAAAGCTTTACTGCATGTTTTACTAATGTTTTGGCTTCGAGCCTACTATAAATGCTTTTCTAAACTTTGCTTGGCCCCAAGGGCCCATTTTTGATAACAATGATTATAAAAGGAATTTGGAACTGATTTTATGAATCTTCTTGGGGTAAAAAAGATATTATAATGATTTTATCACCAATTTTCACACTAATACTAGACTCGGATGTGCCATAGCGCTAGACATATATATTAACTTCAAATTTATACCAGGATATACTTTAGGCACCCTTTTATAAGGGTTGTTGAGACTGTGATTTTTTATTTAGACGCGAATATATGCTGAGCATCCTGTTTAGGGATTCTTAAATCTCTGGTATTTTCTTCCTTCCTTACTTTCGGGGACGAAAGTCTTTTTAGTAGTGGATGATGTAATGACCCTTCCGGTCATTTACACATTTTCTCTTTTCTTATACCATTAGAGCTTACTTGTAGCGGCCCCAAGTCATTTATGGCTTTTCGGGACCGGTAGTTCGGTGCCCAGGCCGTTTGTTTGGTCGTTATGTCCGTTCCTTATTTTAGAGATTCAACTTTGGAGATCACTGACTTCCGATAACATTCGTGGTAATATCAAAGAATTTGACCAAGGTTCTAGATCAAAGGAATTCCTTACTCGAAAGTTTGAGTTAAAGAAATGCCTCGTGTAACACCTCGCCCGTTTGGAAGGTTTAAAGTAACCCGTGCCTTTGGGGTAAGACTAATAGTGTCTAATATACTAAGAAGGATGTGTTATGAGGAATTATAATCGCAAAATGGTCGTATGATAAGTTTTGAAGTCAAACAAGTTGCGAAACAAAAGTCGGAAAAAGTTATTGTAAATTCCTTTAAGGAATTCACTTCAAATTTGGGTTAAATGTCTTGGGGTGTTTATCCCTATATATAAAAAGTTAGTGGGCCTACAATATACCAAATCGAAGGTCTACGAGTCTAGTTTCCAACGCACTAAACCGTTCATCCATTCGACTTCAGACTAGAGAGATATTCATGTTTTCGTGAGACCGCGCAAACAGACATGTCAAAGCGGGGCCCGCATCCTAAGTCAGTTTTGCTTTATAAAAGGTGTTCCAGCTTCGTTTTAATTCATAAAAATCACCCAAAAGCTTCAGAAAATCAGAGGGAGAGTCCATAAATAATTCGTGCCTTTGGGTGTTGATGCAGCAAGCTAGCAGGTGTTTTCTGAATATTTAGCAGTAGCTATGGAGTTATTATTGTGAGGTATTGATCCCGTACACTTAACTATTTGTTGGATCAAGATTTTAAGCTTCTAGTTAGAAAAGTTGTTGTTGCCGATATCTTGTAGTAGTTTCTTGCTGATTTTGGATTTGTTTGTTGTTCCTGCAAGGAGGCAGGTTGTTAATCTGAGGATATTGAATATTTTTGTCAAGGAAATCTCTCCCCTACGACCCTCCTTCGTTATTATATGTTCTAGTATTGTTTTATGGATTTCTGAGCCACAAAGTGGTATTTTGGATTTGTGGCTTTGGACAGCCCCTTTATCTTGTTATGTTTGGTTATTGTTGTGGTGTTCTGGTTGTGGTAAGGTGCTGGAGGGATTGGGAAATTGTGCGATTCTTTTTGGGATCGCATACGATAGTGATTGGATTGGATAACGTGAAGTACGCCTTGAAATAGTGCCTCGGGAGTTCGTCGCTCCTTTGAGATGTGGTTAAAATATTATTGTTGGATTTAGCTGCCATTTCTTATTGTTATTGGCCTCATTTTATATTTTCGAGTTGGCTGGTCGCGAGTGTGATATTAACACCTTATCAAATGGCTATGGCTCGTTCTTGCAGCCTCGTCGATTCTAGCAATTGTTCCATTATCTTGGTTGGTTAGGCTTCATTGAGACGTCTTTGGGGCTTCACTTGAAAGTATTTGTTTTATGTGATTCAAAGCTTCCTGGAGCTGTTCGATTCTGGACGATGCCATTCCCGCAGCTAGTCATCCGATGACAGGTAGGTTATGGTTTTTTTCTACCTAGACTCTGCGTATATAGGCTATAATTGCATTAATTAGCATCCTTGGATGGGTTGTTATAGGTTGGTACCCCAGACCTTGTCCGCCTTTCATCTGTCTATTTCATACATTGTTTGTAGTATTCGCGTAGTAATGTATATTACCTTTGCGGTCCTGTGTGGCCTTGTATTGACTCTGGAACATAGATGGTGGGCTATTTGGGAATGTCCGCGAGTCCCGGACATAGAGATTATCCTTTTAGGCTGGTTATGTCTGCTGAGTAGCTATTGCGCCTGTGCAGGGCTGATAGGAATTATTGTGAGCCGTTGGGCTACTTTTATATTTGTGTGCGAGCATATCATCCATGAAAAAGGTTTTCCCCTGCATGTTTTACTACAGTTTTGGCTATGAGCCACTACTGACACTTTTCCTAAATTTGCATGGCCCTGGGGCCCATTTTTGGTACTGTTGTTGATAGAAAAGGGGATTTTTGGATGTTTTCGCACTGATTTTATTAGTGGTACTAGTCTCTGCGGGGCAGAGCACTACACTTGATTTTATTACTAATACTAGTCTCTGCGGGGTAGATCACCAGACTTGATTTTATTACTGATACTAGTCTCTGCCGGGCGGAGAACTAGACTTGATTTACTACAGTTTTAGACCCGGTTACGCCCGGGCACCCTCGGAGGGGTTTTTGAGGCATTTTTTACTATTTTAGTCCTCGACAGGGTCTGGGCATGCATACTTGAGACTTGGTCTCTATCTTGATCCCGGACTTGCTTCCGGATGACATGTCTTGATACTGAGTTTTAGTATGGGGTCGGGGACCTCCATGGACCTTGCCGCTCCGGGCCTGGGGCTTCGGGCTGCGTTCGCCGGAGGGAAGGGTATACGGTGGAGTAGAGGTATACAGGCTGAGTCCTTCCATGGAACCTTCCTGCTGGGCCCGATTGGCACCGGAGAAGGTACATACAGAGGTTCTATTTCATATCATATCATATCATGCATTGGATTCCACCCTTGTTTGCTGTGTGTTCAGTGTACGCTCCGGTAGTATGGGATGCTGGAGGGTTTGCATTCACTTGATTGTGTTCCTCGATTGTATGGGCGGCCGTTGGGACTGTAGGTAGACTATATTTACTCCTGTCTTTATTTAGAGCTTGTCTTGGCACTCGGTTCTTGAAAGATTTGTGATGGCTAGCCTGTTGAGGCTTTAGTTGTGGGATTTTTTATTATTGAGAGGGCTTTGGAGTCCTATCTTATTGAGGCACTTTTGTGTGGCCTTCTGAGCAGAGTGTGAGACTCTGGTTCTATTCTTGTGGGAAGCTGAGTTGTATCTCTCGGTTATTGTGGCCTAGTTATTTCATCCTAGGGTTGTACTTGTGAGGTGATTCCCTGGTTATGCTATCATATGATTGGATTGGTTTTATGATTTCCTTATACTGGTTGATTCCATTTTTAGTATGTTAGACTACTCTCTATCTTTTCCTTCTACTTGAGGTTACCGGTATACCGCTATTTTCTCAACTCTCTCTCTACTTACTTATATTGTTGTGCAAGGACTCCAGGTGCGTTCTCCTTTTCTTCACCTGTGACTCTGTGTAATTGTATCTTTGTGCTAGCATGTGTTACTTGAAGCTCTTGGTTATGGATGATCTGTGCTAGCTCTTCGTGCCTTGCTTATTGCCTCAGTGACTGCTTTCTTGCTATATGTTACTTACTGGTTTTATATCTTATATGCGCTCAGTCGGCCTATGATACCTACTGAGTACCCGTGGTTTTGGTGCTCATGCTACACTTCTGCACTTTTTCTGTGCAGATATTAGCTGAGATTTTGCCGTTGATCACGTTGGAGACTCATGCAGCTTTTGGATCATTGAGACTAGGGTGAGCGCCTGACGGTCGGGGATTGTCTACATCTCATATGTTGTACTGTGGCTCCTTGTACTTTCGGAGGCAATTTATGTTGAATTTTGTTACTACTAGCACTTGTATCCTAATAGAAGCTTCTGTACTATTGATACCAAGTCTTGGGGTTGGTGTAGTTTCCTTTATGTATTTATATTCGAGTTTTGCTTTCGCTTACTTCTGCTTGCTGGTGCGTTTTGGTTAGGTAGTAGCCCATTTCTAACCGTTCTGGGCTACGGGAATTGGTTCGCCTACTGGGGGATAGTAGGTGCCATAATGACTTGAGAAATTGGGTCGTGACAGCTTGGTATCAGAGCTCTAGGTTCACTGGTGTCATGGTACAGAAGCAAGTGTCTAAGTAGAGTCTCGTGGATCGGTACGATGACGTCCGTATCCTATATGCGGGAGGCTACAGGGAATTGTTAGGAAATGTTTCATCTTTTTGGCTCCTCATCGTGCGTTCCTGGCTCTATTGACTTCTAGACTTCAATTATTCATTCATTCGGAGATGCTTCATACGAGTGCGATAGCGGTTGGTGCCGAGGATTCTGTGCCTATTGCTTCAGTACTTCTATCAGCGCTAGGACTCTAGAGTGAGGGTTTACCGTATTAGATAGAGGTGTGGGTCAGCCCAACCTCTGATTGGATTTATAGCTACCTCAGTGCTTCAAGACACCGTGGCTAGGACTCTGAGCCCTCCGGTGAGTGTTTCAGTACCTGGTTCTTTGAGTGGTGTTTCAGTTATAGTTGAGCTTCTAGTTCTTCAGCTAGGTTGTCTGTCGGTATTGGAGTACGAGTTAAGATTTTCCCATCGGACTTCATCTGGTATAGGCTATTTTCGGTGTGGTGAGCATGGGCACTTTTCTAGGAATTGCCCCACGATTGTGTATCCCGGACAGCCTGGTTGTTATCATTATGGAGAGATTGGTCACCTTTATAGAGCTTGTCCCCAGCGAGGGCCGGTTGGGCCTTCAGTTTTGACTACTCAGTCTAGAGTTAGATTTCGTCATCTTGATGCTCCTCTTGGTGGGCCAGAGATAGAGGTTCCTGATATTATTAATGCACAGGCTTGTGCTACCTTTGACTTATGTTAGTCCCGCTCGTGTTGCGACTCTATCCCTTCTATCGTATAATTGCTTATATGCCTACCTGCTACTTTTTTAAGTTGTTTGGCTACTCGAATTGTAGTATCGATATGTTATTTTATTGGTAGTTTATTCTTTAGTAGTGGATGGGGGTAAGTTAGCATTGAGAGGTGTTTTCCCAGAGTTGTAGCTCATGGGTAGTTCTTTTTATTCTGTTTCTAGTTGGGTTACCCCTGTTTCATTGTGATTCTGGACTTTTGGTTAGGTTTCCCTTGTTGAGCGGTCCTAGATGGTTGTTGCCTAGGCCGTTATCTAGTGTGGCTAAAGATCCATGTGATGGTTTGGTGTATTACCGGTAGTTGGGCCGGAGTTGAGATTTTTCCTCAGTTGGGAGATATTGGTTATGCTAGTGTGCATAGATTGGTTTGGTCTCCCGAGTGTCTAGAGTCGACCCTCTTTGTTGATTAGTTTAGGAGGTTGGTAGGTATGTGGGTTGTTCCCATAGTCTCCTCCACTTCCTGGTTCGTTGGGTGTTTTGTTGTATCCCTAGCTCAAGTTGGAACGAATCTTGATCGTAGTTCTTTTGATGAGCTCTGGATGTTGGCATCGTGACTGGGTCTTGACTTTAAGCACTTCCAACTAAGTGTTGATCGTAACCTCGTGGTTAGGTTATATTTGTAAGCATTTCGGGTGAGTTGGGCATCCGGCCCATTCTTCTCCTGCCTTATTGAATTTGACGTGTAGCTATGAGTAGTAAGGTAATGGCTTCAGGTTCTTATTCGAGAAAGGATTTGTAAGGTTTAGTATGTGCTAAGGAAGCTTTTTTGTTTAGTTGAAAAGGAAGGGAGATGACTCTTTGTTTGTGTTTAAGTGTCCTGGTAGTTGCCTGAGGTAGCGATGAAGGTTTGCTTTGGGATTGTGTGTCGGTGATTCGATTCAGCCGTCAACACATTGCTGTGAGTTTTCCATCGATTGGTTTTGTTTTAGTAGCAACTTTGGTGTTGGCAATTTGCATATTCAGGCCTAGTTGGCTTGGGTTCTTACGCTTTCATTGGCAGCATCCTGGTTCGACCAAGGCTTTAGTTGGTAGTTTTGAAAGTTGGAGTTCAGAATCATGGCTTGGCAGGTTACATCGAATGGTTCGTGGTTGTTTCTATTTGTTTGCAGCATCCTAGTGCTAGGAGGCAGTGGGTGCGGGCAACTTAGCTTCTTTACTTCAGTTTTAGATGCGGCTATTGGCCTTGGACACCTAGTCCTTGGCTAACCTCTGCAAGAGGTGAGATATTCTAGATTTCAGCAGTGTTCTAGTTAGTACGAGGTTCTTCTACCATGGTTGGACAGACTCAACAGCGTAAGTTTGAGCTTCAGCAGTGGTGTATGCTTTATGTGGTCAGCTTGTGCGGGTTAAGACTAGCGAGGCTATTTTGAGCTTTGATGATTCGTAGAGACTAATAATAGCTATTCGTTTGCCAGGGATTTGAAAACTTGTTTAATTGATTCCTCCGGAGTTATTGTTTATGTAGGGTTCTAGTGTTGGTTAGACTCGGCCAGTATGGATGAGAAGTTCATTATAATATATGCTTCGAAGTGGTTGGTTGTTTGCAGAACCAGTAGAGAGGTTGATTCGAGCCAAAGGAATGAGTTGAAAGTATATGCAAAAATTTCTATGGCTAGATGGTAACTTTGAACCCCAGGCACCTGTTCCTTTGCCTTTGGGTTGTTTGGACTTGATATTCGTGGCATGGTGGACTTCTTCCTGAGGTGAGATTCGTAAGGAAATTTCACATTTAAATGGTGTTCGAGTGTTCGGAGTAGTAGTAGTGTTTTCTAGAGTTGGGAGCTTGGCTCATGGTTACAGACTTCGTGGTAGGCTTACCACACTTCTTGCAGGATCATGGTTTTGGTTTGGGTCTTTTGGGCAGGTTGCCCTAGTTCATTCACTTTCAGTTGATTCAGATCTGGCACGGTTCAGTTAGCAAGTTCGATGCTAGCAAAAGTGTTCGTTTGTTGGTTGATGGTCAGTCAGGGCATGTAAGTTTAATTTTCAATGATATGCTACGATTTGTTATCTTGGATGGCTAAGGCTAGTAGCCTATATCTTGGCTTGAAGTGAGTTTGAATAAAATGGGTGACTTCGTTCATGGTAAAGTATAAGTAGGAACTATGGATCTCCGGTGTGTCAGTTGATGTTTCGAGGGTGGTTTTGGTTTTCGACTTGTATGCACCTTCCGATTTATGGTGCTAAAGAATTCAGTTTATAAAAAAATGGGGTTTTGCGGAACAACGAGTTCATGAGTTAGAGTTTAGGGTTGATGGACTTTCTGGTAAACTTGGTATAGTTTTGAGGATTCGAGTTTTGTTTGTTGATAGCCTTGGTGCTCTGGTTTTGGTGTTGTGTAGGTGATTTTTGGTTAAGATTCTCGAGGTTCAGTTTGGGTTGGCAGATCTTTGGAGGTTGAAATCTAGCTTGGCTAGTAAGAAATTAACGCTTGGTTGCTTTCTTTGGTTCTGTTCTATTGGGTGCTGTCTGGTCGCGGAGGTTACCTGGGTTTTCTGAGAAAGTAGTGCGGGCGTTGTATCCGCTATTCTTAAATCTCTGGTATTTTCTTCCTTACTTACTTTTGGGGATGAAAGACTTTTTAGTAGTGGATGATGTAATGACCCTTCCGGTCACACATTTTCTCTTTTCTTGTACCATTAGAGCTTACTTGTAGCGGCCCCAGGTCATTTATGGCTTTTCGGGACCGGTAGTTCGGTGCCCAGGCCATTTGTTTGGTCGTTATGGCCGTTCCTCATTTTAGAGATTCAACTTTGGAGATCGTTGACTTCAACATTCGTGGTAATATCAAAGAATTTGACCAAGGTTCTAGATCAAAGGAATTCCTTACTCAAAAGTTTGAGTTAAAGAAATGCCTCGTGTAACACCTCGCCCGTTTGAAAGGTTTAAAGTAACCCGTGCCTTTGGGGTAAGACTAATAGTGTCTAATATACTAAGAAGGATGTGTTATGAGGAATTTTAATCGAAAAATGGTCGTATAATAAGTTTTGAAGTCAAGCAAGTTGCGAAACAAAAGTCGGAAAAAGTTATTGTAAATTCCTTTAAGGAATTCTCTTCAAATTTGGGTTAAATGTCTTGGGGTGTTTCTCAATATCTTTAAAGAGTTAGTGGGCCTCCAATATACCAAATTAAAGATCTACGAGTCTAGTTTCCAATGCACTAAGCCGTTTGTCCATACGACTTCAGACTAGAGAGATATTCATGTTTTTGTAAGACCGCGCAAACAGACACGTCAAAGCGGGGCCCGCATCCTAAGTCGGTTTTGCTTTATAAAAGGTGTTCCAGCTTCGTTTTAATTCATAAAAATCACCCAAAAGCTTCAGAAAATCAGAGGGAGAGTCCATAAATAATCCATGGACTTTGATCCTTTCAATTCGGAAGTTTAACGGAAGTTGCTCTACGTCGCGAGCTCATCATTTTGGTATAGTTTTCCCCGTCGATTTTATGGCGTATCTTCGTGGGTGTTGATGCAGCAAGATAGCAGGTGTTTTCTGAATATTTGGCAGTAGCTATGGAGTTATTATTGTGAGGTATGGATCCCGTACACTTATCTATTTGTTGGATCAAGATTTTAAGCTTCTAGTTAGAAAAGTTGTTGTTGCCGATATCTTGTAGTAGTTTCTTGTTGATTTTGGATTTGTTTGTTGTTCCTTCAAGGAGGCAGGTTGTTAATCTGAGGATATTGAATATTTTTGTCAAGGAAATCTCTCCCCTACGACCCTCCTTCGTTATTATATGTTCTAGTATTGTTTTATGATTTCTGAGCCACGAAGTGGTATTTTGGATTTGTGGCTTTGGACAGCCCCTTTATCTTGTTATGTTTGGTTATTGTTGTGGTGTTCTGGTTGTGGTAAGGTACTGGAGGGATTGGGAAATTGTGCGATTCTTTTTGGGATCGCATACGATAATGATTGGATTGGACAACGTGAAGTACACCTTGAAATAGTGCCTCGGGAGCTCGTCGCTCCTTTGAGATGTGGTTAACATATTATTGTTGGATTTAGATGCCATTTCTTATTGTTATTGGCCTCATTTTATGTTTTGGAGTTGGCTGGTCGCGAGTGTGACATTAACACCTTATCAAATGGCTATGGCTCGTTCTTGCAGCCTCGTCGATTCTAGCAATTGTTCCATTACCTTGGTTGGTCAGCCTTCATAGAGACGCCTTTGGGGCTTCAGTTGAAAGTATTTGTTTTATGTGATTCAAAGCTTCCTGGAGCTTGTTCGAGTCTGGATGATGCCGTTCCCGCAGCTAGTCATCGGATGACAGGTAGGTTATGGTTTTTTTCTACCTAGACTCTGCGTATATAGGCTATAACTGCATTAATTAGCATCCTTAGTTGGGTTGTTAAAGGTTGGCTCCCCAGACCTTGTCCGCCTTTCGTCCGTCTATTTCATACGTTCTTTGTAGTATTCGCGTAGTAATGTATATTACCTTTGTGGTCCTGTATGGCCTTGTATTAACTCTAGAACATAGATTGTGGGCTATTTGGGAATGTCCGCGAGTCCCGAACATAGAGATTACCCTTTTAGGCTGGTTATGTCTGCTGAGTAGCTATTGGGCCTGTGCAAGGCTCATAGGAATTATTATGAGCCGTTGGGCTACTTTTATATTTGTGTGCGAGCATATCATCCATGAAAAAGCTTTTCCCCTGCATGTTTTACTACAGTTTTGGCTGTGAGCCACTACTGACAGTTTTCCTAAATTTGCATGGCCATGGGGGCCCATTTTTGGTACTGTTGTTGATAGAAAAGGGGATTTTTGGATTTTTTCGCACTGATTTTATTACTGGTACTAGTCTCTGCGGGGAAGAGCACCAGCCTTGATTTTATTACTGATACTAGTCTCTGCCAGGCGGAGCACTAAACTTGATTTACTACAGTTTTAGACCCGGTTATGCCCGGGCACCCTTGGAGGGGTTTTTGAGGCATTTTCTACTACTTTAGTCCTGGACGGGGTCTGGGCATGCATACTTGAGACTGGGTCTCTATCTTGATCCCGGACTTGCTTCCGGATGACATATCTTGATACTGAGTTTTAGTATGGGGTCGGGGACCTCCATAGACCTTGCCGCTCTGGGCCTGGGGCTTCGGGCTGCGTGCGCCGGAGGGAAGGGTATACGGTGGAGTAGAGGTATACAGGCTGAGTCCTTCCATGGAACCTGCCTGCTGGGCCTGATTGGCACCGGAGGAGGTACATACAGAGGTTCTATTTCATATCATATCATATCATGCATTGGATTCCACCCTTGTTTGCTGTGTGTTCAGTGTACGCTCCGGTAGTATGGGATGCCGGAGGGTTTACATTCACTTGATTATGTTCCTCGGTTGTGTGGGCGGCCGTTGGGACTGTAAGTAGACTATATTTACTCCTGTCTTCATTTAGAGCTTGTCTGGCACTCGTTCTTGAAAAGATTGTTGTTGATGGCTAGCCTTGTTGAGGCCTTAGTTGTGGGATTTTTTATTATTGAGAGGGCTTTGGAGTCCTATCTTATTGAGGCACTTTTGTGTGGCCTTCTGAGCAGAGTGTGAGACTCTGGTTCTATTCTTGTGGGAAGATGAGTGGTATCTCTCGGTTATTATGGCCTAGTTATTTCATCCTAGGGTTGTACTTGTGAGGTGATTCCCTGGTTATGTTATCATATAATTTGATTGGTTTTATGATTTTCTTATACTGGTTGATTCCATTTTGAGTATGTTAGACTACTCTACATCTTTTCCTTCCACTTGAGGTTATCGGTATACCGCTATTTTCTCAACTCTCTCTCTACTTACTTATATTGTTGTGCAAGGACTCCAGGTGCGTTCTCCTTTCCTTCACCTGTGATTCTGTGTAATTGTATCTCTGTGCTAGCATGTGTTACTTGAAGCTCTTGGTTATGCATGATCTGTGCTAGCTTCTTGTGCCTTGCTTATTGACTCAGTGATTGCTTTCTTGCTATCTGTTACTTACTGCTTTTATATCTTATATGCGCTCATTCGGCCTATGATACCTACTGACTACCCGTGGTTTTGGTGCTCATGCTACACTTCTGCACTTTTTTTGTGCTGATATTAGCTGAGCTTTTGCCGTTGATCACGTTGGAGACTCGTGCAACTTTTGGATCTTTGAGACTAGGGTGAGCGCCTGACGGTCGGGGCTTGTCTATATCTCATCTGTTGTACTGTTGCTCCTTGTACTTTCGGAGGCAATTTATGTTGTATTTTGTTACTACTAGCACTTGTATCCTATTAGAAGCTTTTGTACTATTGATACCAAGTCTTGGGGTTGGTGTAGTTTCCTTTATGTATTTATATTCGAGTTTTGCTTTCGCTTACTTCTGCTTGCTGGTGCATTTTGGTTAGGTAGTATCCCATTACTAACCGTTCTGTGCTACGAGAATTGGTTCGCCTACGGGGGATTGTATGTGCCATCATGACTTGAGAAATCGGGTCGTGACACTTAGGATCCTAATACACTTTGGACAATTATATTAAGATTTGCATTTTAGTATGTGGTCATAGACCTCCATAGACCTTGCCGATCCAAACCAGGGGCTACGTGCTGAGTGTGCCAGAGGAGTGGTATACGGTGTAGCTGAGGTATAAAAGTTGTGTCCTTCTATGTATCCTGCCTGTTGGGCCTATTAGAATTAGAGGAAGTACATACATGGTTACTATCACACAGTTCCATCATATTACATCATCTTGCACATTCTATTTGGATTCCACTCTTGTTTGTGGTTTGCTCAGTGTATGCTCTGGTAGTATAGGATGTCAGAGGGTTTGTTTTCACTTGATTTTGTTCCTCAGGTGTATGGGCGCCTGTTGGGACTGTAGGTAGATTTTATTGCTTATACCTAATTGTAGAGCTTGTTATATCCTTCGGTTATTGGTGGATTAGTGGTTTCTAGCCTATTGAGGTTCTACTTATTTTTAATTTGATCATTGATGGATTAGTGTATCCTATATTTGTTGTGGAACTATTTATGTGGACTTCTGAGCAGTTGTGGGTTAGCTAATTCTATCCTTTATCATGGTGTAGATTAGTTGCTTTTCTTTTCTTTGTGGTGTAGCTTATTGCATCCTAGGGTTGTACTTGTGAGGTTGATTTATATATGTTCTTATCTTGAAATTGGGTTTTTAGCGTGATTTCATTAAGTAAATGCTTTCAGCTTAAGTATGTTTAATTGTTTACCTTCTTTCCCTTTTTACTTGAGGTTATCAGTATATCACCAACTTTCTTAAACCCTCTCTTTATATATATTGTTATTGCAAGGATTGCAGGTGCGTTCTTTTTCCTTCACATGTGTTCTGTGTTATATATATATCTCTTCTGTGGCTAGCATAGGATGTTTGTAATTCTTGTTGACTTCTATCCATGCTAGTTTCTATGTGCTTTCTCTATTGCTTCTATGACTGCTTCTTTGCTATCTGCTATTTACTATCATTATATCTTATATGCGCTTAGTCGGCTGATGATGCCTACTGGGTACCTATTGCTTAGCAATTGATGTCCATACTACACTTCTGCATCTTTTTGGTGCAGATTCTAGTGAGAACCTTCATTGTTGATCACATGGATTCTCATGCAGCTTTTGGATATTTGAGACTATGGTGATCTCCGACCGACCAAATATTGACCACATTTCATCTCTTAGCACTGTTACTCTTTGTTTATTTAGAGACAATTGTATTTACTATTTGTTATATGTAGCTTGTATTCTATTAAAAGCTCCTGTATTTTCTATACCAACTCTTTGGGTTGGTGTAATTTCCTTATCCTTATACATTCAGGTTGATTGCTTCTGTGTTGTTCTATTTTATATCTACTTCCACTCATTTCTGATTATTATGCATGTTGGATTAGGTAGTATCCCATTACTAACCATTTCGAGCTATGGGCCTACTGGGTTGTTGTATGTGCCATCATGAACTATGAAATTAGGTCGGGACAGCTGGGTATTAGAGCTCTAGGTTTGCCATTGTCATTGGTACAAGAGCAAGTATCTAAGTAGAGTCTTGTGGATCAATATAATGACATCCGTATCCCATCCGTTGAAGGCTACAAGGCATTATTATGAAAAGTTCCATATTCTTGGCTTCTTATCGTGCATTACTTTTTCCATTTACTTCTAAAACTTTGTATTTCCATTCCTTTTCAGATGCCTAGGATGAGTACGACAGTGGGTGATGACGGGGCTTTTATGCATGTTGCTTCAGTGTTTCCTCCAGCGCCAGGATTTCAGAGTGGGAGCTTACTATATTAGATAAGGGGTGTAGGTCTAGTGCAGCCTCTAGTAGGTTTTCATGCTACCCCAGTTCTTCAAGGCACTGTGGCTAGGACTCTAATAAGTCCTACGATGGGTGTTTCAGTACCACAGGTTGTGGCAGTACCCGGTTCTTCGAGTTGTGCTTCAGTTAGGTTTAAGATTCTAGTTCTCTAACAGGGTTATATGTTGGTATTGGAGTACGAGGCAAGGTTTCACAAGGTGATTAGGTGCACTGCTAGGCCTGTGCCTTCAGAGTTTGAGATAGTCTATGATTTTGCTGGAGGATTGACTTCAATGCTCCATTTGGTGATAGAGCATTTGGTGATAGTTGGGATGACCTTTGTACAGGTGATTGACCATTCTATGGATATAGAAGGGTTATGTCGTGAGGCTTATAGAGGTAGTTCTAAGAGTCATCATTGTCAGGGCAATTTATAAGGTTCTCAGTCTTGAGGTAGGGGATTCTCTGCTAGGGATCGGTTTCATTTCATCCTATCTATTAGTCCAGCCTCAGTAGCTTCGCATGTTTGAGAGGGTGGTTGTACATAGCATATTGAGCAGAGTAGACATGGTGCAGGTCAGGTTCTTTGAGGTTTAAATTCAAGGTGTGTAGGCCAGGGTGGTCGGTCAGGTTTAGCGAGATCTACCCATTAGACTATAGCTGGTAAAGCTTGTTTTCGGTTCAGTTAGTATGGCCACTTTTCTAGGGATTTCCTCACGATCACATCTTCTAGTCAACATGGTCAGTGAGTTTTATCTCCCAAGGCTCTAGTGCTATCGGCTAGAGGTGGAGTGCAAGGTAGTAGGGGTGGTCCCTAGGCAGCTAGAGGTATTGTACAAGGTTGTAGGGGTGGTCCCCAGTTTGTTAGAGGTGGCTTTCAGCCAAGTGGTTCAGGTATTCATCCAGAGTTGATAAGCATCGTGCGTCATAGCAGGGCTTCTTTAGTATGTTATAGTTGTGGGGTGATTGGTCACTATTTTATAGATTGTCCCCGGTGTGGGATGGTTGAGTTTTCAACATCGACTACTCAATCCAATGATAAACACCAATAGTCCAATGCCCTTCTTGGCATGCCAGTGGTTGAGGTTCCAGATATCGTTGCTTCAGTTTCAACTTTCATTACCATTAGCTAGTGCTGGTGTTGTTTGCATTGTGAATCTACATTTTTTTATGTTTATGCATATATGCCTACTTGTTTCTTATTTGGTTATATTACTACTTGAGTTTGTAGTATTATGCGTATCATTTCTTTGTAGATTGATTCTTTTTAGTAGTTGATAGGGTGTGTTGTCCTTAAGATATGACTACCCAGAGTTGTGACTTGTGGGTAGGTCTGTTAGCCTCCAGTTTTGTTATGGTTCTAGGCTTGGTTTGAGTTATTCTTTTCAAGCGGTCTTGGGTGGTTGTTGCCTAGGCCTGTATCTAGTATTTACTAGAAGTCTTTCCGTTTGCGTGGTATGGTATTGGTAGTGGTGTACCGAGGTAAGTTGCTTATCTTAAGGAGGATGCTATTGGATTTGACAGTGGATACTAGATGGTTTTGCTTTTCCCATGGGTTTAGAGTTGATCCCCGTTATTGTTGTTGGTTTTGGAAGTTGATAGGTATATGGTTTTTTTTTGTTTTTTCCCTCCATTTCTAGCCTGATTGAGTTGCTTTCCTTGTTTTCCCTAGTTTTTGTTTGGTTGAGTTTTGACTGTAGTATCGTGGTTGAGTTTTGGCGGTGGTTTGCGGTTGAGTTTTGATCGTAGTATTTTGGTTAAGTTGGGCATTCAACCTATTTTTTTCATGCCTTATCGAGTGTTGCCAGTAAAGATGTGGGAGCTAAGGGAACAATTCTTGGGTATTTGGTGAAAGAGTCTGTCAGTTTTGGTGTTTCTTTGAAAAGGGTGTCATTTGGTTTGCAAAAAGGAGAGAGATGGCTCCTTGCTCATATATATGTGTTCTAGTAGATGATTGAGGTAACGATTGAGGGTTTTCTTGGGATTTTGTGTTGGTGACTCGATCTGACCAATTACAAATTGCAGTGGCACTTTTCTATTAAATGAATTTGAGGTCAGATTCCCTTCTAGTAAGAGATCGAGGTGATAGGTCTTTTCAGTACTACCTTTTAGGGCTTATTTTATCAGTGATGATTATCCTTGTTATGCTCTTTTGATCACCCAAGTTTTAGTAGCATCTGTGGATGGGGAAAATTATATATTCAGAGCTTAATTTGCTCCATCTCATATGTGTTCATCAGCGGCATATAAGTCTACTCAGGGATTTGATAGAGACATTGATTGGCAATTGGAAACAGGTTTTAGAAGCGCGGGCTAGTAGGTTACTTTAGATGGGTTATGGAAGTTTCTCTATGATTGCAACATTCTTATGCTGAAAGGTAGTGGGTGCAGGCAACATAGGTTCCCTACTTCAGTTTTGGAGTGGTTGTTGGCCCTGGAGATCTAGTCCTTGGCTAACCATTTGATTAGGCTGGACTTCCCAGATCCCAGCAGTGTTTTTGTCAGTACGAGGGCATTCTACTTTGGTTAGACAGATTCAACAGCTTCAGTCTGAGGATCATTGGTTGTATGTTATGTGTGATCAGGTTGTGCATATTGAGGCCAATAGGGCTACTTGGGATTCTAATGGTACTTTGAGGGTGATGGTCGCCTTTGTGTTCTAAGAGTTAGAGGTTTTAATAAGTTGATTCTCCAAAGGGTTATCTGTGTATGGGATTCTAGCGTTGGTTAGACTCGGCTAGTATGGGCCAAGAGTTATTGTATGCTGAATGCTCTCAGAGTTGGAGGCTTGTGTACTAGTATAGTAGACAGGGTGGATTTTAGCCAGAGGGGGAGTTTTGAGATAATGGAATTTGCAATAGCTAGGCAGTGGCCTTGGGCTTCAGACATCCTTTTATTTGCCTACAAGGTGTTTTTTCTTAATATTTATGGTGTGTTGGACTTCTTTCTAAGGTGGGGCTAGTAAGGTGATTTCTAATCCAAATGGTGTTTGAGTATTTGGAGCAACAACAACATTTCTAGAGTTTGGAGCTTATATGATGGATATGGACTTTGTGGTAGGCTTACCACACACCTTGCAGAGATATTGTTTTTGTGATTGGGTCTGCTTGGAAAGTTGCTCAAGTTCATTCACTCTCAACTGATTAAGACTTAGAAAGATTCAGCGAGATTGGTCCTGGTTGATAGTTAGGAGACTTCTCCATTCATACAGGGGGTTCATTCATATCTTTCCCAACCCTAGTGTGCAATTTTCAGTTGAGCTCCGATGGTTGGTTTAGTTGGGTTCAGGTATCGAGATTGATGCTAGTAAAAGAATCCATTTGTTGGTTGATAGTTAATCGGGGCAGATTATTACAGTTTTCAAAGAGGTGCTTTGGGTTAATCTTTTAGATGACCAAGGCGAGGAGACTAGAGCTTGACTTGAATAGAGTTTGACTATAAAGGTGACCTTGTTCGAGGTTGAGTGTAGCGGGAACTATGGATCTTCGATGGGTGAATTGGTGTTTCAAGGGTGGCTCGAGTGTTTGACTTGGGTGAAGCTTTATGTTTAAAGTGCAAAAGGATTTAGGTCTGAATAAAGGTTTTGGGGGATCAATGTGTTCAGGAGTTAAAGCTTTAGTGTGTGTCTTTCTGGGTGAATTTGGTTGTAGTATCGAGGTTTCGAGTTTCATGTGTTGAATCGCCTTGGTTTTCTTGGTTTTCGTGTTGTGTCAGTGCATTCTAGTTGAGTTTCTTGGGGTTCGGTTTGATTGATAGGCCTTTGGAGTTTTGATGTTAAAGGTTGGAGTTGAGTTTGGCTTGTGAGAAGTTGAAGTTTGTGGTAGTTTTCCTTTGGTTTAGCTCCATTGGGTGCCGTACGGTCGAGAAGGCTACCCGGGTTTTTGAGAGAGTAGTGCGGGCTTTGTATCCGTAGTTGTCGAGTATCTGTTGTTTCCTTATTTCTTTACTTTTGCGAATGAAAGTCCTTTTTATTAGTGGATGATGTAATGACCGTTTTGGTCATTCATACATTTTTTCCTTCTTTGTACTATTAGAGCTTGCCTGTATCAGCCCAAGTCATTTATGGTTTATTGGAACCAATTGTTTGGTGCCCGATCCATTTGTTTGGTCTTTATGGTCGTTTCTCTATTTTAGAACCATAACTTACGAAATCATTAACTTTAGTCAACATTCATTGTAATCGTGCTCGGAATTAAATTCTGACAGTTCTCTTAGATCTAGAGTGTGGACTTTGGTCTAGTAGGACCTTTGGTTGGGATTTGGGAGTTTTTCAGCTTTGAATTCTCTCTCATTTTGTGTTTTCAGGCTAGTTGGGCTTATAAGGTTGACTTTTGTCAACATTCATAGAAGACGATCTCGAATGGAAATTCTGTCAGAGCTGTTAGCTCTGGAATGTCGAGTTTAGGCTAAAGGGACCATTGGTTTGGGTCCTGAGGCTTTCAGATATGATTTTGGCTCTTAGGTTTCATTTTGGGATAATTGGCCTAAAGGTTAATTTTGGGTGCAGGGCCAACTTTTTGTTAACTCGGCCTCTGATAGGATTTTTATTGATTCCATTGAGTCAAAAATGCAGTTTCTAGTTTAATAGCTTAGCTCGTTTGTGTTTGCGGGACCCCGGATGCATTCCTGGGGGTCCATCGTGTGTTAGTCTGCCTTAGCTTAGGCTGTTATTGCTGCTGGCTTCTTGTGTGGTGTTGCAGCATGCACCTGGGCTGCACCTGCATGCACTCACCTACATGTCGACCAGATGCCAGTCCCCTTGCACCTTCCTACCCATAGTGCTGCCTGCATTGGCATGCTGTGGCACCAGCACACATGCGCTCGCCTGGCCATCCCTGCGCTTGGGCGTGGCAGCTTAAGAAGCTGGCCAGCCAGTCTTTTTCCCTCATTTTCTAAAATCCCAAACCTCGTTCCTCCATTGATAATGAACCAAAACCCTTCATTTTTCACCCTCGATCATTCCAACAGCTTGAAGGTTTATAATTGTTGATTCTTGATCGTCTATGACTTGTAAATCCTGTAAGTTCGCACTTTAAATTCTGATTTTCTTCCATTAATTCCATCTTTAAATTCATTGATTCTTGGCCTATTTTAAGCCCTTTAATGGTCCATTTCTGCTCAATTTTGGAGCATGTTCTCCTGGGAATGTGGGGAACACCATGGTGTTTTTCATTTCTGGGTTTGGGTTGTGGGTCCCATGGGCTCGCTTGTGTCCCAGATTTTGACCCGACTATGTATCTAGCATTATGGGTACCATTGGCTTCGTACTGACAAGTAGTATATTGTGTTGATATTGTGTTCATAATTTGGGACTTCGTCCTGACAAGTAGTATATTGCCGTTCCAGAAGCTAGTTGTCAGACAACAAGTAGGTTACGGTCTTCTACATACTACACTTTGTGTATATAGTCTATAACTACATTAATTAGTATCCTTGGGTTGGTTATTCTAGGTTGGAACCCCAGACTTTGTCGGTCTCTCATGCCCATTTATTTCTTACGTTGTTTGTAAGAATCATTACAGTATTTTTATATTCCCCCTGTGGCCCTGTGTGGCCTTTATATAACGCCTTTGAACCATAGACGGTGGTATATTTGGGAATGTCCGCAAATCTCAGACATTGTGATATTACTTTAGGCTGGATATTTGTGTTGTAGAGTTGATTGTGCTTGTGTAGGGCTGATAGGTTGTTTGTGAGCCATTGGGCTAATCTATTATCTGCGTGCATATCATTTATGAGAAAGATTTTTTGCATGTTTAACTAATGTGTTTGCTTTAGGCCTACTATCATTGGTTTTCTAAACTTTGCATGGACCCTAGGGCCTATTTTCCGTAAAAATGATTATAAAAGGAATTTGGAACTCATTTTATGGATCTTCATGAGGTAAATAAGATATTATGATGATTTTATCAGCGATTATCACACTGATACTAGACTCGACTGTGCCGTAGCTCTAGACATATATTTTAACTTAAGATTTAGACTCGGATATACTTCGGGCACCCTTTTATGGAGGGTTTTTGAGAATGTGATTTCTGATTTAGACTTGAATACGTGCTGGGCAGCTTGTTTAGGGATTCTGAGATTTCTTTCACAAATGTAGACTTGGATAGACTCTGGGCAAATATTTTGAGATTTCGGTTACTACTTGGGATTCGGATACACTCCGGATGAATATATTGTGATTTGCATTTTTGTACATGGTTACGGACTTCCATGGACCTTGTCAATCTAGACCAGGGGTTACGTGCTGAGTGTGCCGGTGGAGGGGTGTATGGTATATATAAAAGTAGTAAATAGCAGATAGGAAAGAAGTAGTCACGGAAAACAACTGAGGAAAAATACATGAAAACTAGCAACAGAAAGAAGACAATGAGGAATACAAATGTACTATTCTAGCTACAGAATATATATATCACAGAACCCTGTAGTTGTGGTATACGGGTCGTGTCCTTCCATGGATCCTACCTTCTAGGTCTATTGGCACTGAAGGAGGTACATACAGGGTTACTATCACACCAATTCCATCATATCACATCATCATGCATATTATATTCAGATTCCACCCTTGTTTGCTATGTGCTCAGTGTACGCTCTAGTAGTATGGGATGTCAGAGGGTTTGTATTCACTTGATTGTGTTCTTGGGGTGTATGGGTGACTGTTGGTACCGTAGGTAGGTTATATTGCTTATATCTTATTGTAGAGCTTGTTATGGCCTTTGATTATTGGTGGATTAGTGGTTTCTAGCTTGTTGAAGTTCTGATGATTTGGACTTTAATCATTGATGGATTAGTGGGTCCTATATTTTTTGTGGCACTGTTTATGTGGCCTTCTAAGCAGTTGT
Organism: Jaltomata sinuosa; assembly: GCA_003996215.1. NCBI lineage: Eukaryota > Viridiplantae > Streptophyta > Magnoliopsida > Solanales > Solanaceae > Jaltomata > Jaltomata sinuosa. The sequence goes on along the minus strand of QJPP01007585.1, from coordinate 365,003 downwards.
GGGTTAGCATATTCTATCCTTTATCGTGGTGTTGATTAATGGCTTTTCATTTCTTTGTGGCGTAACTTATTCCATCCTAGGATTGTACTTGTGAGGTTAATTTCTATGTGTTCTTATCTTGAAGTTGGGGTTTTAGCGTGATTTCGTTAAGTATATTGCTTCTAGTTTGAGTATGTTAAATTGCTTCCCTACTTTTCTCTTTTTACTTGAGGTTACCGGTATATCGCCATCTTTGTTAAACCCTCTCTTTGTATATGTTATTATTGCAAGGACTCCAGGTTTGTTCTTCTTCCTTCACCTATGTTCTGTGTTATATATATTTCTCTTCTTTGGCTTGCATAGCATGTTTGTAATTCTTTTTGACTTCTATCCGTGCTAGTTTCCATGTGATTTCTCTATTGCTTCTGTGACTGCTTTTTTGCTATCTGCTATTTACTGCCTTTATATCTTATATGTGCTCAGTCGGCCGATGATGCCTACTGGGTACCCGTTGCTTAGCAATTGATGCTCATACTACACTTCTGCATCTTTCTGGTGTAGATTCTAGTGTGAGCCTTCGTTGTTGATTGCGTGAATTCTCGTGCAACTTTTGGATATTAGAGACTAGGGTGAGCTCTTGTCGATCGGGGTTTGACCACATCTCATCTCTTGGTACTGTTACTCTTTGTTTTATTGGAGACAGTTGTATTTACTATTTGTTATCTCTAGCTCGTATTCTATTAGAAGCTCCTGTACTTTTGATACCAAGTCTTTGGGTTGTTGTAGTTTCATTGTGCTTATACATTCAAGTTGATTGTTTTTGTGTTATTCTATTTTATATCTTCTTTTGATAATTTTTGCTTATTATGCGTGTTGGATTAGGTAGTATCCTATTACTAACCATTTCGAGCAATGGGGATTGGATCACTTACTAAAGTATTGTAGGTGTCATCATGACCCGAGAAATCGGGCCGTAATAATTCTGCCAGTTTAATATATACGTATTTAGATATACACTAGTATATGACCAAAAAAAAGAAATAATTAACTGAATTAAACCACCATTTAAACATTATAAAATAACTTAGTTACATCATATGGGAGTCCATATCAATTGGACACCTGATCAAAGGGGTATAAGGAAGAGCAATGATTGTGCAAACCACTTCCTCAGAGTAGTGTATGAGATCAAGTAATGTTTGTCTAAGCACAAGTCTAATCTAAGAAAGTGTGTTGTACAATCATTGATTTTTTTATACCCATTTAATTGCTACTTTCAATTGATGTGGACTCCCATATGATCATCTAAGTTGTATTTGCATGTTTGAATGGTGTTAATTCACATAATTTAATTTAATTTATTTACTTATTACCCTTTTTAGCATATTAGTGCTTGACTATATATTCATCTGGCATATTGTAGATTAAAAGCATGGTCAAATATAGATAAAGGTGTTTATTTGTAATAGATTTTCAAGTTTAGTATATACATATATAGACATGCACTAGTGTTATCTGACTAAAAATATAGTTAATTAAATTCAATAAAGTGAGAACTATTAACATCGTTCGAACATTTGTAAAATAACTTGGTTACATCATATGGGAGTTCATATCAATTGGACACATAATCAAAGGGGTATAAGTAAGAGCAATAATTATCGATGATAGACCACCGTTATTTTCTAGGTATATAAACTTTTCTATTGAATCCACTATTATGGTTGATTATATTATGTATGAGTCTATAATGGACTATTTTAGTTTCAGATAAATATAGTTCATCTAGGTCAAACCTTTTGTCTGTATTACTTTATTATAGATGATCGATAGAACAACGAATCAGTTGATAATGTTCAAAAATCAAGGACTAATTGAGATGATAAGGGTGCAAAAATCAACAATAAAATTAGAGAAAAATGGGTAGGGGGCTGTGGGTATGAGTGGGGCTGATGTCGAAGATTCTTTCTGTTGCCTTTCAACGACATTTATCCTTAATATTGGCCTAGATCCATCATCAGCAACATCGAGCATGTAATGGTCCATAGGCATTAGACATTATAGAACTATAGTGGTTAATCCTAGACGAAGGTCGTGGTCTATAAAAGGTCAATGACTGCCAGATCTCCGTACAAGAAATAGGAAGAGCATAATTGAATTCTTATTAATGATCTCATGGCTTCTAGAATGGAGATACAATTTTACAGTTCACTTAAACTTATGAAATGTATCTAATGAGGACAGAATCTCATCCGAAAAAGTGACAGTGGTTTAAATAATATGGTTAACAATGGTGAAAAACTAAAACTTATGGGTAACAATGGCTATAGTGGAGAACCAAAAATATTTGCCAGAAAAAGGTCCTGAAATGAAAAAAAATTGGGTTGTAGTTGATCATCAATGCCATATCAAAATCAAGCTTAAAAGGTCTCATTATTTAATTTTTTTTTAAAAACAATTCTAATAAAAATATCAATATGGAGCTCAAAATGCTTGAAATTAGAAGATCCTATATTTGATAACAATAAATTGAGAGATTCGGGATTGGAGGAGAAGATATATCGAATGAAAAGATTTAGAGTTTGAAGAAAAGAGAGTGGGAATGAGGTGGAGAGAGAAAGGGACATGGGTGTATTGCTCAAAACTTTATAAAACTCTAAAAAGGACCTCGACCCCACAATCTAACCCCACTTTTCTCCACTTTTCCACTTTTCTCAACCCTAACTCTAGAAAATAAAGGAAAAAGAAATAATGTATTTGGAAAAATAAGTAGGGTGCCAAATCTTCTCAACTTTGAAGGCTTGCCTCAAAGTTCACTTTAAAACTTATCACATTCATTTCCCTCAATTGGGGTCAAGACTTTACCATTTACTCCAAGGTTGTAATGCCTCTCACCAAGATAGAATCCCACTCACAATCATGCAATTCACAATATAGGGATTATAAAATAAACAAGAATGGTCATTCTCTCAAAGAAGTTAGAGTGCACACACATAGAACCATAGGCTTGCCCTTCATGTAATCGCCACTAATGTAGAGTTGCAAAACTTGAAATCACTAAGGACTTGCGGGTAACTAAGCAGGGTAGTATTAAGGGAAGGCTATAATTTAGGTTAAGTGACTAGAACCTCCCTAACGCTATCATTAGGCATTCGAGTACAACACTCACATCATTGATTTAATTTCACCTTATTTTTCCCTCTCGCAACCAAATTGTTCCTAAAGCCATTTCTCCCAACACCTTTGTTTTACTCTTTCAGCATTCACAAGGCAAGAGGTAGCACCACTCAATTCTTTTTCTTTCTTTTTTACATCTTTTGATAGTTCACATGATAAGAATAGTTACAACCTCACTTTGAAGCTCAATTACTCATTTATGACATTTATGCACACACCTTTAAACTTAAGCTTTTGCCTATATCTGTGATGTGCCGGGATTTGACGGCACTTTTGACGCTTAAAACATAGAATTTTTGGGAGTTCTTGAGTACTTTTAGTTGGATTTAATGTCATTTGTTAAGTGTGCAAGGACAGTAGGAAGTAGAAAAGAATTCCAAAAAGATGCAGTTTCAGGGAAAAAAGGAGGCCACCACGAGAACCACATCCACGACGGCCAGTGGGGCTGACGGTTAAAGTGAGGCAGCAGAAGTGCCAAGTCTAGAGAGCCCCGACGGGCTGGCAAACTGCCCGTGGCAGATGCAATGGGGAATAGCCTTGCCCATCAAAGTGCTCCAGGAGATTATGCTAAGGGTAAAGGATGGATGACGGGCTCGACGATGTCTCGTCGCCAGCCTGACGTCCCATGACAAGCCGCTCGTGGGAACCTAGCAGGGAAGATAGAAAAGGACCAAGTGGGGCAATGTGAGACAGCGATAGGCATTGCCGCTGCGATGTCTCATCGACCCTAGCCCTTGGGAACGTGGCAGTGAATTTTTCTGTAGACCTAAAGAAGGCTGAAGGGCACCCACGACGCCCATCGCCTCAGCGACGGCCTATGAGGCGACCCATCGGATTTGACCACATTCAATTTTCCCAGTCTTATTAGGATTTGGCTTCTTTGTATATAAATACTTTACCCTAGGTTTTATTTTACGGAGTGACTCGTTGTTACTAGTTTTTTTATGAATTATTCCAAGTCACATTCGGATATTTTGTTACTTGGATTTTGGTATTTGTTTTGGACACAAGTTCTTGATATTGAAGTGTTCTTGAGTTTGTTCTTCAAGATTCTAGTTTTCTTTAATCTTATTTGTAAGTATCTCTTGATGATTGCTCAAACAAACATTAATCGCATGCTTATGAACATGAGTAGCTAAATCCACAACTAGGGTTGTGGGAACCATGAAGGATTAACAAAGTAGGAAAAATACTTAGGTAATCTAGGGAGGTGTTTATGCATGTATTGTTCTTCCCTTCGTTTTCATTGCTTTTTAACGGTTTGCAATGTTAGAACTCTCCTTATCCTTACTTACCATACCAGGGAGGTAAAGGATGGGAAAAGGGTTGTTACCAACGATATTTGAGGCTATCAACCCTCATCGAATAGCTTAACCTTATCTGGGAATAGCTAATATGGGATCAAGGGTAAGGGTTAGTAAAGCCACACCCGCGGCCGGACCAAGGCGTGTGGTGAAAATCACCTAGTTGTCGTACCAAGGAATTAGGTGAACTTAACTTACCGATTCTGCATGCTAAGCACCAAACTAGTTAATCAAGTACAAAAGCCTTACTAAGTTATGATCTCATGGGGAACACTACCCTAGTCACTTCTCTTATTGATAACAATTGTTGAAATTAATCTCTGTTACTTGTTTACTTTTGATTTACAATAATTACTTGCTACTTTAAAAAAAAACCTTTGCGGGAAATAAATGACTAAAAGACTGAATAAACACTAATTGACCCTAGTCCTACCATATTCAATGTGGGATCGACCCCAACCTTTAGTTGGGTTCTATATTTTAACAGCGACCGCTTGCAGTTCTTTTAGAGGTGTAATTTGTACGCATCAAATTTTGGCGCCGTTGCCGGGGAATATAGATTAGGATTAAGAGAAATTATGTTTATTTCAATATTAGTCCTTATTTACTGATTTTACTTTTTTTTTTGTTTTTGTTCTGATACAGGTAGCACACTTGTGCATGCCAAGTACAAAGAGTCAAGGAAATCCCTTGATCCCTTACATCTGGAGCTCTCCAAGACACTAAGAAACATGTCTAAGGATGGAGAGCATGAGACTCAAGAGCAGATCATAACTCGATTACTAGTTGAAGCTGAGCAGAAGAAACGGGAAGCAACAACACGCCAAAAGGAAGGCGAAGATGCCCTTGCTGCCGAAGATGCTCAAATTGCAACAGATCTTGCATCTAGAAATGCTGCAGCTGAGAAAGCAAGGCTAGCTAGGTAGCATGCCATCAGGGACGAGGCAGCAACTAGACGCGTGCCATATAATTGGGGTCGATAGATGTACCAACAAATGAATATTCCTCGGTGTTATGATGATGAGGATGATGATGAGGAGGAACTCAGAAATACTAGACCTATAATGCTACAACCATTATCTGATGGAACTAAGTTTGATATCACCAGCGCCATGATCCAACTGCTAAACCTAAAAGGTCTTTATTCAGGAAAGCCCACGGAGGATGCAATTTCACATGTGCAGAACTTTTTGGGGATTAACAAGTCGTATAATATGCCAAGAGTGGGGCAAGAGACTATCAGACTAAGGCTATTTCCATTTTCATTGACTGGTGAGGCGACTGCATGGCTCCTGCGTGATAATTCCATTTATACATGGCAAGAGTTGAAGAATCAGTTTCAGGAGCGGTTCTTTCCTCCATCGAGGATATTGACGCTAAAACAGGAGATCTATAATTTCAAGCAACTGCCTGCAGAAGCATTGTATGAGTCATGGTTGAGGTTTAAGGAGAAGCTAAAACAAGTTCTGAAACACGAAATTCCTGCAAGGCATCTGATAGAGATCTTCTACATGGCTTTGAACGCAAACACTAAAGCAGTAGATGAAACGGTCACTGGAGGAGCATTCATGGAGAATTCATATTAAGAGGTTGCAGAGATGCTGGATAGGGTTGTGAAAACTAACTGAGCATGGCATACTAGAGCGGCTGAGATTCCAGTAGGTACTTCTGCAGTCGGCAAGTCTATAGATCTGAATGAAATAGAACACATTAAGCAGACACAGGCTGAGATGAACACAACACTGGGGTTGTTGGCAAAGAAATTCCTGGCTGAGGGAGTAGAGAAAGTTAAAGCAGTAGGTTCTCAAGGTAAAGCACCAAGGTCAGATAGTTACTCATCCGAAGAAGAAGTAAGTTATCTAAATGATCAAGGGATGGGTTTCTAGGACTCTAACCAAGGAAATCAAGGTCAGAACAGAGATAGGGATGACTATGACAATCGGGCCACTTACAGATATAGAGAAAGAGATGGTGACTGGCAGAAAAAGGATGGGTACAAGAACGAGAGAAGTGGTCTCTACGTCCCGCCTGCGACTCGTGAATAGTGGGATGGACAACCTACCATGAGAGAGTTGATCAACAAAGTGTTCCAAAAGGTTGACTCCATGGATGCGAGTATAAAGGAGATAAAAGCTAAACTTTCAAGTATTAATCAGAAGGTGGAGTCCCAGCTGTCTCCATCAAGCAGCTTGAGACGCAGATGAATCAGTTGTAAACCAACATGAATCTATGTCAAAAGGGTACTCTCCCAAGTGACACCATTCCAAATCAAAACAATAATCGACAGGTCATGGCAGTGACTACTTGGAGAGGTAAGCAGACTGTTGATCCTACCATGCCTATTGTCGTCGACAAGCCAGCCAATGTTGAGAAGGTAGCCATGTCTAAAGAGAAACATAGTGGTGAAGGGTCGTCTGAGAAACAGTCTTCTGAAAAGAAGGAGAAGGGAAAAGAAGTTGAATTAGTCCTAAAACCCATGCCACTGCCTCCTCCACCTTACCTCCAGAGGTTGAAGAAAAAGGTTGAGGACGACAAATTCCATAAGTTCATCTCCATGCTGAAGCAACTGTCAGTCAACATCCCTTTGGTCGAAGCTTTGGAGTAAATTCCTAGCTACGCAAAGTTTATGAAGAATCTAGTTACGAGGAAGAGGACGGTTAGCTTTGAACCCTTAAATAACTTGCACCACTATAGTGTAATAGCATCCCGTTCGATGGTATAGAAGAAGGAAGATCCTGGAGCCTTCACCATCCGTGCACTATTGGAGCATTCTATTTCACCAAAGCTTTGTGTGATCTTGGTGCTAGTATAAATCTGATGACGCTTGCAGTTTATAATCAGTTGGGCTTAGGATCCCCCCTCTCTGACTACAATGTGGTTACTTATGGTAGATCGCATAGTGAAGAGGCCTGTGGGAATTCTGTATGATGTATTGGTAAAGGTTGAAACATTTATCTTTCGTGCAGATTTTGTAATTCTAGATTGCGAGGTTTACTTTGAGGTGACCATCATCTTGGGCCGACCATTCTTGTCTACTGGGCGTGCTTTGGTTGACTTGGAAACATGTTAGATGAAATTCAGGTTGAATGACGAGGAGGTGACTTTTAATGTGTACAAGTCAATGAAGCACCATGATGATATGAGAGTGGTGTCAGTTGTTGATGTTATTGATGAGGACCAGCTGGTTGTACGTATTGAGGAGAGACTTAGGGTCGAGGCCCTTGCAGCAGTCATTATGAATTTTTAAGGTGACGACATTGATTAGTATGATGAAATGGATGAAGCACTTACAGTGTTTGGATCTTACACTTATGCACCAAAGAAGCTGGACTTGGACCTGAAGAATAGGAAGACGCCACCTGCTCGCGCATCTATTGAGGAGCCTCCAGTCTTGGAGCTCAAAGCACTTCCTGCTCTTCTTCAGTACATATTCTTGGGAGATAATGAGACTTTGCCCGTAATCATTGCTGCAGATTTAGGTGAAGTGCAGGTTGAAGCTCTGGATTTAGTATTAAGAAAGTTTAAGAGAGCTATTGGGTGGACCATCACAGACATTATTGGGATTCTGCCTGGAATCTGTACTCACAAAATCTAGCTCGAGCCTGATTATGTTACATCTATTGAGCATCAGCGTAGGTTGACTCAGCCTATGCAAGAAGTTGTCAATAAAGAGATCATAAAGTGGCTGGATGCAGGTGTGGTTTACCCAATTTCTGACTGCAAGTGGTTAAGCCCGGTTCAGTGCATACCAAAGAAAGGAGGGATTATGGTGGTTCCTAATGCGAAGAATGAGCTGATTCTGGTGAGGCCAGTCACAGGCTGGCGCATATACATGGACAATAGGAAGTTGAATGCGTGGAGTAAGAAAGATTATTTTCTAATGCCATTCATGGACCAGATGCTAGACTGTCTTGCAAGTAGAGGTTGGTACTATTTTCTTGATAGTTACTCGGGGTATAATCAGATCTTTATTTCCCCCGAAGAACAAGAGAAAACCATATTCACATGCCCATATGGGACGTTTGCCTTCAAGAGGATGTCGTTCGAACTTTGCAATGTGGCAGTGACTTTTCAGCGGTGTATGATATCTATCCTTTTATACATGGTGGAGGACACTATAGAGGTATTTATGGATGACTTTTTGGTGGTAGGTGACTCGTTTGAAGATTGTCTAGATCATCTGGGCTGTGTGTTATAGCAATGTGAAGAGGGCAACCTAGTGCTGAATTGGGAAAAGTGTCACTTCATGGTCAAAGAGGGCATAGTGCTTGGTCACTGGATTTCGAAGAAGGTTATAAAGGTTGATAGAGCGAAGACAGAGGTGATTGAAAAGTTGTGTCAATCAGTTTCCGTGAAGGGTATTCGGGGTTTCTTCGGGCATGCTGTCTTTTATAGGAGGTTTATCAAGGACTTCTCCAAAATTGAAAATCCATTGTGCAAGCTCTTGGAGAAGGACGTAAAGTTTGTTTTTGATGATGCATGTCTGAAGGCATTCGAGTGCCTTAAAGAGAAGTTGCTTACAGCCCTTATCATTATTGCTCCTGATTGGTCTCAACCTTTTGAGGTTATGTGCGATGCTAGTGGAGTGGCGCTAGGAGAAGTCCTAGGCCAAAGGCATGAAAAGATCCTCCATCCTATATAATACGCTATAAAAGCACTTAACCAGGCTCAGAAGAACTATATAATGGTGGAACATGAGCTGTTTTTTGTGGTCTTTGCGTTCAAAAAATAAAGATCTTATTTGTTGGGCAACAAGGTGTTGGTGCATACTGACCATTTAGCTCTTCGTTATCTTATGGAAAAGAAGGATACTAAACCTAGGTTGATTAGATGGGTGTTTCTACTGCAAGAGTTTGACTTCGAAGTCTAAGACCAAAAGGATACAAAAAATCAAGTGGCAGATCATTTGTCTAGGTTGGAAGAGGAAGCTATGCTGAAGCTGAATGATGAGCTAGAGATTGGTGACTGGTTTCCTGACGACAGGTATTGGCTGCTTCTCAGGATTTGATCCCATGGTTTGCAGACATTACCAACTACTTGGCAAGCGATTTAGCGCCTGATGATATATCCGTTCACCAATGGAGGACATTCATATCTGATGTGAAGAAATACTTCTGGGAAGAGCCATTCTTATTTCCTGTGTATGCTGATACTATGATACGGAGATATGTGCCAGAAGCTGAGATGATGGAGATATTAGAAGCATGACACTCCTCCCATGTTAGAGGTCATCATAGTGGTATTCGGATGGCCCATAAGATTTTGTAATGCGGCTATTATTTGCCGACTATTCATAAAGATGCCCACGAGTTTGCTAAGGCTTGCAGCAGATGTCAAAGGGAAGGAGGCATATCAAGGAGACATGAGCTTCCTATGAATCTCATTCTTGTGATTGAGTTGTTCGATGTTTGGGGCATTGACTTCATGGGTCCGTTCATCCTATCTGATGGGAACCGGTATATATTGGTGGCTATTGACTATGTGTCTAAGTGTGTGGAGGCGGTTGCGCTCCCAACCAATTAAGGTAAATGTGTCATAGCGTTCTTGAAAAGAACATCTTCTCCAGATTCAGTACGCCAAGAGCCATTATTAGTGATTAAGGCTCTCACTTTTGCAACAAGTTGTTTCGTTCCCTGCTTGAGAAATATAGAGTGAAACATAGAGTTGCAACCCCTTATCATCCTCAGACGAGTGGGAAAATGGAGGTCTCCAACAGAGAAATTAAGTCAATCCTTTCCAAGACTGTCAATGCAAGTAGAAAGGATTGGTCGCGGAAAGTTGAGGATGCATTGTGGGCGTACCGGACTGCATACAAGACTCGAATATGCATGTCTCCATATCAACTTATGTTTGGTAAGGCGTGCCATCTTTCGGTTGAACTAGAGCATAAGGCCATGTGGGCTTTGAAGAAGCTGAACTTGGATTGGGGTGAAGCATCATTGCAGAGGTTAGGGTAGTTGAATGAGTTGGATGAGTTCCGGCTAAAAGCATATGAAAGTTCAGCTCTATACAAGGAGAGGATGAATCTATATCATGACCGGAAGATAGAGAAGAGAGATTTTCATCCAGGTGACTTGGTCCTGCTTTTCAACTCCAGACTTCGCTTGTTTCCTGGCAGCTTCAAGTCCAAGTGGATTGGACCCTTCAAGGTGGTGCAAGTTTTTCCTCATGGGGCTATTCAACTTGAAAACCTTGAGGGAAAAAGGTTCAAAGCAAACGGGCAGCGGATCAAGGCTTATTTTGGCACACCAGAGGAGATCAAGACTATTGAAGCTTGGAGCATAGATGAGTTCATCTCACCCAAGGAGCTTGATGAAGTCTGAGTAGTCAAGCAACCTGCGTCATGTCGCGATGTTAAATAAGGCGTTACATGGGAGGCAGCCCATGATGTTGTAATTTACTTTCTGTTAGTTGTAGTTGTAAGGACTGTAGAGTGTTTTGCCAAAGTCTGAGTACCCAAAACACTTGCGTCGTGCCACGATGTTAAATCAAGCGTTGCATGGGAGGCAACCCATGGGTTAATGTGTGTGTTTGTTTTGCAGGAGGATGAGATACGAAAGAACAATGCTCAAACTGCAGGCAAAAGAGGGTCCCATAGGCTCTGTGATGGGGCATCGCAGATACTATGCCCGTGGGACTGGAAAAATCATATTGGACGGGTTGTCATAGCCCCGACGGGCGTCGGGTTGGGTGTGAAGCCCCATATGAAAAAAATGAATTTTTTTCTAAGTGTGGAGAAGAGGACCATCTGCCCCATTCCCACATCCCACGTGGTGGGCCGTCGCAGCCCCGATGGGCGTCGGAATGGGCATCGCCAGGTAAGTACCCTAAAATTTTCTAAGTGTTGAAAAGAGAGTGACTGCCTCACTTCGACGGCCGATATGACAGGGCGTCGTGCCCTCGACGAATGTCAAAATGGGCGTCGCTCCCCACAGGCCAAATATGGGCTGACGATTAGGTAAAAGCAACCAGCGATGGGACGTTTCTAGTCCGACGGGCGTCGCCTAGCCCATCATCTGGGTCGGTCAACAGGGGGTCAACATTGATTTTTATTATCTCTTTTTGGTCTTACCCGACCCGACCCAGAATTTCCTTTCTCCTTCCCCGCCTCTAATAACGTTTTGATCTCATTTTTTGAGGTCAAATTAATTTTATCATCACTCATCTCTCTCTAACTCCCTTTCTCTCTCAAATACACGACTCCAAACCCCCCCCCCCACCCCATCCGATCCTCACCACCATCTCCTACACAAACAACTCACAAGGCACTCCATTCATCAAGCTTGTGCGAGAAACTTTTGAAACCAACAAAGTAAGTTCTTTCCTTCCTTGTGGTTGGTTCTCAATAACTGAAAAGGGTTTTTATGGATGGAAATTCGATCATATTGCTAAAAAAAACAAAAAAAATCATAAACCTAAGTGTTAAGAATGTGTTTGATGGTGGGGTGCATGAATGGTTTGTGTTGGAAGTTTAGGGTTTGGAAGTATTGTTGTTTATGAATGCCATAAGGTTTTTGGGTGTTATGTTGGTTGTATGTTTGGTGATAAATTGTTTAGATTGATAAAATTATAAAGAGAGAGAGGTTTGTGCACTGATTGGGTCCTACGGGCCTTCACACGGGACGTTTGAGGCATGACGATACTTCAGACAGGGCGTGGGGCTGGCCTAAAACTTGAAAAGTTTTCTGGCCGGTTCCTAAGCCCAAGCCGACGGGACGTCGGACCTCTAACGTCTGTGGCAGGTGCCCATGGGAGAATCGATGTCCTTAAAAACCTCACTGCCACCTTCCGACGCCCTTTCCCATGGGACGTCAGACCTCCCACGCCCTTTCCCACGGGACGTCGGACTTCCCACGCCCGTGGGAGGTGTTTTTTTTTTGAAAAAATTCTCTAAGTGTTAAATTTTTCAGTGGTTGATTATTTGTCCCTGATCTCTAACGATGGTTCCCTGTAGGTACTAAATGGCTCCGCAAAGTAAAAGATGACTCCGTACCATCCCAGCTAATGGATTACCCCACTGATTCTGAAGCCGAGAAAAGTGATTCTGACAATGCCCCTCTCATCCAGTCTGTACGAAGGAAGCTGGTGGTATCCTCCTTTCACTCTGAAGAGGAGGAAACCAAATCACCCAAGGACAAGCAAGCATCCTCCTCCAGGTCCTTAGAATCTGGCACTGAAAGTGAAGAGGCACCTACAGGCAAGGAATTGATCACTCAAGTTTCTAGTGGCACCGGAGGAGCATCCGGAGATGAGGAAGGCTCTGGCTCTGAGCATGATTCTGAAGAAGCTAAAAGAGGAGGGGCAGATGATGACTCAGAGACGACCATGCCAGAGCGAAGTACTTCTTCTCCATCTGTTGCCCGAGCTACAATAGGGCGTGCTCGCGAGTAGGTGAGATGGGTTGTTGAAGGGTCGAAGGCCATCTATGATTACTACCTTGTGGAGACTTGAAGAGGTCATCTGAGGAGGCCTATTGCTGAAGAGTGGATGATTGATCCTTTCAAGCTAAACAAGTTCCCCAAGTTCGACGAGTATTTAAGACATTACAAACTGGGATGGACTACAAAGCCCCTACCTGATTACTAGCCAACTCTCATAAGGGAGTTCTATGCTAATTATAAGTCTATACAGGAAGGGTTGCGCAAGAAAGGACAAAAGATCATAGAATCGCCCGCTCTCGAGAGCATTCCAGTTAGGGCAGTTCCCATCAATATCTCGGCAGAAACAATAAATAGATTTTTATTCGGGCCAGGCTATGAGGCACCCACAGACCCAATTGACTATAAGTATCGGGTAAAGCATGATGAGAAAGGGACTCAATGGTTGGCTAAGCGCCTAACTACTACCGAGACACCAGTATGGCTTGAACAAGACAAATAGGTTATTCGGATGGCCTCCTTATCTTTCGAAGTTTAATTTTGGTGGGCTATTATACGACTCAGATTGATGCCGACCGGTGCAGACAACTAGCTAACTTTGGAAAGAGCTATTCTAGTGGACTCCCTCGTGTTCAAATGTAATTTGAATTTCGGGCGGATCATAGCTGAGGAGATCAGAGACAGAGTGACCAAGCCTGCCTCCTCCTACCCATTCCCTTGTTTGATCAAAGAGCTATGCGAGGAGGCTCAGGTGCCCAGGTTTAGGGGGTTAGACCGCCCTGTTCGAGCTACATGGACCCATCATCCAGAGCAGTCCAAGGATGAGACTAGGGTGATTAGTTTGACTGGCATTACAGAGCCATTGGCTCTATCTCTTGAGGAGCATGTCCCGACGCTAGATGTAACAGCATCCCCCACTACTAGACCTACCCCATAGGGTAGTCAGTCGGAGCACAATGTTGCTAGCCCATCCACTTCGATAGTTGTGCCAAGTCCCTCCGCAGCACCTCCAAACATTGATTCTGCTGCTATCCCTACATTCCACCAGGCAAACTTCGTGAACACTGTCCAGTGGACACTTGATCTCAAAAACCAAATAAATGTGTTCGCTCTACAGTTTCAGCTGATTAAGAATGCCTTCATCTAAAGGTCCACAGCACCATTCCTCACCGTTAATGCCCGGCTAGATGCTTTGGAGGACAGGGTAGATTAACACTTAAAAGAGATAGGTGCGCTTGAGTTGGCCGATATGAAAAAGGAGATTGCATAGCTGAGGCTGATGTTGATAAATTGAAGAATCCTCCGCTGACCCAAGCCAGAGCACTGATTGTTTTTACATAGGTCATAGGGGATCCCACGCTAAATCTATAGGATTTTGTAGATCCCGAGCTCCTTACGACATATTTGAGTTCGACTACAGAAAAGAAAAGGAAGAGTAAGGATAAGCGGGTTCACGAGGGTGATGCTCCACTTAGCCCAAAGTCTCTACATAAGAAGTTGGACAAAGCCACGAAAAAGGCAAAGAAATCAGAGGAGAAGGTAGTCAGAACATCCTTGGTGGGGCACCAGATTGAGATGGATGGCAGAGGCAGAGGTGGGTCAGCTAGTGGTGTTGCTGGCAAGACAGATATCCCTTCTTTAGACCCTATTGTGGGAGAGATTACTGATGAAGCTGCTCGAGCAGCTGTTACTATTGATGAGAGGTCTGCGGAGGCAGCCTCTATTCAGGAAAGTACTATGGGCACCACTCATGAGGGCCTGATAGGTTTGACACCCGGTACTGGCGCTTAGGAGCTATAGGTATGTTTTCATCTCCATTTGTTTATACTTTTGAGAATTGAGGCTAGTGCCCTTTTCTTTTTGGTGGGGTAGGGCAGTACGGGGTGAGTTGGTTTTTGATGGGTTCTTAGCAAAGTCTGAGTAGCAAAGAGACCTGGTTCATGCCACATGGTAAATCAGGCGTTGCATGGGAGGCAACCCATGAGGGTACTCACAAGGTACCCGACTCCTTAGGGTTTTCTTGCATGTGTTCTTTCCCTAAGGATTTTAATTTCTGTTGAACTGGCACATTTAGGATAGGTTGTATAGAGTAAAAGAAGAAAAGGAGCTTGGTGCAGTCTATGATGTGATTTTTGAACTGGATTTTAATTGAAAAAATGGAGACCCCCTCCAAAAAATTTGAGTGTTATATTAGTATCTGATTCTGATAGACTAACCATTGTGGATCCTTGCATGACATTGTGTTTACCAATTTGATGATTGGCTTAAGCTAGAGTACGAACCTAATAGGTAGCATGTGATTGTCGACTCTATGCCATGTGTTTGTCAGATAAATTTGTTGAGTTCTTGCTTTGTGTGATAATCTAGAACTTTCCCGGTTAGTCTTGCCAAGGTCGTAGAATCGTTGGTTAGGAAAGGATCATAGGCCATTTTTGAATTAGTCCACTTTATCCCAAAAGACTGACCAAATGATTTAATACCCTTTGATCCCTGGTTTTGAGTCTGCATTTACCTTTTTTGTTGATTAGCCTAATATCCATCCCTGTTTCTTGTTATGAACCTTTAGTTTGGCCCTGGTCCCTCCTTGGACATTGTGTACCTCAACTCAGGCAAATCGGGTGAGGTGAGTAAGAAGTTTGGGTATGAATAGAAGAGGTTAGAAATAAAAAGGAGAGAAAACGGGTGTGGCGGCTATGTTAAAGAAAAAGAAAAAGAAAAAGAGAATAAGAAAAGCAAAGAAAAAGAAAAGAAAAGAAATAATAATAAGTGAGTTTGAAACAAAAGTCGTTCCTGTCACTTGTTGAATAAGAAACAATAACAAGGGAGAAAAAGGGAGGAAAAGAGTAAAAGTGGTCTGTTGGGTGGAATCAAGATAGCGTAGTGTCAAGGAGGGTTTGGTCACTATTACCTATATCTATCATACCTATCCCAAAGCCTATGTTACAAGCCGAGAAAGTCCTAGTGATCCTAACCCAATTGTTCGAAAACTAAGGCATAGAAAATAAAGGCAAGCCTATGGTATTGTGCACGCATTGCTTAATATCTTTTTGAGTGCGAGTGTTTAGTTCAGTCCCTTAAATAAAATTGGTTTACTATGTGAGAGGGACTTCTTTGTAGTGAGGGCACTAAAGCGATTTTGACTGTTAACTATTAGTGTAAATCTCATATGTGTATGCTAGGTCGTCTATTGATAAGGTAATGTCATCCTTGGATCCCGTTGTGTTGTCTTGATGAGTGGAACATATGCACTGATTTTTGTATTGAAAGAAGAGGGGGGGTACTTGTTGTGTATTGAATTGATGAACCAAAATACTGCCATAGTACCTAATTTTCTTTTGCTTAAGCGTCGTTTAGTTTTTTTGTGAGTCTGTTGCTTGAGGACAAGCAAAGATTCTAAGTGGAGGGTGTTGATATGTCGGGATTTGTCGGCACTTTTGACGCTTAAAACATAGGATTTTTGGGAGTTCTTGAGTACTTTTAGTTGGATTTAATGTCATTTGTTAAGTGTGCAGGGAAAAAGTAGGAAGTAGAAAAGAATGCCAAAAAGTTGTAGTTTCAGGGCAAAAAGGAGGCCACCACGGGCGTCACATCCACGATGGCCCATGGGGCTGACCGTCAATGTGAGGCAGCAGAAGTGCCAAGTCTGGAGAGCCCCGATGAGCTGGCAAACAGCCCATGGCAGATGTGATGTGGCGTAGCCTTGACCGTGAAAGTGCTCCAGGAGATTATGCTAATGCTAAAGGAAGGACGACGGGCTCCACGACGTCCCATCGCCAGCCCGACGTCCCGTGACTAGCCGCCTGTGGGAATCTAGCAGGGAAGCTGGAAAAGGACCAAGTGTGGCGACATGAGATAGCGACGGGCATTGCAGCTGCGATGTCCTGTCAACCCCAGCACGTGGGAATGTTGCAGTGAATTTTTCTGAAGACCTAAAGAAGGCCGACGGGCACCCACGACTCCCGTTGCCTCAGCGACAGCCCGTGAGGCGACCCGTCGGATCTGACTGCGTTAAGTTTTCCCAGTCTTATTAGGATTTGGCTTCTTTGTCTATAAATACTTTACCCTAGGTTTTATTTTATGGAGTTACTCATGGTTACTAGTTGTTTTATGAATTATTCCAAGTCACATTCAGATATTTTGTTACTTATATTTTTGTATTGGTTTTGGACACAAGTTCTTGATATTGAAGTGTGCATTAGTTTGTTCTTCAAGATTCTGGTTTTCTTTATTCTTAATTGTAATTATCTCTTGATGATTGCTCAAACAAACATTAATCGCATGCTTATGAACATGAGTAGCTAAATCCACAACTAGGGTTGTGGGAACCATGAAGGATTAACAAAGTAGGCAAAGTACGTAATCTAGGGAGGTGTTTATGCATGTATTGTTCTTCCCTTCGTTTTGATTGTTTTTTAATAGTGCGCAATGTTAGAACTCGTCTTATTCTT
Source organism: Jaltomata sinuosa (assembly GCA_003996215.1). NCBI lineage: Eukaryota > Viridiplantae > Streptophyta > Magnoliopsida > Solanales > Solanaceae > Jaltomata > Jaltomata sinuosa. The sequence continues at coordinate 347,717 of QJPP01007585.1, read as the reverse complement.
ACTTGCCAGACCAAGGAGGTAACGAATGGGAAAAGGGTTGTTACCAATGAGATTTGAGGGTATCAACCCTCATCTAATAGCTTGACTTTGTCCGAGAATAGCTAATTTGGGATCAAGGGTAAGGGTTAGTAAAGCGACACCCCCGATCGAACCAAGGCGTGTGGTAAAATCCACCTAGTTGTCGGACCAAGGAATTAGGTACACTTAACTTACCGATTCTACATGCTAAGCACCAAACTAGTTAACCAAGTGCAAAAGCCTTACTACGTTATGATCTCATGGGGAACACTACCCTACTCACTTCTCTTATTGATAACAATTGTTGAAATTAATCTCTGTTACTTGTTTACTTTTGATTTAAAATAATTATTTGCTACTTTAAAAAAAAACCTTTGCGGGAAATAAATGACTAAAAGACTGAATAAACACTAATTGACCCTAATCCTACCATATTTCCTGTGGGATCGACCCCAACCTTTAGTTAGGTTCTATATTTGAACAGCGACCGCTTACGCTTCTTTTAGAGGTGTAATTTGGGCCCATCAATCTTTCACACCCCGAGCCTACACCCTGGACATAACACGGGACCTGGAACCATAAGTGGCCCAAAGTGTAATTCACATGATAAGCATAGTTACTACCTCACTTTGAAGCTCAATTCCTCATTTATGACATTCATGCACACACCTCTAAGCTTAGGCTTTTACCTACATCTATCATGCCCCGAGCCTACACCCTGGACATAACACGGGACCTGGAACCATAAGTGGCCCAAATCTAACACTTTATACTAGCATATTTCATGAGCAACTGAATATAAACATATAAATTGGTAAACATTATGTAGAAGCAAGATTACTGAATAACCTTTTTAATGAATCACTGGTTAAAATATTTATAAAATTGTATTTTAAAAGAAAAGAAATCTGGAACTGAATATAACCGTTTAGACTCACTATTTATGAAGCCTCTACTAACACTGACTATAGTTAGTCAGGACATGACCCCAACTATCTCTAATCAATGTATAATGACTAAGATAAACTGCTATGACTAATAACTGACTGGATTTACCGAATAATGAGAACTCACCACCTGTTGGCTGGAAGCTGCAATCTATCTGACCCTGATTCTGAGAGATAGCACTAAAACCTGTATCGTCAAAGGATGCAGCACAAGAAGATATGCGATCAGTACTTTGAATGAGCTGAGCTTGCGAGATATGCACTAACTATGAAATGATGAGAAATATATTTATAATTAAAGCATGACTGAACGATGGACTACGTATAGGCGTCTAAGAATGAATAAGTCAAAAACTGTAAAACATAAGCTCTCTTTTCTGAAGAGAGTATAAAGCATATTTTTGAACTCTAATTGTGAGTTATGTAGACTATAAGATAACTAAGCATGCTGAAAACTGTAATATAATGGCCCTAAAATCATGAGATGCATAAGTCTAAAGTTCATAACAACTCTGAATAGCATAGTAAAAACATTTAAACTAAACTGAATTGAGTTGAGCTGAACTAGGGGCCAATTATATAACTACATAGTCTAAATTTATGGGAGAGTCTTTTAATTGACATAAATCACATGGGCTAAATGTGGAATTCAATGTGTACACCGCATCGAGAGGACCCAATATACCTTGCAAGGTTATAGATGCATGACTGGCGTGATGACTAATTCTAATGCCCAACTAAGGGGAAAAATAAAATTATGGTGGCACGTAGTTCTGGGACTGTAGGGTACACTAAACTCTAGTCTAACTTGATGCTAAGTACTTCACCCAAAACTGATTTCTGATAGCTCTTTTAGAAATTTATGTTCTGGAATGTTGCATCAGAACATAACTAGTATGAAGACCTTTATTTTCAGAAAAGCTGTAGGCTGAAAACTAACTAATTTCATGCTTTAAAACGTAGTGCTAGAAGTCTAGGATAAATTCTGAAGAAAGTTAATTCATGTAAAAGTACTACAATTTCATGCTAAGTTCTTGAAAAGAAGCTTATTCATGCAGAAGATATTGTTAATCAAGGCTAAAACTTCATGCAATATCACTTAAACATGCACGGAAAACATATTGTATTATAAGAAATTCAATTCTGTAAAAATGTGCATAGTTGGGTCTGAACCCTAGAATCATAGGTTTGTAGAAATCATAACTGAAAGCTAAACGTTGGGCATGAGGGTGAAAGAATATCCTCATTAAATACCCACATACCTTGTTGTTGAAGAATCTAGATAGAACTAATATATGAATCTTTGGGGAGGAATCCCTAGGTCTGTAGCTTGAAAGGGAACGTTCTTTTCTTTTTTCTGAAACTTGAATCAATTGAATGAGAAAAAACATATTCTAATTCTATTTATAATCCCTCAAAATATGCTTAAAATGACAAAGTATAAGAGTTAAAAATAATAGAAAAAGTCTAAAATACCCCTGGGGAAACTTACCTGAAAAGCTGCTGAAATTTTTAGAACCAGATTCCACAGTCTGTAGACCAGTCCACGGCTCGTGGACCTGGTCCATGGTTCTCATGTTCTTTTCAATGTTGCAGGCCTAATTTCCACGGTGGCAGACCACGGCTCGTGGATTGTTCCACGCTCTGTGGTTATCATGCCCCTTTGCTGGTCCTCAGGTCTATTTCTACGATTCATGGACCTGGTCTCTGGTCTGTTCCATGGTCCATGGACCGGGTCCGTGGTCCCTATCTGTTATTTTTGACAGACATATACTTCTTGGTAAAATATTGATAACTTTTTACACAGGAATCCGATTAACGCAAAGTTAGTGGCATTGGAAAGAAGAATCGAAGATCTTTAACTTAGTGGTTACTAGGCCACCTAAAAAATTTTATTCTAGAAGTAATAATCATTTATAGATGACCTTAGTTGAGTTTTACATGAAAACTTTATCAGTTAGGGTGCTTTCAGCTTAACTTGATGATAGGAGTTTCTTATGAAAATGATTCATATCAAATTTACTTCCAACACTAGGGAATAGATCATAACATCTATGGAAAGCGGTTAGGGTCTTATCTTAGAATTTTCAGGGTGTGACAATATCTCTCCCTTGAGATCATTCATCCTCGAATGAAGACTAACAAGGCTAAGATTGTGGGGAAAGGGTTGCAATCCCACAACTGAGTTCTAAAGCTGATGTATTGACATGGTAACAAATTTCTAACTGAAATATGAATAGAGTTGGGTTCATGAGGCATGTGTGCTTACTGAGAGCATAAGAACACTGATACGACATGAATTTGAATATCCAACATGATAACTAGTCTGGATTAAGAGTAGGAATCAGCTGAAACTCATAAAGAACGAACGCATTCTTAGAAATCTCAGTAACTGAAAGGATCATAAAACTGAGAAGAATAATTATACGATAAAACTATTCTCTTCCATACTAAACTTACTGCCATGGACTGAACTAAATGTAGGACCTTCTAGCCATAGGATGATTACCGATTGGTTTTAATTGATCTATTATGAGGAATCTAGTATGTTTCTAGCTGAGGCTACTGGATATAAGGTATGAGCACCACGGGCAAGGAGTATGAACAAGAATATTCCCACCCTAAACCATATGGTTGACAACTTTTAAGCTTAGGAATACCCTTTTTAATTACACCAACTTCCCTGAATACCACACTTACAAATTACAAATAAAATTCTCACCAACGCACATATAAACTCTAAGGTGTGAGTCTAACTACCTGCTTTCACCATTTTCAAGCCTATTTTGACTAAATCTCTTGCATCTAGAGTTATCTCCAAAGAATTAGTTTCCTTCTTATCACAAAAATCAACTAACCTTGAAATCTAATCATGTAATGACCCTTCCGGTTATTTCCACGTATATGTTTTCCGTGAACCGTTAAGGCATGTCGGGACCGGTATTGCGGCGCCGGGTCCATTTGTGTGTTCGTAAGTTTCTTTGACAAATTTCCTGAACTTTGGGTAAAATATCTCGGAGCTTTTCTCTCAAAATATAAAGAGTTAGAAGTCCCCCAAAATACCAAATCGAAGGTCTACGAGTCTAGTTTCCTACGCACAAAACCTCACATCCAACGGATCACGGAGTAAAAAGTTATGACTGTTTTACCGCGGACTGTCTGGCAGAAAACGGGTTACGTACCGGGTCGCGAACCGGGTCGGGTTAAACTCGATTTAAGCCTCAACGTCACGTTTTAAAAAGCCATTTCCGTTCCGAAACAGTGATAAAACATAAGGGAGGATCCCGAGAGAATTCTTGAGTATCAAAATCGTGCGTTGGTGAATTACGAACCTAAGCTTAAGAATTTTATTAGCATCGCGCGTGTAATTGAAAATATTTTATTTAAAAGTTGAATTTGGTAAAAATTATATTATTATTATCTTTTCAAAATATTTTAAAGGTTTATGAAAAATATTTTTGTTACGATATAAGTGTATATGTATTTATTTTATAAGGTTTTTATACATTGTAATATTTTTAACGGAGATAGTAAATTTAGTTATGTTGAAATTTATTATTATAATATAGTAGGTTTTATTCAAAATACTTTTCTATGAATTATGGTATATTCAAAAAGCTATATATATTTTACCATGAATTTACGCAATACCCGAGTATATAAATAACGGGATAAGATTTTTTTCTGGTGACCTTGCAATTGCCACCTCCACTCCACGTGTGGGTGGAGGGAGTGGCCAGCAGGTACCAACTATAAGAGGTGGCATCACATAATTACTCTCATGATGCTAATTTCTAAGTAAGTATATATTAATTAATTTCTTTAGTTAGTGCATACTGTGAGAGCAATTTAATGCAATTTGCCTACTGCCGTGACTTATATATCTACATGTATATATCTTCACTAGTAGGGTTATGTTCCTTTTATAATAGACAAGATTCTTATCATAATTCAACTCACATTTCAAATCTTCTACACATATATGTTTAATCATGTTGCATATGTCTCATGGAGATATTACTTAGTGCTATAACCAATTATCTACGTCAACTTATTCAAGTTCGAGTTCGAGTGTGATTTTATTTCGGAGCTTTTCGGAGAGGTTCAAGCTTGTCATCGGATGACAGGTAGGTTACGGTTTATTTTTCCTAGACTCCGCACATATAGAATAAAATTGTATTAATGGGCATCCTTGTGTTGGATTATTAGGTTGGCACCACAGACCTCGACCGCTTTATTCATGTCCACCTACTTTTGTTCCTCCGTTGCTTGTAGTATTTGCCGATATATTTTATTTACCCTTGTGGTCCTGTGAGGCCTTGTTGACTCTGGAACATAGAAGGTGGGATTTTTGGAATGTCCGCGAGTCCCGGGCATAGAATTATCCTTCTAGGCTGGTTATGCTTGCTGAGTAGCTGTGGGCCTGTGCAGGGTCGATAGGTTGATTGTGAGCTGCTGGGCAGCTATTGTGTGTGATCATACCATTTCCATGCATATAAAGAGGTTTTATCCATGTTTTACTATGGTTTTGGCTTCGGGCCTACTGGCACTATTTTCTAAACCTTGCATGGCCCCGGGGCCCCGTTTTTAATGGAAATATTTTGGAAATGGTTTGATTTGACTTGTGAGTATTCTTGGTAAAAGAAAGTAAATTATGTTTTAAATCATCAGTTTTACGATTAACGCTAGACTCGGCAGGGCCGGAGTACTAGTTGAGTTTTCTTGTTACTTAAGATGATTTTTAGCCTCGGTCGGACCGAGCACCTGAGATGACTTTCTACTGTTTAGTCCCGGTTATGCTCGGGCACCCTTGGAGGGGTTTTTGAATATTTTCCTACTATTTTAGTCCTGGACAGGGTCTGGGCATGCATATTAGAGACTGGGTCTCTATCTTGATACCGGACTTGCTTCCGGACGACATGTTCTGATACTGAGTTTTAGTATGGGGTCTGGGACCTCCATGGACCTTGCCATCCGGGCCAGGGGCTACGGGCTGCGTGTGCCGGAGGAGGGGTATACGGTGGAGTAGAGGTATACGGGCAGTGTCCTTCCATGGAACCTACCTGCTGGGTCGGGTCAGCGCCGGAGGAGGTACATACAGAGATACCATTTCACTTGAGATATTCATGCATCATATCATTCATTGTTTGAGGCTCCACCCTTATTCATTGTTTGTTTATTGTACGCTCCGGTAGTATGGGATGCCGGAGGGTTTGTTTTCACTTGTTTGTGTTCCTCGGTTGTATGGGCAGCCGGGGGACTGTAGGTAGACTTTTGCTATTTACTTATAGAATTGTTCTCTATTATGGATAAGTATGAGATTGGTATGATTAGTTGAGTTTGATTCATGTCTCTGAGCATGCCTATCATTACTCTTCCTCTCTTATTCATACACTTGAGGTTACCGGTATACCGTCCATTTCGTAAACTGATGTTATATACATTGTTATTGCAAGGACCCCAGGTGCGTTGTTTCTTACTTTCACCTCTGCCTATGGTGTGTATATTCTGCTTACTAGCCTCACATGTGGTTCTGTTGATTTCCCTCTGGGCTAGTTCCTTTGTACCTTTCGTTGATTTCTGTGACTGCTTGCTTCTATTCTGTCTGTTACTACGCTTTTATCTTATATGTGCCCGGTTGGCCTATGATACCTACTGGGTACCTTATGCTTCGCATTTGGTGCTCACCCCTACCCCCTGCATCTTTGGGTGCAGATCCTAGCGCGGGCCTTCGCCGTTAGATCGCTGTGATTCGTGCTTGGAGATCTGTTGGGGACTATTTCAGACTGAGGGTGAGCTCTTGGCGACCGGAGCTTAGCTTTAGTTTATCTTTTGCTTCATGTACTCTATTACCATTCAGAGACATCTGTATATATTGTTTTGGGTTATTTGCACTCCATGTATGTAGTTTGGCTCTATACTATGATACCAGGTCTTGGGGTTTGGTTTAGTTTCCGCATATGTATATATTTATAGTCCCTTTTATCTGTTCTCTTCGTCTTGTTCTCTTATTTGTTAGATAGTAGCCCATTACTAACTGTTCTGGGCTACAGGGATTGGGTTCACCTACCGGGGGTTGTAGTGCCATCATGACCGAGAAATTGGTCAGAGCTTAGCTTTAGTTTATCTTTTGCTTCATGTACTCTATTACCATTAAAGACATTTGTATATATTGTAATGGTTATTTTGCACTCCATGTATGTAGTTGTGGCTCTATACTATGATACCAGGTCTTGGGGTTTGGTTTAGTTTTCCGCATATGTATATATTTATAGTCCTTTATCTGTTCTCTTCCGTCTTGTTCTCTTATTTGTTAGATAGTAGCCCATTACTAATTGTTCTGGGCTACAGGGATTGGTTCACCTACCGGGGGTTGTAGGTGCCATCATGACCGAGAAATCGGGTCGTGACAACTTGTTATCAGAGCTTTAGGTTCACCGGTGTCATCGGTATAGGAGCCAATGTCTAGTAGAGTCCTGCGGATCGGGGCGGAGACGTCCGTACTCAATTTTTGGGAGGCTACAGTGGCATTTTAGGAAATTTGACTCTTTCATTGCTTCTGTGTCGTGCGTGGAACCCTTGAAGTTTCTGGAGATCTCATTTATTCTACTTCATTCTTCCGCAGATGGTTCGTACGAGATCATCGGCATCATGCGAGGTGAGCCTCCCGCTCCAGCACCAGCTCCAGCACCAGTTCCAGCACCAGCTCCAGTACCAGCTCTAGTGCCCAGTTTTGTGCAAACTTCAGCCACAGCTCAGTCTCCAGATATTCGGGGGTTACTATTACAGCTTTTGGGTATGATTGGAGAGCGGCCTTCTGAGGTGGCGCAGACACCCACTCATAGGGCAGCCCTGGGTGCACAGAGATCAAGAGCGCAGCCTGCTACTATGGCTCCCCGTGTGGAGGTCATTCTGGTTCCATCTGTTGCACATCCTCTTGCTCCTCGCCCAGTTATGACAGAGTCAGAGCAGAAGGTGTTGGGTAGGTTTTTGAGGTTAGCACCTCCGAGGTTTGCTGGTACTTCTGGGCAGGATCCACATGACTTTATTACTACCTGTGAGGAGATGTTGCATCATTTGGGTTTGTTGGAGACTCACGGGGTTGGTTATACTACCTATCAGTTGGAGGGCCCAACGAAGTTATGGTGGAGGGCCCAGGTTGCTTGTAGACCACCATCGTCACCTTCTTTGACCTGGTCTGAGTTTTATGAGGCCTTTATGGCCAAGTTCCTACCTCAGAGTGATCGTGAGCATTGCAGGGAGCAGTTTACTCACCTTGTGCAGGGGTCTACGACTATCTCGGAGTATGACACCCATTTTCATCAGCTAGCACCGTTTGGAGCTAGGATCATTCCTACCGAGGCAGATAGGATTCGCAGATTTGTATGGGGTTTGAGGCCAGAGATCAAGAAGCCAGCTGAGATATTGGTTGCCAGTGGTCGGTCATTTCAGGCTATCGTAGACTATGCCCGCACTGTGGAGGACTTACAGCTACACGATCAGGGGTCCAGAGATAAGAGGCCTCGGCATCAGGGTGTCTACAGTGGTTCCAGATATAGCGGTAGAGGTCCTGGCCAGTGGAGACAGAGTTATCAGCCACAGCAGTACCAGGGTCAGTCCAGCCGACCAGTTCAGGCTTCCCTTCAGACTTTCGGTAGTACCCAGTTCGAGCAGGGTCAGAGCAGCCATCAGGGCTATGGCAGCCAGTCTTCGAGGGGTACAGATTCTGGGGCATCAGGTCGTGGTGGTCATACGGGATCTGTTGGTTCATCTCGACTGAGTAGGCCGTCAGAGGCTTGTTTTACTTGTGGTGCGATTGGTCATTTTGCTAGAGATTGCCCTCAGCAGGGTACAGTTCAGTTGGCCGAGCCTTTACGGGCAGTTCAGCCTCCGTCTAGAGGGGGTGGTCATCAGGGTAGAGGTGGTGCTCCATGCGGCAGAGCAGGTGGTAGGGATGGCGGTCGGGCAGGTGGAGGTCGTCCTCAGTTTTACGCGGTCCCTAGGAGACTAGAGGCAGAGGCCTCAGATGCTGTGATTACAGGTACAATTTCTGTGTGCCATCAGTCTGCTATGGCTTTATTTGATCCTGGATCCACTTGTTCATATGTATCTGCCTACTTTGTGCCTTGTTTGGGGTTGGCTAGTGAGCCATTATCTGTTCCTATTTCTGTTTCGACCCCAGTAAGAGATTCTTTAGTAGTGGATCGGATTGTGAGATCCTGTATGTTATCTGTTGGTGATTCAGAGACTTGGGGTGATTTGATGATTCTTGATATGCTAGATTTTGATGTGATACTGGGCATGGACTGGTTATCCCCTCACCGTGTGGTTTTGGATTGTTATGCCAAGACCATTACCATAGCTGTGCCCGGTGTATCCCCGGTTGTGTGGCAGGGTTCTGTTAGCCATGCACCATCTGGGATCATCTCTTGTCTTCGAGCTAGGAAGTTGATTTCCTGTGGGTGTTTAGCTTATCTAGCATATGTCCGAGATGTTAGTGCTGACCCTACTTCTCCTGAGTCTGTTCCTGTGGTTAGAGACTTCCTCGATGTGTTTCTATTTCTCCTTACCGTATGGCTCCTGCTGAGTTGAGGGAGCTTAAGGAGCAGCTCCAGGATCTGTTAGCTAAGGGGTTTATTAGACCTAGTGTGTCACCTTGGGGTGCTCCTGTTCTCTTTGTGAGGAAGAAGGATGGGTCGATGCGCATGTGTATTGATTATCAGCAGCTGAATAGGGTGACAGTGAAGAATAGGTATCCGATGCCGAGGATTGATGATTTGTTTGACCAGCTTCAGGGTTCAGTCGTGTTTTCGAAGATTGATTTGAGGTCTGGCTACCATCAGTTGAGGATTAGGGCGGAGGACATCCCTAAGACAGCATTCAGGACACGTTATGGCCATTATGAGTTCCTGGTGATGTCTTTTGGGTTGACTAATGCCCCCGCAGCCTTTATGAACTTGATGCACAGGGTTCTTGGCCCGTATTTGGACTCATTTGTGATAGTTTTTATAGACGACATCTTGGTATACTCGCGTAGTAGAGATGAGCATGAGCAGCACTTAAGGGTTATACTCCATACTTTGAGAGATCATCGGCTTTATGCCAAGTTCTCAAAGTGCGAGTTTTGGCTTGAGTCAGTTGCATTCCTAGGGCACGTGGTGTCTAAGGATGGGATTAGGGTTGATCCGGGAAAGATTTCAGCGGTTTGTGAGTGGCCTAGACCTACTACTGTTACTGAGGTTCACAGCTTTATTGGGTTAGCAGGTTACTACCGACGATTCGTTGAGGGATTCTCTTCCATAGCAGCACCCTTGACTATGCTGAATAGGAAGGATGTCCCATTTCAGTGGTCGGATCAGTGCGAGGATAGCTTCCAGAGGCTTAAGGACTTATTGACTTCAGCTCCAGTTTTGACTTCGTCGGTTGAGGGTCAGAGCTTCTCCGTGTATTGTGATGCTTCTGGGGTTGGTCTTGGTTGTGTGTTGATGCAGCAGGGTCGAGTAATAGCATATGCGTCGAGGCAGCTGAAGGTTCACGAGCGCAACTACCCCACTCATGACTTAGAGTTGGCGGCAGTAGTTTTCGCGCTCAAGATCTGAAGGCATTACTTATATGGAGTTCACTGTGATATCTTCACCGATCACCGTAGTCTTCAGTATATCATGAGTCAGCGAGAGTTGAACTCGAGACAGAGGAGATGGGTCGAGTTACTGAAGGACTATGACTTCACTATTCTGTATCATTCGGGCAAGGCAAACATGGTAGCGGATGCCTTGAGTCGGAAGGCAGTGAGTATGGGTAGGGCTAGCTTCTCTCTCAGTTTTAGAGCGACCGTTGGCCTTGGACATCCAGTCCTTGGCTAACCGTTTGGTTAGGCTTGACTTGTCGGATCCTAGCAGAGTTCTCGCCAGTGTTGAGGTTCGTTCTACTTTGATTGATCAGATTCAGAGTCATCAGCTTGAGGATCAGCAGTTGTGTGACCTTCGTGATCGGGTTCTTCAGGGTGAGACCAGTCAGGCTACTCTAGATTCAGATGGGGTTCTGAGGTTTGATAGTCACCTTTGTGTTCCGAGGATTAGTGATTTGATTCAGTTGATACTTCATGAGGCACATTGTACTAGATACTCCATTCACCCTGGCACAGCAAAGATGTATAGAGACTTGAGACAGCTTTACTGGTGGAGTGGTATGAAGTGGGATATAGCAGAGTTCGTATCTCGGTGCTTGAACTACCAGCAATTTAAGTTCGAGCACATGAGACCTAATGGTTTGATGTAGCGACTTTCCACTCCTGAGTGCAAGTGGGAAGGGATTACTATGGACTTCATTGTTGGTTTGCCCCGTACTTCTCATGGGTTTGATTCCATATGGGTGATTGTTGATAGGCTGACTAAGTCAGCACATTTCTTTCCGGTTCATACTTCTTATGGTGCAGAGAGGTTAGCTCAGATCTACCTTCGTGAGATTGTTCGGTTGCATGGGGTCCCAGCTTCTATCATTTCAGACCGCGACATTCAGTTCACATCTCAGTTCTGGAGGGCTATTCAGCAAGATTTGGGTACAGAGGTTCATCTTAGTACCGCTTTCCACCCTCAGACAGATGGCCAGTCCGAGAGGACCATTCAAATTTTGGAGGACATGCTTTGGGCCTGTGTTCTTGACTTTAGAGGCTCTTGGGATCAGTTTGTTCCCTTGGAAGAGTTTGCTTATAATAACAGCTTCCATTCGAGTATCGGCATGGCACCTTTTGAGGCTTTGTATGGCAGGCGTTGCAGATCACCGGTAGGTTGGTTTGATGGTTTTAGTGCTGGGCCACAGAGCACAGATTTGCTTCGGGATTCCTTAGACCGAGTCCGAGTGATTCAGGACAGACTTCGGGCAGCTCAGAGCAGGCAGAAGAGTTATGCTGATCGTAGGCTTCGTGCCCTGGAGTTTAGTGTCGGTGACTTGGTGTTTCTCCGTGTATCGCCCATGAAGGGCGTGATGAGATTTGGTAGGCGGGGCAAACTTAGCCCCAGGTACATTGGGCCGTTTGAGATTCTGCAGAGGGTTGGTAGCGTTGCCTATCAGTTAGCCTTACCTCTGATGTTTTCAGCCATACATCCTGTATTTCATGTTTCGATGTTGCGTCGGTATGTCCCAGATGAGTCTCATGTGTTGCAGTGGGATTCAGTTCAGTTGGATGAGGGTTTAGCCTTTGTTGAGGAGCCGGCAGCTATTTTGGCCAGGGATGTCAGGAGATTGAGGTCTCGAGAGATCCCGGTTGTTAAGGTTCAGTGGAGGCACCGTCCAGTCGAGGAGGCTACCTGGGAGACTGAGAGAGATATGCGGGATCAGTATCCGCAGCTATTTTAGCCGTCAGGTACCCCCTTGACCTTGACTTTCAAGGACGAAAGTCCTTTTTAGTAGTAGATGATATAATGACCCTTCCGGTTATTTCCACGTATACGTTTTCCGTGAACCGTTAAGGCGTGTCGGGACCGGTATTGCGGCGCCGGGTCCATTTGGGTGTTCGTAAGTTTCTTTGACAAATTTCCTGATCTTTGGGTAAAATGTCTCGGAGCTTTTCTCTCAATATATAAAGAGTTAGAAGTCCCCCAAAATACCAAATCGAAGGTCTACGAGTCTAGTTTTCTACGCACAAAACCTCACATCCAACGAATCTCGGAGTAAAAAGTTATGACTGTTTTACCGCGGACTGTCTGGCAGAAAACGGGTTACGTACCGGGTCGCGAACCGGGTCGGGTTAAACTCGATTTAAGCCTCAACGTCACGTTTTAAAATGCCATTTCCGTTCTGAAACAGTGATAAAGTATAAGGGAGGATCCCGAGAGAATTCTTGAGTATCAAAATCGTGCGTTGGTGAATTACGAACCTAAGCTTAAGAATTTTATTAGCATCGCGCGTGTAATTTAAAATATTTTATTTAAAAGTTGAATTTGGTAAAAATTATATTATTATTATCTTTTCAAAATATTTTAAAGGTTTATGAAAAATATTTTTGTTACGATATAAGTGTATATGTATTTATTTTATAAGATTTTTATACATTGTAATATTTTTAACGGAGATAGTAAATTTAGTTATGTTGAAATTTATTATTATAATATAGTAGGTTTTATTCAAAATAATTTTCTATGAATTATGGTATATTCAAAAAGCTATATATATTTTACCATGAATTTACGTAATACCCGAGTATATAAATAACGGGATAAGATTTTTTTCTGGTGACCTTGCAATTGCCACCTCCACTCCACGTGTGGGTGGAGGGAGTGGCCAGCAGGTACCAACTATAAGAGGTGGCATCACATAATCATTCTCATGATGCTAATTCCTAAGTAAGTATATATTAATTAATTACTTTAGTTAGTGCATACTGTGAGAGTAATTTAATGCAATTTGCCTACTGCCGTGACTTATATATCTACATGTATATATCTTCACTAGTAGGGTTATGTTCCTTTTATAATAGACAAGATTCTTATCATAATTCAACTCAAATTTCAAATCTTCTATACATATATGTTTAATCATGTTGCATATGTCTCATGGAGATATTAATTAGTGCTATAATCAATTATCTACGTCAACTTATTCAAGTTCGAGTTCGAGTGTGATTTTATTTCAGAGCGTTTCGGAGAGGTTCAAGCTTGTCATCGGACGACAGGTAGGTTACGGTTTATTTTTTCTAGACTCCGCATATATAGAATAAAATTGTATTAATGGGCATTCTTGGGTTGGATTATTAGGTTGGCACCACAGACCTCGACCGCTTTATTCATGTCCACCTACTTTTATTCCTCCGTTGCTTGTAGTATTTGCCGATATATTTTATTTACCCTTGTGGTCATGTGAGGCCTTGTTGACTCTGGAACATAGAAGGTGGGATTTTGGGAATGTCCGCGAGTCCCGGGCATAGAATTATCCTTCTAGGCTGGTTATGCTTGCTGAGTAGCTGTGGGCCTGTGCAGGGTCGATAGGTTGATTGTGAGCTGCTGGGCAGCTATTGTGTGTGATCATACCATTTCCATGCATATAAAGAGGTTTTATCCATATTTTACTATGGTTTTGGCTTCGGGCCTACTTGCACTATTTTCTTAACCTTGCATGGCCCCGGGGGTTCGTTTTTAATGGAAATAATTTGGAAATGGTTTGATTTGACTTGTGAGTATTCTTGGTAAAAGAAAGTAAATTATGTTTTAAGTCATCAGTTTTACGATTAACGCTAGACTCGGCAGGGCCGGAGTGCTAGTTGAGTTTTCTTGTTACTTGAGATGATTTTTAGCCTCGGTCGGACCGAGCACCTGAGATGACTTTCTACTGTTTAGACCCGGTTATGCCCGGGCACCCTTGGAGGAGTTTTTGAGATATTTTCCTACTATTTTAGTGCTGGACAGGGTTTGGGCATGCATATTAGAGACTGGGTCTCTATCTTGATACCGGACTTGCTTCCGGACGACATGTTCTGATACTGAGTTTTAGTATGGGGTCTGGGACCTCCATGGACCTTGCCATCAGGGCCAGGGGCTACGGGTTGCGTGTGCCGGAGGAGGGGTATACGGTGGAGTAGAGGTATACGGGCAGTGTCCTTCCATGGAACCTACCTGCTGGGCCGGGTCGGCGCCGGAGGAGGTACATACAGAGATACCATTTCACTTGAGATCTTCATGCATCATATCATTCACTGTTTGAGGCTCCACCCTTGTTCGTTGGTTGTTGATTGTACGCTCCGGTAGTATGGGATGCCGGAGGGTTTGTTTTCACTTGTTTTTGTTCCTCGGTTGTATGGGCGGCCGGGGGACTGTAGGTAGACTTTTGCTATTTACTTATAGAATTGTTCTCTATTATGGATAAGTATGAGATTGGTATGATTAGTTGAGTTTGATTCATGTCTCTGAGCATGCCTATCATTACTCTTCCTCTCTTTTTCATACACTTGAGGTTACCGGTATACCGTCCATTTCGTAAACTTATGTTATATACATTGTTATTGCAAGGACCCCAGGTGCGTTGTTTCTTACTTTCACCTGTGCCTATGGTGTGTATATTCTTCTTACTAGCCTCACATGTGGTTCTGTTGATTTCCCTCTGGGCTAGTTCCTGTGTACCTTTCGTTGATTTCTGCGACTGCTTGCTTCTATTCTGTCTGTTACTACGCTTTTATCTTATATTTGCCCAGTCGGCCTATGATACCTACTGGGTACCTTATGCTTCGCATTTGGTGCTCACCCCTACCCCCTGCATCTTTGGGTGCAGATCCTAGTGTGGGCAATCGCCGTTAGATCGTGTGATTCGTGCTTGGAGATCTGTTGGGGACTACTTCAGACTGAGGGTGAGCTCTTGGCGACCGGAGCTTAGCTTTAGTTTATCTTTTGCTTCATGTACTCTATTACCATTCAGAGACATATGTATATATTGTTTTGGGTTATTTGCACTCCATGTATGTAGTTTGGGCTCTATACTATGATACCAGGTCTTGGGGTTTGGTTTAGTTTCCGCATATGTATATATTTATAGTCCTTTTATCTGTTCTCTTCGTCTTGTTCTCTTATTTGTTAGATAGTAGCCCATTACTAACTGTTCTGGGCTACAGGGATTGGTTCACCTACCGGGGGTTGTAGGTGCCATCATGACCGAGAAATTGGGTCGTGACAAATCAAGGGGCCATTAGTCACACAAAGCAAAGGCCCACATGTATTTCATCATGACATTCAAGTCTATTACTATGATCATCTTATGGATTCTTTATAGCTGACACTACCTGAGACTCATCTCCTCTTCCCTAGAATATCTAGAAACTATAACTGTAAGAACTTCTACAAAAGGACACCAAAAAGAGAAAAAGCTAGTACTTCCCTTCTAGGCTACTACTTATCTTCGTCCACTAAAATCTGTGACAACATAACCCAAGATCACTAAAGGAATAGAGTGCAAGCATGAGCATCACGCATGAAGGAATATTGTTTGTTCTTGACTTACACTTAGCATGATCTAGCTACTCAATATGAGGTCTGAGAAGTTAAGTGCAAAGGCCTAAGTGTCTCACATACTGGACATATATAGCATGATTAGAGTAAGGAATTCATAAGCATGAACTGTTTAAGAAATCTGGTCTGAGCATATACATGACGTAACATGATTTCACTAGCCATTAAGGAATATCTTGAGGACTGAATTGAGTACATAAAACTGAGCATACTGTGAGACATGAGTTTACATATATAACAAGTCTCAAGGCTTAAAGTTGGGATTCATAAAATCATAGAGTAAGACTGGAATCGCTGTCTGGAGAAATTTTTGTTTGTTTTAGGAGCTGAGTATGGACGTGAATCTATATGGAGTGCATGAACTTTGCCATGTGTATGACACAAATACGTCTGAGAATAGTGTCATCTTGACTGAAACACTAGGAAATCCGCTGGAATACGAATGGATCGATATCCCATCATAGCTCTTTCTAGAATTCTCTACTAGTTGAGTCGCAAGACTTGACTTGGTTCTTCATTCTATCATCTCCCCCTAGATCAAATGTCACCCCTCTAAGTCTGTGGATATCTCTCCTACATATGCTATAATCAATTAAGTCTTGTAAGGTCGGGGTATCACTGTACTCTTGGATGCTAAACTCTCCCTAATACGCTATAACTGAAGATGTTAAACCCTTGATAGGTTTTCTTATGAGGCATATCATAGCTTTATATTTACCCTTAAGTCTATCACTAAAGGACTCATACTCTTACTGGCACACCTAACTACTTCTTCTAACACTTAGCAATCGGACTTTTGCTTATTCATATACTAACATCGCCTCTCTAAGATTACATCCACCCAAATTAACTGAATTAAAACCATGCAAATGGACTCAACATCATCTGTATATAATCTCCTGAATATCATAAAACAACATACTACTCTGGGTACACATCTACATTTCTAATGCTTAAGGCTCTCTTCCTTATCTCATGACTTATTCACAATTTACCAATTTGTCTTGGGATGACATATACATCTTACCGGTGCTACCATTCTCATTGCAAATTAATCAACTTAATTCTCCGCATACAATATGTCAATCCTACTAGGTCAATTCCATAAAACTAGTATCACCATCCTCATATTATAGCTACTGCACTTCTAAATTCATACACCTAGCTCTAGGGTCATTCCGCTACTTATCGCCCATAACATATATATTCACTCTAACTATTGAGTGATTTTTCTACCCAAATTCTCATAAAACCATACTCTTTGTCTAAGGCACCATTTGCAGTAAAGTGTATGGAAATGGGGCGTCTGAGAGCACATTCTACTGTAGGCTGAATTGCACGAGTGAAAAAAGGTACATGCTTTTGATTCAGTAGACTTAACGCACTATTGGGCTCCTCTCAAGCCCTTATGTAGTCTCTTCACATTCTAATGACTCTATCTGAGAGTATCTCACTAATACGAATCTGAACTTTACTATTCCCACAACCTCGAAGATGAGGCATGATTGGAGAAATTAGAGCAATGCACAGATCCACATAAGTTTCTTAGGGAACCATTCTACTATACAATTTGGAGTATGAAAGAAAGAAAACATTTTCTAAATTCCATGTAGCCTTCTTATTATAAGTGTGGTGCATAACACATACATAAGCAAGACTCTACTAGACACGGCTTCACAGACACCCTAGGACACTTGAACTCTTTGCTCTGATACCAAGTTTGTCAATGCCTTGAGCCTACAACCTGGATATAACACGGGACCTGGAACAATAAATAGCCCCAAGCTAACCCTTTATACTGGTACATTTCATGAGAAACTGAATATAAACATATAAACTGGAAAAAATTATGCGGAAGCAAGATTAGGGAATAACTTGTTTAATGAATCACTGGTTAAAATATTTACAACACTGTATTGTAAAAGAAAAGAAAACTGGAACTGAATATAATCATTCTGACTGACTGTCTATGTAGCCTCTACTAATACTTACGATAGTTAGATAGGACATGGCCCCCAACTATCTGTAATAAATGTATACTGACTGAAATAAACTATTATGACTCATAACTAACTCAGAACTCATCACCTGCTGGCGGGAAGTTGCGATCTGTCGGACCCTGATATTGAAAGCTAGCACTAAAACCTTTATCATGAAAAGATGCAACACAAGAAGGCATGCGATCAGTAATTTGAATGTAATGAGGATGTGAGATATGCACTAACTCTGAAATCATGAGAAATATGTTTATAATGAAAGCATGAATAAAAATTGGACTATGTATAGGCATCTGAGAATGCATAAGTTAAAAATCGTAAAACAAACATCTTTTTCTGAAGAGAGTATAAAGTCTATTTTAGAACTATAACTGTGAGTTATGTAGATTATAAAATAACTAAGCATGCTGAAAACTATAATATAATGGCCCATAAATCATGAGATATATAAGTCTGAAATTTATAACAATTCTGAATGGCATAGTAAAAATATTTAAACTGAACTGAACTGAGCTAAGCTGAACTAGAGGCCAAGTTATAAATACAGAGTCTAAATCTATTAGAAAGTCTTTTAACTTACATAAACCACCTGAGCTAACTGTGTATTCTAATGTATACGCCCCATCGAGAGGACGCAATATACCTTGCCAGGGTATAGAGGAATAACTGGCGTGATTACTCATTTTGATGCCCAACTAAGGGTCTAAATAAACCTATGGTGGCATGTATTTCTGGGACTTTAGGGTATGTTGAACCCTATTCTGACTCAGTGCTAAGTATTACTCCCAAAACTGATTTCTAATAGCTCTTTTAAAAACTGAAGTTCTGGAAAGCTACATCAAAACTTAACTAGTCTGAAAATCTTTATATTATAAAAAGATGTAAGATGAAAACTAACTAATTTCATGCTTTAAAACTGAGTGCTAGTAGGCTAGGATAAATTCTGAAGAAAGTTATTCATGTGAAAATGCTCTAATTTCATGCTAAGTTGTTGAAGAAAAAGCTAATTCACGCAGAAGACACTATAAATCCAAGCTATGTCTATTTCATCTAAATTCCAAGAATTTTAAGAAAATATCCATAAAACATCATGCAGTATCACATATATAGGAACGAAAAACATATAGTATCATAAGAAATTCAATTCTATAAAAACATGCATAGTTGAGTCGGAACCCTAGAATCATAGGTTTGGAGAAATCATAACTGAAAGCTGAACTTTGGGAATGAGGGTGAAGGGAGATCCTCATTGAATACCCACATACATAATTGTTGAAGAATCCATACTAGAAGCCATATCTGAAGATTTTGGGAAGAAGCCCTAGGTCTGTAACTTGAAAGGGAGCATTCTTTTTTTTTCTGAAGCTTGAGTCAATGGAATTAGAAAAGAATATTCTAAGTGTGATTATAATCCCTCAAATATGCTTAAAACGACCAAGTATAGGAGTTAAAAGAATAGGAAAAGTATAGAATACCCCTGAGAAAACATAATCAAAAAGCTATTGAAGTGCTCGGAATTAGGTTCCATGGTCTGTGGACCTGGTCCGTGGTTCTCATGGTTTTGCAAGGCTGCAGGACTAATTTCCACAGCGGTAGACCACGATGTATGGACTATTCCATGGTCTGTGGACCTGGTTCTGGTTATCAGGCCCTTTTGCTGGTCCTCGGGTCTATTTCCATGGTTTGTGGACCTGGTCCATAGTCTGTTCCAAGGTTCGTGGACCGGGTCTGTGGTCCCTATCTGTCATTTTTGTCTGACAGACACTTCTTGGTAAAACATTGATAACCTTTTACTCTAGACTCTGATGAACGCAAAGTAAGTGGTGTTGGAAAGAAGACTCAAAGATCTTTAACTTGATAGTTACTAGGCCATCTAAAACATTTAATTCTAGGAGTAATGATCTTTAAAAGTTTACCCTAGTTGAGTTTTACATGAAAACTTAATCGGTTGGGGTGCTTTCAACTTAACTTGATGATAGGAGTTTCTTATGAACATGATTCGTATCGAAATCACTTCCAGCACTAGGGAATTGATCATAACACCGGTGATAGGTGGTTTAGGTCTTAGCTTAGAATTTTTGGGGAGTTACAACATCAATCATTCAAACTTTTCATTCATTCCCCCCTTTTCAAATTTAGGCGTTTAGCCTACATCTTTATTTACTAGTGGTTCGGGAGAAAGGGTGCCAAGATAGGGGGTTTTAAAAAGGTAAAGGTGTGTAACACAGTTTCCAAGAAAAGATTAATGGCTCAAAGGGGTTGACTAAGATCAATGTTAAGTAAAGAAATTTTTTTTCGGTAAAGTGACTATCTAAAGAAGACCTAAGGTCATCTTCCAAACAAAGAAACATCTAGGATTTTGCGTTGAATCGCATTCGGGGAAGGCTCTAGACAACATGCATACACAAGAACATACTAAACCTGACCATACAAGGCATCATAAGCACTAAGATTTAACAGTTATTATCAAAACCAAATAAAACTAATGACTTTTGAGAAGTTATTCCGATTTTCATGCAACTCAGTACTGAACAAAAAACCAAATGAAGATTTAAAGATGATGATAAGAGAATTCTTGAATTCATTTTCCTCTCTTTTCTCAATTTTCAAAAATTAATTGCCAAGAATGTTTTTGGTGGTCTCGTTCGAGACAAGTGTGACACGAACTCAAAATAAGTAATAAAACTGGGATTTTTCCTTAAGAAAGTGGCCTCTCAATCTATCATAGGGAAATACCACCCGATTTGACACAAAAATTTAAAAAAACAAGTTTTTTCTCCAGGGGAAAGAATCGTAGTATAAAGAAAACCCTCAGAGTTTATTAAAACTACTTTCTACAAAGGAAATTTCAAACTACGCGCTTATGAATCATTTGATAAATGAAGCCCAACAAAGGCACTAAGCACAAATTTGCAAGGAACGGATAGTAGGACAATCGATGTATGAAATGGACTCGGCTAGAAATCATACACTCACATCAAAAATCAAGCCTGGTAAGGGACGAATATTAAACATAGCAAAATAAGAGCCTGACAAGGGCAAAAACCAAGATTATCTAAAACATGCTCGATAAGGTCCAAATAGCATCTAAAACGTATAAACCAAGCCCAACAAAGGTTATCAAAATATATCAAAATATTAATTCAATCCCGACAATGGCACCAAAATCATCCATCACAATAAACACACCCACCCCTAACAAAGAATAAGAATTATCCCCAATGCAAAATAATAGAAGATGGTAGGTAAGGTGCAAAGACTCCTTGTGATCACTAGGCTAAAGAATGACCATCCCTTGAGGTGTGCGAGGTTATGGTTGCTGCATGAGGATACTGCCCTCGAATAGGAACAACATCATCCTATTGAGTCCTATGTGATCTAGTTTCAACCCTGCCTCCATGTGAATGTGTTATCCCTAAGGATTCCAATATAGCCCTTTGTGTCCGTGGAGACATAATGTCATCCTCATCTAGCTCATTATCCTCTGCCCTTCTCACACTACAAAAAAACTCATCAATGGGTCCTTTGCAACACTAGGAGCTGCTATGGCCTCATCCAAAAAGCTAAAATCCAGAGTGGTATGAATGGCCTTTCCTTTTATCTTACCCATAACTTCCTTTATCGAGGCAATCAACCTTTCAAAAGTATCAACTTGGGCACAAATATTACTTATATTTTTAAAAATAGGTGCCAATGTATCATTAACACATCTCTGGATAAAGGAAGTAAGATTCTTAGCCAACTGGGCCAGTTGACTATTGTTGTCGCGAGTCATGTCCGCGAGCTTTTGTAGACTACTAGGCAAAGAAGGGTGAGAAGATTGAAAAGCCCTAGGAGGCAGAAAATATGAACGAGCACTTCTCGACATCACGAGAGTAGGAGTATGCAAACAAACTTAGTGAAAGAAGCCTCCAAAGGTCAACTACTGCACCCAAAATCTAAAAATCGGTGAGTGAACTCTCTGGCACGCCCAAATCTTTTGCAATATTACTCTTTTTCACTTTGGGAGCGTCTGTATCCCGCATCTTCTAAATTTCAATAACACTAGTGGCAAGACACGACTGGTCAAAAGGAAAATAGGGTATATCTACTCTAGCACAAAGCTTTCTAATGAGAATGGTGAAAGGCATGAAGGTTGCATTTTAGTTGGCTTTCCTTTTAAATCAGACTGCAACAATCTGTCGAATGTTCGCATAGGTCCCCTTCATGATACAAGCAATCAAGATGGCAGCTTCAATGAAATTTTATTGATCATTCTTGGAAGGCATGAGATGGAAGAAAACAAGGTAGACCCACAATTTGGCTTCAAAGTTGAGGTCTTTCCTAGAGATTTCACCTCAGACAGTGGCCCAAAGTGGTTGGACTACATCGATGATTTCCACTACCCACTTAAATTATCTCCTTTTTACTACTATCTTCTTAGAGTAGAGATCCCCTAGAGCTTCAGGCACGACCCAATATATCAAATTTATGGACTCCGGAGAAACATCAATCTCCTTCCCTCGCACTATGATAGAGGTCAAGCAGGGGAAATCTTCAACTCAGCATGTATGCTTCATTGAGTCATGCCTGGCTTGATAAGACGCATAGAACTCGCACACAAGGTCTTTAAAATAACCTCCTGGAACATCTAGAAAAGGTGACCGTTCCCGCTTAGTGAAATTATTTGTGATATTAGGAAATTCATCTTTTATCCATTCCAAATTGAACCTCTTCTCAAGTGTGAATAGACGTCTCGTACATAAGTGGAGGTAATAGGGCCTTATTCCCTTGACATAGAAACGGATCCTATCCTCATCATTGGCAGGTATAGGAGAGACCTCAGGGACAACCTATGGTGCTTTACTCTTGCTTGGGGCCTTACCCTTGATCTTACTTTTGCTCTTTCTCGAGGATGGAGCTTTACGAGCATTTCTGTCGAGGTTACTTATTAAAATCATGGACTGTAAAAGGATGTGAGCACCAAGAATAGAAAAACAAAAATATTTTTGATTTTTTTAGGGTTGAAGCAAAAGGAAACACCTAAAACAAGATAAGTAATAAAAAGAAGTGGAATGCAAAAAGAAAGGAGTAGCATAGGCTAACTATCCAAAACTTGTGTGCCACTTGCGTTTCATAGGAGGGGACCCACACCTTGCATGTAAGCCACAATTGTTGGGGCAGAAACCTAGAAATCATAAGGGTGGGTGTTTTTCGTTGCGTTACACAGGTGAAGACTTCCAGAACACAAGTGATGCATAAGTGTCAGGTAGTGAAGGTTGACCTTCTTCCCAACACCTGCATTTCACTTGCGTTTCGCAAGGAAACACCTGCAAACACGCAAGTGTTAAACAGTGCAATTTTACTTCTAAACAAACATCAATTCCATACTCTAGAAATTTTTTACCAAAAACAAAGTTTAACGAGTACTCAGAATTCCCCGAAGATCTTTTCCAACAAGGTTTCTACCATAATTGACAACTCAAACACAAACTCAATGACTTCCCTTAAGAAGGATGTTACCCCATCTATCACTAGGGATCTTCAAGCTAAAATCTCTATTAATTAAAATCACTTATGCAACACACATGAATCACACAGACTCAACCAAAGTGCTCACCAAACATTATAATCTAACAAGTCTACTCATGAACACAGTGGTTGTTAACTCAGCCTAACAAAACACTATTTCAATAAAAAAAACTCAATGCAATGATGATTTTCCCTTAAGAATGACTTCACCCAATCTAACATAGAGTAAAACCATGCATTAAAATCGAGCGGGTTACTCAAAATTCACCTCCAACTAACATTAGGCTAAGAATCAACTTTACATGAACATTCATTAAAAAACAACACAATCAACCATTTTAAATAGAACCCGAGATAACCAAATACCCAAAATTGATCTACACAAATAAAAAATTTAAGAACTTTGGGGTAATGAGGATTACACATAACATGCTTTCGCAAAAGTTACTCCTAATCAACAAAAATCATGACTTTAACGTAAAAGATGCATAACACATTAGAGTGGGAATGAAGTGGGTAAGAAAAATTAGAGCTTGAAGTTCTTAACAATGGTGGTGCAATCAACTTTGCCAAAAAATGATGGTGACGGCAGCTCGCTAACTGGTTATGGGCGCAATGGTGGAGAGAAAGTGAGAGGAAGAGGGATTTGAGAGTGGGAGAGTTTAGGTGTGGAGAATGGAGACTTTTTTAGGTGGTAATGGAGAAAAATATGAAGAAGAATAGAAGATAGAGGGTCTAAAAAAGGAAGAGGCGTGGGTAAAAGATTCGGGTTGGCTATGTCAATAGGTTATTTCAAAAGATTAAAGGTGTTACCAGCTCTTGCGTTGCACTTGCGGGCACAAGTACAAACTTGCGTGCTGCAAGTGGTGCACAGGTGATGCCTTTTTAAACCTTTTTGCCCAAGTGCACTTTAACGAATGTGCATCAAACCTACATAATGAGGATCCCCACCTATATCTCGTTGGTTTTTCGTATGTTCTCAACATTGTCAAACTTCATCCCAAATGAATTGTCTTAAACATGCGCTCCATCTATATGCCGCAAGTAGGCACTTGCGGTTCACAAGTATAACATAGGTTCACTTTTAAGGCTCCTTTAAACATTTTTCTACTTTCCAAGCTCCTGCATTCGTAACATAACAAAAACAACAGAAAAGTGAAGATGAAAATCAAAAACACTTGGGTTGCCTCTTATGAAGCACTTGATTTAACGCCACAACACAACGATATTACATTAAAGATCAAGGAATGTGGTGATGTTTGCCTCAAAGAGAACAAAATATCAAATAAAGCCAACGAACAAAACCTTTAACACGGGATCCATCCTTTTCAATTCCTACTAAATTTTCTTCAATGCATGCCCTAATTATTGAGATGACCCTCATGTCATCCGCAAGTTTCATTGATTGGCACACATAAAATATGAACTCTTCACTACCAACCCAGAACTTTAGCTCTCTGTATTCAACATCCACAAGTGCATGAACGGTGGATAAGAATTGGCACCCTAAGATAATAGGCACATCTTGGTCCACATCACAATCCAAAACAAAAAAATTCACAGGGAGAATAAACTTATCGACCTTAACCAAAACATTAAATAGAATGCCAAACGGAGGTTTGATTGATCTATGAGCCATGAGCAACCTCATTAGAATTGGCTTGGGTTATTCCAAGCCCAATTTATTTAATATAGCAAGGGGTATGAATTTGATGCTTTCCCCAAGTTCATACAAGGCTTTGTTGAATAGATACACCCCATGGTGCAAAGAATCTTAAAGGCCCCCAGATCTTCTCCTTTTTGGGCCAAGTTGCTAACCATGATCGCACTACAATGATGCAACACCTCCATTGTGCCTATATAAACTACTCTTTTCTTCTTCAACAATTCCTTCATAAACTTAGTATAGCCTGGCATTCGTAGCAAGGCATCAATCAAAGGGATATTCACAGACAACTTACTAAACAAATCAACAAACTTTTTGAAGTGGTTGTTCTTTTTCTTTTTGGTGAACCTTTGGGGATAAGACGGATGACACTTGGGAACTAGAGTTAGAGCCTTCACAACTTTTTCCTCTTTGTCCTTCTCGATGTCAATCACAATTCAGATCGGAGGATCTACCTTTACTTTCTCTGAGCTTGGATTCTCTTCATCCACATTCACACTCTCATCATCATTCAATATAGGTGCAATGGGATTTACAACCACCTTTGGAATCTAGTCAGTCTTCTTCTTTCTCACAATATTCTCAGGTTCATTAACCACACCATCAAGCAATCTTCAACTTCTAATGACAATAGCCATGCACTGGCCATCATTCTTCGGATTAAGGAGAGTGTCGCTAGGAAGTGTAAATTTTTGCCTTGGGTTCATTTAAACTGATAAATAATTCATTTGATCTTCAAAGTGTTTAATGGAAGTCCAATGGGAACTTACAATTTGATTACGGGTAGATACCTCACTTTTCAACTCTATGATACCATTATCTGTAGATTCCACTTTCTTTAAGACTCAAGCTACCATGTCCTCAATTTTAGAGCTAGCAAAATTGATAACACTTATTTGGAGGAGGGATACATCCATCTTTGGAGGAGGCACATAAGGATTCAAACTCCGGTGATTAAATCTATCAATATCTGTTTCTCCGTCCTTATATCTCCAATGGCCATCCCGATCTCTTTCTTGCGCACAATCTCTCAATGAGGCTTCTCTATCCTTGCCCCAACCTAGATTCCTATTCCTTGGTCACCAAGGGCCTTGGTTTGCACCTTGGTAACTCGGGAGAGAACCCACCACTTTATAGACATATAATGCGCCTCCTCATCAAACAAATAGTACATGTTATCCTATTTATGTGATTTTGCTCCTTGAGCCCCAATAGCATTTACACTCTTTGTGACGGTTCCCATCTTGTGTTTTGCAAGCAAATCTACTTGGGTTATTATCTTGGCCAAGGTTTTATCTCTTTATTTCTCCTTTTGCCTCATCTCGTTTGTCATAAAAGCAATGGTGACACCCGATGTCACCTCAGCTTCCCTTGTATGCCAAGCTCGATTAGTTTTTGTCAGCCTATCCAATAAGACTTTGGCAAGTCTATAAGTTTGGTCCATTAATGAACACCTGCCAAATTATTTTACATGGACTTGTTGATGGAATCCAATGATCAATAGAAGCTTTGAAGTAGCACTCTGTTAGGCAATCCATGATTTGGACACAATAACACCTTCCTTTTGAACCTTAACCAAATTTCATGTAAGGGTTCACCCGGATTTTGGCAAAAATTCGTGATCTCATCATGAAGTTGAAGCATTCTTGAGGGTGGAAAGAAGAAATCTAGGAAGGCCTAGGTTAATTCATTTCATGAAGTGATGGAACCTTCAGAAAGCTCCTCCAACCATGATGTTGCTTCTCCCATGAGGGAGAATGGGAATAACATTATTTGGATGGCCTCTTGGCTGATGTTGGTAATGTTATATGGTTAACAAATTTAAGAGAAATTCCTTGCATAGCGATTAGAGTCTTCATGTGCAATGCCTCTGAATAAGCCTTTCTTTTGGATCAGCTGTAGAATGATGCTAGTGACATGGAAAAATGCATTCCCTACCGTTGGAGGTATGAGAATGGCTCTAGCTACACCATGACCTATTGTTTTATCCTCAACATCCATAAACCCATCACTACTTGCGTGTTCACTAGCTTGACTCATTACTTCACCTACTCAAACACAAAAATAAAAAACAAAGTAAAGTAAAACAACAAGGTGCAACTAATGTGAATGAGTAAACAAAATATGGTAATTAATTTTTAATCTCGAAAATAACACCATTTTTGGTAACGTCTAAAGTCACTCTCCAATGAAGGAGGTGTAAATGGTCGTATGCAAAACATTTACCTAACTATGAGTTGGGTTCGAATCCTACAAGGATTAGAGTTAGATTTTCTGAATTTTGTTAATTGAATCACTAGAGCATGCAAATTGTATTAAACAATGAGAAAGTATAATTAGGAGAAGTGTGTGAACAACTAATTATCAATAGTAGCAAGTGACAATGTTAACACAGTTATTGAACTATCAAGTTAGGAAAACTAGGGGTGTGCTTCCTATGGGGAAATTACTTGCAATTAGGGTTAACTATTTGTCTTTATCAGTATTATAGTGAGGATAGCCTTGGTTCTAACTATGTCAAAAAAAATTCAACCAATAAGCATATTTTCCTTAGATTTTTCTCAAACCCCAAGGTCTATACCGCTAAACAACCAAATAGCTTAAGTGGGTTAAGCTATTCCTAGCATTAACCCTTAGATGGGAAAGTTCCAAATCCTCACCTTGAACCCTTGCAAAATTTTAGACTTCTTCCTCAGGCAAAACCAAAACTAGAGGTCTAAATTAATATTTAGAACCATCAATTATTTAATTAAAACTCGAAGAATTCAATGGATCCACACTTAATAATCAATTTTATGCACAAATAATCAAGAGAAAATACATAAAAAAACCTTTTAATCTTGGCTGCACAACATACTTTAGCACTTAAATTTCACGAGCAATTAAATACCTCCCTTAACAACTTTTAAGTGACTAAAAACACTCTTAAAAATATAATCCTAGTCTCACAATGGCAAGTGCATTACACACACACCATGTCACTACCACGTTAGCGCCACATCTTCGCCATATTAGAGCCACATCACTAATATGAATGTTATATAATAAAATAAATATATTAAAAAAATATCCATGCCCCACCCCCTTTAATTTCTTCTTCTCCAATACCCCACCCCTCCCCTTCTCTTCTACTCCAACAATGCCGCTTTCCCTCCCCCCTTCTCCTCCACCACTGCCCCCCCTTCTTCTTCTCCAACACCACCGCCTCCCCTCTTTCCTTCTTCTCATACACCCCTCTTATTTTTTCATCTCTAATGCTGTAATGACCCTTCCGGTCATTTACGCGTGTTTGATTTTCTTGTACCGTTAGAGCTTGCATGTAGCGGCCCCAAGTCATTTATGGCTTGCTGGGACCGGTAGTTCAGTGCCCGACCATTTGTTTGGTCTTTTTGGCCATTCCTTGTTTTAGAGCTTTTAACTTTTGAAATCGTTGACTTCAGTCAACATCCTGGGAATACGTGCTCGGAATCGAATTCCGACAGTTCCATTAGCTCCAGAGCGTGAACTTTGGTCTAGAAGGACCTTTGGTCGGGATCCGGGAGCTTTTTAGCTTGGAATTCTCTCTCGTTCTGTGTTTTCAGGCCAGTTGGGCTTGTTTGGTTGACTTTGATCAACATTCGGAGAGGAAGGTCTCGGATCGAAATTCTGTCAGTGTTTTTAGCTCCGGAATGTCGAGTTTAGGCTAGAGGGACTATTGGTTTGGGTCCCTAGGCTTCCGGACTTGATTTTGGCCATTGGGTTCCATTTTGGGAATAGTTGGCTAAAGGTTGATTTTGGGCGTGGGGCCCAATTTTAATTAAATTGACATCCTATGGGATTTTTGTCGATTCCATTGGATCCGGAACGCCGTTTCTAGTCGATTAGCTCAGGTCGTTTGTGTTCGCGGGACCACGGATGCGTTCCCGGGGACCCATTTTGTGAAAGTTTGCCTAAGGATTGGTTGCTGGTTTCTAGTGTGGGCAGCACCATGCGCCTGGCCGCCTGTGCCCTGGTGCGCCTGGCCGCGTGTGCCCATGCGCCCCATGCGCCCTGGCCGCCTGTGCCCATGCGCCCCATGCGCCCCATGCGCCCTGGCCGCCTGTGCCTCTGCACCCGTGCGCCCCATGCGCCTGCGCCCATGCGCCCCATGCGCCTGGCCCCTGCGCCCATGCGCCCCATGCGCCCTGGCAGCCTAGGCCCTGGTGCGCCTGGGCCGCCCTGGCCCCTGGGCGCTGGCAGCTTATATAGCTGTCCAGCCCTCTTCTCCCCTTTATTTCTAAAAACCCAAAAACGTTATTCTCCATTAAAATAGCTCTCAAAACCTTCATATAACCATTGTTCATCCCAACTACTTGGAGGATAATATTTTGTCGATCCATGCTCGTTTGTGGACTCGTAAATCCGATAAACCCTCTCTTTAAATTCCGAATTCTCCATTGATGATGAACCCAAAACCTCCATAAATCACCTTGATCTTTACCAACAGCTTGGAGGTTAATATTTGCTGAATCTTGAGCGTTTGTTGGATTCTAAATCAGGTAAGTTCTTTCGTGATTTTTCCGATTTCTTCCACGAATTTCATTCTTTAAATTCATTGATTTGCGGGGTGTTTTGAGCCCTAATTGTTGTCCGTTTCCGCTCAATTTTTGAGCATGTTCTCCCGGGATGGTAAGGAACACAGGGGTGTTTTTCATTTCTGGTTTTGGGTTACGGGGCCCACGGGCCCGTTTGTGACCCGGATTTCAACCCGGTTATATTTTTGGCATTATGGGTATCGTTAGTCTTGTTTTAATCTGTAGATTGTTGTATTGATAGTGGTTTCGCGATTTGGAGCTTCCCAGAGCAGTTCGAGCCTGGACGACGCCGTCCCCGCAGCTATTCGTCGGACGACAGGTAGGTTATGGTTTTCCCCTATCTAGACTCTGCGTATATAGGCTATAACTGCATTAATTAGCATCCTTGGATGGGTTGTTATAGGTTGGTACCCTAGACCTTGTCCGCCTTTCGTCCGTCTATTTCATATGTTGTTTGTAGTATTCACGTAGTAATGTATATTACCTTTGTGGTCCTGTGTGGCTTTGTATTGACTCTGGAACATAGATGGTGGGCTATTTGGGAATGTCCGCGAGTCCCGGACATAGAGATTATCCTTTTAGGCTGGTTATATCTGCTGAGTAGCTATTGGGCCTGTGCAGGGCTGATAGGAATTGTTGTGAGCCGTTGGGCTACTTTTATATTTGTGTGCGAGCATATCATCCATGAAAAAGGTTTTCCCCTACATATTTTACTACAGTTTTGGCTGTGAGCCACTACCGACAGTTTTTCTAAATTTGCATGGCCCAGGGGGCCCGTTTTTAGTACTTTGTTGATAGAAAAGGGGATTTTTGGATGTTTTCGCACTGATTTTATTACTGGTACTAGTCTCTGCGGGGCAGAGCACCAGACTTGATTTTATTACTGATACTAGTCTCTGCGGGGAAGAGCACCAGACTTGATTTTATTACTGATACTAGTCTCTGTGGGGCGGAGCACTAGACTTGATTTATTACAGTTTTAGACCCAGTTACGCCCGGGCATCCTTGGAGGGGTTTTTGAGGCATTTTCTACTACTTTAGTCCTGGACGGGGTCTAGGCATGCATACTTGAGACTGGGTCTCTATCTTGATCCCGGACTTGGTTCCGGATGACATGTCTTGATACTGAGTTTTAGTATGGGGTCGGGGACCTCCATGGACCTTGCCACTCCGGGCCTGGGGCTTTGGGCTGCGTGCACCGTAGGGAAGGGTATACGGTGGAGTAGAGGTATACAAGCTGAGTCCTTCCATGGAACTTACCTGCTGGGCCTGATTGGCACCGGAGGAGGTACATACAGAGGTTCTATTCCACATCATATCATATCATGCATTGGATTCCACCCTTGTTTGTTGTGTGTTCAGTGTACGCTCTGGTAGTATGGGATGCCAGAGGGTTTGTTTTCACTTGATTGTGTTCCTCGGTTGTATGGGCGGCCGTTGGGACTGTAGGTAGACTATATTTACTCCTATTTTTACTTAGAGCTTGTCTTGGCACCCGGTTCTTGAAAGATTAGTGATGGCTAGCCTGTTGAGGCTTTGGTTGTGGGATTTTTGATTATTGAGAGGGCTTTAGAGTCCTATCTTATTGAGGCACTTTTGTGTGGCCTTCTGAGCAGAGTGTGAGACTTCTATTCTGGTGGGAAGCTGAGTGGTATCTCTCGGTTATTGTGGCCTAGTTATTTCATCCTAGAGTTGTACTTGTGAGGTGATTCCCTGGTTATGCTATCATATGATTGGATTGGTGTTATGATTTTCTTATACTGGTTGATTCCATTTTGAGTATGTTAGACTGCTCTCCGTCTTTTCCTTCCACTTGAGGTTACCGGTATACCGCTATTTTCTTAACTCTCTTTCTACTTACTTATATTGTTGTGCAAGGACTCCAGGTGCGTTCTCCTTTCCTTCACCTGTGATCATGTGTAATTGTATCTCTGTGCTAGCATGTGTTACTTGAAGCTCTTGGTTATGGATGATCTGTGCTAGCTCCTTGTGCCTTGCTTATTGCCTCAGTGACTGCTTTCTTGCTATCTGTTACTTACTGCTTTTATATCTTATATGCACTCAGTCGGCCTATGATACCTACTGAGTACTCGTGGTTTTGGTGCTCATGCTACACTTCTGCACTTTTTGTGCAGATATTAGCTGAGCTTTCGCCGTTGATCACGTTGGAGACTCGTGTAGCTTTTAGATCTGTGAGACTGGGGTGAGCGCCTGACGGTCGGGGCTTGTCCACATCTCATCTGTTGTACTGTTGCTCCTTGTACTTTCGGAGGCAATTTATGTTGTATTTTGTTACTACTAGCACTTGTATCCTATTAGAAGCTTCTGTACTATTGATACCAAGTCTTGGGGTGGTGTAGTTTCCTTTATGTATTTATATTCGAGTTTTGCCTTCGCTTATTTCTGCTTGCTGGTGCGTTTTGGTTAGGTAGTGGCCCATTACTAATCGTTCTGGGCTACGGGAATTGGTCCTACTGGGGGATTGTAGGTGCCATCATGACTTGAGAAATCGGGTCGTGACAGCTTGGTATCAGAGCTCTAGGTTCACTGGTGTCATGGTACAGAAGCAACTGTCTAAGTAGAGTCTCGTGGATCAGTACGATAACGTCCGTATCCTATCTGCGGGAGGCTACAGGGCATTGTTAGGAAATATTTCATCTTCTTGGCTCCTCATCGTGCGTTCCTGGATCTATTGACTTTTAAACTTCGGTTGTTCATTCATTCTCGAATTCCTCAGACGAATGCGATAGAGGTTGGGGCTGAGGCTTCTGTGCCTATTTCTTCAGTGCTTCCACTAGCGCCAGGACTCCAGAGTGAGGGTTTACTACAGTAGATAGGGGGTGTAGGGTCAGCCCAACCTCCGATTGGATTTATAGCGACCTCAATGCTTCAGGACACCATGGTTAGGACTCTGAGTCCTCCGGTGAGTGTTCCAGTACCTGGTTCTATGAGTGGTGCTTAAGTTATAGTTGAGCTTCTAGTTCTTCAGCAGGGTTGTCTTTCAGTATTGGAGTACGAAGTGAGATTATCCCATTGGGCTTCATCTGGTATAGGCTGTTTTTGGTGTGGCGAGCATGGGTACTTTGCTAGGAATTTCCCCAGGATTATGTATCCCAGACAGCCTGGTTGTTATCACTGTGGATAGATTGGTTACCTTTATAGATATTGTCCCCGGCGAGGGCCGGTTAGGTCTTTAGTTTCGACTACTCAGCCCAGAGTTATATCCCATCAACTTGATACTCCTCTTGGTGGGCCAGAGGTAGAGGTTTCTGATATCGTTGCTCCAGGTTAGGCTTTTTCTACCTTTGACTTGTGATAGTCCTGCTCGCGTTGCGATTCTATCCCTTCAGTCATTTATATTCTTATATGCCTACCTGCTATTTGTTTAAGTTGTTTGGCTACCCAAATTGTAGTACTGATGTGTTATTTTATTGGTAGTTTATTCTTTAGTAGTGGATGGGGGTAAGTTAGCCTTGAGAGGTATTTTCCCGGAGTTGTAGCTCGTGGGTAGTTCTTGTTATTCTATTTCTAGTTGGGTTACCCCTGTTTCATTGTGATTCTGGACTTTTGGTTGGGTTTTCTTTGTTGAGCGGTCCTAGATGGTTGTTGCCTAGGCCGTTATCTAGCATGGCTAGAGATCCGTGTGATGGTTCAATGTATTACCAGTAGTTGGGCCGGAGTTAAGATTTTGCCTCAGTTGGGAGATATTGGTTATGGTAGTGTGCATAGATTGGTTTGGTCTCCCGAGTGCCTAGAGTCGACCCTCTTTGTTGATTAGTTTAGGAGGTTGGTAGGTATGTGGGTTGTTCCCATATTCTCATCCACTTCCTGGTCCATTGGGTGTTTTGTTGTATCCCTAGCTCCAGTTTGAATGAATCTTGATCGTAGTTCTTTCGATGAGCTCTGGATGTTGGCATTGTGATTGGGTCTTTACTTTAAGCACTTTCAACTAAGTGTTAATCGTAACCTCATGGTTAGGTTGTATTTGTAAGCATTTCGGGTGAGTTGGGCATCCGGCCCATTCTTCTCCTGCCTTATTGAATTTGACGTGTAGCCATGAGTAGTAAGGTAATGGCTTTAGGTTCTTATTGGAGAAAGGATTTTTAAGGTTTAGTATGTGCTAAGGAAGCATTTTTGTTTAGTTGAAAAAGAAGGGAGATGACTCTTTGTTTGTGTTTAAGTGTCCTCGTAGTTGCATGAGGTGGCGATGAAGGTTTGCTTTGGGATTGTGTGTTGATGATTCGATCCAACTGTCTACACATTGTCGTGGGTTTTCCATCGATTGGTTTTTGTTTCAGTAGAAGCTGCGGTGTTGGCAACTTGTATTTTCAGGCCTAGTTGGCTTGGGTTCTTAAGGGTTCATTGGAAGCATAAGGGTTTGAGCAAGGCTTTGGTTGGCAGTTTTGAAAGTCGGTGTTCAGAATCATAACTTGGCAGGTTACATCGGATGGTTTGTGGCAGTTTCGATTTGGTTGCAGCATCCTAGTGCCAGAAGGCAGTGGGTGCGGGCAACTTAGCTTCTTTTACTTCAGTTGTGGATGCAGCTATTGGCCTTGGACACATATTACTTGGCTAACCTCTGCAAGAGGCAAGATATTCTAGATTTCAGCAGTGTTCTAGTTAGTACGAGGTTCTTCTACCATGGTTGGACAGACTCAGCAGCATAAGTTTGAGCTTCAGCAGTGGTGTATGCTTTATGTGGTCAGCTTGTGCGGGTTAAGACTAGCAAGGCTATTTTGAGCTCATATGATACGTAGAGACTGATAATAGCCATTCGTTTGCCCAGGATTTGAAAGCTTGTTCAGTTAGTTCTTCCGGGGTTGTTGTTTATGTGGGGTCCCAGTGTTGGTTAGACTCAGCCAGTATGGACTAAAAGTTCGGTATGATATATGCTTCGAAATAGTTTGTTGTGTTCAGATTTGGTAGAGCGGTTGATTCGAGCCAAGGGGTTGTGTTGAAGTTATATGTAAATTTCCATGTCTAGATGGCAACTTTGAACCCCAGAAACCCTTTCCTTGCATACGAGGAGTTCTGACTTGATATTCTCAGCGTGGTTGATTTCTTCATAATTTGAGATTTGTAAAGTGATTCTAGAATTTATGCAGTATTCGAGTGTTTGGAGCTTAGTTGGTGGTTACAGACCTCGTGGTAGGCTTACCACACTTCTTGCAGAGGCTTAGTTTTGGTTTTGGGTCTGTTGGGCAGGTTGCCCTGGTTCATTCGCTTCCAGTTGACTCAGACTCGGCATGGTGCGGCAGTTGGGTTCATTCTACAGTTTGGAAGTTCTCCGTCAACACAAGGTATCCACATGTGCCTTCCCTAACTTTGGTGTGCAAAGTTCAGTCGGGTTCAGATGGTTGGTTCAGCTGGGTTCAATTATCGAGTTTGATGTTAGCAAAAGTGTTCGTTCATTTGTTGATGGTCAGTCGGGGAAGGTAACTACAACTTTTGATGATATGCTTCGGATTGTTATTTTGGATGTCAAGGCTAGTAGACTATAGCTTGACTTCGATATAACTTGAGTATAAAAGGTCAATTCGTCTGTGGTAGAGTATAAGCGTGAGCTATGGATCTCCAGTGTGTCAGTTGATGTTTCGATAGTGGCTCGAATGTTCAGCTTTTATGAAGTTTCATGATTAAGGCACAGAAGGATTTGGCTCAGAATAAAAGGGTTTTGCGGGTCAGCGGGTTCATGAGTTAGAGTTTTGGTTGTTGGCTTTTTCGGCAAACTTGGTTGTGGTTTTGAAGATTCGAGTTCTGTGTGTTGATCGCCTTGCTTCTCTGGTTTTGGTGTTGTGTCAGTGCTTTCCGGTTGAGGTTCTCGAGGTTCAGTTTGGGTTGGCAGACCCTTTGAATTTTGGACTTTAAGTTTGGGTTCTAGCTTGGCTAGTACAGAGTTAGGCTAGGTTGCTTTTCATTGGTTCTGTTTTGTTGGGTGCCGTCTAGCCGAGGAGGCTACCCGGGTTGTCCGAGAGAATAGTGCGGGCCTTGTACCCGTTGTTCTTTTGATCTCTAGTCTTTCCTTCTTTCCTGACTTTTGGGGACGAAAGTCTGTTTAGTAGTGGATGATGTAATGACCCTTCCGGTTATTTACGCGTGTTTTCCTTTCTTGTACTGTTAGAGCTTGCATGTAGCGGCCCCAAGTCATTTATGGCTTGCTGGGACCGGTAGTTTGGTGCCCGACCATTTGCTTGGTCTTTTTGGCCATTCCTTGTTTTAGAGCTTTTAGCTTTTGAAATCGTTGACTTCAGTCAACATCCTGGGTGTACGTGCTCGGAATCGAATTTCGACAGTTCCATTAGCTCCGGAGCGTGAACTTTGGTCTAGAGGGACCTTTGGTTAGGATCCGGGAGCTTCTTAGCTTGGAATTCTCTCTCGTTCTGTGTTTTCAGGCCAGTTAGGCTTGTTTGGTTGACTTTGATAAACATTCGGAGAGGACGGTCTCGGATGGAAATTCCGTCAGTGCTTTTAGCTCCGGAATGTCGAGTTTAGGCTAGAGGGACTATTGGTTTGGGTCCCTAGGCTTCCGGACTTGATTTTGGCCATTGGGTTCCATTTTGGGAATAGTTGGCTAAAGGTTAATTTTGGGCGTGGGGCCCACTTTTTGTTAAATTGACATCCTATGGGATTTTCGTCGATTCCATTGGATCCAGAACGCCGTTTCTAGTCGAATAGGTCAAGTCGTTTGTGTTCGCGGGACCCCGGATGCATTCCCGAGGACCCATCTTGTGAAAATTTGCCTAAGGATTGGTTGCTGGTTGCTGGTGTGGGCAGCACCATGCGCCTGTGCCCATGCGCCCCATGCGCCCTGGTCGCCTGTGCCCATGCGCCCTGGCCTCCTGTGCCCACGCGCCTCATGCGCCTTGGCCGCCTGGGCCGCCCTGGCCCCTGGGCGCTGGCACCTTATATAGCTGGCCAGCCCTCTTCTCCCCTTTATTTCTAAAAACCCCAAAACCATATTCTCCATTAAAATAGCTCTGAAAAACATCCATATAACTACTTGGAGGATAATATTTTGTCGATCCATGCTCGTTTGTGGACTCCTAAATCCGATAAACCCTCTCTTTAAATTCTGAATTCTCCATGGATGATGAACCCAAAACCTCCATAAATCACCTTGATCATTACCAACAGCTTGGAGGTTAATATTCGTTGAATCTTGAGCGTTTGTTGGATTCTAAATCGGGTAAGTTCTTTCGTGATTTTTTCGATTTCTTCCACGAATTTCATTCTTTAATTCCTTGATTTGCGGGGTGTTTTGAGCCCTAATTGTTGTCCGTTTCCTCTCAATTTTTGAGCATGTGCTCCCGGGATGGTAAGGAACACGGGTGTGTTTTTCATTTCCGGTTTTGGGTTACGAGGCCCACGGGCCCGTTTGTGACCCGGATTTCAACCCGGGTATATTTTTGGCATTATGGGTATCGTTAGTCTTGTTTTAAGCTGTAGATTGTTATATTGATAGTGGTTTTGCGATTTGGAGCTTCCCAGAGCAGTTCGAGCCTGGACGACGCCGTCCCCGTAGCTATTCATCGGACGACAAGTAGGTTATGGTTTTCCCCTATCTAGACTCTGCGTATATAGGCTATAACTGCATTAATTAGCATCCTTGGATGGGTTGTTATAGGTTGGTACCCCAGACCTTGTCCGCCTTTCGTCCGTCTATTTCATATGTTGTTTGTAGTATTCGCGTAGTAATGTATATTACCTTTGTGGTCCTGTGTGGCCTTGTATTGACTCTGGAACATAGATGGTGGGCTATTTGGGAATGTCCGCGAGTCCCGGACATAGAGATTATCCTTTTAGGCTGGTTATGTTTGCTGAGTAGCTATTGGGCCTGTGTAGGGCTGATAGGAATTGTTGTGAGCCATTGGGCTACTTTTATATTAGTGTGCGAGCATATCATCCATGAAAAAGGTTTTCCCCTACATGTTTTACTACAGTTTTTGCTGTGAGTCACTACCGACAGTTTTTCTAAATTTGCATGGCCCAGGGGGGCCGTTTTTAGTATTTTGTTGATAGAAAAGGGGATTTTTGGATGTTTTCGCACTGATTTTATTACCGGTACTAGTCTCTGCGAGGCAGAGCACCAGACTTAATTTTATTACTGATACTAGTCTCTGCGGGGCAGAGCACCAGACTTGATTTTATTACTGATACTAGTCTCTGCGGGGTGGAGCACTAGACTTGATTTACTACAGTTTTAGACCCGGTTACGCTCGGGCATCCTTGGAGGGGTTTTTGAGGCATTTTCTACTACTTTAGTCCTGGACGGGGTCTAGGCATGCATACTTGAGACTGGGTCTCTATCTTGATCCCGAACTTGGTTCCGGATGACATGTCTTGATACTGAGTTTTAGTATGGGGTCGGGGACCTCCATGGACCTTGCCACTCCGGGCCTGGGGCTTCGGGATGCGTGCGCCAGAGGGAAGGGTATATGGTGGAGTGAAGGTATACAAGCTGAGTCCTTCCATGGAACCTGCCTGCTGGGCCTGATTGGCACCGGAGGAGGTACATACAGAGGTTCTATTCCACATCATATCATATCATGCATTGGATTCCACCCTTGTTTGTTGTGTGTTCAGTGTACGCTCCGGTAGTATGGGATGCCGGAGGGTTTGCTTTCACTTGATTGTGTTCCTCGGTTGTATGGGCGGCCGTTGGTACTGTAGGTAGACTATATTTACTCCTATTTTTACTTAGAGCTTGTCTTGGCACCCGGTTCTTGAAAGATTAGTGATGGCTAGCCTGTTGAGGCTTTGGTTGTGGGATTTTTGATTATTGAGAGGGCTTTAGAGTCCTATCTTATTGAGGCACTTTTGTGTGGCCTTCTAAGCAGAGTGTGAGACTCTGGTTCTATTCTGGTTGGAAGCTGAGTGGTATCTCTCGGTTATTGTGGCCTAGTTATTTCATCCTAGAGTTGCACTTGTGAGGTGATTCCCTGGTTATGCTATCATATAATTGGATTGGTGTTATGATTTTCTTATACTGGTTGATTCCATTTTGAGTATGTTAGACTGCTCTCCATCTTTTCCTTCCACTTGAGGTTACCGGTATACCGCTATTTTCTCAACTCTCTTTCTACTTACTTATATTGTTGTGCAAGGACTCCAGGTGCGTTCTCCTTTCCTTCACCTGTGATCCTGTGTAATTGTATCTCTGTGCTAGCATGTGTTACTTGAAGCTCTTGGTTATGGATGATCTGTGCTAGCTCCTTGTGCCTTGCTTATTGCCTCAGTGACTGCTTTCTTGCTATCTATTACTTACTGCTTTTATATCTTATATGCGCTCAGTCGGCCTATGATACCTACTGAGTACCCGTGGTTTTGGTGCTCATGCTACACTTCTGCACTTTTTGTGTAGATATTAGCGGAGCTTTCGCCGTTGATCACGTTGGAGAATCGTGCAGCTTTTGGATCTGTGAGACTGGGGTGAGCGCTGACGGTCGGGGCTTGTCCACATCTCATCTGTTGTACTGTTGCTCCTTGTACTTTCGGAGGTAATTTATGTTGTATTTTGTTACTACTAGCACTTGTATCCTATTAGAAGCTTCTGTACTATTGATACCAAGTCTTGGGGTGGTGTAGTTTCCTTTATGTATTTATATTCGAGTTTTGCCTTCGCTTTTTTCTGCTTGCTGGTGCGTTTTGGTTAGGTAATGGCCCATTACTAACCGTTCTGGGCTACGGGAATTGGTTCGCCTACTGGGGGATTGTAGGTGCCATCATGACTTGAGAAATCGAGTCGTGACAATTGGTTAGCTCAAAAAAGAAAACAAGCGAGTCAGATAAAAACATTGAATTAATGATCTTAAAAATAACCTCCTTTGAATTTTGGTCTCTTACTTCTACATCTCCCGAGTCCATTCGGGGATGAACAGTTCATAAATTAATATCCAATGTAATGATGTATTTCATCATTATTGAAATTTTTGCAGTAAAACATAAGAATTTAAAATTTTGTGATATGAATTTTATTCAGAATTATAATTATTGTATTTAATAAAATGCTGAATAAAATAGAGTCAAAGAAGTGGGATCGACTGGTCAGAGTCCACCATAGCATATCACTCTCTATCGTAGCAAGCTCGCTGCAGCAAGGTCATAGCTTCTGCAGCAAACCCCGCAAGGTAGAATCTCAAGAATTAACTACTTTTAGACTTTAGCTCTTATTCCAAAAAGTGGATTTCTTCCTAAAAATGCCCCTAGGTTTAGTTCAAAGTTGGAACACCAAAAATTGAGAGGATAAGCTCTCAAAAAAGCATGGGTACCTTGTCCTTCTCTAGATTCTCTGTCAGACAATCTGGATTGAGAGCAGGGAGCAAGGTTTAAAGCATTCTATAGTGGTAGCTTGACATTGAGGTAGGTTATAGTTTAATGAATAGTAAACTTTGATTAGCAAATGGCAAATACTATGTAAAATTAATGGAGGATATCATGATTAGGCCTTTGGGCATGGATTTTGGATGGATATTGCTTAGGATAACGTGAAAAGGACTGCATGTGTAATAGTTTATATATATATACTAGTTTTTGGATACGTTCTTGCACGTGTACACTTAGCATTATTTATTACTTATATGTAATGACATGTTCAGTTGTTATTTAAAATCACCTCATTGCGGGTTGCGAGACTTATGGAAATATGAAATTAATTTAATTTAGGATGACACGATGAAAGATTTTTGGAATTTGAAATTTGGTTGGGGCTGACGTCATCCTACTATAGCGGGATTATAGAACCAGTAGCTAGAAAACATAGATTTTATATTAGACTTCTCCTTTTTAGTTGAAAAATAGATGAGGGTTGCTCCAAAATCCCTCTTAGGCTGCTCCAAAGCATGGGAGCAATGGAGAGGGGAGATTTCTACTCGAACAGGGTAAGACCTATGGATTCCAGGCTTGCTTTTCATTAGGAATCGCCTTCATGGAGCCAAACATTTGTGTTTAGACTTCTACATCAGCTCCTTGGCACCAAGGTAGGCTAGGTTAATTGAGTAGCTAGACTTATTTCTAATTGCATATTTTGTTGTAGAATAATAGGAGGTTTCATACCTAGGCCTTCGGGCACGGAGTCTGGAGGAATAATGTATTGGTTGTATGGTTGGCTGAGATGGAGTTATTCTGTTATGAGTAGTGTGATCCCTATACTTGTTGCATTGTTGAGAGTAGGATTATAATCCTAGGGAAAACTAGATTTTTGGGTGGGTTCGAGGAAACGGTAATATTTAGGTGTGAATGGATTTTTGGGTTGTAGCAGATTCCCAAGGGTGATTAAATAAAGGAAAGAGGGTGAACAGGAAAGGTCTAAAATTCTTAACATTAGGGAATGAATTCACTATAATGTGTGTGCTTTTCTAAAGAGGTCTAGAATTCGAAGTAATTAAGTTCACAAGCTAATTGAATAATCTGAGGTTTGGCCTTCGGACAGGTCATCAAGGGTTGAGAGGATGAATCAGGTCCATTGTGTAGGTGATGGTTGATTGTTTCCTATTTACATATGTGTGCATGTTAACTATTACATTAGTGTCACTTGTACATTTTGTGTCTTAGGGGATAGAACAATAAAGGTTAATGATATCTAGTTGTCAATCTTGTGAAATGAACTTGTCTTTAATCCTTGTTGGTTTTATAAGTGTGATTGTGTTCATTATGATTGATTGATGTGTGGTCTGTGACATTCAGTTGGCTCAGGTACCATGCCTGGTATAGGATACATATATCACTTGGCTCAGGTACCACGCCTAGTATAGGTTCTATTATAGTTGGCTCGGGTACCACGCATGGTACAGGTTTGAATGTGTTTCTGTGTGTTGGTTCCATGAATAAACCGGGTAATTTCTTGTGATGTAATTATTATTGTGTTGGTTCCATGAGTGAACTGAGTTACTTTTTGTGATGTAATTATTACTGTGGATTCCATGACTGGTCAGGTTGTTGAGTTTACATGCTGGGATGGTTTATGTATAGACTGAGATTCCATATTAAACACTGTAAATAATGTCTTAGAGATCCTTGGGTGGTCCAGACATTTGTAAGTTATGACTTAGATATATGTGGTCTGTTTACTTATATAGTAACACATGCTTCTGGTTATAGAGTCATAGTTTTTTACTCGAACAATGGTTGGTAGTCTATGTCTTGATTTGGTTTGTCAGATTGATTACTGGAAGTTTGGTTATATTCACTTACTTGGATTGTATATTTCTGTTAATGAGGCTTTGGACATATCGGCGGGGTGGTTGAGTCAAGATGGTATATCAGGGTATTATGGGTTGCATATTAATTGGCTAGCAGGGGTGGATAGTATTGGAACCAGTAAGGTATCTATAGTGGTAGGTAAGATGGGTAGACTTGGGAAGTCTTAGTGTTACGAGTGGCAATTGGTTATGACCAAGATAGAATGGTGGGAGGTCTCCAATTCATGGAGTTGGCAGCGGAACGGGGTAGGAAGGCTTGGGACAAAATGTATAAGGTCATAGATGTTATATTGTGGTAGTAAAGGCTGTTGATAAGGGACTGGGTCTTGTAACTCCATATTGAATGTTTCTTTTGGATTTTTTTTACATGATATTATGTGGTGGATTCGAATCGGTCCTACTAGTACGTGTTGTTTGTACTGATACTACTCTTGCTATACCTTTTGGTATAGTCTGGTTACAGGATCAGTGTCTTTCCTAGGTACAGGATGATGGTGATCTCCAACAGCTTTTACCCTTCTTTTACCTATGGTAAGAGTTGTATCTTGTTATACTTGTACTTCTTCTTAGAGCTCTTGTACCTATTTAGACTAGTTCCTAGGGAGGGTTTGTATTCAAGTTTTATAAAGGATTTCATTGTACTCAAGTTTATAAATGTTTTTTAGTATTAAAGAGTTTATTTTGTATGTTTTATTATCTACTTTCGCATTACTTGTTGAATCGGGTGGTAAGGGTTCTCCTATCTAGGTGCTTAGAGTAGGTACCCGCACAGTCTGCTAGTTGGGTCATGACAATTTGGTATCAGTGCCTAGGCTACTGGTTTTCCAGTACAAGAGCAAATGTTAAATAGAGTCCTGCGGATTGGTGTGTTAACGTCCACATCTAATCTTTGGGAAGCTATGAAGCATTCTAGGAAATTGTTCCATTTCTTGCCTCCTTTTGTGCGATCTGTTACTTGCTTTTATGGGTTGAGTCCAATTAGTATCTCTTGATTCCAATTGGTATCTTGACGAAGTAAATTGAATGTCGTTGCCATCAGTTGAAATGACACAAGCAAGGAAAGTTGAAACTGGGAAGGTTCTAATTGGTATCAAACCTTGAAGGCTATGTGAGTGCATGGGTGATCGGCTAACAGTCATCCATGAGGCAAATAAAAGATAGTGAACATGACTTGATTTAAAACTGAAGCTTGAGACTTGTGATTATGTGCATTACATTACATGTATGACTGCAATTGTGTGGTGTGTAATTGTTTGCCTTACTGTGAAAATTTTGGTCCGGGAGGAGTCATAACTTAGTTATGTGTGATTAAATTTGGTGATAAAGTGCTATGTGACTTAATGAAAAATTTTATATTACATTCGGGTATGGACTTACCATTGGTAAAGATGGTGAGGGGACTAAATGACTTGTGACTGTGGGAAAACTCTGGTGTTAGGACAATCGGGATTGGTTGGGAACCATGAGGGAAAGGGCTATTCTTGTATGATAGTGAGAATGTGATGTTATGAACAACATTTTGGTGTGTCTCATGACTGATTTTATGATAATGTGGTGCTAAATTCTGATGTATGCAATTGTTAGGGTTGGTTTTGAGATTATATGTGCGACCATGACGCGATTTCAAAGGTTATAATTGATAACGGGGAATGGAAAATGAGAGAACTCTACAAAAAGTGAAATTTCTGGGCTATTGTCGTTGAAGCTGCCATTGCGAGATAGACCCGCTATGGCGATCCTGCTATAGAGGGAATTTCTCCTCTATAGCAGTGTCGTTGTAGTGGTATGCATGCTGC
Source organism: Jaltomata sinuosa (assembly GCA_003996215.1). Taxonomy (NCBI): domain Eukaryota; kingdom Viridiplantae; phylum Streptophyta; class Magnoliopsida; order Solanales; family Solanaceae; genus Jaltomata; species Jaltomata sinuosa. The sequence goes on along the minus strand of QJPP01007585.1, from coordinate 304,042 downwards.
TATAGCGGGATGGGCGGGACAGAATCCCTGCCCTGTTTTCCCCTGTTTTGCTTTTTTGTTTTTGGAGTGTTTAAAATTGATAGTTGAGCTGTGAGCTACTGTGTAATTCAAGGAAATCGCTAATAAGACTAATATAGCATGCATATGAGGTTAATACTATTTAAAACTAGCATCCACGTGCTTAAAATAAAAGGAGAAAGGGAAAGGGGAAACATCGTCTAGTCATGCCCCAAACGGGGGCAAAACCCAAAAATAGTAATAGTATATAAAATAAGAAGGGGAGGTCCTAGACGGATGCATCATCACCATCAGGGGCTGCGGTGGTGGGTTTCTCAGCCTCAACGTCACTCAAGAAGGGAAACTCCTGCAAGTCCTTGGGCTCGAGCATGGGAGCTCCTAATCAGGGACAGCACAGGTGAACATGATCTTTATGGTCTTCCACATCCGTGCAAGCATGCAGTTCTGGGAGTGCCTCTTCCTCTTCTCCTCATCAATCTCTCGGTGGAGCGTTGTATAGTCCTAGTTCGGGAGAGGTGGGGCTGCAACTCTGGCAGGGGCGGCTTCAATAAATTTCCTAACTACAGCCAAGTCCTTCTCTAGGCGGTCGTTGGAGATCGAGGGTTGGGACTGGTAGGGAGGGGCAGGATCATCATCATTATCAGTACCCTCGGCAGCCAGGTTGCTCTCCACTTCACCCACCTTCCTCTTCTTCTTCCCTATAGAGGCAACCACCTTCACTCGGAGAGGGTTAAAGGGTGCTTCCATCTCCACCTCTACGTTAGTATCATCCTCAGGCACCTGGAACCGCCTGCATAGCTCCGATACTATACCCAGAACAAAGGGACCCTTCTTGAGACCCCAGTAGAAGTCCCTCCACTCTGACATAATTTGTTCCCCCACATTCAGTTGTAAGCCCTGTAGAGAACAAGCCACCACCAAGGCCCTAAGATATGTAACATTAGTATTATTTCCTGATAGACGGATCCTCCGAGACACCAAGTTCAGCCACCTCCTAGCATTGGCAGTGAAGTAAGTACTCGTGACTTCCTCGATGTTAGGCCAGTAGACCTGGTCCCTGTACTACTCCTTGATCAACGTGTCTCTCAGCCATCTCATATCCATATCTCAGAGCTTGGCCTCATATGTAGCATTTGACATATGAGGCATTCCTAGTACCTCATTGACAGTTTGGACATCCACGAGGACATCCACTACTTGAATGTGAATAGTGGGGTTGGGGTCATCCCAACGGATAGTGGGGAGTATGGCGTAAAATTCCCTCAACCAGCCTGAGCACTAGAAGGGGAAGCCTCTACCAGTGGACCCCAACCAAAGTCCTAGAGACGATTGTAGAAATCTCTGGCCTTCTCTGCCACACCCCTCATGTTGAAGTCCCTCTTCATAACAAAGACCCATCCTCCAATAGTCTCGGAACCTCTCCCAACTAGCATCATTGGGGAACCTCTTGTAGGGAGGAATGTGTTCTTGGTTGGCATCCATCGAGTGGTTAAATCTATAAGGTTAACAAGGGGTGAGATTAGAACACGTAAAGATGCGAGGAAATATCATTTCGGAGAAAAAATCAAAATTTTGGACCCTATCTGGGAGGTTACTGCCTGCAGCCTCCCGCTATAGCGGGCTATCTTCTGCTACAGCAATAGTGCTATAGCGGAAATTTCTCCAATATAGCGAAATCGTTATAGCGGTCTTGCTTTGCTATAGCGGTATTCATCGTCCCAAATTTTCAAGAGGTGCATCAATGGCGCCTTTTGACCCAAAAAATTCATTTTTAACATTCCAAGTTCATATTGGTGTTTCCAAAGTACACTATTACTGTTTTATACAAAATATTGGGCATTATAACTCCTAAAAATTACCCAAAATAAACCTTTTCAAGGAAGAACAATCCTTCACATTCCCTACCACTTTAAGCCTATTCTTGGCTATAAACCTCGTAATCCTTATGCCCAGAATGTTGTGGGAGCATTGTAAATGTAAGAGAAGCACCCATGCTTCGAGGTTTCACCAAATCAAAGCCAAAAATTCAAAAATTCAAACCAACCCAATATCTACTATATTCACCAAATTCAGGCATAAAATGGTCTACATTCGTGCAATATAGTAAGAAAGTAAAGTGTTACGAGTATTACCTTGTTTTTCCAATATTGAAAGCAAAGTGATCGAGAGAAAAGTGGTATTTTCGGGTGAAAATAGGAGAAAATGGGCGAGAAACCCATTTCTCACCCCCCCCCCTTTTAAGTTATTGCCAACCGCTATAGTAGTTAGCCTCTCGCCATGGAAGAGCCGCTATAGCAGAATAATTCCTACTATAGCTGGATAATAGACCATCTGGGAGCGAAAAGCTTTTTTCCATGTCGTTTGAAATTCTTTCGCTCCAGCATTTTATGAGGCCCCAAATTTCTTGGGCACTAGGGAAGGGTTACTCTTTATTGTTCAGTGTAACTCAAGGGAAGGGATTCTCTAACCAAGCGATATCAAAATAATTTTTAATTGAGTTGGGTACACCTATAAAGGGGGAAAGTTTTGATGATTCGCGTAGGGTTATAATTACATTGTCAAAGTGGAGCTATGGGATTCTAGGGCTAGCTTCTTCCTTTAGCTCTGCTTTTGAGATCATTCGGGGAAAAATGATGGGTAAATTGGTATCTTTTGTAACAACCTATTCAGTTGTTATTTAAAATCTCCTCGTTGTGGGTTGCGAGAATTATGGAAATGCAGAATTAATTTAATTTGGGATGACACGACAAAAGATTTTTAAAATTTGAAATTTGGTCAGGCTGACATCATCCCACTATAGTAGGAATTTTCCTGCTATAGTGCTACTGCTATAGCAGCCTGCCAGGCGTTATAGTAGGATGACAGAACCAGTAGCTAGAAAATCCAGATTTTATATTAGATTTCTCCTCTTCAGTTGAAAAATAGACGAGGGTTGCTCAAAAAATCCTCCTAGGCTGCTCCAAATCTTGGGAGCAGTGGAGAGGGGAGATTTCTACTTGAAAGGGGTAAACCCATAGATTTCAGGCTCGCTTTTCATCAGGAATCGCTTTCATGGAGATAGAAATTCGTGTTTAAACTTATGCAGCAGCTATTTAGTACCCAGGTAGGCTAGGTAAATTGAGTAGTTAGACTTGTTTCTAATTGCATATTATGTTGTAGAATGTCGGGGTTTCATTCCTAGGCCTTCGGGCACGGAGTCTAGAGGAATAATATATTAGTTGTATAGTTTGCTGAGATGGAGTTATTTTAGTTATGAGTAATGTGCTCCCTATACGTGTTGCATTGTTGAGAGTAGGATTCTAAATCCTAGGGATAACTAGATTTTTGGGTGGGTTTGAGGAAACATTAATATTTAGCTGTGAATGGATTTTTGGGTTATAGCAGATTCTCGGGGGTGATTAAATAAAGGAAAGGGGGTGAACATAGAAGGTTTGGAATTTTTAATGTCAGGGGATGAATATTCCCTACAATGTGCATACTTTTCTAAAGAGGTCTAGAATTCGAAGTAATTAAGTTCACATGCTAGTTGAATAATTTGAGGTTTGGCCTTCGGACAGGTTATCAAGGGTTGGCAGGATAAATCAGGTCTATTGTATAGGTGATGGTTGATTGTTGCCCATTTATGTATGAGTGCATGTTAACTATTACATTAGTGTTTCCTGTACATTTTGCATCTTAGGGGATAGAACAATGAAGGTCAATGATATCTAGTTGGTAATCTTGTGAAATAAACTTGTTTTTAATCCTTGTTGGTATTACAAGTGTGGTTGTATTCATTGTGATTAATTGTTGTGTGGTCTGTGAAGTTCGGTTGGCTTGGGTACCACACCTGGTATGAGATACATATATTGGTTGGCTCGGGTACCATGTTTGGTTCAGGTTTGAATGTGTTTCTGTGTTGGTTCCATGAGCGAACCGAGTTATTTCTTGTGATGTAATTATTACTGTGTTGGTTCCACGAGTGAACCGGGTTACTTTTTGTGATGTAATTATTATTGTGTGGGTTCCATGATTGGTTGGGTTGTTGAGTTTATATACTGGGATGGTTTGTGTATAGACCAAGATTCCATGTTAAACACTGTAAATGATGTCTTAGAGATCCTTGGGTGGTCCGGACATTTGTAAGTTATGACTTAGATATACGTGGTCTATTTACTTATGTAGTTGGATATGCTTCTGGTTATAGAGTCGTAGTTGTTGGCTCGGACAATGGTTAGTAGTCCCGGTCTTGATTTGGTTTGTCAGATTGATGACTGGAAGTCTGGTTATATTCACTTATTGGATTGTATATTTCTGTCAATGAGGTTTGGACATATCAATGGGGTGATTGAGTCAAGATGGTATATCAAGGTATTGTGGGTTGTCTATTAATTGGCTAGCAGGGGTGGATAATAGACCTAATTGTTGATACTAGAACCAGTAAGGTATCTATAGTGGTTGGTAAGATGGGTAGACTTGGGAAGTCTTAGAGTTACGAGTGGAAATTGGTTATGTCCAGGATAGAATGGTGGGAGGTCTCCAATTGGTGGAGTTGGCAGTTGAATGGTGTAGGAAGGCTGGGACAGAATGTATAGGGTCATTGATGTTATATCATGGTAGTAAAGGTTGTTGATAAGGGACTGGGTCTTGTAACTCCATATTGCATATTTCTTTTGGATTTTTTTACGTGATATTATATGATGTATTCGGGTCGACCGATGATGCCTACCAGTACGTGTTGTTTGTACTGTCACTACTCTTACTATACCTTTTGGTATAGTTTGGTTGCAGGATCAATGATGTTTCCTAGGTACAAGACGATGGTGATCTCCAGCAGCTTCTACCCCTCTATAATCTATGGTGGGAGTTGTGTCTTGTTATACTTGTACTTCTTCTTAGAGCTCTTGTACCTATTTAGACTAGTTCCTAGGGAGGGTTTGTATTCATGTTTTGTAAAAAAATTCATTGTACTCAAGTTTATAAATGTTTTCCAGTACTAAAGATGTTATTTCTTATGTTTTATTATCTACCTCCTCATTACCTTTTGAATTGGGTGGTAAGGGTTCTCCTATCTAGGTGCCCGCAGAGCCCGATAGTTGGGTCGTGACATTATAGCAAAAAAAAAAAATCTTACCTAAACTACATATTTTATAGTGTCTGGGTTTGAAATAAAATTTATAACAGATCAAAAAATTATTTTTGTATCGCAACTAATATTTTTGACTTTTTAACTTTCAATTAAAGCACAACATTAGTCATCTTTTGTTTGTAAACACTATATCAAAGAAAAAGTTAAGGAAGAGTCATCTTTTGTTTGTAAACACTATATGAAGGAAAAAGTTAAGGAACATTCGGTTATCCATACTTGTAACGACTTTTTCCATCATTACGGTATAGTCTAGCGTGCCAAAAGTTTGAGATAAGACCCTTGCTAAATAAAGTATTAGAAATTTCAGGCTAGGATAGTCTTGGACAAATTCCAAGTGTTGTATGGTCTATATAAATCTGGTAATGGATAAGTCAATGTTTCTAAGACTCGAGACCATATTACGATAGCTAAGATGTTAAGAGGTTCGTAGAAACTTTTGAAAGTAAATTCAGGTTAGTAGAACTCCGGTTATTGTGTTTGACCTAAAGGGGCTAGTTCAAGATGTCAATATCTGGAAGTATGTTGTAAAACTAGCAAAAATCTGGGGTTGTCAAACTTTATGCCTTGCCTAGGCCTCTATAGCGGGAGAAAGTCATTGTCATGGGCCTACTATAGCGGGAATATCTTTGTTGTAGCAGAGGTCAACCTAGGTTAACCCCGCCATAGGGGGAAGATCCCGCTATAGTGGGAATCAGGTCGTTATAGCGAGTTACGCAATGATAAATGCAGTTTCACACTTATAATGATATTTTTCATTCCATCTTTGTTCTAGACTTGGGAGAGGCAATTTAGCAAATTCCACCAGTTTAACCCAAAATTCTTCGTTGAGGTAAGTTCATCCACCCGTTTAACTAGTTTTTCATTGGTAAATCCTTAGGATGACTAGGTTTTGATTGTGGAGAAGGATTTGACTTGACCTAAGTTGGTTTTCTAGTGTAAATTGGTGAAAACAAGGTATAATCCTTGAGTTTTGGTCAAGGGTGGATAAATTATTGTTGCATGCTTAGAAATTGTTGTTATAAACTTGAATTTAGTAGAATCAAGGTGGAATAAATGTAGAAAAGTCCTAGAATAAAGGAATGATCATGTTTTTTGGCCCTGGAGTTATGGGGATAGGCTATTATCCTTATATTTGTTAGGATAATTGTTAAACGGTGATTACCTTGTTGTATTAGACCATAATCAAGCCTAGATTGCAAGAAAGGGCAAGGCTCAAGTTCATTAGAGCAGTGCAAGGCTTGGATTGAGGTAGGTGATGGTTGAATTATAGTTGAGACTCAATTTAGTTAATGTGTGCATGTTAGATGCCTCTTTGTTTACTTGTTACAATGCATGTTGTAATTGTTAGCTGGCTAGATAACATTGAAAGTGCTTGATCACCTGAAATGAGATTGTTTAAAAGTATTGTAAGTAAACTGCTCCCGGTTGTTCAATCATTTGATAACCAGAGTCATTCTTTGATAAATGATCACTATGAGTCAGACTCAATAGAATTTGATCAATCCTATTTTTTGTTGTTAAGGTGGAGAACTGAACCAAGAATTCTCTTTATTCATCATCAATTGAATCACTGTTCGCGACCCAGGATTCTATTTTCTCATCAATCCAACCCCCGTTTATGTTTTTTCAAGGCTTGTTTGAGTGCAATGTGATTATGTTATCTCATATTGTTATTATAAGTGTTGTAACATGAGTTGATATTGTGAGATGAACCAGTAAAAGTCATTTTCATAGAATTGGTGAAACTTTGGAGGTATAAGGGTTGGGACATTGGGATAAGGGTGGTATCACATTGGTTTGGCATAAGGGTGGCAGGCACTAGTTGTCTGGGTTATTTGGTACATGGACTGAGCTCGTCTCTTGCATTTCATGGCTAGTGGTCATTTATAAGTCTCATAGCATGTGTGTATATGGTACTGGTTAGTTTGACGGTTCCATGAGTTGACCAAGTTATATTATTGATGTTATTTTGGTTCCATGAGTGGACCGAATTATATTATTGATGTTATTTTGGATCCATGAGTGAACGGGTTAGTAACTTACTTGAATTGTGTAATCATTTGTTAAGGTCATGTAAAAAGGTAATTGTGTCAAGGTTGAGTTAATTGTTGTTAGTCATGGTTTGATTTGATGAATTGCTTGTAATTGTCTTATGCTTGTTTGATTTACCATGTTACTGTTGAGAAGGGACTAGGTGAATGTATATGCTAGGTGTTACATGGTTGTACTTGTTTACAAATTATTGGTTATGTGTTAATAGTTATTAAGTTGAGTTGGCCGATGACCCTACTAGTACATAGTGATTTTGTACTGATACTACTTGTGCTCTTCTTTTTGTTGAGTGTAGAGCATATTTCAGCGGCTTCAATGACACCTCAGTTGTAGTCAGCAATCATTTATGACTCAAGGGTAAGCTTTGTTTTCTGAGTAGCCATGGGTCTTCATATGCTATGTTTTAGTCCACTTGTGTAAGGTCCCTCAAAATAATTTTCTATGTTTTTATGCAATTTATGTGTTTCGAGCTTTCTCACAATGGCTACAGTTCATTTATGACTTGTTGGAACTGACGGTTTGGTTCCCAGGAAGTTTATTTGTGTTTTAAGCCTATTTTTCCTATTTTGAAACTCTTAAAGTTAAAAGAGTTAACTTTGGTTAACATTCAGAGCAGAGGGCCTTGAATGGAAATTTGTCAGTGTTGTTATCTCTAATACATCGACTTTGGTCTAGAAGGACCTTTCATCCGGGTCCCGAGGCATTTGAACTCATTTTGGGCTATCGGGTTCTTTTGGGTAAAGGTTGGATTTTTAGGCATGAGGCCCACTTTTCATCAAAATAGTCTCTGTTGAGAATTTTATCAATTCCATTGAGTCTAAAATATCATTTTTGGTAGGGTAGCATAGTTCATTTGCATTCATGGGACCTCAAATGAATTCCGAGGGTCCATCAGAGGCATTTTTGAGTGTTAAAGTTGTTGGTTTTTGCTGCAACTGGTGTAGCAGACCCAACCCTTCGTGTACGCGAGGGTTGGCCGCCTATGTAGGATCGCCTATGCGGTGGCCCCATTGCATACGTGATGAAGGGTCACCTGGCCCCGCCTTCCTGGTCTTTACGTGCGCATGGAGCAGGCCACATATGCGGTGGCCTGCCTGCGTCCACAAAGGCCAAGCACCTGGCAGTATATATTTGTTCCTTCTTCATTTTTAAAACATTTCCAAATGTTTTCCTCCATTATTAGAGAGCTCTAAGTCTTTAAATCAGTGTGGGATCATAGGGAAGCATTGGGGTGGTAAATTCCCATTCGTAGTCAGTTTACCATCCTTGTATTGTAAGTTTCCGGCCTTTAATTCTCATTCATAGTCAATTTCCCGTCCTTGTATTGTAAGTTTTTGGCCTTTAATTTTGTTAAAGTCCTTAGCTTGATTCTTGTTTTGTTCTTTGGGTTGGGGACTGATTTGAGCTTGATTTTGAGCCCGTTGTTGCTCAATATTTTGGGCATGTAATCCTTGTCCCACGAGAGATATTTTCCTTGGTTTAGATTTTGAAATTGGCATGCAGGCCCCATGAGTGAATTTTTACCTGATTCTCAGCCCAAATTGTAAAATTACAATATGGGTACCATTGTTGATATTTTAATGATTAGATTATCATCATTATAGTGTGACAGCAGTCGGAGGCTTTCTGAAAAGGAAAAGGTCTGGTCTAGTGGGTGCGAATGCGCGTGTTTGGCTTCTAGGTAGGCTACGGCTTACTTACTTCTAGACTTAGCTCCTTTAAGACAACTGTATGGTTTGTGCTAATTGTTGGTGGAATTTTGTGGATTTAATAGTTGATCTTTAGGAAATATGATTCTTGTAGGCGAACTAGGGGCTTTAGCTTAGATTCGGGGTTGGGATCCTTAGTTTGCCCTTGCTTGTTCCTGTAGGTCTTAACATAGTCGATGTAGTGCCTTTAGTGGTATATATTTGCTTGCCTTAGCCTGGTTAGCTTGCTTTAGGGCATTTAGGTGGTTAATTTAGAAGTCCGTAGCATGGAATTTTTGGTAGATTTCAAGGTAGGTTAGGTGTTAGTTTGTCATTTCTGCTTTATCATTATGTTTTCATATTAGTCCTCCATTTTTATGTATTTATGGGCCCAAGGCCGTGTGCGTTGGATTTGCTGAACCCAAAGTCAGTTTGCTTATTTCCTTAACTCCTTTTGGTGTGTTTCTCTTTTGGCCATCTTAGTAAGGATTATCCGCGTTAGTCTATATTTGGGGTAGTTGTTGCCTTAAAGTAAGTTCATGTAGGAGGTTGTTAATAGTTCGGTTCTTCTAGGTATTATTTTTGAAGTTAGCCCTTTTCTATTAGCTTGTGGATTTAGTTGCTTCAATGCGGGTTAATTAGACTCGATTATGATATTTGTTGTGAGTTTTATCTATGATCTCGAGTTGTGACTGTTTCATCATGGCATATGAAGGATTTGATTTCACATACTACATTCGATTTTAGAAAGGGATTTAAGACTTGGATATTTGATACTTTTGGGATTTTCTGGTGAAAACGTGGTACATTTTCAAAGTTCTGATTTGATTAAACTTGCATGCCCGAGGAAAAGTGTTCTGGGTGGTTTTACTTGTATTTTAAACTTGCATGCCCGAGGAAAAGTGTTTCGGGTGGTTTTACTGGTATTTTAACCTTGCATGCTCGAGGGAAAGTATTTCAGGTGGTCTTACTTGTATTGTAAACTTGCATGCCCGAGGAGACTCGTGTTTCGGGTGGTTTTATGGACTCTTATTATGACATGGTTATTGAGGTATAGTTTGAATTTTTGTATATGGATTTCGCGAGTCCCCCATGGGTCCTGCCTTTGCAAGCTATGGCTGGAGGAGGAGTATATGGTAATATTGGCACTTGACATCATGCCATAATTCCACATGCATTTCCCCATTAGTTTGATTGCTAGTCATTGTTGTCTGTTGTTTGAATCCACTTGGCTTATGGGGGGTCTTACTAGGTCTATTGTTTGTTGGTTGTACCTTCTGGGCTTATGGGGTTCGATTAGGTTATTCTTTGATTGTGTGTACCTTCCGAGCTTATGGGGGGCTCGGTTAGGTTGTAGCTAGACTGTTCTGCCTTACTTTACTTCACCTTGTGTTACTTTACATATTTCTACGCTTCGCTCAGCTATTTACTTTCTGCCTTGGTATTGTCTAGCCATGACATGTATCCTTATACTGACTCCCTCTTTATCTCCCTTTAGTATATTCGCATTTCATGTACTTTTATCTTATTTGAGCTTAATCGGTCTATGATGCCTACTGAGTACCGCGTGTTTTGGTACTCATACTACAAACTTCTGCATCTTTTTCCCTGATGCAAACTCTAGCATGAGTTTTCACTGCTGACACTGTCCTAGTGCGGAGTTGCTAATTCGGAGATCTAGGGTGAGCTTCTGGCGTTCGAAGTTGATTTATCTCCTTCTATTTTGGGATTAGTCCCCTTTTGTATATTCGAAGACTACCATTTATATTTGTATCTATCTAGTACTCCCTATTTTGTAGTAAGCTCTTGTACCAACTGATACCAGGTTTTAAGGGATTTTATGTATGCTTTACTCTTTCTTCCCCTTGTACTAGTTTCCTGCTTTTATTATCTCTATCGTGTATTTGTTTTTTCGCTTATATATTGTGTCTCGTATTAGCCCGCTACTAGCTGTTCTGAGGTAAGGGTGTCGGCTTACTTACGGGTTAGATGTAGTAGGTGCCATCACAACCTAAGAAATTGAATTGTGATAAATTGGTATCAGAGCTCTAGGTTCGTCGGTATCGTTGGTACTAGAGCAAGTGTGTAGCGACCCTCTTGGAAGGATGCCACTTCCAAAATAAAAATAAATATATACCTATAGCATTTAAAAGGGACTTCATTTAAAATATATTAATCATCATTATTTATATAGCGGAGTTAGACCCGTTCAAAAAGAGTTAAAGGTATAATATTTTGACATCTAATAATTCATATAATTCCAAGTAAAGACAATATAGGAGTTTTAATTCACGATGGCAGACCTTTCAAATTATAATCGAGCATGTACCTTATGGAAAGTCATTATTCTTTTTTTAAAACACAACTCCAGGATCATTTGTACATCATCTTCGAACTTCCAAATGCTAAAGAAAACACTAGTTTCTTCCATTTCGCAAATTACAAACCAAAATGTAATTTTAATACATTACAAGACTTGAGTTTACACACCTCAAAACAGCCAACACAATACCAAATTCAAGTTTACAATTTACAGTACTACGATAAAATAAGCCTCCAAATTTACATATACAAGTGCAACATATGGATCATGTACAAGTCCCAAAAGTACTATAAAATATAGATGCCTATATGCGAATGTAATCTTCTAAAAGCACCAAAAAGTCTACTTCAAGTGGCCATCTTCAATTATTCTCCCCAGCGTCATCTACGATAGAAAATAACTATTGCTAAGCACAAAGCTTAGTGGTGTATAAAGTTTGGGATTGGAGCCATAGATTTCTCTAATTCCCTTCTAAATTATTGGCAGCTCAATATAACATATAAATAAAAATCAAGTAAACGAGTATATTACAAGTATCAAAATCGGTATTCAAAGCTCACGTGTCAAGAAATTTCATAGAACTATTTCACGAGATGTCAAATAATAAACTTTGCCCAATATGTACGTCATGCCGTCACACCGAGCATAATATTATATCAAGAAGGACCAAAGCCATGTATCAAGTAGGGCCGAAACCCAATAATCAAGAGAATCAAGAACCATATTAAAAATGGCTTTCTAGTTCATACTGAAATGGATAGTTTTCCATAATTAAGACGAACCATAAATCCAAAGTCAAGATGGCCAAAGATCCGAATCAAGAGGCATACCAATACAAAGACTTAGTCACTGCCACAAGAAGGACAAAGTACCAACAAGAATACAGAATGATCGAGCAATTTGTACAAGTGGGCGAATTAATGAATATTTTACAATAATTCAAAAATACTAATATGATGATATAAGGCCATGAGAAAACAAACGAAAGTTTCAAGACAATAATCAAAATACTCCAGCAAGCAATGAGAGTACAAGTTCAAGTTTATACACAAACCTTGTCTTTTTAGCACATAAATAGTCCTACCACAACTTGACGAGTTCAAATCGTAGACCAACAAGTGTGTCAATTTTCTCAAACAAATTCCTTTAGCTTTTTCAAAAGTATAAACACCTTGAATACACAATCAAATATTCATTTAATATTCAGTGATTTTAGCAGGTGAAAATAAACAAGATAGATATCAAAAGTGAGCCTAGTTTGTGCAAATCACACCAAATCCACAAAACCGTAAATCTGGACAGCCCAACTTCCTTGTGTTGTGACTCTATTTCGAATAGGTAAACGGTAAAACCAAGCTTTTTAGTCCTCACAAAAGTTGTAGGTACATATCTTAGGGTCACAATGAGTCAAAAACCATCACAAAATATATTTATTACAAAAATATATGCTCAAAATACTAACAGTTGTACGTAGAAGGTTTCTAAATCAGAAAAACTGGCCAGAACTTTCCCTGTGTTTCGTCTCCTTTTTTAACCCCATAACAGAAAAACCAGCTTTTTACATAAACATAAGAGTTATATATATATGCAATAGATTTCCAAAACATATTTGTTCACTCAAAACAGATTTCTACACAACAAGATATTCTAAAATTACTAACACCTACACAGTTTCAAAAACGAGTTTGGGTTGCTTACCACAAGGGAGTGATTGCCTTGTGTTCAAGCTGAAAGAACAAGTTTTTCTAGGTGATTTTGTGGGGGATTATGATTGAGAGAGAGTTTAGGGGGTTTTCTTAGCCTTATGAAACCGAAATTGTAGAGGAGGTGATATATTTTAATACCTAAACTAGGATATATATTACTTAAAAAGGTGGTTGCCCAAAATTAAAAGTTGGTTGTCCCAAATGCTAAATATCTCATGTATTTACTGTTGTTTATGGAGATAAATCTAGTTGCAGTAGTTTACATAAATACCCCAATATAATTTTCTTAAATACCATCGCACTTTAAGGCAAGCAACTTTTCAAATGTAGCAAATATTTGAGTTTAGGAAGCGGGAAGTAGATATTAATCAATTCTTATCAAGAAATTGTCTAATTAAGTGCAAATGCTAGCTTAACTATTTTGGGGTGTCACAAAGTGTCTAGTAGAGTCTCGCAGATTGGTACGATGACGTTTGTATCCTATCTTTGGGAGGCTACAGGTCACTCTTAGGAAACCTTCCATCTTTTTGATTCTTTGTCGTCCGTTCCTGACTTCTATCAACTTCTAAATGTTATTTGTTTTGATCTTTCTCAGATGGTTAGGATGAGAGATACAGTGGTTGAGGGCGAAGCCCCCGTGCCGGTAGCTAGGGCCCCAGCTAGGGGCAGAGGCAGAGGTTGACCCTAAGGTTGAGGTTAGAAACGAGCTGCAGCAATAGCTCGGGGACAGGCCCGAGAGCCGTCACCAGAGCCTGTGTATGATCAGGAGCCTGAAATTGCTCCACAGTTAGTACCAGAGAAGCTACCACCCTATCAGTCGGTGGGGCAGGGTCCATCCCAGCCTCCACCCAGACTTACAATTACTCCGGCGCTACAGGCTGCTATAGTTCAGTTGTTAAGTGCCTTGGGAGGCATACCTCAAACTTTGGCTCAGGGAGAAGTTTAGGGTATAGGAGCATAGCCTACCGTTGTGACTCCCCATATTGAGGTACCGCTAGTTCAGAGGGTTGATCCACCGACAGCAGCCCAGACAGTTATAACTTCTGAGGAGAAGAAGATGCTGGGTTAGTTTCTCATATTGGCCCCACCAAGATTTTTTGGTGCTCCAGGAGAGGATGCATATGAGTTCCTTACCAGTTTCCGAGAGAGGTTGTATAACCTTGGTCTAGTGGATTCTCACGGGAAAGACTACACTGCTTTTCAACTTGATGGTCTGGTGAGATAGTGGTGGAGAGCATATTCACAGAGTAGACCATCTGGGTCTCCTGGTATGACTTAGGCACAGCTCTCTGAGGCTTTCTTGGGGAAGTATATTGTAACACCCCGAGACTTAAACCGGCCAAGCAAAACTCAGAACCCAGCAAGTTGCTTCACTGGCTGACCACCACGGGCATCGTAGATGCAATGAGCCATGGCTTACGTCATGGGACATGCCCAGTGGGTCAAATCAAGTTCCTCCCCAGCCGACGGTGGTCACGATAGGCATCATAGGTACGATAGCCCGTGGGAACCCCCCATCAGAAATCTCAAGAACCCCTACCTTTCCAGCTAAGCTTGACCGACGGGCTGCACCACGGGCGTCGCCGCTGCAACAGCGCATGGGAGGTAGCCATCGGGACCCTCCAGCAACCCACTCCTCAAGCAAGTGTGCACGACACCTTGGCTGACGGGCCATCATAGGCACGACGCCCATCGGGTAGCCCGTGAGGCGGCCCCTTTTCCTGCAGTTTCTTATTTAAGTCCCAGGGGTATTTTAGTTATTACCCACCCCCTTAACTTCTAAGTGAGGTCGTTTTTCTCATTTCAAGAAGGGTTTTCACCCTTATTAGCCTAAGTCCCTTCTCATTACCTCATTCACCTCCCAAAAAGGGAAAGAACTCTCTCAAGCTCAAGGTCTCAAGCCCCAAGTCCAAGTCTCCTAGTATTTTCAATTTCAAGTGGGTTAGCTTCAATCAAGGTATGTGAGTATTCAACAATGGGTTCCTTTCACCCTTGTGCCCAAAACCCCCAATTCTTATTTTGAAATTATGAACTTGTGAAATTAGGGTTTTGATCTAAATTGGGGAAGACTTATGAAATCAGTTTCTATGCATCAATTCATGGTTTCTCATGAAAAATTTATGATTTGAATAAGATTCCTTAATTGATTTCAAAAGCCCATGCATTAAAGTTGATTTCTAGCATGATTCCATTGAATTGCATATTTTCAAGAGAAAGTTCACATGTTTAGATAACATGTCCTTATGTATATATGAAATTGCATGCCTAATTCTTTAAGTATGAATGTAAGATTTTTTGAATTATGGCTATGCTAAGCTTCAATAACTTATGATATGAGAATTGCATGATGTCCGATGTGTTTTCATGCTTTTCAAACAAGATTTGGCATGACATTGTGCCACTATGAAATTATGAGCTATATGTATATATTTTAGGAGTAGTATTTAGCACCGAGCAATGAGGGTTCGATTACCTAAGTCCAAAACTACGTTGCCAGTGTAGGTTATGAAATGAAGTTCCCTATAGGCTTATGAGAGTGGTACCACCTATTGATCATGGTGTCATGTGCTTAGCGAGCATTAGGATAGCTTTGCCAACTAGGGTTATATAGTTGGGTATGGTGACTCATTCCTTGGCACGGTTCAAGTCAGCTTTGCTAACTAGGGTTATATAGTTAGATTCCATGTAGCTCGCATGGTCTATTATCGGTTATAAGAAACTCCCTTAAGAATGTTTGGACTTGTTTAAGTTTATGAAATTTATTTCAAAGTTTTGATTCTTATCTCATGTTTACTATTCAAGTTATGATATATATACTTATGATGTCCCTTTTATGCATGAACTCAGTTTTAAGCACGTTTTCAGCATGTTTTCATCATGATTATGCATGTCTCACATACTCGATACATCCTATAGTACTGACGTATATTTTGCGCTGCATATTCTTGATGATGCAGATTCAGGCTCCTTCCCTCAGACACGTGGCTCGAGATTTCAGGTCAATCCCAGTCCACTATTAGTGAGTTCTCATAGTCCGAGGGCTAGTTATGATCTTAGTTAGTTTATGGTTATTTACTTCCGTATGTTGAGTTAGCTAGGATTTTGTCCTAGCAACTACTTATGTTATGTGTAGAGGCTTTTTAGACATAGACAGTATTCGAGTCACTTCCTTAGAGTTGTATGTCTTTTGACTCAGTTATCTATATGTTTGATTTTGAATCTTCTTACTATGCTTCTGCTTATCTATTATTTTGCTTGAGTATGCTATGACCAAGGGTTAATCTAGAGAACTTGTGCTCTGGATACCGTGTTACATCCGAGTGGTAGCCTCGGGGTGTGACAAACTTGGTATCTGAACCTCAGGTTCAAGAGTCCTAGGATGTCTAAAAGCCGCATCGAGTAGAGTCCCATTCATGTGTGTGAAGCACGCCACACTTATGAGAGGGAAGCTATGAGATGTCTTAGAAAAACTTCAATCCTTTCATGATCATATCGTGCATTAGAGTTTGGCTCTAATATCCCTCTAATCCTTACCTTATACGTTTCAGATTATGCCTCAATGTGCTATGCCTCATCGAGCCACTCAAAATATTGCTTCTCTAGTTTTGGCCCCTGAGGTCACTAATGAGGAATTCAGGAATGCCATCCATTTGCTATCCCAGACCATGGCCACTCAGGCCAACCAGCCGGCTTCTATTCCTATCCACCCTTAAGGTGGGGTAGCGGCCCGGGTTCATAATTTTGTCCGAATGAACCCGCTTGAATTTTGGGGTTCAAAGATGGGTGAAGACTCACTTAGCTTTATTAATGAGGCGAAAAAGATCTTCGATGTGATGCAAGTGGGTGATGTTAATTGTGTAGAGCTCACTTCCTATCAACTCAAGGATGTGGCTCATATCTGGTTCATGCAATGGATGGAAGTTAGAGCTAGGGACGAGGTCCCTATGACTTGGGAGTGTTTCGAGAGAGCCTTCCTTGACCGGTTCTTTCCCCGAGAGTTGAGGCAAGCAAAGGCTGAGGAGTTTGTGAACTTGAGACAGGGGTCGATGTCAGTCCAAGAGTACAGTTTGAAGTTTACTCAGTTGTCTAGGTATTCCCCCTCTATGGTAGCTGACCCACATGATCAGATGAGTAAGTTTATCTATGTGGTCTCTGATATGGTGAAGAAGGAGTGTCGGTCCGCTATGTTGTTGAGTGATATGAACATCTCTAGACTTATGACCCAGGCTCACCAGATCGAAAGAGACAAGCTTAGGGAGATGGCTAGGGAGAACAAAAGAGCTAGATCTGAGGGTCTGGGGTTTAGCCATCAGAGGTCCGTAGACAGACATCGTTCTTTCTTTCAGAAAAATTCATCAGGAACTGTGCATTCTACTGCTAGTTCTCCTTCTCAGGCCTCTAGGCCCCTTCATGATCAGTCCGGTAGAGGTGCAGGCTCTTTTTCTCAGAGTAGTGGTGCAAAGGGGCCTTCTTTCCCTATTTGTATCAAGTGTGGGAAGAATCATCCCGGTGATTGTTTAGCTGGATCAGGTGGTTACTTTGGGTGTGGTCAGGTTGGCCACAGGACTAGGGATTGCCCTTCAGCTAAGAAGGGATAGGGAGTTAGTAGGGCTTAGTCTACTCCAACAACCCCAGGAGGTCAACCAGCCCAGCAAGGCACAGCTTCTAATTGTGGTGGTCAGTGCCAGAACTGCCTTTATGCTATGTCCTCTCGCCAGGACCAGAAGAGCTCGCCTGATGTTGTCACTAATATGTTGAAAGTCTTCTCTCTAGATATGTATACTTTGTTGGACCCCGAAGCCTCCCTATCTTTTGTGACCCTTTATATACCATGCAAATTTGAAATTTGTCCTGAATTGCTTTTAGAACCCTTTTGAGTGTCTACTCCTGTTGGTGAGACAGTCCTAGCCAAAAGAATCTACCAAAAATTGCCCTATCTCAATCCTTCATAAAATCACTTCAGCGGATTTAGTAGAGTTAGAGATGACTGATTTTGATGTTATTCTTGGTATGGATTGGTTGTATGCTTGTTATGCTTCGGTTGATTGTTGTACTCGGGTTGTCAGTTTCAAGTTTCTGAATGAACCTGTCTTAGAATGTCAAGGTAGTCCCCCATTCTCAAAAGGTCATTTCATATCTTATCTTAAGGCTAGGAAGATGACTTCTAAGGGTTATGTTTATCATATAGTTTGGATTATGGACACGGAGTCCGGAACCCCATCCCTTCAGTCTATTCCTGTTGTGAATGAGTTCCCAGAAGTGTTTCCCGAGGATTTGCCCGGAGTCCCTCCCAAGTGGGAGATCAACTTTGGGATAGATCTTCTCCCAGATATGAATTGTATCTCTATTCCTCCCTATAGAATGGCTCCCGCAAAACTTAAGGAGTTAAAGGACCAGTTGGAGGATCTTCTTGATAAAAGTTTCATCAGGCCTAGCATTTCTCCATGGGGTGACCCAGTTTTGTTTGTGAGGAAGAAAAATGGTTCTCTCAGAATGTGTATTGACTACCATCAGCTGAACAAGGTCACAGTCAATAATAAGTATCATATTCCTAGGATTGATGACTTGTTCGATTAGTTTCAGGGTGCTAGTTTCTTCTCTAAAATCGACCTTAGATCCGGTTATCATCAGCTTCGTGTTCGAGAGTGTGATATTCCGAAGACAGCTTTCAGGACTTGGTATGGTCATTATGAATTTGTTGTGATGTCTTTTGGTCTAACGAATGCTCCTGCAGCTTTTATGGATTTGATAAACCGTGTGTTCAAGCAGTATTTGGATATGTTTGTGATTATTTTCATTGATGATATCCTTATCAATTCTCGGAGTGAGGAGGAGCATGCGGACCATTTGAGAGTTGTGTTGCAAACTCTCAAGGATCGGCAGTCATTTGCTAAGTTTAGCAAGTGTGAGTTTTGGATGCAGCCCATTGCTTTTCTGGGTCATATTGTGACTAGAGATGGTATTCGGGTTGATTCTCAAAAGATTGAGGCAGTAAAGAACTGGCCTAGACCCACTTCCCCGTCTGATATTAGGAGCTTTTTGGGTTTGGTTGGGTACTGCAGGAGATTTGTGGAAGGATTTTCTTCCATTGCTGCCCCTTTGACTCGATTGACTCAGAAGAAGGTAAAATTTTAGTGGTCTAATTTGTGTGAGAAGAACTTTCAGGAATTGAAGACTAGATTGACACAGCTCCAGTGTTAGCTCTACCCGAGGGCCTAGATGACTTTGTTATGTATTGTGATGCTTCTCGGATTGGTTTGGGTTGTGTTTTGATGCAACGTGGTAAAGTTATTGATTATGCATCTAGACAGCTTAAGGTTCATGAGAAGAACTACCCTACTCATGATTTTGAGCTAGCAGTCGTGGTTTTCGCTTTGAAGATTTGGAGACATTACTTGTATGGGGTGCACGTGTATGTATTCACTGATCATAAGAGTCTTCAGTATGTGTTCACTCAGAAGGAATTGAATTAGCGACAAAGAATATGGCTTGAGCTTCTTAAGGACTATGACATGTGTGTGCTTTACCATCCGGGTAAGGCAAATGTTGTGGCGGATGCGCTTAGCATATTGTCTATGGGTAGTGTGTCTTCTGTTGAAGATGGAAAGAAGGAATTGGTTAATGAGGTTCATAGGGTTTCTCGATTGGGAGTTTGCCTTATGTACTCGACCGAAGGTGGGGTTATTGTGCAGAATGGTTCCGAATCATCCTTGGTAGCAAAAGTGAAGGCAAAGCAATTCAGCGATCCCATTTAACTTCAGCTAAAGGGTAAAGTCTATCAGCAGAGGGTTGACATTTTCTCCCGAGGGGGAGATGGAGTGCTTCGTTATCAGGGTTGACTATGTGTGCCAGATGTAGATGGGTTGAGACAACAGATTTTGAATGAGGCTCATAGTTCTAGATATTCCATTCACCCTGGTGCCACCAAGATATACCGTGATCTACGGGAAATCTTTTGGTGGAATGGCATGAAGAGGGACATAGTCGGTTTTGTGGCTAAGTGTCCCAACTGTCAAGAAGAGAAGGTAGAGCATCAGCGACCAGGTGGCATGATTCAGGATATTGACCTTCCCACTTAGAAATGGGAAGCGATTAATATGGACTTCATTATTGGTTTGCCTCGTACTCGAATGCAACATGATTCCATTTGGGTGATTTTCGACCGGATGACCAAGTCATCCCATTTCTTGGCTGTTAAGACTACGAATTCAGCAGAAGATTATGCCAGACTCTATATCCGGGAGATAGTCCGATTGCATGGTGTCCCATTGTCCATCATTTTAGATAGAGGTACTCAGTTTACTTCTCAGTTTTGGATATCATTTCAAAAAGGTCTTGGTACTCAGGTGAAGCTTAGCATAGCTTTTCACCCTCAGACAGATGGTCAGGCAGCGGGTACCATTTAGACTTTGGAGGACATGTTGAGAGCTTGTGTGATTAATTTCAAAGGTAATTGGGATGATCACTTACCTCTTATCGAGTTTGGCTATAGCAACATCTTTCACTCTAGCATCCAGATGGCTCCTTATGAGGTACTTTATGGCCAGAGGTGTAGATCTCCTATTGGTTGGTTTGAGGTAGGTGAGGCAGCTTTGATTGGTCCCGATTTTTTTTATAAGACGATGGAGAAGGTTTATCTCATTAGGGTAAGGTTGAAGACCACTCAGAGTCGACAGAAATCGTATGCAGATGTGAGGAGAAGGGAGTTGGAATTTGAAGTCGATGATTGGGTTTTTCTAAAGGTATCACCCATGAAAGGTGTGATGAGGTTCGGCAAGAAAGGGAAGCTTAGTCCCCATTTTGTAGGTCCTTATCGGATTATGAGGAGAGTTAGTAGTGTTGCTTATGAGTTGGATATACCAACAGAGTTAGAAGCGGTTCATCCAGTTTTCCATGTTTCCCTGTTAAAGAAGTGTGTCGGTGATCCGACCTCAATTATTCCTTTGGAGGATCTAGGTGTGAAGGATAGTCTCAATTATGAGGAGGTTCCCATGGAGATCCTTGATCGTCAGATTCGGAGGTTGTGAAACAAAGAAGTCACTTTGGTTAAGGTCCTTTGGAGAAATCAGCTTGTTGAAGGAGCTACTTGGGAAGCGGAATAGCCATGAAAGCCAAGTACCCTCATCTCTTTCCTTTCTATTTTGTTTCAGCTTGAGGTAATAGTTTCCTCCTTAGTATGTTCCTCCGATCCTATTCCATCAGTTTCTCTCATGATCCTAGCATGAATTCATGTTTTCGAAGTTGATTCAGTTATGTTTTAAGTTAAAAAGTTCAGTTTTCATATTTGCTCCTCGATTTCCATGTTTCGGATGTTGGTTGGGTTATTATCTCTCTGGTTTTCCTTGATTAGTCTTCATTCGAGGATGAATGATCCCAAAGGGGAGATATTGTAACACCCCAAGACTTAAACTGGCCAAGCAAAACTCAAAACCCAGTAAGTTGCTTCACTGGCTGACCACCACGGGCAGCGCCACAGGCATCGTACATGCAACGAGCAGTGGCTTGAAACATAGGGCACGCCCAGTGGGTCAAACCAAGTTCCTCCCCAGCCGACGGTGGTCACGATGGGCATCGTTGGTATGACAGCTCGTGGGAACCCACCGTCAGAAATCTCTAGAACCCCTCCCTTCCCAGCTAAGCTTAACCGATGCACTATGCCACGGGCGTCTCTGCTGCAATGGCCCGTGGGAGTCAGCCGTCGGGACCCTCCAACAGCCCACTCCTCAGGCAAGTGTGCACGATGCCTTGGCCGATGGGCCGTCGTGGGCACGACGCCTGCCAAGTAGCCTGTGAGGTGGCCTATTTTCCTGCAGTTTCTTATTTAAGTCCCAAGGGTATTTTAGTCATTACCCAACCTTTTAACTCCTAAGTGAGGTCATTTTGGGCATTTCAAGAAGGGTTTTCACCCTTATTAGCCTAAGTCCCTTCTCATTACCTCATTCACCTCCCAAAAAGGTAAAGAACTCTCTCAAGCTCAAGGTCTCAAGCTCCAAGTCCAAGTCTCATAGTCTCTTCAATTTCAAGTGGGTTAGCTTGAATCAAGGTATGTGGATATTCAACAATGGGTTTCTTTCACCCTTATGCCTAAAACCCCCAATTCTTATTTTGAAATTATGAACTTATGAAATTAGGGTTTTGATCTAAATTGGGAAGACTTATGAAATCACTTTCTATGCATCAATTCATGGTTTCTCATGGTTAATTTATGATTTGAAGAAGATTCCTTAATTGGTTTCAAAAGCCCATGCATTAATGTTGATTTATAGCATGATTCCATTGAATTGCATGTTTTTAAGAGAAAGTTCACATGTTTAGATAACATGT
This sequence comes from Jaltomata sinuosa, assembly GCA_003996215.1. Lineage (NCBI taxonomy): Eukaryota > Viridiplantae > Streptophyta > Magnoliopsida > Solanales > Solanaceae > Jaltomata > Jaltomata sinuosa. The sequence goes on along the minus strand of QJPP01007585.1, from coordinate 281,803 downwards.
CCTTATGTATTTATGAAATTGCATGCCTAATTCTTTAAGTATGAATGTAAGAAGGAAAAATATGTTTTGAATTATGGCTATGTTAAGCTTCAAGAACTTATGATATGAGAATTGCATGATGCCCGATGTATTTTCATGCTTTTCAAACAAGATTTGGCATGACATTGTGCCACTATGAAATTATGAGCTATATGTATATATTTTGGGAGAAGTATTTAGCACCGAGCGACAAGGGTTTGATTACCCAAGTCCAAAACTACGATGTCAGCGTAGGTTATGAAATGAAGTGTCGTATGGGCTTATGAGAGTGGTACCACCTATTGATCATGGTGTCCTGTGCTTAGCGGGCATTAGGACAGTTTTGCCAACTAGGGTTATATAGTTGGGTATGGTGACTCATTCTTTGGCACGGTTAAAGTCAGCTTTGCTAACTAGGGTTATATAGTTAGATTCCATGTAGCTCGCATAGTTTATTATCGGTTATAAGAAACTCCCTTAAGAATGTTTTGACTTATTTAAGTTTATGAAATCTATTTCGAAGTTTTGATTCTTATCTCATGTTTACTATTCAAGTTATGATATATATACTTATGATATCCCTTTTATGCATGAACTCAGTTTTAAGCACGTTTTCAGCATGTTTTCATCATGATTATGCATGTCTCACATACTTGGTACATCCTACAGTACTAACGCATATTTTATACTATATCCTCTTGTTGATGCAGATTCAGGCTCCATCCCTTAGACACATGGCTAGAGATTTCAGACCAATCCCAGTCCGCTCTTAGTGAGTCCTCATAGTCTGAGGGCTAGTTATGATCTTAGTTAGTTTATGGTTATTTACTTCCGTATATTGAGTTAGCTAGGGGTTTGTCCTAGCAACTCCTTATGTTATGTGTAGAGGCTTTTCAGACATAAACAGTATTCGAGTCTCTTCCTTGGAGTTGTATGTCTTTTGACTCGGTTATCTATATGTTTGATTTTGAATCTTCTTACTATGCTTCTGCTTATCTATTATTTTGCTTGAGTATGCTATGACCAAGGAATAATCTAGAGCAGTTGTGCTCCGGATCTCGTGTTATGTCAAGGAGGTAGCCTTGGGGCATTATATATATGCCATGTTACAAGTGAGAGAGACTTTGGGATACATTCTCAAAGTTGGAGCAGTGTTCCATGTCAGTAGTAGAGTATGAGTCGAGATTTGATGAGTTAGCCAGACACGCCACTTGATTCTACCTACCGAGCACGAGAGAGTGTGGTGCTTTGTTAGAGGGTTGAGGCTTCAGCTCCACTTGGATACAGAGAGTATGGTATCTTCAGGCCAGTCCTTTCTAGATGTGGTTGGCCATGCCCATACCATCGAGTCCATTCATTGCAAGGCCCATAGGGGCAGCGATAAGAGGCCCCAATATCAAGGTAGTTTCAGCAGGTCCCAGTATCGAGGAAGAGGGTTTTAGGATAGGGGTCAGCAGCAGTGGTACTTTCAGCCTATTAGGCCCATTCAAGCCTCACTTCAGCTTTCGGGTAGTGGCAGCTAGCCAAGGTATAGTGGTCAGAGCTCCGATATGCATTTGAGGGGTTCATATTCTTGGTCTTCAGGCCGTAGTAGCCGATTTGGTTTAGTGGGTACTTCACAGTAGGGCAGGGCCCCTCAGGGTTTTTTATGACTATAGGGAGTTTGGTCACTTTGCTATAGATTATCCCCGGTGTGAGATGGTCGAGACTTCAGCAGCTACCTAACCTCTTAGGGTAGTGGCACCAGCGGTCAGAGGTGGTGCTTAGAGTGGTAGTGGAGGAGCTTAGAGTGGTAGGGGTGCTCATGATGGTGCTCAGCCGAGTAGGACCGGTGGTTGTGCAGGTACTCAGCCTAGTGGTAGGTGCAGACAATTGTATGTCATTCCTTGTAGGACAGAGACAGAGGCTTCGGACTCGGTGATCGCAGGTACAATTTTAGTATGCCATCAGCTAGCATCTATCTTGTTTGATACGGGCTCTACTCATTCATATATATCTGTATACTTTACTTCTTGATTGGGATTATCTAGTGAGCCCTTGCCTGTGCTGTTGCATATAGCTACTCCCGTAGGTGATTTTTTAGTAGTGGATTGGGTATTTAGATCCTGTATGGTGACTATTTGGGAGTGTGACACTAGAGTGAATTTGGTTATGCTTGATATGATAGATTTTGATGCTATTATGGGCATGGACTGGTTATTCCCTTATCATTCAATATTGGATTGCTTTGATAAGACTGTTACCTTAGACATGCCTGGCATGCCCCCAGTTGTATGGCAGGGTTCAGTTAGTCACTCGCCGATGGGGATTACTTCTCATATTCGGGCTAGGAGTTTGGCGTCGAAGGGGTGTCTAGGTTATCTTGCTTATGTCCTTTATATTAGTGTTGATATTCCCTCGCTTGATTCTGTTCTTGTAGTCTAGGAGTTTGCCGATGTTTTTCCTGCTAACTTACCTGGCCTCCTGCCTGAACGTGATATAGACTTTGCTATTAATGTTGAGCCGGGAACCAGGCCTATTTCTATTCCACTGTACTGTATAGCTCCTGCTGATTTGAGGGATATTAGTGTTCAGCTGTAGGACCCTCTGAGTAAGGGTTTCATTCGGTCGAGTATTTCTCCGTGGGGTGGTCCTGTCCTTTTTGTTAAGAATAAGGATGGCACCATGCGTATGTATATTGATTACCGGCAGCTTAGTAAGGTGACTGTGAAGAATAAGTATCAAATGTCATGTATCGATGATCTATTTGACTAGCTTTAGGGTGTAGCCGTGTTTTCTAAGATTGACTTAAGCTCTGGCTACCATCAGTTGAGGATTCGGGCGGTTGACAGCTTTTAGGACTCGTTACAGCCATTACGAGTTCCTGGTGATGTCTTTTAGGTTGACCAATGCCCCAGCCGCATTCATGAACTTGATGAACCGCATATTCAGGCGTTATTTAGACTCCTTCGTGATAGTTTTTATTGATGACATTCTTGTTTACTCAAGGAGTAGGGAGGAGCACAAGCAGCATTTGAGGATTGTGCTTAAGACTTTGAGAGATCAGCGGCTTTATGCCAAGTTTTTGAAGTGTGGGTTCTGGCTTGAGTCTGTAGCGTTCTTGGGGCACGTGGTGTCCAAGGATGGGATTATGGTAGACCCGGCAAAGATTAAGGCAGTTCGTGATTGGGCTACACCCATTTTTCCTACCAAGGTTCGCAGATTCATTGGGTTGGCTGGTTACTATAGACGGTTCGTTAAGGGCTTCTCTTCTGTTGCAGCACCATTGACTAGACTAATTAGGAAGAATGTCCCATTTTAATGGTCCAAGGAGTGTGAGGTGAGCTTTCTGAAGCTCAAGGCCTTATTGACTACAGCTTTAATATTGACTCTTTCGGTTAAGGGCCAGGGTTTTATAGTTTATTGTGATGCTTTAGGTATTGGTTTGGGATGTGTTCTGATGCAGCAGAGCCGAGTGATAGCATATGCTTCTAGACAGTTGAAGGTGCATGAGCCCAACTACCGCACCCATGACTTGTAGTTGACAGTGGTAGTTTTCACACTTAAGATTTAATGGCATTACCTTTATGGTGTTCATTGTGAGATACTCACCAACCATCGTAACCTACAGTACATTCTGAGCCAAAAAGATCTTAACTCGAGGCAGCGGATGTGGCTAGAGTACTGAAGGACTATGACCTCTCTATTTTTTATCATTCGAGGCAAGGCAAATATGGTAGCAGATGCCTTGAGTCGGAAGGCAGTGAGTATGGGTAGTTTAGCCTTCCTATCAGTTTCTGAGAGGCCTTTGGCTTTGAAATATCCTTAGTCAATAGGTTGGTTCGACTTGACATTTCTGACCTAGGGAGGAATCTTGCCCGAGTTGAGGCTCAGTCTGTGTTGTGGGAGTAGATTCGAGAGTGGTAATTTGAGGATAGTCAACTTTGTGGGCTCCGAGATTAGTTAATGAGTGGTGAGGCCAGGAAGGCCACCTTAGATTCAAAGGGTGTCTTGAGATTCGAGGGCCGTATTTGTGTTTCGAGAGTTGGTGACTTGATGCAGTTGATATTGGAGGAGGCTCATTCTTCTAGATATTCCATTCATCCTAGGGAAGCTAAGATCTATAGGGACTTGATACAGCATTACTTGTGGATCTAGATGAAGAGGGATATAGTAGAGTTCGTATCTCAGTGCTTGAACTGTCAGCAGGTGAAGTTTGAGCACATGAGACCTGGTGGTTTGCTTCAGAGTTTGCCCATTCTCGAGTGGAAGTGGGAGCGGATTACTATGGACTTTATGGTTGGCTTTACGTGTACTTTGCATGGTTCTGATAGCATTTGGGTCATCGTGGATCGGTTGACTAAGTCTGTTCACTTTTTACCAGTTCAGTCTTCCTTTAGTGCTGAGAGGTTGGATCAGATCTAAGTGCGAGAGATGGTCCATCTTCATAGTGTGCTGGTGTCTATTATTTCAGATAGAGGTATGCAATTCACTTCTCACTTTTGGAGTAAATTTCAGGCAGAGTTAGGTTCTTGGGTTGATCTTAGCATGACATTTCACCCGCAAACTGATGGCCAGTCCAAGCGGACTATTCAGGTTCTTGAGGACATGCTTCGTGCCTGTGTTTTGGATTTTAGGGGGTCAGTGAGACCAGTTTCTAGCCTTTGTGGAGTTTACTTATAATAATAGTTACCATTCGAGTATCTAGATGGCTGAATTCGAGGCATTGTATGGTAGGTGTTGTACATCTCCTATTGGGTGGTTTGATGCTTTTAAGGCTAGGCCACAGGGTACAAATTTGTTGCGAGAGTCTTTGGATAGTGTTTGAATGATTCAGGATAGACTTCGGGCAGCTCAGGTAGACAAAAGAGGTATGCTGACCGTAGGCATCAAGCCTTAGAGTTTGGGGTCGGTGATCGTATATTTGCTTTTTTGCTTATATATTGTATCTCATATAAGCCCGCTAATGATGTGCCATGAATTTACGGCACTTTTGATCCCTAACACTTGGGATTTGTGTGTGTTCTTTTGCATTTTATGTGTCGATTTGATGGTTTTTGTGAGTTGTGCAGGAGAACAGGTTCTGTAGCCAAAGTGCGGAAATTTATAATGAAAAGTGATGACTATAGGGTTCATGAGAGGATTAACGGTCCGTGGTTCTGAACCACGGACCCGTGCTGGCAATCGTGGAAAAAGTTCAGTGGGAGTGTAAATCATAGGCAAAAGCACAAGTCAGTCCATGAGTCATGGATCCAATTGACAAACCATCCTGAGCACCGTAGATCTGGTGAACCTGCAGTCATGCAAAAAGGAGAGAAGGAAACACGAGTCCCTTCACGGGCCGTAGTTTCAGACCACGAACTGTCCTGGCAAATTATGGTTATTTATCAGAGAGCTGCAATAATAGAGTCTAAAACCATGAGTCATTCGATGAACCATAGATTGATTTCACGGCCTTTGGCTCCTCCTGTGGTTTCCCACAACAGGCAATGTTGACTCATCAGAACCATGGTTGACTTCACTAAACCACGAATCGTCATTTGAAATGATGGGTCGTTAACCAAGTCATGATCCCTGCCGAACCCAGTTCTCCTAGTTTGTTTAGGATAGGATTTGTGATGTCTATAAATACCTTTCCAAGGTTTTCTTTTATGTTTTATGCTCTATATTTTGTAGGAAATAACTTTGAAAACACTTGGTATTGAATTATTATTGATTTGGAGAGATTAAAACATCCATTGTTTCTTGATTCTTGATTCTTCTTCAATTATTCAAGGTTTTGGATTTCTTTACTTTTTCTTGTAAGTATATGATCATGAATTCTTTAACAACTTCTGATTATTTACATATGAACATGAGTAGCTAAATCCACAACTAGGGTTGTGGAAACCATGACGGATTAACAAAGTAGGCAAAGTACTTGGCAATTCTAGGATGGTATTTATGCATGTATTGTTCTTCCCTTCGCTTTGATTGCTTTTTAACGGTGTGCAACGTTAGAACTCGCTTTATTCTTACTTGCTGGACCAAGGAGGTAACGAATGGGAAAAGGGTTATTACAACGGAGATTTGAGGCTATCAACCCTCATCTAATAGCTTGACCTTGTCCGAGAATAGCAAATCTGGGATCAAAGATAAGGGTTAGTAAAGCATACACTCGTAGACGGACCAAGTTGCGTGGTGAAATTCATCTATCTAGGGGATCAACCACTTAGATGAACTTAACTTACTGATCTTGCATGCTAAGCACTAGAATAGATTGCTAGTACGACGCCTACTGCATTATGAACTCATGGAGAACACAGTCCTAGTCCATCTTCTCTATGAATCACAACAATATTGATACTTGTTACTTGTTACTTGATAATTTACAAACATTAAATGTTACTTAACCCCCCCCCCCCCCTTTTAGGGAAATAAGATGGCTAAGAGCGCAAATACACACAGTTGACCGAAGTCCTACCATATTCCCTGTGGGATCAAACCTAACCTTGGTTAGGTTCTATATTTGACCAACGACTGCTTTATACTTCCTTTTGAAGGTGTAATTTGGGCGTATCAGCTACTCATTATTCCGGGATAAGGGTGTCGGCTTACCTACGGGTTGGATATAGTAGGTGTCATCACAATCTGAGAAATTGGATCGTGACAACTTATTTCCGGCACAGACACTTTAGTCATTTTGATTTTCTGAGTTGTACCCACAGATATTCATACTTAGATGTTTTGGTACAATGACTTTCAGTTTTTGGAGACATTTTAGACATTTGCATCTTTCCGCACTGTTTGATTATTTGACTTATTCAAATTTGTTGATTGATAATGGAACCATTTGTTTTGTGCTTAAAATATGTTAAGTATTATTATAGGATAATTGGGGTTAGATGGTTCTTCCACTGAGGGGTTAGTGCGATGAATTTGAGTCATGACAATGCTATGAAAACTTTCAAAGTTTTTCATTTGTAATTTTCTTAAGCATCTTAGAAACAATTTGGGCATGTCCTTGTGCTTTCTAAGTCGGGTTCGATTCCTCACGCCTACTATGAGCACCTTCATATATATATTTTATGATTTTTGAGTTGGAAATGTGTCAACAAATTTTTAAAAAATCAAGAATTGTGGCAAGCTGATTCGAATTCAGAACCTGTTGCGTAAAAAATAGCCCTTCGCAAGGGACCTAAGTTTTTTTTGTTAATTTTAGTGCCACTTCACTTTATTTATTTATTTTACATATACAGGGTTTCAACCTTGGTGTGCAAGTGTCATTGCAACCCTTCCTCCTTAATAGATACGCTGGCCAAAAAATTGTAGCTAGTAATTGATATGATTTTGTTGACTGTTAAAGATAGTGTTGCCCCTACGAATTTGCCTCTGCAAGAAATAATGTAGTATATAGTTATTGATGTAGCTCCTAAGAGTAACATCTGGATAAAAATAAAGTAAAAATAAAATTTAAAAAATAACTCTACTAATACGAAGTTATCCGGATATTCAAATGAAGAACTGAAATTTTTGTTTAACCCAAAATTAAATTTATCGGGCTAGAAAACGAAGCAAACACAAATATAAACTAACCAAAAGTCCAAAATAACATTTCTAAGACCGTACTGGTGCTGCATTTAGAAATATAAAGTAAAAATCAATGTAAGGGTAAGGGGAATATGACTTTTACCTTCTAGTTAATAGGGAACGAAATTCAATTATGCTAGCAACCCGCCCTTGTTCATTTAAGTTCTTGAAGCCATAGTTTTGATTACCTTTATATAAATAGCCTTTAGAAGAAAGACTATGAAGTTTGACAAAAGAAAATATTGTGAAAGACTAAAATTCTTGAAAAAATATGAAAATGAACATAAATAATTACTGCAAAAAAAAGAAAAAGAAAGTTGTTACCTCAAAAAATCATTGCTATCAATATCTTCAGTCATATCCTGGTCTAGCACCAATTTTATCATTTTTTATGTTGTTTATATTTACTCTGGCCTCAATTAAGAAAAGGAATGCTCTATAGATACAATTATTGTGCTTAGTGTTAGAGCACACAATTTAAACACACAGCGGAAGTATGAGTACGGATCACAAGCTTACATGATTTACAGATAATATAACTAAAACGAAAATCAAAAGATACTTACTTGTTGAAGCTTTCACTGATTTCGTTTATCACCACAGAATCTAGAACTGCTGAGACCACGAAATCCAGAACTGCTGCCCCCGATCTATATAGTCTTCTACTATTTCCTGATTAATCCTCTAGCCAAAACTTGGGTGGACAAATGATTTTTGTTTTTCAGAAAAGGATGATCTTTGGTGAAGAACAACCACCTCTTTTATGCACAATTTGCAATTAAGAGCGTGGTTTAATTCACCATCAACACATAAAACGTTTTTTCTATAATTATGCAAAAACATTTTTCCCATAAATGGTAAAAACGATTTTGTCCATAATTGTCATTAAAACGTTTTTAATACTCCTTAAATGTTTTCTGATTTAAAAAAATTATGTTAGAACAAACATTTAGAAGACTAGTAAAATAATTTACTTCTTCCGGAGTACTCCTTTTCCTTTTCAAAATTGGTTAATTAATCAGGCATAGTAGGGACCGTAGATTTATTAACTGAGGCTTTCAATTATAATATTAATTCGTAGATGAATGAATTAATCATATCATAATAAATTACAAATTATTCCACTAAAAATCTGTATTGCACTCCTCGATTTAATTTCGAAATCTACCATTACACCTTATTTAACTCTCCACGTTAGAATTATCGACACCAATCAATTAAAATAAATTTCTGAAAAATTCAATTCATTGATTAATTTAATCCTTTACTTTTATACTTAATTTGTTTCACATGACGGATATTAAATCCACCTGCAGGGTTTTCACGTGAAAACTTATAAGTATCCATAAAGGGGTGTTTTCTATCTCAAGTCCGAGACATGATTCTATCAACTAATTATTATTTCACTAGTGTGATTTGTTATCATCCAATCTATTAGGAATATATTGACTCATAATAGAGTCTCACCTTTTAATAGATTAAAATAATAAATCAAACTACACAGATCATAATAATTATATCAAGATTAAGAGTATAAGTACATGTAATGGACTAGAGAAGTTGTTTACTAATATTCAGAATATAAACAAACATCTCTACTTGGTCCATTCAATACATACAAAATATACTAGCACAAAAAGTCGGAATATTACCACCCCCATAATTAAGATCAAATTATATTTAATCTTGTGCTACAATCATCAAAATATTTGTCATACTTTATCTCTGATTGTGAACAATAATTTATAACTTATAAGAACCGACAATTTTAATCTTTCGTGTATAAGTTGAATAACTTCATACACAAAATTGTCTACTGTATAAGTAAAGGACACACATGTTGACACAATGATCTATTTAAATAAAGACTTTATTAAATTAAGTAAATAAAATAAACAGCATTTACATGGATTGAAAACATAATACTATAAATATTTAAATATTTACGGAAATAAAAAGAAATATCCTAATGAAAAGCTAAGGTAATGAAAACTTACTGCATATGAAGAAGGTATAAGCGTCTATAGCCCAGAAGTGTAAAAGTTGTCGAAGGCCAAAAGTAAATATGTTACAAACTTTCTTGCTGATTTTCCAGGATAAAAATGATAGAAAATAAGCCTATTAATATAACTTAGCAGCTCAACAGGTCGTCCACCAAGAAATGAATTAATTAAGAATTTATGAACAATCTTCCAAGTAAAATGAAATGGTGAATTCAATTAGGAATACAGAAAGATATCATAAATTCAAAACTATACCAAATACACTATTAAAAGTGCATTATATTTTATGTATTCATAATTTCTTGAGTAATGCAAGAGACTGAATTTATTATTAAATGAAATACTTTTGCATTTTTGTAATTAATATTGATGGGTGAAAATGTCATTATACTTATGAGGGGCATTTTAGTATTTCAATTTTGTACTTTGAAGCTTTCTACTTTTAATATAGTATGATATATGTGTGTGTGTATGTATGTACACACACTAGATATTGGAAGGCCCGTTTACATTTCCAATATTATAATATTAATTGATTATAAGTGTTTAATTATTTAGCAAAATTAGTTATATATATTTTAAAGCACGACATAGAATGATAATAGGATATCTCGCTTTACAATAAATTTCTTTTCTATTTCTATAAATCTAAATTATAACTTATAACTTTTTTAAGTTTCGACAATTCAAATTTAAGAAAATTATATGCTCTTATACTCATTTTAACATTATATCAAATAGATACATCGAATCAAATAACTAATATCAATGATATTATTTATATTGTATTTAAAAAATTTACTATTAAATAAATTAAAATAATATTCTTATGTGTATTAATAAATTTTTGTTATATAGAAGAGTGATGAAGTAGGTGACTCTTATCACGCAGTTGATGAAAATTAAAACGAATCATATTATTATTTTTCATAACATTAATAAAATATGGGGGGGGGGGGGGGGGGAAAGAAGACTATATTATACTTCATGTCTTATATACTACAAATTAATCAATAAGACATTTAAGAGATCATTTGGTATGAGGAATAAGGGATAATAATCTCGGAATAAAATATAAAATTATTTTATTCTGAATTTGGTTAGGAGTATTAATTAATTCCAAAATTATTTATCTTGCTATTTATAATATAATGATAAAAAAAATTATCACATATATATGATGAAATAACTAATCTGATGCAATAACTTTATAACCCTTTAGTGTTATAACAAAAAGAGCTTCAAGTGAAATTTACATATATGATACATTAATGTACAACCTCAAAGATAAAGATGAAATAGCATTTACAAAGATTAACGTGATAAAAATTATAGTAATTCAATAAAATTATTAAAATTATATTTTATATAGCTCATCTTAATTAAATGACATTAATTGGTTATAAGATAATAAATATTTGAATATAATTCTACATAAGTTATACATATTTTAAATATTTTCATTAAGAAAATGGATAATCTTCTTTATCTAATATTATAAGCAAAAGTAAATAACATAATATATTTTAAGAAGATAAGAACTGTTTTGTTTATATAAGCATATCATATGTTAATTTTCATAATGAAACAACATAAACATTAGAAATGATAATATATCAATACTTGACAATTACTCATAAAAAAATGAAGTACAAGCATATATACATTATTAGTGTAATGATATTTTTAATACTATCAAATTCATTTAATTATTGTAATGTGTAATTTTTTTATTTTGAAAATATATGAATCTCATATTTTATAAAAAAAATTCACTTATAGTTATCTTTATATCGTAAGTGTTTTACATTATTTATAATATATAGGAGTATTACTGAAAATAAATTATCACATCAATTAAACATGTAAATTATGGTATCCTAACACAAAATAAAAAGAAAACTCATCACTTAAATTATTTTTTTCAATTTAACAGATCATACTTTATCATTACTTTTAGACTTATGAAAGTCAGTATTATTATGCAAATACAAATTAATTTCTATATTTTTTTTAAATATTTCTATTTTAATAAAATAAAATTGAAAACTTCACACCATAAAAAAGAATAGAAATTTTCACGAAGATAATATCTCTTTAAGATAGATTAATTATTAATATACAAAGTATTTTAAAAAATTATGCTTAGGAAAATGTGAAATTCACCTTAAATGTCACATCATTAGGACATATTTGCAATTTAGAAAAATGTGCTTAATTATTTTGTTCATTTATGACCAACTTTTGAGGCTATATCATAAAAGAGAATATTCTAAAAAAATTATGAAATGACAATTTTTTTCTTGATCGTCCCAGTCTTCACTCTTCTATATATATATATATACTAATCAACATAGGTTAACATAGCCGCGCTTCGCGCGGTCATAAAAAAAAATTAATAAATTTTAAAAATATAAAAGATTAACTCCAAAATTCTTATATGGTCGATTTTCAAATTTATTTTTTTTAAATTAAAAAGTAAAAAATCATTGTTGTCTACTTATTTATCATGCACTTGACTAATTTTTAAAATAAAACTGCAATTTGAATAACATCATATAATAAAATAACTAAATAAGAAGAAATCTAACTAATTTCTTTGAAATTATTGTAAACTAATTATTATCATTTGCTCATTTTTTTTATTTTTCATTCCATATTCATATGGGTGCATGATTAAATTTATATTTGTGGCACAACGATTCACATTAAAAGATTAAGTGTTTCCTAACAAATCCAATTTCATACTCACGAATCGATTCTGAAATATGAAAAGATACTTATCACTCCGCCACAACTTTTATCAATGATTTTCATCTATTCTACAATTTATTGAAAAATATTAAAGCCATTAAAAATTTTATTCTCAAAAAGACATGATAGTAGTATTAATACATTTCTTCCCAATGGTAGCCAAATAAAGAAAAATTTAAAAGTTGAATAAGAAATCTGAAAGTCAAAAATTTATATTATGAAATTATTAATGAAAAAATTAACCCATTTAAATCAAATTAATTGCTTACCTCATCCACTTTTTATGATAAAAATCATTAATGGTTTAATAATTAAATAATTATGTCTCCTTTTATAATTTCTTTCCTAAATATTATATTAATTAATTTTAGAATATGATTGTAAGTATTTAGCTTTAAATTTTGTGTTTTAATAATTTTTCCTTCTTTAAAATCTAAAAAAGGTTTAAAAGAAATAAGGAAATATAAATTGAAAAATATAATAGTAAATATTATGTCGGACATATGAAAAAGTAACGGCCATTATGTAAAGTAGCAAATAGTGAGTGTCGGCCAAATAGTAAAGGCCAATAATGTAAATAGTAAAGGCCAAACGTCTTTTCTAAGGACGAAAGGTCATCTTAGACTTGTATATATAGAGGGACTTCTCTAATAAATAAGATCATCCCTTTCTCTCTACTTCTCTCTCTCTTACTTATAATTTCTCAATTCCGCAAGTTTGGTATCAGAGCTAGATAGAAACATATAAATCATCATGGATAAAGCTAACTCCGATGAGAAAACTACCGTGCAGGTATACCGATATACTTATGTTGATATATACTGTCATATGAATATGCATAGCTAAACTCACATATTCCTGATAATCATAATTATGGTAGAATAAATTTTATATTCGTTACTATATGCTGGAATTATTCTAAAGGCATGTTACATAGTTTGCTAGCAAATGGGAAAAGAGAGAAAAACTTCTAAGGACAGTACTATCATGAGGGGGAAACCGTTGAGGCAAGAAGCCGTTTTAGGGAGTACCAAAAAAATGAGAAATACTGTTTAAAGAAGAAAAGTATCGCTGAGTACAATCATGCTAGTAGTGACGAATAAACATGGTCTTGAATAATCCAGTTTATAGTAAGCTTATATAAGAAGTATCCTATCATAAAATATGATTAGAGGGAATAATTGAGAAAAAAGCATCATAAAAATGACTAGTTTACATGAAGAAGCGATAAATAATTATAAAACATTAGTTTTATATGCACTAAAAGACATAAGGATAGTAGAATTAAAAGGAATTATATGGGAAAAAATATTTAATAGAAAATCACAATGGTACGGGATAGATCTAGAAAATTTAAATATAGATGACGATTGGGAAATATATTCAGATTTAGAAATAGTATATTCAGATTAATGATTAATTACGAATACTTACAATATTGGTACGAAACTAAGGTAGACATAATCCTACTAGGAAACTTGATAAAAGAAAATATAGAAATGTATCAAAGAACCCAAAATATAGAATATTTAGAATATATTCTAGAAAATGTAAAAGAAATAATCAGGTTAATTCCCCTAAGGGAAGATTATTATAAAAAAATATAAAAAAAAATGGATGATTTAAAACATACTAAAAAGAGGATAAGAAAAATAAAAAGAAAATTAAAAAATTTATATCCAGAATATAAACAACTTAGTATTACAAAAACTGATAACAACAGGCTAAATAAGTTAATAGATGCTATATCTAAAATAGAATACAAATATATAAAATACTTAAAGAAAAAAGGAAAAATATAATAAAGCATTTAATGAATAAGTACGAAGAAGAGCTAACAGAAATGATTAAACAAATAAGACAAGAAATTACACATAGAGAACAAAGACTTAGTGAAAATATATTTGCAGGAGTATGCCATAAATCAATATTGGCACAAAGAAAGGAAATATTCTATCTATACAAAGAATTACAAAAACTAACATATAAATTACAAAATAAATTATAAATGAATAAAGAAGAATATGTGATAGAAGAAAAAACCTTTGAAAACGTAGAAGGAATAAAAATAAAAATAGTACTTTCTAATCTAGGAAGAAGATATAAGAAAATAGGAGAAACATTAAACCTAATGCTAGAAAGAGAATCAGCCAAATTGGAAGATAGCTTAGCAGCTATGGTAAGAGTAATGAAAGAAAACGAAGAGATAGACAGAAAGAATGAGATAAATAAAATAAGACAAGAAGCAAAAATAGAAGTACAGAAAATAGAAAGTATTAAAAATACAAAAATATTAGAATTAGAAAAAGAACTAGCAATGTTAAAAGAAATATATGAAAAAAGACAAAAAGAAAAAGAAGAAAAAGAACAACAAGAAAAATTACAAAATGAAATAAGATCATTTAAAGAAAAATTACAACTAAAGAAGATAACGAAGAGCATAATTTACCAGAATTAAGAATAGATGAAATAAATGAAACTAATGAAGAACAAAATTCGGAAACAAGCGAAACATATACAGAATTATTAAAAGATATAGAAAATGGTGAAAACATAGAAATAAACATGAGTAAAGTAGAAGAAAAACCAAGTACATCAAGAGAAAGAGACCCTAAACCAGGTCCAAAATACTATACAAGGAGTTATGAAAACTCAGATAGACAGGATAAAATATGGAAGAAACGATATAATGAGAAATGGACACCAACTCCACCAATAGAACAATATAATTTCTTAGATCTAGATTGTGTAACAGACACAAATAGAGTTATCCAATTATGGATGGGATATATAGCAAAACAATTAATAGACAACAAAATACAAATGGCAGAAGCACCAGGATATATAGAAAGAACATTAATAGGAACAGTAAAACTATGGTTATTAAATTTAACAGAAGAAAGTATAAAAACATTAAGAAATAATAAAAACATAAATGGCGAAGCTGCAACAACATCGATAGAAATACTACAAAAATATGAAACAACAATAAGAAATGAATTTAGTAGTATGATGACAGAATATGAAGAACAAAATAAAGAAAAAGTCATAAATAGAAATTTAATGATAAAATTAGAAATATGCAACATGTGTTATATAGACGAATATACATGTGCATTTAAAGAATATTATTACAAAGGATCATATAATACAGAAGAAAGTAGGGAAATCAGACAGTTATATTTTACAAAATTACCTGAACCATTTAGTTCAAGAATAATAAAGAATTGGAAAGAAGCAGGACTGACAGATACATTAGGAGCTAGAATAAAATATTTACATCACTGGTATTCTAATACTTGTGAAGAATATAGAGAAAAACTACAAATAGAGAAAACTCTAATAAAAAATCTAGTATGTTGTAACAATAAAGTAGCACCTAAATTCGGGTGTAAAGATGAAATTAATTATTATAAAAATCCATACTCTAAAAATAAGAGATATAAAAAATATAAATCTAAGTATAGATATATAAACCCAAAGAGAAAATATTATGTAAAAAACTATAAAACAAAAAGACCATATAGACCAAAACGAAAGCTAACAGAATGTACATGCTATAACTGCAGAAAACTAGGACATATAGCTAAAAATTGTAGATTACCAAGAAATCCACAGAGAAAACAAATATCAGAAATAATATTAGAAGAAAACGAAAAATATACGCAAATAGAATACATTGACTATGAACTAGATAGCGACGATAGTATATATGAGATATCAGAAGAGGAAGAAAATGAATTACGTACAAAATCAGAACAAATAAATGACTGAAAAAGAGATACAAATAATAAACAAAGAAGAATATCTAGATGAAGAATCTACGGATCAAAAAATAATATTTGATTATAACATATTTGATCAAATAAAAGGAAAGGAATTAGACTTAAATGTAGATAAAATATTTAGTATACCAGTTATAAGAAACTTATTCAAAAGACAGAAAGAAGAATACTACGTAGTAAGCCAAAAGAACATGTAATAGATTGCAAATATATACAAGGAAAAGCTAAAATCCCCTTGATAAGCAGGAGGATCATAAATAAAGAAATACAAAATCTAAAAGTAAGAGATCCAATAAAATACGTACATCTAGGTGGAACAGAAATATTAATAAAAGCTTGTTTTAGAGAAGGAATAGATACACCAATAGAAATATATTTAGCAGATGATAGAATAATAGAATCTATAGAAAAAAGCATAATAAGCGCAGTTAAAGGAAATTTAATATACCAAAAGTTTAAATTTATAATAAGTGCTAATTATTCAGTAGCAGTATCAGATAAAAATATAGATAAATCTTTAGTATTATACTGGAAAATGTCAGGGATAGAACTATCCCCAGGCAGTAAGATATTTACAGCAAGATGTAAAAACTTGTATGTATTAACTACTAAACATAAAATAACAGCAAAAAATAAAATAAATAGGATAAAAATAGAAAACCCCTTTGAAAAGATAATTACTCTAATAGACAAAAATGAATATAGTTATAAAGAAATAGATTTTGACGAAGACCTAGAAATAGTAAAAGAAAGATTAAGTACATCTAAAAGAATAGACTATGAACCAAGATTAAGCATATCAGGAAACAAAAAATATGAAAGCACAAGCATAAACTACGAACCAGAAATACAAGAATCATCTACAAAACTGATAAAACACCAAAAAGAGGAACTAAAACAATACTATATAACGGGAATAATAAATCAACAAAAATGTGTAATATTAGTAGACATAGGACAAGAAGAAAATAACATAGCACGAGAATTAGTTATGAAGGATAAAATAAAAGTAAAAAATCAGTCATGTCCAGACCTACCAAAAACATTAGTAAATACTAAAGAAATAGTAAAAAAGGAAATAATTATAGGAGGAATACCAATAAAAATAAAATTTGAAATATACCAAGAAAAAAATATAATATTAGGAATAAAATGGTTAGAAAAAATGAAACCATATAGTATAGAAAATAAACAATTAATAATAACACATGAAAATAAGAGAATAATAATAAAAAGAGTTTAAAAAAGTATGAAATGAAGATATATATACTAGCAAAAATAATAGTGGAAGGATATAATAATAGATATTATACACCAATGATAGACACAGGAGCAGAAGCTAATATATTTAAATATAATTGCTTACCAGAAGAAAAATGGGAGAAGCTAAAAACACCTATAGTAGTGACAGGATTTAATAATGAAGGAAGTATGATCACACATAAAGCAAAAAATATAAAAATACAAATATGGGATAAAATACTAACAATAGAAGAAGTATATAATTACGAACTAACAACAAAAGATATGTTATTAGGAATGCCCTTTTTAGAAAACCTATATCCACATACAATAACAAAAACACATTGGTGGTTCACAACACCATGTAACAACAAAGTAGGAGCAAAAAGAGTTAGTAACAAAAATAGGAAGACAACAGAATGGATAAAAGGAAGTGAAAAAATAAATCAAAAATTAGAAAACATAAATCAATTTGATCATAAAATAAAATTAATCATATTCTCAATAAACAAAATAAAAACAATACAAGATAAATTAGAAACACTGTATAGCGAAGAACCATTAAGAGGATGGGAAAACCACAAAACAAAAGTTAAAATAGAACTAACAGAGGAAAATAGTATTATAACCCAAAAACCTTTAAAATATAGCTTCAATGATTTAGAAGAATTTAAAATGCATATCAATGAACTACTAGAAAAAACCTATATACAAGAAAGTAATAGCAAACATTCTAGCCCAGCATTCATAGTAAATAAACACAGTGAACAAAAAAGAGGAAAAACTAGGATGGTCATAGACTATATAAATTTAAATGCAAAAACCAAAATGTATAACTACCCAATACCAAATAAAATATTAAAAATAAGACAAATACAAGGATATAATTATTTTAGTAAATTTGACTGTAAATCAGGATTTTACCACCTAAAACTAGAAGATGAATCTAAAAAATTGACAGCTTTTACAGTACCACAAGGATTCTATGAATGGAATGTATTACCATTTGGATATAAAAATGCACCAGGTAGATACCAACACTTTATGGATAACTATTTTAACCAACTAGAAAACTGTATAGTCTATAACTCTATATAGACGATATATTACTATACTCCAGAACACAAGAAGAACATATAAGATTATTAGAAAAATTTATACATATTATAGAAATTTCAGGAATAAGTCTAAGCAAAGAGAAAGCAGAAATAATGAAAAACCAAATAGAATTTCTAGGAATACAAATAGATAAAAACGGGATAAAAATGCAAACACATATAGTACAAAAAATAATTGGATTAAACGAAATGCTTGACACAAAAAAGAAACTACAATCCTGTTGACACCCAATTTTGACCTCCCTAAAACCTTTCTTGGGCTGTTATTTTACTAGTTATTCTTATTTTTAAAGCTTAATTTTCCTCGCATATTGCTTTTATTTACTAAGTAAATCGCGTTTTTATCGTCATCGTGATACTTTTAAATTCGTATACAATTTTTTAAATATATAATTTATTTCATATTATTACCATTTCCCCATAAATTTAATATGATGTTACATGTCATTTATTTTACGTACAATATATATACGTAATTTATTCATTTTAAAATAATTTATCTTTTGATAATTATCGTTAATTATTATTTTATCTACTAAATTTTATATACGTAGTATTTTATTTATTTATTAAATAGCAGCCCAATTTTAATTTTCTTCCCAATTTATTTAAATTCTAGCCCCCTTTTATTCAATTTATTTCAATTCTAGCCTAAAATTGAGTCAATTCGGACTCAATTTCAAATGCTCCATTTCAATTTCAATTATCCAAATTCGTTTGACCCACTCCAAAACCCGACCCGCATCAGATCTAATCCCAACCGTTGATCAAATGTGATCAATGGCCAGGATCAACTCTCCCCTTTATTTCCTTTTTAAACTACCCCTCACCCTAAGACTAAAACCCTAAATCACTTCTACCCTCCACCAACCGCCGCCTCAACCCCTCACCCCCCCAAGCTCCACTTCCCCCTTTCTCTCTCCGCCAGCCACCACCATAAACGCCACCCCCATCACCCTCACCTCCTTTCTCCTTCTCTCTGTCGATGCCTCTACCGCCGCCACCATCTTCTCCGGCGAAAACCACAACCCCATCCACCTCTCTTCTCTCCTCTTCCTCTCCTTTCTTCGCCACCACACCGCCACCGACAAACGACTAGTCGCGGTGGTCCAGCAAATCCCGCCGCCTCTCTCTCTCTCCGTTTCTCTCAACCCCACCAAACAAACTCCCTTCGCCGTCCTCCCATCACCGGCACCACCACCAAAACCCCACAACCACTTTCACTCCCCTCTTCATCTCCACCGACAGCTACCATCTCCTACTACCAAACACCACCACAAACAACCCCGTCACCCCATTCTCCTCTCTCTTCCCTCCACACCGATGGGCGGCTGCCCACTGCCGCCACTTCGCTTCTCCCACCATCCAGATAAACCCTCTTCTCCGTCATTAGACCCAAAAACCCCAATGGTTTATCTCCTCTGACGAGGACGTTGAGTTCATCGCCCGTCAACCTCCGTTCACGATTTGCATCAGAAATCATTTTAATTATGGATTTCTTCGAATTCGTATCCGGTATGATATTTAATGTTCATTTGTGCTCAATTGATTGCCCTCCATCTCAACGCTTGATTTTTTCTTTCAAGCTGACTCATTGATTTAATATTGGTGTGAATTTTGTATTAAACTTTGATTAATATTTATCTATTAATGTTCGTTTATGTTTGAATGTTGTCGTCTGAAAATTATCTCCAAGCATGATAAATGCCTGATTTGAACAGTTTGGGCAGCAGGTTATTCCTTAAGAAATGTCATTTCTGTGTGCTACAGCTGATTTGATTCGGATTATGTGATAATTTGGCCTATATGTTTATTCCCTGCTCAAGTCAGACTCATTACAAACTCTCTATCTATTAAAATGGCAACTTGGGATCCCCTTCTCGTATGGTTAGCTCTCCAAGCGTGTGACAACTCTTTCTTCTTAAGTCTTGACTTATTTTTATGGTAAATTGATGTTATTTGATCACTGGGATTGAGGGAAATCTTTCATGATTCTCATTAACCTCCTTTAGACTAACGAGTGGTAATTTAATATTGCTGATTCATAGCTTTGTTTTACACCTCATTTATTGGCTTTGTTTGTTTACACCTCATTGATTTGGCTTTGTTTCCATAACTGTGTTGGTCAGCTTTGATTACTTGCATACTTATGGTAAGTCTAGCATGTTAAATGATTTATTTTCCTTTATTCAGCAGGGACTGATTTAATATTTATGGTAAACTTTGATTGTTGCACACCTAATTGAGTATGTCACCTTATATTAGAAATGGATCTTGTGATTAGCGGATGTTGGGTGATTTTCTTTCCTTTGTTTCTCTTTGTTGATTGAGGTTTTAAGACTATTTAAACAACTCTTCTCCTCTATATTAAGGATCCAGAATTGACATCACTCAGACTTGACAGACACTACTACTCATATTTTTAACTTCTCTTCTTGATTGATAAAGGCTACTTATTGCTGATCGTAAAGGCTTTGAATATTTCCTGTTGTTTGCGGATAATTGGTTAGTATTTTATCGATGCAGATTTCAATTCATATGCATGTTTACCTTTAGTTTGGAATATGTATCCATTTGTGTTTAGCCATGACTGTTCTGTGATTTGTTTATAAAAGCATGTCTGTAGGATGTCAATTTAGAACTTATATTTCTGTTTGCATTAAACCCTTGTTAGCATGAACTTGTTAGTTGGCTTATGTTGTTTGACTGGTTGGTTTATATGATTACCTTTGCTTCTGGCTTGGTTTTGTTTCCGTTGTATTTTGCGGAATACGGAGGTCCTAATGTATTCCCATGCCTCGACATAAGCACTGCCTAGAATCCTTGAGATTCTCAGGAACTCTGACATGTCGAGGGTAGTTTCATGGATCATACTAGGATCTTCCGAATCCTATGCTATATTTAACAGGTTTCTATTAGAAGATGGTTACACAGTGAAGAATTGCTCGAGATTTGAGAGTCTCCAAAGCTTAGATCTGTCTTATTTTATTTTCTCGTTCATCCATTGGTCTGTAATAATTATTGTATAAACTTCGATAATAAATAAAATACTTTAGGGGGACTGCTATGGGGAGGGGCAAACTACGTGCTACCTGCTTTTATCTAATTGAAGACATAGAAAGCATGACTATAGGTATTTATTTAATCTCTAGCATATTTGTAATTCTCAGCATGCTCGCAGTAGCTTTGCATATTAAAAAAAATGGTTTACAATTCCGCATGCTCATATAACTTCCAATTCTTCTTACAGTTATTTGTGATTTCTGCCTATTAATTAATATGACAATTAGCTATCATGCATGTAGTATTCAAATCAGTTTCAGTTTTTCTTTGTATTAAATTAGGAACTGTGCTTATATGATCAATATCTGTTTTAGCTGTAAATTAGAAACCCTGCTTATAGAATTAAATTAGTTTTTAGCATATAAGATAACTAATATCACGGTTATAGGCTTAAACCTGCTTTAGCATATTTAATTAGTCAACATGCTTATAGTATTGATTCAGTTTCATTTAAGTAATTAAAAACCATGCCTATAGGATTTAAAGTAGTTCCATTAAAATTAGAAATCACGCCTATGGGTTAGAACCATTTCAGCATGTTAGTTTCAGTTTTCAGCATGTTTAAATCTGTCAAATTTAATTCAGTATATTAAAATCAGTCTCAGCATGATTAAATTAGTTATTTTTGCAAGTTAAAAATAGAGATTATGCCTATAGGACTAAACAAATTTTCAGCATGTCAATTAGTTAATCAGTTTCAGCACTTTAAATAAATTAGTCACCATATCTTAAACTTTAAAATCAGTTTAGATCACGCCCAGGTTAAAACTGATTTCAGCATACTAAATTATTTGGCTATCAATTTCAGCATGTTAAATTATCAATTACCTTGTTTGAGAGATTGATTGTGTTCTCAGCATATCAAGTAACCAGAAACTTTGCCCATGGATTTTTAATTGATGAGTTTTGCATGTCAAACCATTAAAATTGTGGCTATAGGTGCAATCAATAAGGATGTTAATTGTGTGAGATGTGTTAATCCTTTAATTAATTAAGAGGCTTATTTGAGATAATTACGTGCTACTTGCAGTAAAGTCCTCCTTGTTTTGTTTGACGCTTTTCGTGTTTAATTAAGAAACTTAAGACTTTATTTGTCTAGACCCATACCCAAATAGTAAGTCCAAATGCCTCTTGGACATTAAGTTGGGACGGGTAAGCATCTTAAGACGCGTTAGTATTTTTCATTTGTTTAGTGCGCTCTCAGGATAATAATCTTAATAATCAACTTAGGCGGGTAGATAGACGGATATGATGGAAATCGACCCGAGCAGAATACGATAATGTCTTTGGAATTGTCTCCGATAATAAGCCGGGCGCTGATCCGAATAGGTTAAAATTAACCTAAGTTTGTTTCTTTCTATTTGTTTGGGGTAGTTAACTAAGTCACTTAGTAATTAGGTCTCTTTTCCTATATCATTGTGTCACTTCTGACTTCTTGCTTATCTGATTTTTTCGTTTATTTATTTACTTGCGTTAATTCATGCATGATTTTCTCACTTAGATTTTAGTAATTAAATTGGCTTAAATACTTGTTTTAAAATAAAGTTTTACTTGTTTAATTACATAGTCTTTAGTTTAATTAATCGACCTATTATTCATCACCTATTCCCACATAAATAACGAATCCGGCAGGGACCCACATTTGTGGACCTCAAAAGGTGCTTAACACCTTCCTTTCGAGGTAACTTGAACCCTTACCCGATTCTCTGGTTGCGTAGACTTAAAATTTAATTTAATTGTAATTAGTTAGAACGGCGCCCTAACGCGCCTTAAATTCGTTAGGTGGCGACTCTTCACCCTCTCTTCCTGAAAGAGAGTTGTCACGTCGAAACCCACTTTTCCGCGAGAAAAATGGGGCGCGACAGAATGGCGACTCTGCTGGGGATCTTTAGGTTTTAACCATTACGGGTTTGTATTTTATGTGGGATTTCGTGTTTTATTTATCTCTGTTTTGTTACCTTTATAGGATTGAATTTGTTTTTTTTTTGTTTTTTTTATTTTTTTCGTCAAAAGGGAAAATTTATGATTAATCCCTTTTCCCTTTCTCCCTTATTTGTTTCCTTAAATAATCGAGTCTGTTTCATGTTAATATCTTTTCTTATTCTCCTTACGTGTTTTCTTACTAGTATTTCATGATTAGTTTATTATTTATTTTGTCTAGTTATTTAGTATATCTCGTGATGCATTTATTCCTTTCCCTTTATTTATTTACTTTTATTTCTTGATCTTGCTTTATTTATGTTGTTATTGTTTCGTTAAACTGTTCATGTGTTACTGTTTTTCACTATATGCTACATGTTACTGCTTTTCATAACTGTCATTCCGCTCATATCTCTCCCACTTGGGAACTTCACACTTTCACACACTATACACGTGAGTTGTGCCTTTGCACTTCTCCAAAATTCTTTCAAATACCCATTTTAGAGAGTTGGCATAAACGTGGGGTGAGCGGATAGTTTTGCTACCGTGTGACCACGTGCCTCCTCGCATAGAAAACCTTGATGTCCGTGTCTATCCAAATCTCAGAAACTTAGGATAGTGTTGTATCTACCCCTTTATATAAGTCATGCATGCATCAGCCATAGGTGGTTTGGCCCTAGGAGCCAACCCGCGAAATTAGCAGCCTCCTTATTGTCAAAGGGTTCCCATCAATCCAAAGACAAATAATCATATTATGTGCTAAGTGATCATGACAAATTAATCCAAGCCAGTTTAATATGAAAGAAGTTTAGAAAAGTTTGTTTTGTTTCTCTTTCAGGCTGTAGAATGGAAGGCACACCGGCATTTCCCAACACTAGGATGGTTGTGGGTGTTCCCCACAAATTAAGGAGATGGTGGGAAGATACGAAGAAAGAACATGGTAAAGAGATTCGTCGGTCCTTGGGTTTCCTGACCTCTTTGATTTATGTAGCTCCAGATCGGTATTTGATCAAGGCTTTGTTGCAATTTCGGGACCCTGAAAGGGTCGTTTTCAAGTTTAGCGACTTTGAGTTAGCACCGACCGTGGAAGAGATTGGAGGCTTCTGAATTTAGGATTTTCCCTTGTCATCCCACTTTCCCCTAGCTTTACTTTCTTGTTTTTCCATTTCCGCAAAGAATTATGGTAGATCAAAATTTGATTTAATAAATGGTTTACTTCGTTTATTATCTGACTCTAAACTCTGACTAATATTTAAAGCTTGGCTTGGATTAAAATGTCCTGAATCATATATGTGTCGTTTTAGGCCTACCTCTGGCTCAACGAGGTCCCTTGCATTTAGGACGTTTATTTTTTCGCAATCAATGTGTTTATCTTTAGAATAAATATCTTACTACTAACTTGGTTTCTTTCTTACTCTTACTCCCTTCCCAAAGGTTGATTTGTGCATGCTGGGATATCATACTAGATCGAAAGGGACTCCTCCTCCTCCTCCTCCGAGTCCAAATCGTGAAAGAAAAGATAAAATGGGTGACAATAGTGCTAGTAAGAGTAAGGAAGTCTCAGAAAGTGTTGGTGGAGACCGTGATGAGCTGATCTTATGAATGGAGCAAAGAATCCTTGACTTACAGGATGAACTGGCACAAGTTCGTAATTTGGCCAAGTTGTCCTTCACTTTGAACAGTCCTCGTGACCTGACGGTCGAGGACGACACCGCCGCAAAATTCCAAACCATACCCAATATATCGCAACCACAAAATGACTTGCAGCATACTTACATTCTTCCAAGGACTAGCCAATGTCCTCCACCACAATATCCTACCCTCTCAGCTCCACAAAACTCCCAAACCACTCCAAATATAGTCCCTACCCACGTCCCGGGAAATCATAACCTAAACCCCATATACGTGGAAACTGCTCCTTTTGTTCAGCACCAGCTTGAGCCAGAGCCTTCAGAAAAAGATCGGTTAATACAGAACATGGTCGAAAAGCTGGAGCAGGTCACCAACAGACTGCAACATATAGAGGGCATTAGAGGGGTGAAGGGTCTGAATTATGAAGACCTATGTATGCACCCAGATGTTGAATTACCGGAGGGGTACAAACCTCCCAAATTTGAGTTATTCAACGGGATCGGGGATCCCAAAGCACACTTGAGAATGTACTGTGATAAGCTGGTGGGAGTAGGAAGAGATGAGAAAATACGGATGAAGCTGTTCATGAGAAGCCTTACCGGGGAGGCCTTAACCTGGTACATTGAGCAGGATACCAGAAAGTGGTCCAGATGGATAGACATGGTCTCCGATTTTGTAGAAAGATTTGGATTCAACATGGATAACGCCCCAAATTGGTTTCACATCCAAAACCTGAAGAAGAAACCTAATGAATTGTTTCGGGAATATGCCTTGAGATGGAGAGCTAAAGCGGCCAGCTGACCTCCAATGGACGAAGCTCAAATGAAAGACTATTTTATTCGGGCCCAGGAACCACAGTACTATAAGAAGATGATGCTCATCACGGAAAAGAGTTTCGCCGAGATCATTCAGGTCGGGGAAAGACTAGAGGAAGGCATCAAAAGTGGTAGCATTATCAATTTGGAGGCTCTACAGGCTACCAGTAAGTCCCTACAATCTGGCGGAATTTCTGAAAACCGAAAGAAAAAGGAAGTGGAGACTGTGATGATGGCACAAGATTTCAAAACACCACTCATTTCCCAAACGCCTACAACCCACCCTCCACTATACCAACAATCTCCATACCCTATCCCTCTTTATCAAATGCCTACATACCCATACCAAATCCCCTCTCACCCCGTTTATAGTGCCCAGCCTTCTCAATTCCAATCTCCCCCACCTAATCCAAATTACAGACCCCGAGCCAATTTCGAGAAAAGGCCGGTCAAGCAGTATACTCCTTTGGCTGAACCAATTGCCCAGTTGTATGAAAGGTTGAGGGTAGCTGGCCTCATTACTCCCGTTCGCGCTTTACCTGTAGACACTCAGGCCAAATGGTATGACCCTAACAAAGTCTGTGCGTACCATTCAGGGATGAAAGGTTCACATACTACTGAAGTATGCCGCTCATTGAAGGATCGAATTCAGAGGTTAATTGATACAAATGTTATTCAGTTGAAAGACCCAGCTCCGAATGTCACCAACAATCCGCTCCCAAATCATCAGGTCAACATGTTGGAAGTTGGAGAGGCAGTGGATCTAGAAGGCTCTATTTGGGTTATCAAGAAAGAAGGGGATGTTGCTCAGATGGTAGAGCACTCGTACTAGCAGAAATGGACGGTGAAGTGTGGCCCAAGCCTATCAATTCCGACGCCGTCAAAGGATACTGCATCTGAGAAGTTAAGAGAAAGTTATTTCTGTTGTGCTTCCTTACCTTGTAAAAGGAACTACGTTCGACCTGATTCCCGTTTAAGAGGGATACGTAGGCGCTCCTATGGAGTTCAGTCTTATCATAATAAAACCTTTCATTTTCCCTCTATCAAGCATTATAACTGGGGCAGAATTTTTGAGAGGATCTCAAAAATTCCATCTGAAAAGCATTACCATGAATCGTAAGACTGGGGCAGGAAATTTTGAGGGAACCTCAAAATTCGCAGCAAGCGATCGCTCATTCTACAAAATTTTCTAGCCGAGAGACAAGTTCTACACTGGGGCCGAAATTTTTTGAGAACCCTCAAAAATTTCATCGGAGCTGCACTCCAAACGCAAAGATAATAAGATGTTGTGATGTCTCAAAGCATGTCACGGGTTATGATTTCCCTTTTCAAAGCAAGTTATCTCAAAATTCTATTTCAAAGATCATTCATTTATCTGCTCGAGCGAGTGCCCGAAGAGAGTGCGACGGCACGCAGACACATAACAAGGAGGACAGATGCACCCAAGAGCAGATGCACAAATCAACCTCCCCTTTTTACAAATTAACAATTTTTCTTTGAACGCAGAACTAGCAGGTACAAATCCGAGAATTGTCTCAGCAGCATCAAGGCAAACACCGTCATCAAAATATGGCAAGAAAGCTAAGCTACTCTATCCCCTCAAAGAAGAATTGCATTAAGCCCAAAAATTATATTTGGCTCGAAAATTACATTCGGCCCGAGATTGCATTATGCCCGAGATGACTTTGGCCCGAGATTACATTTGGCCCAAGAATTATATTTGGCCCAAGAATTACATTTTTTGCCCGAGAATTATATGTGTCCCGAGACTGCATTTGGCCCGAGAATTATATTTGGCCCGAGAATTGCATTTGGCCCGAGACTGCATTTGGCCCGAGAATTATATTTGGCCCGAGAATTGCATTTGGCCCGAGCTTGCGTTATGCCTAAGAATTATATTTGGCTCGAGAATTATATTTGCCCGAAAAGTGCATTTGAGCCCGAGATTGCATTTTGGCCCGAGATTGCATCATGTCCGAGATTGCATTTGAGCCCGAGAATTGCATTTGGCCCGAGATTGCATTAAGCCCGAGAATTACATCTGGCTCGAGAATTATATTTGGCCCGAGAATTGCATTTGGCCCGAGCTTGCATTAAGCCTGAGAATCATATCTGGCTCAAGAATTATCTTTGGCCCGAGACTGCATTTGGCCCGAGAATTATATTTGGCCCGAGAATTGCATTTTTTGGCCCGAGATTGCATTTGGCCCGAGATTGCATTGTGCCCGAGATTGCATTTTGGCCCGAGATTGCATTTGAGCCCGAGAATTGCATTTGGCCCGAGATTGCATTAAGCCCGAGAATTACATCTGGCTCGAGAATTATATTTGGCCCGAGAATTGCATTTGGCCCGAGCTTGCATTAA
Organism: Jaltomata sinuosa; assembly: GCA_003996215.1. NCBI lineage: Eukaryota > Viridiplantae > Streptophyta > Magnoliopsida > Solanales > Solanaceae > Jaltomata > Jaltomata sinuosa. The sequence continues at coordinate 253,540 of QJPP01007585.1, read as the reverse complement.
GCCTGAGAATCATATCTGGCTCAAGAATTATATTTTGCCCGAGACTGCATTTGGCCCGAGAATTATATTTGGCCCGACAATTGTATTTTTTGGCCCGAGATTGCATTTGGCCCGAGATTGCATTGTGCCCGAGATTGCATTTTGGCCCGAGAATCGCACTACGCCCGAGAATTTTTATTAAGCCCAAGATTGCATTTGGCTCGAGAATTGCATTGTGCCCGAGATTGCATTTTGAGCCCGAGAATTGCATTTGGCCCGAGAATTGCATTGTGCCCGAAACTACATTGAGCCCGCGATCGCATCGAATCACGACAAGCTACCATGGAAAAAATATTCTGCCAAAACGTCATGCTATGCCACTTAAAACAGATACGCTCTCTTTAATTTCTGCTTATCATGCCCCGAAGGCGTCATAGTCTAAAGGCATCATTTTCATGGCCTGCAGACATCATTTCATGGCCTAAGGATTCACTTTCTGCTCATCATGCTCCAAAGGCGTCATCGTCTAAAGGCATCATTTTCATGGCCCGCGGACATCATTTCATGGCCCGAGGATTAAATTTTACGTATCATGACCCTGAGATATCATCGCTAAAGACATCATTTTTACCGTCTTAAGCAACCTTCCATAGTCTTAAAGGGAACCTGCATCATGTTTTACTTTATTTATTATTTAAATGTTAATCTTTTATCTAGTGATAATAGAAATTACAGGCACCGAAAGCTGAACAAGCCAAGAAACGAGATTAACCATCGTCTTCGCTTCCAAAACACAACCTTTCTTATCCTTATATCACCAACACGGGACCATTGCTCGCGTGCTATTCCCAGCTAACCGCTCAAATCTCATCAACTCGTGCCAACTACGTCTTCGTCCAGAAGTTCGGTTGTATACCTTCTCTAGAAGCCTCGTCCGTTTCTAAATATAGAACTACACATGGCCTGATTCCCGTAAAAACAGGGATATGTAGGCGACTTGGAAACCGAAGTCTCGGCTGCAGCTCTTTTATAATTCCCCCTTTGTTTCTCCGATTTCGAAGAGCTACGCCTCCGATCGGACAAAATTGGCTACTAAGTCAACGTTCCTTGCCCGATAATTCATCCTTCATTCCCGAGCAAGGAAGGGGCAGCTGTTGACACCCAATTTTGACCTCCCTAAAACCTTTCTTGGGCTGTTATTTTACTAGTTATTCTTATTTTTAAAGCTTAATTTTCCTCGCATATTGCTTTTATTTACTAAGTAAATCGCGTTTTTATCGTCATCGTGATACTTTTAAATTCGTATACAATTTTTTAAATATATAATTTATTTCATATTATTACCATTTTCCCATAAATTTAATATGATATTACATGTCATTTATTTTACGTACAATATATATACGTAATTTATTCTTTTTAAAATAATTTATCTTTTGATAATTATCGTTAATTATTATTTTATCTACTGAATTTTATATACGTAGTAGTTTATTTATTTATTAAATAGCAGCCCAATTTTAATTTTCTTCCCAATTTATTTAAATTCTAGCCTCCTTTTATTCAATTTATTTCAATTCTAGCCTAAAATTGAGTCAATTCGGACTCAATTTCAAATGCTCCATTTCAATTTCAATTATCCAAATTCGTTTGACCCACTCCAAAACCCGACCCGCATCAGATCTAATCCCAACCGTTGATCAAATGTGATCAATGGCCAGGATCAACTCTCCCCTTTATTTCCTTTTTAAACTACCCCTCACCCTAAGACTAAAACCCTAAATCACTTCTACCCTCCACCAACCGCCGCCTCAACCCCTCACCCCCCAAGCTCCACTTCCCCCTTTCTCTCTCCGCCAGCCACCACCATAAACGCCACCCCCATCACCCTCACCTCCTTTCTCCTTCTCTCTCTCAATGCCTCCACCGCCGCCACCATCTTCTCCGGCGAAAACCACAACCCCATCCACCTCTCTTCTCTCCTCTTCCTCTCCTTTCTTCGCCACCACACCGCCACCGACAAACGACTAGTCGTGGTGGTCCAGCAAATCCCGCCGCCTCTCTCTCTCTCCGTTTCTCTCAACCCCACCAAACAAACTCCCTTCGCCGTCCTCCCATCGCCGGCACCACCACCAAAACCCCACAACCACTTTCACTCCCCTCTTCATCTCCACCGACAGCCACCATCTCCTACTACCAAACACCACCACAAACAACCCCGTCACCCCATTCTCCTCTCTCTTCCCTCCACACCGATGGGCGGCTGCCCACTGCCGCCACTTCGCTTCTCCCACCATCCAGATAAACCCTCTTCTCCGTCATTAAGACCCAAAAACCCCAATGGTTTATCTCCTCTGACGAGGACGTTGAGTTCATCGCCCGTCAACCTCTGTTCACGATTTGCATCAGAAATCATTTTAATTATGGATTTCTTTGAATTCGTATCCGGTATGATATTTGATATTCATTTGTGCTCAATTGATTGCCCTCCATCTCAACGCTTGATTTTTTCTTTCAAGCTGACTCATTGATTTAATATTGGTGTGAATTTTGTATTAAACTTTGATTAATATTTATCTATTAATGTTCGTCTATGTTTGAATGTTGTCGTCTGAAAATTATCTCCAAGCATGATAAATGCCTAATTTGAACAGTTTGGGCAGCAGGTTATTCCTTAAGAAATGTCATTTCTTTGTGCTACAGCTGATTTGATTCGGATTATGTGATAATTTGGCCTATCTGTTTATTCCCTGCTCAAGTCAGACTCATTACAAATTCTCTATATATTAAAATGGCAACTTGGGATCCCCTTCTCGTATGGTTAGCTCTCCAAGCGTGTGACAACTCTTTCTTCTTAAGTCTTGACTTATTTTTATGGTAAATTGATGTTATTTGATCACTGGGATTGAGGGAAATCTTTCATGATTCTCATTAACCTCCTTTAGACTAACGAGTGGTAATTTAATATTGTTGATTCATAGCTTTGTTTTACACCTCATTTATTGGCTTTGTTTGTTTACACCTCATTGATTTGGCTTAGTTTTCATAACTGTGTTGGTCAGCTTTGATTACTTGCATACTTATGGTAAGTCTAGCATGTTAAATGATTTATTTTCCTTTATTCAGCAGGGACTGATTTAATATTTATGGTAAACTTTGATTGTTGCACACCTAATTGAGTATGTCACCTTATATTAGAAATGGATCTTGTGATTAGCGGATGTTGGGTGATTTTCTTTCCTTTGTTTCTCTTTGTTGATTGAGGTTTTAAGACTATTTAAACAACTCTTCTCCTCTATATTAAGGATCCAGAATTGACATCACTCAGACTTGACAGACACTACTACTCATATTTTTAACTTCTCTTCTTGATTGATAAAGGCTACTTATTGCTGATCGTAAAGGCTTTGAATATTTCCTGTTGTTTGCGGATAATTGGTTAGTGTTTTATCGATGCAGATTTCAATTCATATGCATGTTTACCTTTAGTTTGGAATATGTATCCATTTGTGTTTAGCCATGACTGTTCTGTGATTTGTTTATAAAAGCATGTCTGTAGGATGTCAATTTAGAACTTATATTTCTGTTTGCATTAAACCCTTGTTAGCATGAACTTGTTAGTTGGCTTATGTTGTTTGACTGGTTGGTTTATATGATTACCTTTGCTTCTGGCTTGGTTTTGTTTCCGTTGTATTTTGCGGAATACGGAGGTCCTAATGTATTCCCATGCCTCGACATAAGCACTGCCTAGAATCCTTGAGATTCTCAGGAACTCTGACATGTCGAGGGTAGTTTCATGGATCATACTAGGATCTTCCGAATCCTATGCTATATTTAACAGGTTTCTATTAGAAGATGGTTACACAGTGAAGAATTGCTCGAGATTTGAGAGTCTCCAAAGCTTAGATCTGTCTTATTTTATTTTCTCGTTCATCCATTGGTCTGTAATAATTATTGTATAAACTTCGATAATAAATAAAATACTTTAGGGGGACTGCTATGGGGAGGGGCAAACTACGTGCTACCTGCTTTTATCTAATTGAAGACATAGAAAGCATGACTATAGGTATTTATTTAATCTCTAGCATATTTGTAATTCTCAGCATGCTCGCAGTAGCCTTGCATATTAAAAAAAATGGTTTACAATTCCGCATGCTCATATAACTTCCAATTCTTCTTACAGTTATTTGTGATTTCTGCCTATTAATTAATATGACAATTAGCTATCATGCATGTAGTATTCAAATCAGTTTCAGTTTTTCTTTGTATTAAATTAGGAACTGTGCTTATATGATCAATATCTGTTTTAGCTGTAAATTAGAAACCCTGCTTATAGAATTAAATTAGTTTTTAGCATATAAGATAACTAATATCACGGTTATAGGCTTAAACCTGCTTTAGCATATTTAATTAGTCAACATGCTTATAGTATTGATTCAGTTTCATTTAAGTAATTAAAAACCATGCCTATAGGATTTAAAGTAGTTCCATTAAAATTAGAAATCACGCCTATGGGTTAGAACCATTTCAGCATGTTAGTTTCAGTTTTCAGCATGTTTAAATCTGTCAAATTTAATTCAGTATATTAAAATCAGTCTCAGCATGATTAAATTAGTTATTTTTGCAAGTTAAAAATAGAGATTATGCCTATAGGACTAAACAAATTTTCAGCATGTCAATTAGTTAATCAGTTTCAGCACTTTAAATAAATTAGTCACCATATCTTAAACTTTAAAATCAGTTTAGATCACGCCCAGGTTAAAACTGATTTCAGCATACTAAATTATTTGGCTATCAATTTCAGCATGTTAAATTATCAATTACCTTGTTTGAGAGATTGATTGTGTTCTCAGCATATCAAGTAACCAGAAACTTTGCCCATGGATTTTTAATTGATGAGTTTTGCATGTCAAACCATTAAAATTGTGGCTATAGGTGCAATCAATAAGGATGTTAATTGTGTGAGATGTGTTAATCCTTTAATTAATTAAGAGGCTTATTTGAGATAATTACGTGCTACTTGCAGTAAAGTCCTCCTTGTTTTGTTTGACGCTTTTCGTGTTTAATTAAGAAACCTAAGACTTTATTTGTCTAGACCCATACCCAAATAGTAAGTCCAAATGCCTCTTGGACATTAAGTTGGGACGGGTAAGCATCTTAAGACGCGTTAGTATTTTTCATTTGTTTAGTGCGCTCTCAGGATAATAATCTTAATAATCAACTTAGGCGGGTAGATAGACGGATATGATGGAAATCGACCCGAGCAGAATACGACAATGTCTTTGGAATTGTCTCCGATAATAAGCCGGGCGCTGATCCGAATAGGTTAAAATTAACCTAAGTTTGTTTCTTTCTATTTGTTTGGGGTAGTTAACTAAGTCACTTAGTAATTAGGTCTCTTTTCCTATATCATTGTGTCACTTCTGACTTCTTGCTTATCTGATTTTTTCGTTTATTTATTTACTTGCGTTAATTCATGCATGATTTTCTCACTTAGATTTTAGTAATTAAATTGGCTTAAATACTTGTTTTAAAATAAAGTTTTACTTGTTTAATTACATAGTCTTTAGTTTAATTAATCGACCTATTATTCATCACCTATTCCCACATAAATAACGAATCCGGCAGGGACCCACATTTGTGGACCTCGAAAGGTGCTTAACACCTTCCTTTCGAGGTAACTTGAACCCTTACCCGATTCTCTGGTTGCGTAGACTTAAAATTTAATTTAATTGTAATTAGTTAGAACGGCGCCCTAACGCGCCTTAAATTCGTTAGGTGGCGACTCTTCACCCTCTCTTCCTGAAAGAGAGTTGTCACGTCGAAACCCGCTTTTTCGCGAGAAAAATGGGGCGCGACAAATCCTTTTTAGGATTAGTTAACCAAGTACGAGAATATATACCTAAGCTAGCAGAAAATTTAAAGCCATTACAGAAAAAATTAAAAAAGGACGTAGAATACCATTTTGATGACACAGATAAAACCCATATAAGAAAAATTAAAAATATGTGTAGACAACTACCAAAACTATATTTTTCAGATGAAAATAAGCAATTTACATATATAGTAGAAACAGACTCTAGCGATCATAGCTATGGCGGAGTATTAAAATATAAATATGAAAATGAAAAGATAGAACACCATTGTAGATATTACTCAGGATCATATACAGAACCACAAATAAAATGGGAAATAAATAGGAAAGAACTATTTGCATTATACAAATATTTGTTAAACTTTGAACCATATATTGTATACAATAAATTTATTGTGAGAACAGACAATACACAGGTAAAATGGTGGATAACCAAAAAGGTACAAGATTCAGTTACAACAAAAGAAATAAGGAGACTAGTATTGAATATATTAAATTTTACATTTACAATTGAAGTAATCAAGACTGACAAAAATTCCATTGCAGATTATCTCTCCAGAGAAAGTTAATGTAGATACATTGGAAAAAATACTAGCTACTATGACAACACTTTGTCAGAAAATGGAGAAAATAGAAAGCGAAGTACAGATGTTGAAAAAGACAACTAATAGTCAGCAGCATGACTCTAAACATGCGGAGCTAAGTCAGCAGCATGACTCTAAACATGCGGAGCTAGAAGGTGACGTTGGGAAACACCTTAAAACCCATAACAAGATGATAAATACAGCTGCAGGTAGCACATCTACTGGAGGACCAACTACAAAAAAGGAAGATGGTAAGGCAAAATATGCAAATGTCAATATGAATAAGCTATTCTCCAAACCATACCTTCCAGAATATACCCAAAAAGATATATTTGTTACCCCACAAGTAAATACCTACAAAACCAGTTTGGATTCACACAAACAAATATATAATCATATCACCAGAACGTATATAGAAAATATACACAAAATCCAAACCTTTTTGAATCTAAACCCCAGAGCTAAAAATACCCAAAATCCGAATGAAGATTATATAACCCAACACCTACAAGGATATAATAAACTTATAGCACAACCATGTACCAATTCGAATCTAGTAGCAACTTGCTATAATTATGGGCTGTTAAGTACAGTATATACAATAACAGGAGAAGAAATAGCTAAGATACCAGAACTATACAAAGCATTTCTACATTACAAAAGAATTACTAAAGGCACTTTGTTTTATATAAAGTTTTATTCAGCAACTGCGGAGATATTATACGACGAAATCAAACCTATAATACAAGTTATCAAGATAGGTTTGACTAGAGAAATGATAATCCCGGAGAAGATAGAAGTACAAGAAGAAATACAAAGAGTAAATATCCCAGAATTATATGCAAATAAAAGAACTATTGGGATATCTACCATTTTGAACGAATTATCAAATAATTATCTAAACAAAAACGCAATTTGGAACTACTACAACCGAGATCAGACGATGATATATTCCAATTGCAGAGAACTAAAGACAGCAGATATGGAAGAACTACGCCAATGGATACTAAGCCTGTTGAGACCAGAGCAGTCACCTACCACAAGAGCTATCAGAAAAAAATTTATTTCACAAAATATGATGACTAGATACTGTAAATTAGTAGATATGAAAAGATACTTATCACTCCGCCACAACTTTTATCAATGATTTTCATCTATTCTATAATTTATTGAAAAATGTTAAAGTCATTAAAAAATTTATTCTCAAAAAGATATGATAGTAGTATTAATACATTCCTTCTCAATGGTAGCCAAATAAAGAAAAAATTTAAAAGTTGAATAAGAATTCTGAAAGTCAAAAATTTATATTATAAAATTATTAATGAAAAAATTATCCCATTTAAATCAAATTAATTACTTACCTCATCCATTTTTTATGATAAAAATTACTAATAGTTTAATAATTGAATAATTAAGTCTCCTTTTGTAACTCCTTTCCTAAGTATTGTATTAATTAATTTTAGAATATGATTGTAAGTATTTAGCTTTAAATTTTGTGTTTTAATAATTTTTTTCTTCTTTAAAATCTAAAAAAGATTTAAAAGAAATAAAGAAATATAAATTGAAAAATACAAAATTGAACCCGTTTGCTCTAAATTCATAAAATCAAATTATATAAATCTTTCTGTAATTGGTACCTTTAATTTATATTTCTTTTTCCTTTTTACATACATAACCATAGAAAATTATTATTAAGAGGATTAACATGATCATATAAATTATTATTAAGAGAATTTTTAATAAGAAGAAGAGGAAGGGATTGAAGTGTGATTAAGAAAATTAAAGAAGTGGTTTTTAAAATTTGTAACATAACACAAAATAAAGGAAAAGAATCTCTCACAAGATCAAAAATTGAAAAAGTAGAAAGGAAAAAAAATGCCCAAAAAATAAAATAAAATAATAGAGATCTTTATTGGTTCTACTTTCTATTTTTTTATAGAGAGAATGAATCTTTTTCTCAAAAGATGAAAAAAATATAAGTCCGAATCTCTGACGAAAATGCTCTTATAAATCACAATTATAATATATAATAAAAATGTGATCAGATACAACAATAATTTATATGTAATAAGTTCAAACATCTACATTATAAAATTTCTTGTTATACTAAAATTTCTCTCAAATACATAAAATAATATTTATAAATAAATATATAACAGACATATATATAAAAAAATCAAATATACACAGGAAACATAAAAATGAACATTATAAACATATATAAAACAAATCCAAGTAACATAATCACATACTTTTTTGAGTTTTTGTTAGGAAAATAAAAAATTGTAAACTTGCAAATAAAAGGTTTGCAAACATTTTTTCAAGTTAATTTGACCATCTCTCTTGATGAATCTTTCACCACCGTTAAATTTTTTTCTTTATCTTGATAAACTTGTACCAAATAAATTTGATCATCTTACTCTGATGAATGTTATCCCGTCATCAAACTCCTTCATCTTGATGAACTTGTGTTTGACTATTATGACACAAGAAGAAATTAAGAAGAATACATTTATAATCTCCATCAAAGTGGTGGTCATATTACCACATCACCTTTTCAATGTCATACCTTTTGATTATTAAATACATGATGAATGGAAAAAAAATCAAAAATAGAGAAAAAAACTATACTAATAAAGAAGAAGAAAATGAAAATGAACATCCAATCATTTCATAGATCATTATTATTTATAGGTGAATTAAATTATTAAAGTTAGATGAAATGGAGGTGAAGAAACATGTTATTTAAGTATAGAATATAAATGGATAGAGGTTTTTTATAATTCATGAGGTATAATTAGATGTGATAAATATAATATGATAGAATTTTAATATTATTAAATAAATTAAGTAATGAAAGAATGAGAAAAAAATTCAAAAAAGGAGAAAAAAATAAATAGGAATGTAGACCATAGAGACATGCCACATCACCTAGTCTATATTCCTCCTTTATATATATACTAGTGTACTTGTCCGCGCTTCGCGCGGTCATGAAGAAAATATTAATGTTAAATTTTTGTAAAAGAAATAATATACTAGTCAAATATCTTTTCATGATTTTACCAAATTTTTAATAACTCTTTAGATAACTTATATATAATTTTTTGACTGAAAGAATTGTAAAAGATATCAAGATTAAATATGAAATTATTTACTTAAATCAATATATGTTAACTTGAATGAAAACGGAAAAAAATGAGAAGATAAAGCAATAAACTGACAATGCAAACTTAGGAGTAGCCTGTTTCATTTCATCCATTATAAACGATCTACTATGATTTTATCATATACCAAAAAAATGGATTTCTTTCATGTGTGTATACACAGAGAAATTTTATTTTGAGTCTCATACGTCAAGTCACACTTGTGTGAGACTCTTCAAAGCTGGACATTTGGATAAGTAGGCCCCACTTCTACCACAATTTCCTCTCTCATTTAATTCACCTTCCTCATCCGAAACAAGCTCTTCTAATTTTTCTTTCTTTACTTTCTTCCAGAAAATGCTCCTTCACTTTCCACATCCAAAGCATCAGTCTCTCTTTTTTTAGCTCAAAATTCATCTGGTGATTGTTCTCGTATTTGGTCAACATTGTTGTGTTTTTCTTGAACACAAATTGTTCGCTTTATTTTTAGAATTTGAATATTACTGATCTATATATTTTTCATTATTGTTTTCTATGTAGAGAAAACGACAACTTAAATAAATATGTGCTGAAAAAAAATTATGGTGAATGATTTTAATGTTTGTGAAGGGGCCGTGGAAGAAATTAGGGTGAAAAAGTTAAGCTAAAGTATTTTTTTTTCCCTATTAATTCTGGTTTTCTATTATTTCTCCATTCAAAATCTATTTTCAAATTATTATTAATTAACTATTTGTAAATGCTACTCTCTCCGTTTCAAAAAGAATGACCTACTTTTATTTTTAGTCCGTTTCAGAAAGAATGATCCTTTTCTTTTTTTGCAACACTTTAATTTCAACTTTCCACGTGCCATGTTTAAGACCACAAGATTAAAGGGCATTTTAGTACATTTGACATAACTTTAATTTAAGACCACAAGATTCAAAGGTTTTCTTTATTTTCTTAAACTTTGTGTCAAGTTAAAATAGGTCATTCTTTTTTAAACGAAGGAAGTATCTTTTTTGGCATGTAGACTAATTTTTTTGAGTACAAAATTGGTTAAGAGTTAGAATCTGCCTTTTTTGGTATTCTTCAACAAATTAAAATCTTTATGCTTCTTGCTTTTCATTCTTTCTCAAATAATGATGAAGAATCTAAAAAGTATCAATTTTCAGCAAAATAATTTGATTAAACTGTTAAAAATAGCTACTTTAACAGTTTAGTTGTGAATAATTTTGGATAAAAAACTTTGTCATTTCATGAAGTATTATCTCTTCCTGGAAACGAGTGAGGGAAACAAGTTTTGGGCTAAAAAAGAGTGTAGAAATTTTTTATAAGAGTAAAAAAAGGAAAATTAGAAGAGCTGTTTGGGATGAGGAGGGAAAATTAAATTAGAGAGGAAATTGTGGTAGAAGTGGGCCTACTTGTTCAAATGTCCAGCTTTAAAGAGTCTCACACAAGGTTGACTTGGCGTGTGAGACTCAAAATAAAATTTCTCGTTTAAACATACACAAAATATTTGAACTTATTATGAGTTTTAATATTAATATACAAAATATGAAAAATGTTGATTATCCTCGATTACTTGTTAACATGTGAAGCATTTTTGTTACATTTTAAATTTGGACTTTTAATACCAGACAATTTTTTAGATTTAACTTCTAAAATTTCAAATAAAATGAGAAATGAAAACAGCTATCTGTACGGATATTTACACAAATAGCATAACAAATTTATTGTTTACTTTTTCTAATCGGTATGCATATACACTATCATATATATACTATTATATGAATTATACATATATTATACATTCACCAATTATTTTTAATTTGATCTGTTGGATGAACGGCTACTCGAATTAATTTTTCCTTTTTTTTGATGGACTTTACTGATTAAAGAAAATGACTGGTTGTTCAGTTGGGATTTTAGAAAGAAAAAAAAGATGAGGAAAATAATGGCAAAAAAAAAGGGAGACAAAAATAAAACCTAACAAACTTAAATACAGTTTATCACATCTCTAACCATTTATTACCTTGCTAAAAAATGAACAAAGAGGAGATCAAGTCAAAAAAAAAACAATTAGTATGAATTTTTTTTTTTGAAGGAATCTTAGTAGCTCAGTTGGTTGACTACCTGAACTTTTACCTTGTCCCTGAGAGTTTGATTTTCCGACCTTATAATTCCCTCGCCATTTCTCCTTCCCCTACCCCCAATTTTTATATAAAAATAAAGTATAAAACAAATTAAGCCACTTAAATAGACCAATTTCATCAATAAAAAATTAATCGGACAAAAAAAAATATTCAAATAAAATTTAAAAATTTGCGTATCAACCTTGCATTTTCGCTGAAATTTATAAATTCTAACATCTTCATTTGTCTTTTTGTCTCCTTTAAACATAAAAATCAGTAAGATAAAAGGACGAATAGATAACAAAATATACTTTCAGAGATAACAAATAACTTACCATTTTAAGGAATCCAAAAATAGAGAGAAAAAGTAGAAAAAATATGAAGTAGCAAAAGAAGTTACTTTTGAACTTTTTTTTAATCACACATACATGAAACTTGTTTTTAAGAACATTAAACAATTTTTTTTTATGAACACAGTGTGATTTTTGAGAATTAGATTCATGAAAATTATTTTAAGTGATTGTTATTTATAGATTGGTAGGCTATAAAAATTAGATAGAATGAAGTTGATGAGACATATCATTTAAGTAGAGAATACAAAAGATGAAAGTTTTTTTGTAACTCATGATATATAATTAAATGTAATAAATATAATAAATTTATAAAATAAATTGATTGATTAATGAAAAGAATGTAGAAAAAAATTTAAAAAAATGAGAAAAAAAATAAATAGAAATGAAGGTCATAGAGAGGTGCCACATCACCTTCTCTATGTTCCTCCTTTATATATATATACTAGTTATCGATAGCCTCCAATATATATTACTTTCTTTGTCTCAATTTATATAACATGTACTCCCTCCGTTTAAAAAAGAATGACCTACTTTTCTTTTTAGTCCGTTTCAAAATGAATGATCCTTTCCTTTTTTGGCAACTCTTTAATTCCAACTTTTCACGTGGCATGTTTAAGACCACAAGATTAAATGCCACTTTGGTACGTTTGACATAACTTTAATTTAAGACCACAAGATTCAAAAGTCTTCTTTATTTTCTTAAACTCCGTGCCAAGTCAAAATAGGTCATTCTTTTTTAAACAGAGGGAGTATTAAATTTAGAGAGTCGATCAAAAAAAAAATTGTACAATTTTTAAGTATCTTAAGTTGTTAATTATTGTGAATTATAATACTTTTTTTTATGTGGCACTGATAGAATTTGAAGATTCACCATAATTTATTTATATAATTTTTAAATATTATAAGTTGTTAGTTATAGTGATTTATAGTAGTTTTTATGTAATTTTTAATTAATATATGTTACTCCCTCTACTCTAATTTATGTGATATTGATAAAATTTAGAGTCAATTAAATTTTTATGTTTTTTTAAATATTTTAAATTATTAGTTATTGTGATTTATAGCACTTTTTACATTATTTTTAAATAATATATGTTACTTCCTTTATCCCAATTTATGTGGCACTGATAAAATTTTGAGAGTTAATCAATTTTTTTATATCTTTCAATATTTTAAATTGTTAGTTATTGTAATTTATCTTTTCTGCGTATTTTTTAAATATATAATAGATTTTAAAAAAAGAAAAATAAATTAAAATGAAGATCGGGCCCGCAAATGAATAAGCAGATAACAAAAGCAGGCTTGTTGATGCTCTGCTGCCTGCTTATTCCCTCTTCTTAGATAGTAATATATAATAGATTTAAAATAAATAAAAAATAAAAAATAAAAATCGGGCCAAACAAATGAATAAGCAGGCATGTTGACGCTTTGTTGTCTGCTTATTCCCTCTTCTTAGATAGTAATATATATAGATATGTTATTTTTTGTTATGATGTGATTTTAATGTGACTAAGATTGAAGAAAATAGTAGATAAAGAGAGCATGTGTTCATTTCATTTATAAATTCCAAACTTTAATATCAAAGGTTAGAAAAGAGTTTGCAGACTGATAAATTTATTGGTGTGTGTTTTTTTGAATGTGTGACTAATTTAATGTGAATTTATTCTTGTAGTCTTGAGTTATGATGTGAAGTGGTATCATAATATAAATTTATCTTAAGAAAAAATATAATTAACGTCAAAATATGATATGTAACTAAAGCTGAACGAACTAGAGGTTACGCTGAATATTAATATGATAAATAGGTAATAATGTGATATTTATGAATATGACAATAATATGAAGGATGGGTTTTCACATTTAATAATGGAGATTAAGGATTCTTATTTGAATAACGTTGTTAATTAATCAAGATGATCTGATTACAATTTTACGTGAAAGTAAACTTAATATAGTCTCTTATATGTATTTTGAATTGATAGCATGTTAGTTGATCTTTAGACATGATTGATAGATGATTAATTATTTTGCTTGACATTATTTGCATGAATAAACTTAACTATTGAAGTCTGCCTTTAAATGACTTATAATTGTGAAGTGCACCTATTATTAATTGTGTACTTATAACGTTATCCGATTTAAGATGAAAACATACTAATTAGATATGATGAGAGTAATAAGAAATATATATATTAATTTATTATTGAGTGGCTTGATTTCGATGTGAACTTATGACCAAGCGTTTATATGATGAAGCGGGTACCATACTGATATGGTACATGGACCCTAGGTTATCCCATTTAGATTATGACTAGTTGGATAGAATAAAATCCTTTAGCATGTGTATACAGATTGAGTTATTATTATGAGACTGATGAGGTATAAAGACTACATGTCTGAAAGATAAATATGAGCTTGAACTTACGTTTATAATGTGACTACATTATATTTGCAGAGTTATTTGATGATGTATATGTTTATTTGGTGTCTTACATGTCTTTTACTTGTAAACATAAATATGCAAGGTCTAGAACAATTACTAAGATTTAATTAGAACTAAAAAAGTTAATTCTAGTCTGGTGGACTTGTTTGGAGAACAAAGGATAAAGGGAAAAATAACGATATAAAAAGTGATGATGTTGTATTATGCATTTGCTTGATTAATTGTTTTTTGTGTAAAATTGTAATAAAAGATTATTTGTTATTTCGTTGATTTTTATATGTACGTTGTGTGATCTAATCTTAGTCGATCGATAATACTTACCAGTACGTATGGTATACTGATACTACTCTTGCTACACTTAAAATTATACTCTTTTGAGTGTAGGTGTGTGATGGATTGACTGAAGTGACGAGTCTCCATCAATAATTTCTACGCATTTTATTTCGCAGGTGAAAGTTATGTCTTATATTCTTTTGTTATTATCCTATACTTAGAAACTCTTATACATGTTTAGACTGAATTCTTAAAAATTATTATAGCTATTAAAAATAATGTGTTGTACGATTTTTAAAGATATTAAAAAGGACTATGAATTTATTTAAGCATGATTTTTATATTGATGTTATTTTTTTTAAAAATCACATTTTAAATGATTGGACAATAAAGTATTCTCCTATCAAATTAGAATTAAGTAGGTGTTCACACGATTTCATAATTTGAATCGTGACACAATAATTGAACCGTGCCAAATTTTCATTGGGATCTGTTTGAAAAGTCACCTGGTAATTAAAATTGGTGTAATTACTAGGGTAGTAATTACCAGCCTAGTAATTATACAGGCCTGTTTGATCGCCACAATGTAATTATAGTATAATTACAAGTGTACTGTTTGGTTGCACAAGTGTAATCACATGGTTATATTAAAATTTAAAAATAAAAGTTAATTATCAAAAACTAAAAATTTATACTAAACAAATAAGGGTCATTATAAATGATATTAAATTAAATATTTAAGATATATATATATATATATATCTTAGATATTTTAAGTTGTTAACTATTGTAATTTATGATATTTTTTACGTAATTTTTAAATTATATATGTTACCCCCCCTATCCCAATTTATGGGACATCGTTATAATTTTGAGAGTCAACTAAATTTTCTATATATCTTTTAAATATTTTAAGTTATTAATTATTTACAGTTTATAATACTTTTTCTTATGTTATAATTTGTGCGGCACTGATAAAATTTTGAGAGTCAATCAAATTTTTTATGTTTATAGTATTTTTTTTTACGTAATTTTTAAATAAATAACCGATTAAAAATAAAAGTAAGATAAATAACATAAAACAAAGAAAGTATAGAAGAAAATATTTAAGCAGGCACAATAAATAATATTGTGTTAATTATTTGCGACTTATAGTACTTTTTTTCTGTCTCAATTTATGTGGCACCGATAAAATTTTGAGAGTCAATTAAAATTTATCTTTTAAATATTTTAACTTGTTATTATTGTGACTTATAGTACTTTTTACGTAATTTTTAAATATATAACAGATTAAAAAGAAAAGTAAGATAAACAAATTAAAACGTACAAAGTATAAAAATAAATACTATTCAAGTAGACAAAATTTTTTATGTCTTTTAAATATTTTAAGTTATTAATTATTATGATTTATATTATTTTTTATGTAATTTTTAAATATATAACAAATTCAAAAGAGAGTAGGCTAAAAAAATGGTATAGGTGCAGAAAATAGGGCCCCACAGCATGCACAGTATCCAATGAGATAAAGCCTCTTTCACCAAAGGATATAAATGGAAATATCTTATTTAATAATGGTTGCGTAGTCTAATAAGAAACATATATGCTCTCCTAAGTAAGAGTGCCCGCCGGATCGGACCGGAATGGCCAGACCGGAACAGACCGGTATCGGACCGGACCGATACGGCCAGTACCGGAATGGTGACCGGTACCGGAATGAACCGGACCGGTTCAACCGGTATGGGTACCGGATTCCATCCCATTCCGGTTTCAACCGGATTGGACCGGTATCATACCGGAATGGTACCGGAATGGTACCGGAATGGTACCGGAATGGGCCGGACCGATTTACCGGAATGATTTTTTTTTAAAATTTTTTTATTTTGAATTTCAAACTTAATTTTCAAGTGATAACTTATAACTTAAAAGTTTTTGTAATTTATAACTTAAAAGTTAAATAGTTAATTATGATTTAAAATTTATAACTTATATAAATTATATTTGAAGTTTATTAGTTTGTTAAAGTTTTTGTTTTTTAAAGTTTTTTCATTTATAAGTTTTATTTCTTTTAATTGAAGTTTGATTAAGTTTATAGTTTATATATGTTTTCTAAGTTATATATTTGAAATGTTTTAGTTTGTTTAAAGTTTTTTATTTTTTTAAGTTTTCAATTTATAAGTTATGTTTTGAAGTCTATTAGTTTATGTTTTAGTTTATTTTTTTAAGTTTTCAATTTATTAGTTTATGTTTTCAATGAATAAAAGTATAAAACTATAAAAGTATAAAACAATGATAAAAATTAAAAAAAAAATCAATTTATTCAAAATTTCAAACTAATATTACAATTTACAACTATTAGTAAAGCGCCTAATTTACGCAGCCACCTTCTAGGAAGGGTTCAGTTTCAACTAAGCGCGCCTAATTTACGCAGCCACCTTATAGCAAGGGTTCTGTTTCAACTAAGCCTCGAATGTAATACTAATAGTTGTATAGGTTTATAAATTTATCTTCTAAACTTTGTAAAGTTTCAGCTTCTTCAACCTCAATTCCTGGTAAAGCTGGTTGACGATCTTCAAGTTCAGCGCCATCATCACTATCAAATCCAATGAGGTTATCTATGGCTTGTTCTGCTACTTTTTGCAACTTTGGTCTTCCAACGTTTCTTCGCTCGGCGTTGATCCAATCTCTAAACAACACCGATACCTCCAAACTGTCTTCTGCTAAAGAATATCTATGGTCTCCAATTTGAAATCTTGCCGCGCTAAAAGCTTGTTCCGAAGCAACTGATGATCCTTGAATAACTAGCACGTCTCTCACCATCTTGCTAAGTTTTGGAAAGAGTTCTACACGACATTTCCACTAATCCAATAGCTGTGGTATGCCATCCGTAGTTGGAATATTATCAACACCTTGTTCAAGATACTTAGAAAATTCACACTTATTAGAAAAATCAAGACCAAGTTGTGATCTTGCTTTACCATGGACACCTGATCTCGATGTAGAAGTTTGAGGGGCATGAACATGATCAAGATTTTATAAGGTCACAGTATATTTGTCATACATTTCCTTAGCCCAAATTTTAATACTATCTTGACATGTTATTAAATCCGGTGTTTCTTGTGGTGAAATATCTAAATTAGTATAAATTTCTCTAACTAAAGCTTTTGCACCAACTTCTTTATATTCCGGGTTAAAAAGAATTGCAGTTAAATAAATTTGTGGAATAGGAAAAAAATATTTTTTAAATTTTTTAATCATAGCTTCAATAGAATCTTTAAAATATGAATTTTGTTTATAGATAGCAAAAATGCATGAAATATTTCAAATATGTATTAAAATTCCACTAATAGTAGGATAATATGTTCCAGAAAAAAAATTGGTAGCATCAAAAAATGATTTTAAAATGACTTTAAGTGCTTCTACTGCATCCCAATCACTGTCCGCAAGTTTATCATCAGGATAAGCATTATGACTATTAAACATCATAGTAATAGGTTTTTTATACTTATAAGCAACTTCAAGCATTTCATAAAAAGAATTCCATCTAGTTTTAACATGTTTTGGAACTTTTCTAAATGGAACTTCACACAATTTACAAAAATCTTTATATTGTTGAATTCTACTATTATTATTCATATGAAAAATCCAAAAAATTGCATTTTCAACTTTATCAATACAACTATCAAATACCCTAATACCATCTTTCACAACTAAATTTAATATATGTGGACCACATTTGATATGAAAAGCATATTTACTAATTGGACAAAGTCTAGTTTCTAGCATAGTCATAGCATTTAAATTAGCAGAAGCATTATCTAAAGTAATACTAATCACTTTATCAGTAAGATAAAAACGTTGCAAAATTTTTAATACACTTGAAGAAATATAAGCACCAGTTTTTTTGTGTTCACAAATTTTATAAGTGATAATTCTTTTTTGCATTATCCATTTATAATCAATCCAATGTGCAGTAACAGTTAAATAATCAAATTCGTTAGGACTACGACCCATATCAGTGGTAATAGAAGCCCTACAATCCATCATATAAAAATATTTACGAAGATATTGCATATGTTTTTCATAAAATTCAAAAATATCTCCTTTTACCATGCTTCTTGTAATACCTTCAAAACTGGGATAAAATATATCCCGAATATATCTTATAAAACCATCATGTTCTCCAAAATTAAAAGGCAAACCACAAACAAAAATCATTTTAGCAAAATTTTCACGATCACGGTCCCTATTATAGGTTTGAAGGATTTAGTGAAGTTTGAATCATGTTTGGCCCGCCAACAGAAGGTCCAACGCTAGAGCCAGCATCACCTTGACTAGCTAGATATGCTTGCCACTCTCTCGGATGTTTCTTAAGCAAATGAGTTTTTAACCCCCAAGTCGAACCTCCACTAGCACCAGATACATATTTTCAACTTTGTTTACAAATACGACACGTAGACACAGTTTTTTCTTCATTTAAAAAATAAAATTTTCACACAGCTGATTTTAAAGGACGTTGTGGTTTGGTCTTACCCCTCACTGGAGCAATAGGGGGAAGATCAACTCTAACTTGAGGATTATCCTGAGTTGGAGCTTGGGGAATAGTGGGGGCGGGGGCAATAAAGGGACTAGTCGGTGTATCAGTTTCTTTTAAATCATCATCCTCATGCATTTCTACTTCTTCATTTAATTCATCTTCTAAATCATTATACATTCTTTCATAAGCTTCATTGGGAATAGGGTCATCCGTAGTAAATGAAAAATTAATTTCATTAACATGCGTAAATTCATCTGTATTAAATCTAATTTGAGGAAGAGCAGGGCGGAGAGAAGAACTAGAAGAACCACTACCTATTTTACCCTTCACATAACTTTTTGTTCTTGAAATAATACCTTTTTTACCGGATTTTTTTTGAGATGGATCCATAATATAATAAAATATAAAATTAGCAAATTAAAATAAACAAATCACAAGTTCACAAATCACAAATTCACAAATAAATCACAACACAACTAATAAACAAGAATAAAAATTAAAAAATTAAAGAGTGGAACGAATATACCAAACGTCTGCCGTAAAAACAGACGATTATAACTGAAATTTGAAGAAGATTGCTCCTCCAAAATTCACCAAATTATACTTCACTTGCAAAATAATAAGAATAATTATAGAATTTGTAAATATTAAGAGATGAAAATTGAGAGAGAATGAGAGTTGAATGGATGAATAAAAATTAAAAGGGGAAGGGGTATTTTTAATGAAAAAATAGGAGGGGGGCTGTTGGGGGGTGCTAGGGGGTGCTGGGGGGCTAGGGGGTGGGGGTGGGGGTGGGGGTGGGGGGGGCTAAAATAGCCGTTGGGTGGCTGAAATAGCCGTTACCCAACGGCTTTAAACAATTAAAAAAAAAATAAATCGCGTGGACCGGTTGATCGGTTGACCGGACCGGACCGAAATCGGTTTGTCACCTGTACGAACCGGTATCGATTTGCCGGTATGGATCGGTAATTTCGATACTGGTACCAGTCCATTCCGGTCCATTCCGATACGTACCGAACCGATATGAACCGATACCGATATCAGAATGGACCAAAATGGTACCGGTCCGTACCGATCCGGTGCCCACCCTTACTCCTAAGCATCTAGTACAATAATGAATAACTTTGAATATCAATGAAATGACAAAAATAGGTTCCTACAAAATATTAATTCCACTAAGCACACATGTTGACCCCAGCAGGTCAACTTTGTGTCTTATTAATAAGAGATATATCTTTTAAAATATATTAATCAATAAACATATATTCTTAATTAATATTATAAAAAATAATTAATTTATATTTTTTAAATTAGTATATTTTAATTAAATTAATCATAAAAACTTAAAGTACATGATTTTTAAGAACATCATGAAATGCATGTTTAACAAAAAGATTAATATTATAAATATAATATCATAAAATTATTAAAACATTTGGCAAAAAAATAATCTATCAATTCTAACTAAAAAATAAATGACTTGCAATGTGAAATATCAAGTCAATACTAATAAAATAAATAAATTAAAACTAAAAATATAATATAAGTTCAAAATTCAAAACAAAAAAGTTAACATAACACTCTTATGTCAAATTTCAATATAAATTATTATAATAAAAAAAAAAAAGAAATAAAAAATAAATTAAAACAAAAAAAAAGAACGAAATTAGAAAGTAATCAACTTGTAATTACACCATGTAATTACCAGCAATTCACATCTCCCCCCTGTGAATTGGAGAGTGTAATTGCCCCCTGTCAATTACACTCAATTACCTGCTGATCATGTAATTACCTGACCAATTAAATATATCAAATTGTATAATTACACCAATTATACCAAATCTAATTTCCAAGGTGGCTTTCCAAACAGGCCCTAGTAAGAGAGATAAAACAGTGATTACTAAAAATATTAAATGTGTTTCTAAAATAATTTTAAAAAACATTTCAAAAAAAAATGGAGTACTAAATAAATATCGAATAAAAATTATACTCTATTAGACAACAAATGGCACAGAGGAGCGCACGTAACATCATGTGCTTTAAACCACGTGGACAGCAAACAAGCAGATACTTACCATCAGAAGTGGATAACCTTTGGATATTTTGGAAGACCTTCCAATTGATGCCATGTGCCCGCTCGATGCCCATCAAGCAACTAATAAGTGCCACCTGCAGTCACATGCATGATGACAAGCCTTAGAAATAAAAATTAGTTAAATTCATCTAGAAATACCTAAAGTGGTATACAAGTATACAAGTATACAACAACAATAACATATTCATAATTTGAGAAAAGGGAAAATACATCAAATTCACCTTTAATTATATCTGAAATATCGATAAGACACCTAAACTATTGAAGTGACCTAATACACCCCTAATCTTGATCAAATTGAATTTTTTTCCTCCCTCAAAGCTGATCTAGCAAAGAATGTGTTATTACATTTCTACAGGCGCGTGAAAAGCAAAAAAGAAGAAGTTAAAAGCTTATTAAAACATACACGTGGTGTCATTCCATTGGATCTTAACAATCACTTATATTTAATTAATTTTTTCTTTTATCTTCTTTCTTTACTCTTTCTTTACTTCTTCTTCTTCTTCTTCTTCTTCTTCTTCTTCTTCTTTGCGTTCTTCCATATCTCTTTTCCTCATTTTCACTTTTCCTCTTTCTAATTTTCAGATCTTTTCTCTTATTTTATTTTATTTTTATTTTTCTCTTCTTCATCTTTATTTCCTTAATCTATTTCAAAGATTTCAAATTATCCACTCCAACTTGTTACTTATATTTTGAAATTCAATTGATTTTTTTTTTAATTTTAAATACACTATTTTATTTAGAAAACGAGAAAAATAAATCTACAATTTGTTAATGAAAAAAAGTAAAAGATTAATAAAATTTAGAAATAAAGGATTATGTTGTTGGTTTTTGAAACTAATCGGACGGGTCTTCAATAGCGAAAAATACTTAAAGAAAATTAGGTGATGGTTGATTGAAGTTTGTTATTCAGAGTGTAAAAATAATTTTTTGAAGACAATTTGGTGATGAACCTCAGCAAGGGATTATGAATGAAACGAAAATGACAAAGGATGTAAAAGGATTTGGAGGAGATGATGGTGTTTTAGAGGTTTTTTTTAGGGTTAGGGAGGGGAGGGTGGTGATGGTGATTAAATTAATATAGGAAAAAAGAAAAAAATATGAAATAATATGCAAATGACACGTGTCAGCGCGTGTATACACGTTCAAGAGAAAATTTGATTGTGACGTTTTAAGGGGTAAATAAATTCATTTTTATGTAGTATAGGGGTGTATTAGGTCGCGACAATAGTTAAAGTGTGACATCGATTTTTCGGGATAAGTTCAGGGTGTAAATGATGTCTTTTTCCGTAATGATAAAAATGATCCCTTATCTTTGAGGGTGGGTTAAAAATAATCCCTTAACTATGCACTTATCAGTTTGGTCCTTTAAATTTATCACAAGTTAACAAGAATGGTCCCTTAAATATGCACTTAACAGTTTTGGTCCTTCAAATTTACCAAAAGTTAACACTTTTAGTCTCTGGCAAAATATTCATCGAACTATATCTATTAAATTTGATAGGAACTATGAAAAAAAGAGTTAATTATAAGACTAAGAAACTCACATCAAATCCTAAAATATGCAACACAAAAAACTAGAAGATACTAACAAAATATTTTAAAAAATAAGCAGAAATTACACCTCAAAAAATTAATGCCAGACTTTAGAAATAATTTAGAAATAACAAATATTATTTAAAAATTCACTACTAAAATAAGAGAAAAACTAACAGACAAAAATCGAGGAATACTATAAGAAAATCAATGATTTTTTAAAATTTTATTTTACGAAAATCAACAGACGGATCTATCGATTTTTTTCACGTAAAAATACGTGTAAACTATAATTTTTTTAAGAAAAAACCTATGGAAGTTTGTTGGTTAATTTAGCGCAATAATGATTATTTTTATTTTTAAAAATAAAATATGAGGAGTCCATCAGTTTATTTTATGAAACTCTGATGGACGGGTGTTGTTTTTTAAAGCGCTAAACTGTAGTTCAATAGTATAAATATAAATAATAAAAATGTTTATTGTATATCGACTTTTTAATAAAAATTGAGATTAGTATATTTACCTTGTCAAATTTTTTCTCGATTTTACCCTATAATTGACAGATGTCCGTCGATTTTATCTCTTAGTATTTGTCCTTTTCTAGTAGGGTGTATCTCTAAATGTGTCTTCTTGCTAATCTTTTTTCATAGTTCTCGTCAAATTTAATAAATAGAGTTCGATGAATATTTTGTCAGAGACTAAAAGTGTTAATTTTTGACAAACTTGAAGGACCAAAACTGTTAAGTGCATATTTATGGAACCATTCTTGTTAACTTGTGATAAACTTAAAGGACCAAAACTGGTAAGTGCATACTTAAGGGACTATTTTGAACCTATCCTCAAACATAAGGGATCATTTTTATCATTTTCTCCCATAATTTCATAAAGTGAAGTTCGAAAAGGGTGGGCATACGCAGACTTAACCTTTATCTTATGGTAAAATGGTTATTTCCAATAGATCCTCAGCTTCAAGACAAAAAATAATCTATACAAGAAGTACTGAAAATAAAAGAAACAACAAACAATACTAAAAATAAAAGAAACAACAAACAATACTAAAAATAATAGATAATAGCAGAACAATATTATAAAAAGATACTACTATAATCAAACTAGACAAAACAACAAAATAGTAACAAATATCGAAGAATAAGAAACAAGAGTAATACTACAACTACTCGAATGGACAACAAGACAATACACTCCTACTCACTAATATGGACACAATCCTATCGACTACCCTTCTACCCTAATCTGTGTCCTCCACACCTTCCTATTTAAGCTCATGTCTTCAGGCCCTAGGCATTGATGTGAGGTTAAAGTTTTAACCAATGCTTAATACTATCCATAAACATTGTACTCCCATAATAAGGCAAGAAAGCGGATAACGCTCTAGCCCAAGAATAGATCTTATGAAAAGAAAAGAACGATCGTCAGCGGAGATCGCAATACGCCCCTTGTTTCAGTCAGAATGAGTCCCCGAGACCCCGGGACATTGGCTTCCGCCAACAGTGAACTATTAAGGATCGCATCCCGCACATATTCTATATTATAGCCTGCAACTGATTCAGCTTCCGCTTCTGGGAGATCAAACGGTAAACGAACAAATAGGTGGTCTTTCCGGAAATGTTAAACAAAAGTTTCCCCCTCCATGATTCAACGTGCCAGCTACGCTTCCTCTTCTAGAACAGTGACAGCCTAGTCTGATTCCCTGGCTCGATCTAGTTTTGCTTTCCGGGTCAGGACAACAGATAGCTTGCTGCCCAAGTCTACCTCCCAAAAGCGAGCCATCTCTTACTTCCTCTACCCGAGGGGATCCCTTATCCCCGTTGAGTCTTCAGTAAGTTGCAACTGTGTCATATCCTACTTAATCATCTCAGCCCAATACTTTTTTGGTCTATGTCACGATTCAGACTGCCGTGAGTGACACTCACCCAACCCCCGGGTGAAAGAACCATCACTGCCCCGAACTTAACCATTCTAACAGCTCAAAATCAAGTGCGGAAAGTAAACTAGCATTCAATAATTTAGGAAAAATACTTCATTAACGTTAACCTGCGAAAATTATCCCCTAGAACCTGAAAGTCGCAGTACCAAACAATCTACCAATGTCTAGAGTACGGCGATGCAACCCCAAAACATGAAGAAAATAATTTAAGTCCGAAACAAATGGGCTACAACTCTAAAGATAGATTCAAGGCAGCTTGATCGAACAACTCACCCTTGAAGTCTGGAATGCTGGTACTACAGATGAGGTCGCATCTCAGCCGCTGGAAGATTTCCTGTACTCACAAGAAAGACAAGCAAGTGCAGTATCAATACACCATTATTGTGTACTGGTAGGATCATCAGTCAGTTTTCAAATAAACAGTGTATAAGCAGTATAACAATATCAAGTAAAATGTATGGAAGACATGCAACAATACTAACAGGATCCCTTAGACTACAAGTCTCTGCCTAACTTGTTCCCGCATGAAATCCACCCCTAATAACCATAAGCAACAGTCAGATACACATAACCATCCTTTCTGCCTAGCCCGGACCTACCCTGGGATCCCCTCTAGACAACACCTAAGTCTTAACAGATAACCCGGCCTAAACCAAGACCAATTCGACAGATATAACAGAATTTTCAATCACTCAAGGACCACCAGTCAATATCACAATTCAACAAACAGCCCGGTTCACTCACGGAACCAATATCAGTCAATGCAATGCAATCAATAACAATGCAATGATACAGAAAATAAACCCATACCAGGCGTGGTACCCGAGCCAACCGTTAGTAATTGGTACCAGGCGTGGTACCCGTGCCAACCGTTTGTTATACCCGTACCAGGCATGGTACCCGTGCCAACCGTTAGTATACCTGTACTAAGCGTGGTATCCGTGGCAACCGAATGTCAACAATCCACAGTCAATATATGAACACACAACTTGTAAACCAACAAGTACACACCGTTCAACTCACAGACTGTAAAGCAGGACCCTTAGACATTCTACACAATCCCTCTAAGCAATGCAATTCATACAACCACTTAGATAAGAGTACAAGCACATACAATATTCACAGAAATCGTAATCCATCACCTACCTCGAATGATCCAAGCTCTATTCAACCCGAGCTTTCCCGTGTTTCGGATTTCTTTCTCGTTCTTGGTCTAAAACAACATACAAGTACATGAAATTAACAAACAAGGCCTGCACATTACCCGGATTACAGCGAATCCCAAAACCCCAGGCCACCCATGATCTCCCACCCTTTTTCCGGGCTTTCCACCGTTAATTTCCCTAGTTCTATCATTTTTACGGATAAAAATAGGGAATTTAACAACCTATAATCATAATATCTTACTTTTAACAACACCCAAAAACATTCAAGTCTAGAATCCCCCTTCTTCCCCAGATTCTACCATTCCTAGGTTATTCCAACCTTCCCCCAAGTTCCCTCATAGCAATTCTACCGCATAGAAAAAGTATTACGAAGACTGGGGAGTAGAAACCTTACCGTAGGGAAGAAAACAATAGAAAAAATGGAGGAAAAACGCCTGAAATCGCCTTGCCCTTCTCCCAAAATAAAATTGTGAAAACTGAATGTTTTGGGGAATGTTTCAGCTTTAATTCCTGTCGAGCCCGCTATAGCGGTCCGCTCCACTATAGCGGTTCCACTGTAGCGGAGTCGCCCACTATGGCGGAGGCTGACCAACGTTGACCTCCGTTGTAGCGGTAATTTTTTCGCTACGGCGGAGGCCGCTACGGCGAAGTGTCAACCGTTATAGCGGTTGACACGGGACAGAAAGTCGTAAAACCTCCAAAATCAGTCCATTTTATAACACACTTATTTTTTCGACGTCCCGAAACAACCTCTTCACGTCGACCTCGATTCTGGGAGTTCTACTTACCCAAATTCGATTCTGAAAAGTCCCCCGGACTCCTCTATGTGTTAGCTACGAGGAAAACTAGCTCAACACAAGACATCTGACCCGATCCTTACCCGGATGGCCCTAGACCATGCCTTGCTCCTAAACCGGCCGAGACTAGCCTAGCCTAGAATTTCAAACTCCCAAATTTGGAGTTTTCTAACTCTAAAACTTGGCATGATTGGACTACTCGTAACGACGGACCCGATCGTTACAGTCTACCTCTACAATCTCTTGAATCCATCCATAGACAACCTCTCACACCTTCACACTAGGGCATTATTCATGCATCTCCTCATCACATGTCCGAATCATCTCAACCTCGCTTTTTGCATCTTGTCCTCCACCGAAGTCACTCTCACTTTGTCATGATGTGTTTTAATACATAGATAGTAATAGTTCAGATAGAAAAAGAGAACAATTGATAATTAAAACGTGAAACTCACGAAAAAGTGATTTTTGAAATGTATGTTTAACCATTGTCTCATAAAGTATTGATCATCTCTAGTCCTGTGAAAATAATGAAATACTTTCTGATTTCCAATCTCATCTCTTTTATGCTTCAACATTTGCTTCATAGTCAACTCATGAGCTCAAATGGTAGCAATCAACGGTTATGCTTCATACCAACTTCCACTATCTATTATTCCTCCGTCTCATTTTATGTGACATTCTTTTCTTTTTAGTCCGTTCCAAAAAGAATGTCATCATACTATAATTAGAGAAAAACTAACTTCAAAATTTCTCTTTTATCCTTAATGAAATGATTTACAACAACACAAATATTTAAGGATCATTTTAGACCACAAATTTTAATTTTTTTTCTTTCTTAAATATCATGCTAAGCCAAAAAGTGTCACACATAAAATGGGACGGAAAGAGTAGTTATTATGCTCTCATAGACCAAAAAACTAGACTTCTGTGACATCAACCAAGAACATAATATGCTAGGATTATATCTCCGATAACAAGTGAAAGTGAATTTATAGAGTGTTTACCCATGACGGGTCAATAATTATTGGGTCCTTCTTGTCCACCCGCACAATAAAATATTAATCCTTTTGTTTTATTGACGACTTGGATCACGTCACTATTGTTTTTCATGCTATAATCAAATTAACGTAAATCCAATGTACTCTCGTAATTCCACGGTTCGCCCTTCATATTTTTTTTATTTTTTTGAAATTGTAGTGATTTTTAAATGGGAAATTAAGGCATGTGAAGAGTTGCAATTTTCAACTAAAGGAGCTAGCACGCTGACAACTCGAAACGAAGATGTGGCTACGCAACTTAAGAAACAAAGTGATGTTTATTCTCTTGTGATTGCTGGGATAATTGGAAAAAAGGGACTGGTTCCCCAGCAAGCTAAGGTGTGGTGGATTTCAATATTACCCGGAATCCTATTTTTTTAGAACGGGTTGAAGGCGTAGGCATTATTGGGGGAGAGGAGGCATTAAATTGGGGTTTATCGGGACCAATGCTACGAGCTTCCGGAATAGAATGGGCAAAATTCACAATAGGTTTTGACCTGGAGAATCCAGATGTAACCATCACAGCGGGGAATAGTCTTCTTAATTAATTCTATTACTACCTCTAGTCATGGATTAGTACGTGTGTTTCGATTCTATAATGCTTCACATTTCTCTTTGAATATTTCATTTGTACAAACCTTTTACCAAGTCAATTTTAGCCAAAGCACCAATAGTCTTAATCCCAACTCGCATTTCACGATAAGGTGCACTTCATAGTAGGTGAAACACTAACTCAAGAATGAAAAGAGGCATTCCAAGGTAACAGAAAGCAACTGAATTTCCATAAAAATAAAACTCGGAGAAATTATAGCAACTTCAACATACAGAGCCAAGAAGGGCCAAACTGAATGTAAAATTTGGTTTCTATGTTTTACATAGATTACCATGCCAGGAGGCCTTTGCCAGTTGACAGAGATAAAAGATCTTTGATCATCCATTATAAGATTGTACTGATTAGCTGCACAATTATATTTTACTGTAACACATGTTAACTAATCGGCATAAGAAATGGAAAGGCTTCAACCCTCAAAATCACCCTCGATTTTCTGCCCACGCTTTGGGACATCAATCACTGCACCCTTCAGTCTATGATATGCTGGCCGACGTTCAAATTCAATGAACAGGGAATTTGTTCAAGCCTGAGTCCCCGGATAGAAGTAGTCTACGTTATTTTCCTTGACCCTAAGGTGGAAATTGTGAACCTTAGAACTTGAGCCTCCCCCGTCACAAACACTTCCTTTATTTAAAACAGTCAACTGCAGGGGAAAAATGAGAAACAAAATGAGAGAACGAATTAACAAGATGGACTCAAACATCAAGTGCATGTTATCCTGATGAGTGGTCTGAATGTTTTTTAGGTGATATAGATGAATGCAAGTAATCATAAAAATAATGCTTTTCAGCTAAAAGCCGCCATAGATAATGCACTAATTCTAGGTTAAAGAGAGAAGGTTATGACAATTTAAAGTTACCTGTTTAAAAAAAAAGAGAGAAGGTTATTACAATTTCCAGGCTTTCTTTTAGCTCTTCAACTATTGAAGTTCATACACAGACCATTAGGGTCATACAACTTACCAATCAGGTGACAACTAGTTTTCAGAACACAAACAAGTC
Source organism: Jaltomata sinuosa (assembly GCA_003996215.1). Classification (NCBI taxonomy): domain Eukaryota; kingdom Viridiplantae; phylum Streptophyta; class Magnoliopsida; order Solanales; family Solanaceae; genus Jaltomata; species Jaltomata sinuosa. The sequence goes on along the minus strand of QJPP01007585.1, from coordinate 224,049 downwards.
CCATCTCATCATTGATAAGAGTGTGACCACTGGATTTTTTAAGTTTTTTCTCTCTTTTTTGGGTACAGTAGAAGCTTGTGGATGATAAAAGGGAAAAAGAGAGTCGAACAAAAGTTAAACAAAAAATGAATATAGGTTCACAGCTGAAAGGCAAAGGAGATAGCCTTCTCAATTTTTTCTTTCCTTTAGTCGAGGAGAGAAGGTGACACGGTATAAGTACGATTAATGTATATAGGGGAAAGGATAAAAGGTAGTACTAAAATCGTACCTGTCCATGCACGTCACTTGCTAAACCAGTAGCCAAAGGTTCTGCCTTGATTATCACATCAGCGAGGTACTCTGGTTGCAAGATTAACGGCAGCTTATTTGCACTGGAATAGATATCCTCATGATTAAGAGTAACAAAGGAACAGCCCTGGATGAAAAGATTATTAGGATCGTAGTCCATGCTATTGACTCTTTATTTACTCGCCAAAAAAAAACTATTGATTTTATTCTTTCCTTTTTTCTTTTGGCAAGTCTAACTCATACTATTCTCTGAATTAGACAGAGAGTAATAGTGGATAAAATTGCTCACATATTTTGCTTTCAGAGTGTAGCAGTAGTGTAGAAAATCCAACACGTGACTTGATGAACCATTAGCCGCCACTTCAATAAGGGAGACGTCATCAATCATAATAGTAATGGTTCTACTGCCTTCAAGTGAAGAATATATTTCTACCGCTTTCTCAATTTCCCCATACAATGCGAGCAATCCATCTTCTCTTGCTTCCCTTCCATTTCTGTCTAATTATGAATTGAGCGCATACAACTAAGAGGGTCAAATAATGCTAAGACACACTGGTAGAATTATTAATATCACTCTCATAACGAAGTATTGTTTAAACACAAAAAAGCAGGCAATCTGCATGCAACATTTCCAATTCATAGCTGAACTCTTCTGGGTGAATTTCAGAACCGCTTTTTTTTTCCGATGGAGATGCATGGGTTCCCAAAAGTTCCTGAGGATCAGGTTTTCTACATTGGTAAACGAAAGATAATTGATATACGGCTCTCAAAATGGAAGAGCAGCACTAAAACATTGTAAAAGCTATAAATTCCAATTTCACTTGAATATAGGTCCTTTAAACTTTTCATCCTTTTTAAAAGTAATTAGGTCTTTTAATCTCCTCATTAATGGTGTTAGAATTCTCATAAAATACACAAAGAGACTGCTCGCTAGACTTTTAATCTCCTTGTTGATGGGGGGTTAAAGTTCTCACAAAATACACTAAAGCTCGGTTAAATCAAGATTAGAAAAAAATAGCTAACAAAACTTTCATTCTAGTTAATCATTTCAGCTTGACATCTTCACCTGGGCACTCCAATGTCAGCATGTCAAGAAATACAAATCTGTGATTCTTCCTCTGCAAAGTTAAGTTGCAACCCTGTTTAGGAAAAAACAAAAAAGGGATTGTGAGGCTTTAAAAGTAAGCACGACCACATATTCCATTAAAATGACTGACAAAAACAAGAAAACTGGAAAGTCGGCAACAGGTAAAGGATGATGGTAGATGTCAAGAAAATTTGAATTCAGTCCTAGTCAATTAGAAGTTCAAACTTTGCCTACCTTTTATTTTAAGTTGAACATAACTGTTGATAGATAGATAGATATAGAAAATAGTTAGCCGAACTCTCCCGATGCAGCAAAGTATGTTAATTTACTATACCTAATTGATAAATTGAGGTAAGAATACATATTAATCTATATAAATTAAAGACAGTAGTTGGCGCATGTCCCTGGATCATACAATAAATATACACAACCAGGCCATGGAGAGAGAGAGAGAGCTGACCATCTTGCGGAGAATGCGTTCATAGTGAGAGAAAGGGTGAGCAAAGGCGATGAAAACAACGACATCAGAAGAGTCAGGGTGGAGAGAGCACTTAAGGAAATGATGGAGCACGAAGGCGCCGCTCGTCTCAACACAATCCTCAACCACCACCACTTGCCCGCCTTTGCCAATGCCAACCGCTTCCTCCACCAGGTTTCTATCCATGCCTCCCACGGGTTTTAGTTAGGGTTTTTCCCTGCCAATATCAAACAAAAGGGTATTATTATTCAAGTGATCTTCGAGAATTGACATAAAAGTTTTTGGTCACATGGGCCATTTTATTTATAAGAAAAGAGAAGATTTCAAAAACAGCTAACATTAGGTCCAAATTAGGCCTTCTTAGCTGCACTTTCGCTAATTACAGTCATAACTATATTATAACTTGCTACCATATATATTAAATATATTTATTCATGAAAATTAGCTCTGAATACACATACAACCCTTAATAACGTGCGTGAATTGCGCTACATGATTTTTTTTTTAAAAAGGAAATTTAGCATAAATTACCATCAACTGATATCTCAATCTTCCATAATCAACGAAATTCTGCAATCTCACAAGTTCCACGTTAAGCTTGAATATTCAAACATCACAGTCGTATTCTCCAATATAAATCCTAAAATTGATCAAAATTGTTCACTTCTTCTTCATCCGCAGTGATACAAGTATTTTGAACTTCAACGAAACCTCGAATATATATATATATATATATATATATATATATATATATATATATATATATATATATATATATATGATCCAAATGTATAACAAGAAACTAATACACTTGAATACATTGTTATAAATTTATAACCACTTGCAGATACAGTCAAATATATTGACACAAAATGAATAACAAGGAATAAATACACTTGATACATTGATACAAATGTATAATCAGTAGTAGATACAAGCAAATGCAATCGATACACAAGTATAACAAGGAACAAATATACTTGAATAAATTGATACAAATTTATAATCAATTGCAGATACACTCAAATACATTGATACATCACGAATAATAAGGAACAATTACACTTTAATTGCTTCTCCAAATACATTCTGGTGATGAATATACTATAAAAACACTCAAATACATTGATACAAATATATAACAGTGAATATATATACTATAAAAACACTCAAATACATTGATACAAATATATAACAGTGAATATATATACACTCAAATACATTGATACAAATATATAACAGTGAATAGATATACTTAAATACATGAATATAATGCATATACATGTGCATTGATACATGAATACAATTCATATACAAGTGCATTGATTCCTTGAAAAATCCACCAAGTCTGCCTCAAATCTATACCAAAATCTCTCAAATTCGAAATATGTACTCCTCATGATATATCCAATCTTTTAAAATATCACCCATTTAAATCTAGTAACAATTTTTAAACCCGCAAGATAAGTTTTAGGACAAAAATGCATGAGAAATTAACCCAAAAATGGTGAAAAAAGCAAGAGCGTGTTATTTTGAACTCGAAATGGATTGTTAACCGTAAAAGAGGAAGTCAGCGACGCATAGACAATTCCCCACGATAAGCCTTGAACCACACCTAATAGAAAACTTCATGGGGCTTGCAAACCTCACTTTAAACGCTCTCAGAGGCGCACCGCGAAAAAGAGTTAGTGCATTGAGAGGCGCGCCATGGACTTTAGTTAGCGCGTTTAGAGGCGCACGGTGGACTAGCATTTTTGGCGTCTGATTATTCTAAAAGTCATTCCAAGTCAAAGAAGGAAAGAGGATATTTTCCTCCACTATAAATAAAACACGTGAACATTTTTACAGGGGTTGATCACGTTTTGGCTTAGCATACATCGAAGAGGAGAATTCATCATTATGGTTCTTACTTTTCTACTTTTCCTTTCTTTAATTGTGCATGAACAACATAACTTCTTGCAATTATTAGTTGAACATGAATAGTTAAGCACCCTTGTCCTAGGGTTACTGTTACATCCTATTTTTTACGATAGGACACAACTTCGGGACTCAAAAAATTAATTACTAAATAATTAGTGTAAAAAATATTTAGAAGAGTCGCCACCTAATTTTAGGAAAATTAGGAAACCTATTAATTAAAGAAAATTTTAGTCTACGAAACCAGTTAGATTCTAGGTAATGGTTTAAGTTATTCTAAATGGAAGGGGTTAGGCATTGTCGCGCCCCATTTTCCTCGCGGAAAAGCGGGTTTCGACGTGACAACTCTCTTTCAGGAAGAGAGCGTGAAGAGTCGCCACCTAACGAATTTAAGGCGCGTTAGGGCGCCGTTCTGACTAACTACAATTAAATTAAATTTTGAGTCTACGCAACCAGAAATCGGGTAAGGGTTCAAGTTACCTCGAAAGGAAGGTGTTAAGCACCTTTCGAGGTCCACAAATGTGGGTCCCTGCCGGATTCGTTATTTATGTGGGAAATCGTGATAAACAAAGGTCAAAATATTTATTAAGAAAAATTGACTATGTGATTAAACATATAGACTTTATTTAAAATAAATTATTAAATTAAGCAAAATCCAATTAGTATTTAATTAATACGAACCAAGGTGGTAAAGTGATTAGACATGCAAATGAGTGACACATGAAAACACAAAGTTCATGAGTATAATTAATTAAATCATGCTTTGTAGGCCGCCAAATAGAGAAAATAAAAATACATGCAATATTAACAATCAAGACAGAAAGAACTAACCTGATCGCTTCCAAACAGAATATTTAAAGCACTCGGATGACATAATAACAAAATAAAGCTAACCTATGCACACAACTACATATTCAGGGGCATAAGGATTGTGAAGACCAAGAGACTAACCTTGTTGGCGAAGCGTCGAATTAATAAAAAATACCTCTAGATTATTCTCCTTTCAGCATAGTGTGTTCAAACTGATCCCATAAATTACAAAATCTCGCAAAAGAAAAGAAATGGTTAGTAAGCGTATGCCACCTTAATTTTGGTGGCAAATATAATATAAGAAACTAAAGTAAACAACAAATTAACAACGCATACAGTAAAGTTAAGATAGAGAGTGCGAGGGAGAGAGAGAGAGAGAGTGGGATCAGGTATAGCGAGGCTATAAAAATGGGCCCAATGCGATGTTACCCACTCTATTCTATTTTCGTATGATCGTCTCTCTTAAACTCTTTAAAACAGGACTTGAAGAATTCGTAAAAATATTTCAAAGCACTAAATAAATATTTCAGTATTTCAAAATTATGTAAAGCTTTAAAAAATATTTGGATATTCAGATTGTAAAAATAATAATATATATCTAAGAATTAACACAACGGTAAAAAGTTGTCAAGTCTTTGATATTTTTAAAAGGGTGACATAAAAAATTAGAAAAGAATGGAGTAACGGATTGCTTTATTTTTAATAAAGCTATGTGCTTCATACGAGAAGTCAGCTATAGTTTGCCTTTTTTTCATCATTTCCCCGAAACATACCTGATCCCGCTTGGGGGCGACTAACTCCATTTTGAGCTTAGCTTTGTGCATTGACTCCTTCACTCTCCGGGATTGAACTCCAAGTGACGTCATTCCGTCATAGCGTACATGTAAAAAATATTCAAGGGGGTGAGAGTATGTCTGTTCTTAGTGTTTACTAATTAAAATAATAAAGTGCGTAACAAAGTTTTTTTTTTTTTTTTTGTATCAAAGTAAGTACATAAGAAAAGGGATTTCAGGAAAAGTCTCATGTTCTCTCTTAACTAGACAACAAGTTTTGAATTAAATCCGCAAACTCATTTCGTTCAAACGCATAATTAATTAACAGAGTAAGGTCTTAAATTTTTGGTCTAGGCTAAAAGCATAATTGAATCACGAAGGCACATTTTATTCTCGAAGCATTCCTAGGCCAAACTACTGAGAATTCGAAGAAATCACTAATAATGATTCAAATTAGGTCACTAGTATATAAAACAAATTGCCCTCATTAGTTCACTATGTCACGATATTCATTACAGTAGAATACAAAAATGAAATACCAAGACAAACATTAATATGAAAAAAATGTTAACCAAACCTTTTCAATGTTGCAATCCTAAACCCAATAAAACAGTTACTACCCTTTTCTATAAATTACTATTTACAGAGATCACATAATTCACAAGAAGCATGGTACAAAATCATAATAACCATGGAACAAACTAATATACTAACCCAGTAATTATTTTTTAATTTAACATAAGAAATAATTAAGGATCCAGACACATAACATAAAGCAAATCAGATAATTTTCCACATTTAAGATGATTAAGAGATCTTGAAAGTTAAAGACTGTGAAAATGGACCTCCAAGCTTTGGATTACAATTTGCTGGAATGAACTGGACGTTTGTGACTTGGACGAACCTCGACATGGAAGCATCGACGGACCGGAACTTGTGCTAGTGAAACCACGGGGAAGCAGACGGAGCTACAATATGGAGGGGTCGATTAGTTTTGGAGCTACAACAGTGGTGTTTTAAGGTGGTTCTACGGTGGAGAAAGGTCTGAACTTTGGGTGGTTAACGGCTAGGCGGCATCGTAACATCTATGGAGGAAGAAGAGTTGTTGTTACAATGGTTATGGAGGTTTTAAAGTGGTGGTCATTGCACCAAATCCCCAAGTTCTCGTCACTCTGCTTCCGGCGTGAATACTCTCTGTATCTCTTCTTCTCTTCTTGGAGATGGTCAAGGGGGCCTCTAATGGTCTGTCTGTCTCCTCAAGGAATTGGTATATATAATAAGGATCAATGGTCAATATAGACGTTGGGAAGAGGGTTTAAAATGGAAAAATCCTTTTACATAGGAGTGATTTGGGAGGATATTAACGTTGTGTAGAGGGAGTAAAAAATAGGTACCATGCAAGATCTTTTTTTTTTTTTTTGGAGCTATTTTTGGAGAAGGAACAAATAATTATTCTTCCCATGAAAGGAAAAAATATTGAAGAGGATTTTTCTAAATATGAAAAGATTTAATCAAGTTTAAAATTTGAAATTTGAACACAATATATTTGAATCTAAATAAATCCTACTAAGATATAAGTATTTAAAGAGTAACTACTAAATTACTAAGTAAAAGAAAATATTATATAGTAACTCAATAATTATACTTGGTAATCAAAAGTTATTCACCAATATTTACGATAATACGAATAATAAATTTAAAATATTTCTTAAGTATTTATAAAAAAAATAATAAGATAAATGCAAAAGAGTAAGTAAATAAAGTAAAATACTTTTGCAAGTGAATAATATAGTAATAATAACAATAACAATAATCGTAAAGTGATACTAAAATAATGTGGATAATATTTAATAACATAAAATTTTATAAAATAAGTAAAAATAGCGTTTTTGGCTTTGTGAACAAAATAGACGCTCAAATGAGTAAAATGACGCAAAGGAGGGACAAAATTGGGTGTCAACAGGCATCCTTCGAAATCCACAATGGTGTTAACTCATTTTTTCAATTGAAGAGATAAAATAAATGCGTTGATTCTTCAAAGCTAGAGAAAAAGGCTCTCCAAAACTCGAAGAATCCAAGAAAAAACTTTTATTAGACGGCCTAATATTTTTTATCATTTAGCCAAAAACTTATAAGAAATGACCTAATATTTACCTATCGTTATCTAAAATGAATAAATACAATAAAGAATTTTACAAGATCTTCGAATTTTAATTCGAGTGTCTTCTTCGAAAAGTAACTCCATGTACCTGTAAACACACTTAGTAAAAGTGTTAGTATTGAACAAATATTTATCAAAATAAATTAATAAAATAATAAAAACCGTCTTATATACATTGGAGGCTTTGAAAAATCGACAAAAATTTCTTCATCGGCCAATTAAATTGATATTTGATATGATGTGATGACCCTTCCGATTATCTTTGCATTTATGCATTTATTGCACTGTTAGAGCCTTCTTGTAGCGGCCCCAAGTCATTTATGGCTTACTTGGACCGGTGGTTCGGTGCCCTGGCCGTTCGTTTGGTCGTTTTGACCGTTTGCCTGTTTTAGAGCTTAAACTTAGAATGTCGTTGACTTTGGTCAACATTCTGAGCTAACGTGCTTGGAATTGAATTCTGACAGTTCTGTTAGCTCTAGAGCGATGAGTTTAGTCTAGTTGGACCTTTAGTTGACGCCTGAGAACTTCCGGTGTGGATTTTGTGTGGCTTTCTCAGTTTTCAGGCCATTTGGAGTTGAAAGTGTAACTTTGGGTGACTTTCGATGATCGGAGTGTCGGATTCAAAATTCGACGATTTCATCAGCTCTGGAATGTTGAGTTTGGGCTAGGAAGGTGGTTTATTCGGGTTCCGGGTGAGCCGGACTCATTTCGAGCCCTTGGGTTCCTTTTTGTTAGGGTTGACTTGGGTCAACATTTCTCTGAAACGACCTCGTATCGGAGTTTTGTCGATTCCATTGAGTCCGAAACTTCGTTTCCACTCTGTTAGCATTATTGATTTTTGAATATCGGTTTTCGATTGTGCCCGGAACACCCCGTGGAGTGTTATAGAAATTGCAAAAAAATAGTTGCAGGCCAGTCTTCAGCGCAATCGCGCCAAGGCCAGCGCAATCGCGCCTGCCAGCCTTCAGCGTGATCGCGCCCCTCCCAGCGCGATAGCGCTGAGGCGCCTGCCACCCCCTTCAGCGTTGTTGGCGCAGGCCTAGCGCCGATGGCTCTGGCCATTTTTCAGCAGCTATATAAAGCTGGGAGTCCATTTTTCCAGCATTCTCTCTCAGTTTTCTCACAATAAACTCTAAATTCTCTCCAACAATTTGCTCTATATTGATTCTAAGCCTGGGGAAGTCGATTGTGGGTGGATTTTCCGTACTTCTTCGTCGTTTGGTAAGCTCCCTCTTCTCTTGAAATTTCTTAAAACCTCCATTGATGTACTTCTCTAAGCTTGAGTTTTTGCTTGTGAATTCTGGCCGTCCAGTTGGTGCATGCTTGTGGGAGTGGTAAAATTATCCTTCTTGACTCGGGTTTTCGCCTTTGTGGTAAGTAATCCTTGCCCAATTTCTACTCTTTTTCATAAATTTCCACTCCTTAAACCCCAATCTTTGCGAGCTGATTTGGCGCCCTTCCTCTGGGCCAATTGTGCTCAAATTTGGAGCATTCCCTCTGGCACTATTGGGGTCGTCGTGGCTCTTTTCATTTTTGGTTTCGGGTTGTGGACCTTGCGGGCCCGCATTTGTCCCGGATATTGACCCGGCTACAATTGTAGCAATATGGGTACCATTAGACTCGTTTTAACGTTATATTCATGAATTTGATAGTTTGATTCTCGTTTGGAGCTTCTCAGAGTAGCTCGGCCTCGGATATCGTTGTTCCTGCAGCTTGTCGTCGGATGACAGGTAGGTTACGACTTAACTCCCTAGACTTCACATATATCGGGTAAAATTATACTAGTTGGCATCCTTAGGTTGGGTTATTAGGTTGGTACCACAGACCTTGACCGTTTTTCCATGATTCACCCTATTTATTTCCTCCGTTGTGTGTAGTATTCCTATTAGTTGGTGCATTTATTACCCTTGTGACCCCGTGAGGTCTTGTTGACTCTGGAATATATAAGGTGGGATTATTGAGAATGTCCGCGAGTCACGGACATAGAAATATCCTTCTAGGCTGGTTATGCTTGCTGAGTAGCTTCGGAGCCTGTGCAGGGCCGTCAGGTTGATTGTGAGCTGCCGGGCAGCTAGTTGTGATGATCATATCATTTCCATGCATATAAAGAAATTTTTCACATTTTATTATGGTTTTTGGCTTTGGGCCTGCGGAAACTAATTTTCTAAACCTTGCATGGCCCTGGGGGCTCGTTTTTGATATAATTAGATTTGGAAATGATTTGACTTGATACGTGGATCTTATTGGGGTAAAAGAAGGTTAAAAATATAGTTTTATCATGATTTACTACTATTGCTAGACTCAACCAGGTCGGAGTGCTAGCTGAGTTTTCTCATTGATTTGAAATGGCTTAGGCTCAGTTAGGTCGGGCATCTGAGAGATTTTACTACTGTTTTAGACCCGGTTGTGCCCGAGCACCATTGGAAGGGTTTTTGAGACATCTTTCTCACGGTTTTAGTCCTAGACAGGGTCTAGGCATGCATATTTGAGACTTAGCCACTGTCTTGAACCCGGACTCGATTCTGGAGGGCACGTTTTGATTTTGAGATTTAGTATGGGGTCCAGGACCTCCATGGACCTTGCCGCTCCGGGCCAGGGGCTTCGGGTTGCGTGTGCCGGGGGGAAGGGTATACGGTGGAGTAGAGGTATACGGGCTGAGTCCTTCCATGGAACCTACCTGCTGGGTTCGATCGTCACCGGAGAAGGTACATACAGAGATTCTACTTCACCTTGAGGTGATCATGCATCATATCAATAATTGTTTGAGATACCACCCTTGTTTGTTGTTTATTAATTGTACGTTCTGGTAGTATAGGATGCCGGAGGGTTTGTTTTCACTTGATTGCGTTCCTCGATTATATGGGCGGCCGAGGGACTGTAGGTAGACTCTCTTTACTTAATTATGGATTTGTTCTCTACTACGGTTATAAGTGTGGAATTGGACTTGCTAGACTGTTACTTATGGATTAGAGAATTGGCATGATTTGGGTGTTTATTCATTCTGTTTAGCGAGCATGTCTACTTTATACTTCCCTCCCATCTTATATACTTGAGGTTACCAGTATACCGTCCCTTGCTAGAACTTATCTATATATACTGTCTTTGCGAGGATCCCAGGTGCGTCATTCTCTTTTCACATGTATTTGCCATGTATATATTCTACTTGCTAGCCTTGCTTGTTGCTTTCGGTTGTCTTCCCTCTGGGCTAGTTCTTGTGTACTTTATCGTTGATTTCTGTGACTGCTTGTTTCTACTCTGCCTGCTACTGTTCTTTTACTTTATATGTGCCCAGTCGGCCTATGATACCTACTGGGTACATTATGCTTCGCATTTGGTGCTCACCCTACCCCCCTGCATCTTCTGGTGCAGATCCTGGTGTGGGCCATCACCGTTAGAGCGCCAGAGACTCGTGCGGGCAGCTGTTTTTGGATCATCCAGGCTTAGGGTGAGCTCTTGGCGTTCAGAGCTTGACTTTAGTTTATCTTCGATGTATTTTGTACTCTTGTAATTTCGGAGACATCATGTATATATTACTTTTGTAACTTTTGTACTCCTGTTGTAGTTCGGCTCTTATACACTATGATACCAGGTTTTTGGGTTGGTTTAGCTTCCGTTTTGTATTTATATTTCTCCGGTTATCTAGTTTATTCATCTTGTTCCCTTGCTTCCGCTTATTTATTGTTCTTCCGCTTAAACTGTTAGAAAGTAGCCCATTACTAACCGTTCTGGGCTATGGGGATTGGTTCGCCTACTGGAGGGTTGTAGGTGCCATCATGACCGAGAAATTGGGTCGTGACATATGAAATAATCGAACTCAAAATAAAATTCATCTTTTATGATGGGGAGACCTCGAAAATCCGACGGAAATTCTTTCATTGTCTAGTTCAATTGATATTCGATATGAAATGATCGAACTCAAAATAAAATCCTTTTATTATGGGGAGGCCCCAAAAATTTGATGGAGAGATTCTTTCAATGGCCAATTAAATTGATATTGAAATAATCAAACTCAAAATAAAACCCCTCTTTATTATGGGTAAGCCTCAAAAATCCGACGGAAATTCTTTCATTGGCCAATTCAATTGATATTCGATATGAAATAATCGAACTCAAAATAAAATCTGTCTTTTATTATGGGGAGGCCTCGAAAATCTGACGAAGAGATTCCTTCATTAGCCAATTAAATTGATATTCGATATGAAATATCGAACTCAAAACAAAGTTCTAAAAATGTAAATGTGCAAGGCAGTAATCAAATAAAATCAAAATCATTTTTTACGAGCACAAAATCAACATGAAATAATATTTTTTTTAAAATTATTAAAATAGATGTGAAACAATCAAAATCAATGTTAAATGTAACAAAAACTCATGAAATTAGTCCAAATAAATTAAAATCACCGAGTATGAACAAAATAATACTGTTCATCAAAATATTTCAAGGGGATCACCAAAAAACGCAACAAGATCGTCGACGCTGTAAACGACTGGTACAGTGAGGTCGTCGGCGTTGGTGAAGTTGTTGGTTACTATTTTCCTCGATTAGATCTGGACACCGCCGAAGCTCAGCTCGCCAAAGATAAAGGGTAAGGGAGAAAGAGGTTGTTTGGTCGGGGTTTGTTTAGACGGAGAAGAGGACGAAGGCAATGGGGTCAGTGGTTGTGCATCGCCGGAGCTCGTCTATTGTCCGGTTATCAACTCCGACAGCAACGGTTGTGTTGAAGAAGGATATGAGCAGTGTGATTGGGATCTAGAATGGTGGTGGTGTGATAGAGCTCGCCGGAACAGTGACAGTGACGGGAGATGAGGGGAAAACAATGGATTTTTTGTGGGTTATTGCTTTGCCAAATTTCGGCGAGGATGGTGGCTGAAAAAGGAAGCTCAGATTGTTTTGGGGATTTTGTTGCCAAATCTAAAAATATTCCACCACCAAGAAATGTATAGTGTGCATGAGAAATTTTTTAGTAGATAAGATAAAACCTAAAACCATCTATGTGGCAAAATCATTTGTTGAAAATCATGGGCTATCAAAATCGTATGCTCAAAACCATGATTTACCTAAAATCATGGGATATTTATTATTTGTGTAAGATATTTCCTCCGTCTTTATGTATTAACAGACTGTGCTAAAGAAAATAATAATAAAAATATTTAATAACATGTAAAAAATGTGATTTGAATAAAGACGACCTGATTAAATAAAATCGACACAATATTTGTTTATATGAAAATGATTGCAATTTTTTTAGTGATAATTAAAATTAATCAAAATGATTAAAAAATTAATAAAAATTTCAATATTTTTAAAAATGAGAATAATCATCAATAAATTATGTTAATATTGAAAAGTATATAAAAATTATATTTTGTGCAATTTAATGAATAAAAAACTTTAGAATATTAACTTGAAAAATATCAAGCCAAAATTGGGTGTCAACAACTGTCCCTCTTCGCTAAGAGATGATGAAAGAATCTTTGAGCGAAGACGTTGACGTGTAGCCAACTTTGACTCGACGAAAAAAAAGAATGACATATGCACAAAATGATGTCAGACTTTGATAGAGTTTTGAAAATACTCTTTGTCTGTTGACGAGGTTGAATTATTTTAAAAAAAAGATGATAAATGAGAAAAAAATATTTTAGGACGAAAAACAATCACGTACATTTGATATTATTTTCCAAAATCATCCTACTGTCAAACTGTGTGCGCTGAGGATGCAAGATTGTATACCTGTCTCGTTGAAAGGCAGACAATCCAACTTAAATGTGATATGCCACTTTGAATGAGGTGACTTCCCAATTTGTCGCATTGAAAGGCGGACGATCCAATTTTGGCTCGTTGAAAGGATGAATGACGCAATCTTGTCTCTTTGAAAAGGCGGACGACCCAATCTTGTCTCGTTGAAAGACGAATGACCTAATTTTTGTCTCATTGAAAGACAAACAACCCAATATTGTCTTATTGAAAGGCGGACTACCCGATCTTATGTTGTTGAAAGGAGGACAACCCAATCTTGTCTCGTTGAAAGGCTAACTACCCGATTTTGTCTCGTTGAAAGGCAGACAATCCAATCTTGTCTCGTTGAAAGGCGGACGATTCAATCTTGTCTCTTTGAAAGACGGACGACTCTATCTTGTCTTTTTGAAAGACGGATGATCCAATCTTGTCTCGTTGAAAGGCGGACGACCCATTCTTGTCTCTTTGAAAGGAGGACGACCCTATTTGTTGTCATTGAAAGGCGGATGACCCTATATTATCTCTTTAAAAGGCGGACAACCCAATCTTATCTCATTGAAAGGTGGACGATCCAATCTTGATGTGATATCACCTTGATGTCTCTATGGATAAGCGGAGTTATCTTGAGACCGAGGATTGAGTGGAGTCACTTTGATGTCAGTCTGAATAAGTGAAGTCACTTTGACACCAAAAATTGAGTGGAGTCACCTTGACGACGGTATGGATAAATGATCATTACCTTGACAATTTGGATAAACAGTGATCACCTTGATGATGATCTGAAAAATGGTGTCACTTTGATGTGGATTTAAATGTCACATGTAACTTTAAACGAGGTGACTTTCCAACGTCTCATAACCATCTGCACTAAACTTATTAGTAGCAAATACAATATGTCACAACAAAAAAGGTGATGATCAAACATAATATGTGATAAATATAGAAGTGACGATCTAATAAAACATGTCACAAATATAGGAGTGACGATTCGACTTAAAAAATATGTCATTTTAAACGAGATGACAACCCAATTTTGAGAAATGTGTCAATTTAAGATGGAATAAAAAATTCTTTTTTTCTAAAGAAACATGTTATTTCAAATGGGATGACGGCCCAACATGAAAAATATGTTATTTTGAACGGGATGATAACCCAATTTAAGAAATGTACCAATTTGACAAGGTAAAAACTCAGCATGTCAGTTTGACAGGTGAACAACTTAATTTTAACAAGGAAATGCCACTTGGCAGGTATTTAGAAGGTGGGTGCTTCTCCCAATTTCATTTTGAACAAAGAAGCATGTGAAGAGAGAATCAAGCCTTGACTGTAGTTGGTACTAACAATTAGCATTGCATGAAAATTTTCCTCATTTGCTTCCCATCTAACTGAGATTGACTTCGAGGTAATTCCTACAGTTTCAAGTGGAACCTCTAACATACCTAAGTATCGACAAGATTTGTTCGACTTGCTTCAAACAAAAGCTTTGAACTATACCTATCCTTATATTTCAAGTGCCCTTACCACAAAGAAAATCCTCATTTACACACATTTGAAGTATTTTGATATGAGGATATTTTCAAAGAATACTCACGCTCAGAAAAATGTTTAATGCATGCAATTGTGATGTCATATGTGTTGTACCTTATTTTTACCAAAGGTTAAATAAAGAACAACTTTTAAACTCTAAAAGGATTAATATATGTACAGAGTCGCCACCTAATTTTGAAGAAAAACCAGGAAAAAACTATTTAATTATTGCATGCATGGCTCAAATTTATTCTACGTAAACTAGTTTAGATTCTAGGTAAGAGGTTCAAATTATTTCGAAGGAAAAGGGTTAGGCATCCTTCGAAATCCACAAAGTGTGGTTTCTAGCTAGACCTAATTTTATCAAATGAGGGAGGTAAAATTATTTTTTATCTAAAAAGTATGCATATGTATAGTAAAAATATATATAAAAAAAATTTAAAAATATACATGTAAGAGTGTGTAAAATGTATGTTCACATATATGAGAGTATATAAAAAAAAAAGAAAATTTAGTATGTATAGACAAGAAGTATAAAAAATTATATGCAAGAAAGTATATAAATTAAGGACCATAAAAGAATGTATATTGTTAATATGAAAAGTATGTAAATATATGTTAGTATAAAAGAATAGATACTCCTATAAAATATATATGTGTAAAAACTTATGTCTAAGTATAAATAATATAAGAAAAATATATTTGGATAAGGAATGTGAAAGATGTGTATAATATAAAAAAAATTATTTAACAAAAGATTTAATATCGATTAATTATCTTATGTTTTATCTAAAAAAAACTTGTTTTGCTTCTGTAAGAAAAAATAAATTTTAGGAATAAGAAAAAGATATTTAATCAAAAGAATATGTGAGGAATCTTTTATAAAGATGAAAAAAAATTAGAAAAAAAATTTATTTTAAAATAAAAGACGTTCTAATATTTGCGTAAAAATGTGAATTAATTAACTAAATACTTAAGTTAAATTAATTTATTTGTGAAGGTATTTACGACCTAAGTTTTGTCTAAACGCATAATAATGAATACATAAGTAAAGGATACACATCCCGAAATTTCAAAAAGTAAAATTTTCACTACAGTTTATCTTTTGTACAATTGTACGAATATAAATGCAAACAATGAATTTAGGGAGATCTTCAAACTCCTTTACCTGTAAAGACATTTAGTAAAAGTATCAGTAATAAATAAATATGTATCAAAATGAATTAAGAAAAATAATAATAAATATATACTTAACTTATAAATAAAAACCCATCTTATGTGCAAGGGAGGTCTCGAAAATCGATGAATTTTTTTTCATTGGTCAACATTATAATATTTCTTTTCTTATTAGTTAAATATTCACAAAGCAATAAAAAGCGTAAAATAACAAGGTAGATTTCAACGAAAAATGCAAAAGTCACTTGAAAATTTCAAAATGTGTAGGATCAGTCCAAATAATAAAAAATCAATAGCAATGATGTAACATAGTGAATAATAAAGCAGAAACATAAAAATTTGTAACAAAAAGAAACAAAATAGAGCAAAATCAATGAGCTAAAAACAACCATAGAGGAGAGGAATGGAAGCTTTTCTTGAGGGAAACAAAATATACAAATGTGATGCCAAAAAATATTTTCATCCTTTTATATTATTATCTTTTAAACATATATGTATAGTACTTGAATTTAGCTATGTTAAATAAAATGAAAGAGGAGAGAGAACTTGAGAAGCAAAAGAGTTGTCTTCTTGAAGAGAAATATGAGGAAGGAGTTGAGATTTTAAAGGAAAGAAAGGGAGATGAAGATAGGAAAAGAGAAAAAATGGAAATGGGTTTGTGTCTCTGTGGGTGGGGGGGGG
Organism: Jaltomata sinuosa; assembly: GCA_003996215.1. NCBI lineage: Eukaryota > Viridiplantae > Streptophyta > Magnoliopsida > Solanales > Solanaceae > Jaltomata > Jaltomata sinuosa. Next base: position 207,414 of record QJPP01007585.1, on the reverse strand, counting down.
GGGGGGAGAGAAATGATGAAGAGATATATAGAGAAGATACAGATGGAAAAAAAATAAGAGAGGAGAGAGAGTTTCGAGGGGAGTAAAAGTCAAAATTGGGTGGGCCTCGCAAAGAATTTTTTTTGGCAAAAAGCAAAAGGAAAGAAATCTCAGAGGAGTGGAGAAAGAGAGAAAAATTTTATAACTATAAAATATGTCTCCCTAGTGTGAAAGTGTGCGTGCGTGCAGATATGTTGGTGGTCAAAAGTGATTGCAAAAATTAAGGGATATGTTTTACCTTTTTTGGGAGGAGTAAAATAAGTGATGTGATATTGAATCTGCGTTTGAATTTAGCTATACTAACTTACTGTATTTCTTGTTTTTTTTTTTAAAAGAAAGAAGAAATTGCTAATGAACATATAACTTAAAATGTTAAAAGTGAAAAGATGATAGTAAATTAATAATTGTGGATTATGTTAACAAAAATATATAGCTAATGGACATACAATTAAAAAATATAAATAAATATGAATATATAATAAAAATAAATAAAAATATAATTAATGCTAGAAAAATATATTGAATTGTGAAGAACTAAAATTATAGTGATTGTGTTGCGTATGTGCATCGACTATGAAAAAGTAATGATTATTAAAATTGTACAATGATAATAAATTCACAAAAAATCTTAATATTTATAAAATAAGGATAATTATCAAAAAATAGTAAGAAGTAAGGATATGACAATAAATTGATAAAACTCCTAAAATAAGGATAATTATAATTTTTTTTTGTAAAAAGTGAGAAATGTATAAAAATTGTGTTTTGTGTTTTTTAACGATCAGAAGGCCTGAAGACATTAATTTTAAGCACGGAGAGTCAAAATTGGGTGTCAACAATATGCTTGGCCTTCATGTAAATCTCCAGTAATGTGAGAATATTTGGAATGAGATCATGTAGGGCTTTGTTATCGGCTTGTAATGTAAGATTTGGGACGGATAGGATATTCATTTTGGAAGAATGTGACTTAAACCCTCTTTGAGCGTTGCACTGAATTTGTACTTGCGCTTTCAACGCTTGAACTTTTCTGTTGTCCCTTTCTTCTACTTTGACTTCCCTTGAATCTTTACTCAGTGAAGTCGCTGAAGCTTTCTTTTTTCTTTTGAAGTTTCTCCATTATTATTGGAGAATTTTTCTTCGTTGTTTCTGTTGGAATTTCTTCTTGTCTTGACCTTGTGGAGAGTTGTTGTGATGATCCTTCCGGTCATCTTCATATTTTCGCATTTATTACATTGTTAGAGCCTTTCTGTAGTGGTCCCAAGTCATTTATAACTTGCTGGGACCGGTAGTTTGGTGCCCTGGTCGTTCGTTGGTCGTTTTAGCCGTTCGCCTGTTTTAGAGCTTTAAACTTAGAATATCGTTGACTTTAGTCAATATTCTTAGCTAACGTGCTCGGAATTTAATCCTGACAGTTCCATTAGCTCCGGAGCGATGAGTTTGGTCTAGTTGGGCCTTTAGTTGAGGCCTGAGAACGTCCGGTGTGGGGTTTGTGTTATTTTCTCAGTTTTCAGGCCATTTGGAGTTGAAAGTGTAACTTCAGGTGACTTTCGATGATCAGAGTGTCAGATTCAAAATTCGACAATTCCATCAGCTCCGGAATATTGAGTTTGGGCTAGGAAGATGATTAGTTTGGGCATCTATACGCTATGACACCAGGTTTTGTGAGAACTTGGCGTAAAGCCGATGATCTCTCAAAGTCTGAAGTACAGTCCTCAAGTGCTGCTCATGCTCATCTCTACTCCTCGAGTATTATAATGACCCTCCAGGTCATTTTCCATTTTCCGTGCTTTTCTGCATTTTGAACTTTCCCTCAGCGCCTACAAGTGATTTATGACTTGCCGGGACTAACGTTCCGATGCCCCGGGCTGTCCGTTAGGTCGTTATGACCATTTTCCTGTTTTAGCACTTAAGGTTGGTCAATCTTTGACTTTGGTCAACTTTCTCAGCAAACGCGCTCAGAATCGAATTTTGATAGTTCCGTTGGCTTTGAAATGGGGATATTGGTCTAGTGGGACCATTGGTTTGGGTCTGAGTGCTTTCGGTTTGGTTTTGTGTGGCTTTATGTGTTTTGAAGTCAGTTTGGCTGGTAGGGTTGACTTTGGTCAACATTCGGAGAAGACGACCTCGGATAGAAATTCCGTCAGCGCCATCAGCTCCGGAATGTCGACTTTGGGCTAGAGGGACCTTTGGTTTCGGTCCCGAGGCTTCCGAACTTGTTTTTGGGTTTTGGATTCGAGTTGGTTTTGGGTGTGGGGCCCACTTTTCATTAAAACAATCTCCGTTGGGAGTTTTGCCAATTCCATTGAGTTCGAAATGCCGTTTCTGGTAGGGTAGCATGGTTGGTTTGTGTTCACGGGGTTCCGGATGAATCCCGAGGGTCTGTCGGAAGATTTTTGGACTTGGTGTTTTACTGGTTGCTGCATTAAGTTGCAAACCACTTTGCTCTTCGTGATCGCGGGGACCCCATCTCGTTCGCGATGGTCTAGTTTCCTGACCATCGCGTTCGCGAAGGGTTCCTTTGCGTTCGCGATGTAGCTGGCTGAGACCCGACTTGGCTTCCTCTTCGCGAACGCGGCCTGAACCATCGCAAACGCGATGGTTAGGCCAGTTGTTCTCCGCGAGCACGTGGGTCCTGTCGCGATCGCGATAAAGGACCCCTGGCAGTTATATTAAGTCCCAACTTCGTTTTCTTCTTCAAAAATCCGATAGAACTCCATTGTTAAGCTCCAAGCTCCCAAGTTCCAGCTCCCTTGCTCAATATCTTTCACCCGGTAAGTTCCCTGGTTACCTCTCTCCTCGTTCCGTGTAAATTCTCGTAATTCTTCCGCTAAATTTCCTTGTTGCTAAATTCTTAGAGTTAAGGAATCTTGTAGAATCTGGTTTTTGGGGACTGCATGCTCCTAAATTTGTGCAACTCACTTCCGTGTCGTATTTCTATTGTTGAGGTAGGTCCCCGACTTTAAATTTCTGAGCTTTCCGTTTTAACCCCGTGAATTAGTAGCACTTCGGGGCTATTTTGGACCCCGAAATGAACCCCGTTCGCCCCCAAACTTTGGGCATAGGTTTCTTGACCCACCACGAGCATAGTTGTGAGTTTGGTTTTCTGTTTTGTTACGCGGGCCCCGAGGTCATTTTTCTGACCCGATTTTTGGTCCGATTTTCTGTATAGTAATATGGGTGTCTTTATTCTCGTCTTGACACCTAGTTTATATTCTTGATAATGTGGCAACTTTCTGAGGCTGCTCGGAAGGGGAAGGCACACGAGTGATAGTTTGTGCTTGCAGTTCGGCCCTGAGGTAGGTTACCTTTTACCCTTTTTAGACTGAAAATATGTATGTTACTGGAATGCTAGGTTGGATTTTAGATAGACTTTAGGCTTGAATCCTGTATACCATGTTAATTGGTCATTTCAAATCTTTAGCCTAGCACTGTATGTTGTCCTTAGCCTAGGAGCTTGCTTCTTCTGTGTGACTAGTATAGAATCCTTAGCGTGTTTTTAGGTGGCTTTAGAGGTAGAATAGAGTTTTCCGTGGTTTTCACTTTTATTTCTGATTTACTGCTTTATTCTATCATTGTGTGTTACTATGGGCCCGAGGCCATGGCTAGGATTTGGGCGGATTCCATGTCAGTTTCTTTTAGTTTGGAGGGTATTCTTGCCCTGTTTTATCTGATGATGTGGTTTCCCTCTGTGTGTAAATATTCATACTCATATCTCATGGCATATCATTGGTACAGTAAGGAAACGATTTTCGAAAGTTTTGGTTTGAAAAGAGGCTCTACTATTGTTGTGATGATTTTTCGAACTAAACCGAGCTATTTTGAGTATCACCTTGGTTTTTGAAAGGAAAAGAGGAACTACTATTTTCTGTATATATATTTATATTCCGATGCGGTATTCCGGACCCCCGATGTGTTATTCTGGGTATTTTACCTTCTCATTTATATACATATTAGTCTGATGCGGTATTCCAGACCCTCGATGCATTATTCTGGGTATTTTATGATTTCATATATATATATGCATAGTCCAATGCGATATTCTGGGTGCCCGTTGCGGTATTTCGGGTTTATATTATATTGCATTCATATATGCATCATCGTGCATCACATTACATTTGCTTTGGCATGTGGATTGACTCTGGTTTGGCTTGATGTTGTTTCCCTTTCTCTTTTTTTTATTGGCATGTCTCCTTCTTTATAACTAGATTTAGGTGGATCCCTGTATAGTTAGCTACTTTTCTGTAATCCATTTATATATATTATCTTTCTGCACTCGGTCGGCCTATGATGCCTACTGAGTACCCGTTGTCTTGGTACTCATACTACACTCTACATCTCTTTTTCTGATGCAACACCTAGTACGAGCCACCCTCGCTGATCTCCTATGGTTCAAGACCCATTGTTGTTCGGATCGCAGTGAGCTCCCGACGCTTTGGAGACTTTACATGCTTTCCATCTTGTACATTCTGTCTATATTTTGTATTTTGGATAGACAACACATGTTGTATAGGTACTCCTTACTTTAGTCACTCTTGTACTAGTGACACCAGGTACGGGTTCATTCTTGAGTCTGTTTTGTCTCGTTGGTCACTTTAGGGCCTTCTTTTGTATATTTTGTATGATGGTATATTGATATGCTATTGGCCCTATCTTTTTGTCATATCTTCCACTTTCTTTAGTTTAATTATTATTTATTGTCTTCCGCTTGTTTGGGTTAGGCTTGTCTACTTAGGGGGTTATGTAGACGCCATCATGGCTCGGTTTCGGATCGTGACAGAGTGGTATCAGAGCTCTAGGTTCACCGGTCTCGCCAGTACAATAGCAAAGCATCTAGTAGAGTCTCGTGGATTGGTACGATGACGTCCATGTCCAATCTATGAGAGGCTATAGGACATTCCCTAGGAAAGACTTCATTTTGTTTGAGTCCTTATCGTGCTTACTTGATTTGGTCAACTTCTAAGTATCATTGTTTCACTCTTTCTCAGATGGTTCGGACGAGGTCTGCAGTGGGTGAGGACGAGGACCAGGGCCTGCAGTTAGATCCCCAACTAAGAGATGGGGTAGAGGTCAACCCAGAGGTCGAGGTAGGGCATGGGCTGCGGTGCCAGCTCAGGCCCGGGCTAGATTACCGTCACCAGAGCCTAAGGTTAGAGCGGATGAGGTTCAGTATGAGCTGAAGCATGTGGGGCCAGACCAGTATCCGATAGTTTTTGTAGCTACTCCAGTATTGTAGGACACCTTGGTTCGATTGTTGGGGTTTCTTGAGGGTATGACTCTGCCAGCCATTTCGCCGAGCACTCCGATTGGTTCTCAGGTTCGAGGTGAGGCTCAAACTTCAGCTCAGGCGGCAACACATGGTTCAGAAGCGCAGCCTGTTAATGTGGCTCCCATATTTGAGGTACTACCGGTCCCTGTAGTTGCTCCCCCTCTTCCAGTCATGCCAGTTATGTCTTTTGAGGAGCAGAAGATGCTTGGTAGGTTCTTGAGATTGGGTCCTCTGAAGTTTTCAGGTGCTTCTAGGGAGGATGCGCATGAGTTTCTGACTAGCTGCCAGGAGAGGTTACATAATTCGGGGTTAGTTGAGTCTTACGGAGCTGATTACATCATGTTTCAGCTGGATGGTCCAGTGAAATAATGGTGGAGGTCATATGTTGCTTGTAGACCAGCTGGGTCACCTCCGCTTACTTGGAGTCAGTTCTCAGCAGCCTTTCTGGAGAAATAAGTACCGCATAGTATAAGGGAGCGTCTGATGGATTAGTTTGCTGGGTTGGAGCAGGGCTCCATGACTGTGTCTGAGTATGAGATTTAGTTCCATCAGTTGTCCAGGCACGCCATATGATTTTGCCTACCGAGCATGAGAGAGTACGCCGGTTTGTTCGGTGTTTGACCTTGCACCTCCACTTAGCCACAGAGGGTATGGTAGCATCGGGTCAGTCTTTTCTGAAGATAGTTGATCATGCCCGTACTATTGAGGGTATAGTTTCTGAGGCCCAAGGGGCAGCGATAAGAGGCCACGCCATCAGGGCAGTTTCAGCGGTTCATAAGGCCGTAGTAGGGGCTACTATGGTAGAGGTCAGCACCAGCAGCGTTTCAAGCCGATACGGCATGTTCAGGCAGCATTACAGACTATTGAGGGTCAGAGTAGCCAGAGTCTCATTCCTGCTCCCTGAGGTGGTCATTCAGGGTCTACAAGTCGTGGTGGTCGTTCTGATTTTGCCGGGTCTTCACAACGGGGTACATATGGTTGGGGATGTTATGAGTGTGGAAAGATAGGCCACTTTGCTAGAGAGTGCCCGTCAGTGCAATACCTTAGGCGACAGGATCCGTTGGTTCAGGCCCCCAGGGCTCAACACCTCCAACTAGAGGCGGTTCACAGGGTAGTAGGGGTGGTTCCCAGGGTACTAGAGGTTGACCTCAGTTTGATAGGTTAGGTGGTCATGGCGGGCGGGGCCACATGTATGCAGTTCCGGGCCGAACAGAGGCTGAGGCTTAAGATGTTGTGATCACATGTACGATCTCCATTTGTCATCAGTCTGCTTCTGCTTTGTTTGATCAGGGGTCTACATTCTCATATGTATTTGCTTATTATGCTACTTGTCTGGAGTCTGCTTGTGTGTCCTTGCATGTGCCCTTGCGTGTATCTACCCCAGTAGGTGATTCTTTAGTAGTGGATCAGGTGTATCAGGCTTGTGTGGTTACTATCTTGGTGTATGACACGTGGGTAGACTTGGTTGTCCTTGATATGGTTGATTTCGATGTGATCTTGGACATGGATTGGTTGTCTCCTTATCATGCAGTCTTGGATTGTTTCACCAAGACCGTTACTCTTCGAATGCCTGGTATCCCTCCTATCATATAGAAAGGAGCTGATAGCCACATGCCGAGGGGAGTGATATCCTTTCTGAGCACCCAACGACTGGTTGGGAAGGGGTGCTTAGCTTATCTTGCCTACGTCCGTGATACTAATACCACCACACCTCCCCTTGAGTCTGGTCCTGTGGTTTGCGAGTATTTAGATGTATTTCCTTCTGATCTTCCGAGTCTTCCTCCTGATGGTGATATTGATTTGGGTGTCGATGTCGAGCCGGGCACCAAGCCCATTTCCATTCTGCCATATTAGATGGCACCGGCTGAGTTGAGGGAGCTTAAGGAACAACTCCAGGATCTGTTGAGTAGAGGGTTCATCAGGCCTAGTGTGTCTCTGTGGGGTGCTCCAGTTATGTTTGTGAAGAAGAAGGACGAGTCTATACGTATGTGTATCGACTACAGGCAGTTGAATAAGGTGACAGTTAAGAACATATATCTGATGCCGCGTATTGATGACTTGTTTGACCAGCTACAGGGTGCAACAATGTTCTCTAAGATAGATTTGAGGTTCGGTTATCACAAGTTGAGGATTAGGGCTGAGGACATCCCAATGACTGCATTTAGGACTCGATACGGCCATTATGAGTTCGTAGTTATGTCTTTTGGGTTGACTAATGCCCCAGCAGCCTTTATGGAGTTGATGAACCGCGTATTCAGTGCTTACCTGGATTCATTTGTGATTGTGTTCATTGATGACATTCTGATTTATTTGAGGAGTAGGGAGGAGCATGAGCAACATCTTAGAGTTGTACTTCAGGCTTTGCGAGACCACCAGTTGTATGCCAAATTCACTAAGTGTGGGTTTTGGCTTGAGTATGTGGCTTTCTTGGGGTACGTGATGTCTAAGGATGGGATTATGGTAGATCCGGCGAAGATTGCAGCAGTTCGTGATTGGGATAGACCTACCTCTCCTACCGAGGTTCGCAATTTCATCAGGTTGGCAGGTTATTACAGATTGTTTTTGGAGGGATTTTCTTCGATAGCAGCTTTGCTGACTAGATTGACTCAGAAAAATGTTCCCTTCAAGTGGTTAGATGAGTGTGAGGCGAGCTTTCTGAGGCTCAAGGCCTTGTTGAACTTTAGCTCTGATTCTTACTCTTCCGATCGAGGGTCAGGGTTTCACCGTATATTGCGATGCGTCAGGTGTTGGTTTGGGTTGTGTGTTGATGCAGCAGGGTTGGGTTATTACTTATTCTTCCAGACAGTTGAAGGTTCACGAGAGAAACTACCCCACACATGACTTGGAGTTAGCAGTGGTAGTCTTCACGCTGAAGATGTGGAGGCATTATCTTTATGGAGTGTATTGTGAGATCTTTACTGACCATCGTAGTCTTCAGTACATTTTTAGCCAGAAGGATCTAAATTTGAGGCAGCGTAGGTGGTGGGAGTTACTGAAGGACTATGACATCTTTATTCTCTATCATCCGAGCAAGGCAAACGTGGTAGCGGATGCCTTGAGCCGGAAGGCGATGAGTATGGGTAGCTTGGTTTCTTAGCTACAGAGGAGCGACCTTCAGCTTGGGACATACAGTCATTGGCTAATAGGTTGGTTCGACTTGACATTTCTGAGCCGGGCCGTATTCTTTCCTGTGTTGAGGCTAGGTCTTCCTTGTTGGAGCAAATTCAGGCACAACAATTTAATGATGCAAGATTGAGGATCATTCATGACAAGGTGTTGAGTAGTAAGGCTAGGAAGGCGACTTTAGATTCAGAGGGTGTTCTGATGATCGATGGTCGTATCTGCGTTCCTAGAGTTGGTGACTTGGTCAAATTGATACTGGAGGAGGCTCACTGTTTTAGATATTCCATTCATCCTGGGGTAGCTAAGATGTATTGTGACTTGAGGCAGCACTATTGGTGGTGTGGGATGAAGAGGGATATTTTGGCTTTCGTGTCCAGGTGCTTGAACTATCAGCAGGTGAAGTTCGAGCACCAGAGGCCAGGTGGTTTATCACAGCGGCTGCCCATTCCGGAGTGGAAGTGGGAGCATATATCTATGGACTTTGTGGTCGGATTGCCACATACTTTGTGGAAATTTAATGCTATTTGGGTTATCATGGATAGTTTTACGAAGTTTGCCCACTTTCTTCCGGTTCAGACTTCCTACAGTTCTGAGAGGTTGGCCCAGATCTATATTCGAGAGATTGTTCGTTTACATGGGGTGCCAGTTTCTATCATTTTTGACCGAGGTACTCAGTTCACTTCACACTTCTGGCGGTCTATTAAGATAGAGTTGGGTACTAAAGTTGAGCTTAACACTACTTTTCATCTGCAGACAGACGGCAAGTCAGAGCGTACTATTTAGGTTCTAGAGGATATGTTGCGAGCCTGCGTTATTGATTTTGGGGGTGAGTAGGACCAGTGTTTAACCTTGGCAGAGTTTGCATATAATAATAGTTACCATTCCAGCATCCAGATGGCTTCGTTCAAGGCTTTGTATGGTAGGTAGTGTAGATCTCTGGTGGGTTAGTTTGATGCTTTTGAGGTTAGGCCGTGGGGTACTGATTTTCTTCGTGATTCTATGGATAGAGTTCAGGTTATTCAGGAGAGGCTTTATACTACCCAGAGTAGGCCAAAGAGTTATGCTGACCAGAGAGTTCGAGATCTCGAGTTTATGGTTGGTGATAGTGTGTTCCTTTGAGTATCGCCCATGAAGAGCGTGATGAGGTTCGGGAGAAAGGGTAAGCTCAGTTCGAGGTTCATTGGGCCATTCGAGATCTTTTGTCGTATTGGAGAGGTTGCTTATGAGTTAGTCTTGTCTCCTGATCTTTCTAGCATTCATCCAGTATTCCATGTTTCTATGCTGCGACGGTACATTCCGTATGAGTCTCATGTACTTCAGTTGGAGTCGGTTCAATTGGACGAGTCCTTAGACTTTGAGAGGGAGCCTGTTGCTATTTTGTACAGGCAGGTTAGGAAGTTAAGGTCCAAGGAGATTCCGTCAGTTAAGGTTCAGTGGCAGCATCATCCTGTCGAGGAGGCTACTTGGGAGATCGAGATCGACATGCGGACCCGTTATCCTCGTCTTTTTTAGTCTTCAGGTACTATCCTTTTTCTAACTTTCATGGATGAAAGTTCTTTTAGTAGTGGATGTTGTAATGACCCTCCAGGTCATTTTCTGTTTTACATGCTTTTCTGCTTTTCGAGCTTTCCCTCAGCGGCTACAGGTCATTTTTGACTTACCGGGACTGACGGTCCTGTGCCCGGGCTGTCCATTAGGTTGTTATGACCATTTCCCTATTTTAGAACTTAAGGTTGGTAAATCTTTGATTTCGGTAAACTTTCTTAGAAAACATGCTCAGAATCAAATTCCGATAGTTCTGTTGGCTCCAAAATGGGGATTTTGGTCTAGTGGGACCATTGGTTTGGGTCTGAGCGCTTCCGGTTTGGTTTTGTGTGGCTTTGTGTGTTTTAAAATCAGTTTGGCTGGTAGGGTTGACTTTGGTTAACATTCGGAGAAGACGGCCTCGGATGGAAATTCTGGCAGCCCTCGTTAGCTCCGAAATGTCGACTTTGGGCTAGAGGGACCTTTGGTTCCGGTCCCGAGGCTTTCAGACTTGTTTTTGGGTTTTGAGTTTCGAGTTGGTTTTGGGAGTGGGGCCCACTTTTCATTAAAACAATCCCCGTTGGGAGTTTTTCTGATTCCATTGAGTCCAGAATGTCATTTCTGGTAGGGTAGCATGGTTGGTTTGTGTTCACGGGGTTCCATCTTGTATATTTTGTCTATATTTTATATTTTTGATAGACAACACCTGTTTTATAGCTACTCCTTACTTTAGTCGCTCTTGTACTGGTGACACCAGGTCTAGGTTGGTTCTCGAGTCTGTTTTGTCTCGTTGGTCACTTTAGGGCCTTCTTTAGTATATTTTGTACGATGGTATGTTTATATGCTATTGGCCCTATCTTTTTGTCATATCTTCCGCTTTCTTTAGTTTAATTATTACTTATTGTCTTCCGCTTGTTTGGGTTAGGCTTGTCTACTTGGGGGGGTTATGTAGACGCTATCATGGCCCAGTTTTGGGTCATGACAAGTATACCAGGATGTCATCAATGAAGACTATCACGAACATATCCAAGTACGGGCTAAGCACCCTGTGCATCAAGTCTATGAAGGCTGCGGGGGAATTAGTCAACCCAAAAGACATCACCAGGAACTCATAGTGGCCGTAACGTGTCCTGAATGCTGTCTTAGGGATGTCCTCTGCCCTAATCCTCAACTGATGGTAGCCAGACCTCAAATCAATCTTAGAAAATACGGCGGAACCCTAAAGTTGATCAAATAAGTCATCAATCTTGGGCATCGGATACCTATTCTTCATAGTCACCTTATTCAGCTGCCGATAATCAATACACATCCGCATTGACCCATCCTTCTTCTTCACGAAGAGAACAGGAGCACCCCAAGGAGAAACACTTGGTCTAATAAACCCCTTAGCTAACAAATCATAGAGCTAATCCTTAAGTTCTCTCAACTCAGCAGGAGCCATACGGTAGGGGGAATAGAAATGGGCCTGGTGCCTGGCTCTAACTCAATGGAGAAATCAATATCCCTCTCAGGTGGAAGGCCTGGCAGGTCGGTAGGAAACACATCTAGGAAGTCTCTAACCACAGGAACAGACTCAGGAGACGTAGGGTCAGCACTAATATCTCGGACATATGCTAGATAAGCTAAACACCCACGGGATATCATCTTCCTAGCTCGAAGACAAGAAATGATCCTAGATGGTGCATGGCTAACAGAACCCTGCCACACAACCAGGGATACACCGGGCATGGCTATGGTAATGATCTTGGCATAGCAATCCAAAATTGCACGGTGAGGGGATAACCAGTCCATGCCCAGGATCACATTCAAATCCAACATATCAAGTATCATCAAGTCAGCCCAAGTGTCCAAATCACCAACAAATCCTGGTAAGATTTTTGCAGTTCGTGATTGGCCTAGACCTACTACTCCTATCGAGGTTCGTAACTTTGTTGGGTTAGCTGGGTATTACAGATGGTTCATTGAGGGATTTTATTCCATAGCATCACCCTTGACTATGCTGACTAGGAATGATGTTCTATTTTAGTGGTACGATCAATGTGAGGATAGCTTCTAGAGGCTTAAGGCCTTATTGACTTCAGCTCTAGTTTTGACTTTGCCGGTTGAGGGTCAGAGTTTCTCCGTGTATTGTGATACTTTAGGGGTCGGTCTTAGTTGTGTGCTGATGCAGCAGGGTCGAGAAATAGCATATGCGTTGAGGCAGTTGAAGGTTCACGAGCGCAACTACCCGACTCATGATGTAGAGTTGGCGGCGATAGTCTTTGCGCTCAAGATAATGAGGCACTATCTATATGGAGTTCATTGTGAGATATTCATTGACCATCATAGTATTCAGTATATTATGAGTCAGCACGAGATGAACTCGAGACAGATGAGATGGATTGAGTTGTTGAAGGACTACGATTTCACTATTTTATACCATCCGGGCAAGGCAAACGTGGTAGCGTATGCCTTGAGTTGGAAGGCACTGAGTATGGGCAGCCTAGCTTCACTTTTAATTTCTGAGCGACCATTGGCCTTGGATATCCAATCCTTGGCTAACCGTCTTGTTAGGCTTGACTTATCGGATCCCAGCAGAGTTCTAGCCAGTATTGAGGTTCGCTATACTTTAGTTGATCAGATTCAGAGTCGACAATTCAAGGATTAGAGTTTGTGTGACCTTCATGATCAGGTAGTTCGATGGTCAACTTTGTGTCCCAAGGGTTGGTGATTTGATACAGTTGATACTCCATGAGGCACGTTGTTCTAGATACTCCATTCATCCTGGCGCAACGAAGATGTACAGAGATTTGAGACAGCTCTACTGGTGGAGTGGTATGAAGCGGGACGTGGCAGAGTTTGTATCTCTGTGCTTGAACTGTTAGCAGGTTAAGTTCGAGCACATAAGATCGGGTGGCTTGATGCAGCGACTTCCCATTCCTGAGTGGAAATAGGAAGGCATTACTATGGACGTTGTTATTGGTTTGCCTCGTACTACTCGGGGGTTTGAATCCATTTGGGTGATCATTGATGGGCTGACTAAGTCAGCATATTTCTTGCCGGTTCAGACTTCCTACGGGGCAGAGAGGTTAGCTCAGATCTACATTCGTGAGATTGTACGGTTGCATGGGGTTCCAACTTCTATCATTTTAGATCACGACATTCAGTTCACATCCCAGTTCTAGAGAGCTATACAGAGGGATTTGGGTACGGAGGTTCAGCTTAGTACTGCTTTCCACCCTCAGACAGATGGCCAGTCCGAGAGGACTATTCAGGTCCTGGAGGACATGCTTCGGGCTTGTGTTCTTGAGTTTGGAGGTTCATGGGATCAATTTTTTCCATTGGCTGAGTTTGCGTATAATAATAGCTTTCATTCGAGCATTGGCATGGCACCTTTCGAGGCTTTGTATGGTAAGCGTTGCATATCGCCCATTGGTTGGTTTGATGGGTTAGAGTCCAGGCCGCAGGGTACAGATTTACTTAGAGATTCCTTGGACCGAGTCCATTTGATCCAGGACAAACTTAGAGCAGTCCAGAGTAGGCAGAAGAGCTACGCTGATCGTAGACTTCATGCCTTGGAGTTCAGTGTTAGTGATCTGGTTTTCCTCCGAGTATCGCCTGTGAAGGGCGTGATGATATTTGGTCGGCGGGGCAAGCTTAGCCCCAGGTTTATTGGGTCGTTTGAGATTCTACAGAGGGTTGGTTTTGTTGCCTACATGTTAGCCTTGCCTCCGATGTTCTTAGCTGCTCACCTAGTTTTCCATGTTTTGATGTTGCGTTGGTATGTGCCTGATGAGTCTCATATGTTGCATTGGGATTCGGTTAAGTTGGATGAGAGTTTATCATTTGTTGAGGAGCCGATAGCTATTATGGCCAGAGATATCAGGAGGTTGAGATCTAGGGAGATTCCGATTGTGAAAGTGCAGTGGAGGCATCGTCCAGTCGAGGAGGCTACTTGGGAGACCGAGAGTGAGTTGCGTGCTCAGTATCCGCAGTTGTTCGAACCTTAAGGTACTCCCTTCTTCTTGACTTTCGAGGATGAAAGTCTTTTTAGTAGTGGATGTTATGATGACCCTTCCAGTCATCTTCGCGTTTTCGTATGTATTGCACTCTTAGAGTCTTCCTATAGCGGCCCCAGGTCATTTATGGCTTGTTGAGACTGGTAGTTTGGTGCCCTGGTCGTTCTTTGGTCATTTTAGTCGTTCGCCTGTTTTAGAGCTTTAAACTTAGAATATCGTTGACTTTAGTCAACATTCTTAGCTAACGTGCTTGGAATTGAATTTTGACAGTTTTGTTAGCTTCGGAGCGATGAGTTTGGTCTAGTTGGACATTTAGTTGAGGCCTGAGAACGTCCGGTGTGGGGTTTGTGTTATTTTCTCAGTTTTCAGGCCATTTGGAGTTGAAAGTGTAACTTCAGGTGAGTTTTGATGATCGGAGTGTTGGATTCAAAATCCGGCGATTCCATCAGCTCCGGAATGTTGAGTTTGGGCTAGGAAGATGGTTAGTTTGGGTTTCGGGTGAGTCGGATTCATTTCGGGTGAGTCGGATTCATTTTGAGCCTTTGAGTTCCTTTTCGTTAGTATTGACTTGGGTCAACATTTCTCCGAAATGACCTCATATGGAAGTTTCGTCAATTCTGTTGAGTCCAGAACATCTTTTTCACTTTATTAGCATTATTTTGGTTTTTGAATATCGGTTTTCAATTGTGCCTGGAATGCCTCGTCGAGTTTTTTTTAAAATTGCAGAAAATCAGCTGCGGCCAGCAGCTATAAATAGCTGGAAATTCATTTTTCCAGCCACTTCTCCTCATTTTTCTCACTCTAAACTCATTTTTCTCTCTACCAAAATTGCTCTTGATCATTTCTAATCCTTGGGGAATCAATTTCTTGTGGATTTTCCGTGTTTTTCTAATTCTTGGTAAGTCTTCTTCCCCACTTGTTTGTTTTAGCTTCCCTTGAATTTTCTTAATTTCCTCCATTGTTGCCCCTACCAAAGCTTGGAAATTATTATGTAGTGGCTGCCCCTAGATCATGCATGCTTCGTGGAAGTAAAGGATTGTCTGTCTCGGCTTGAAATTTTATCTTTGTGATAAGTAATTCTTGCCTATTCCATTTTTATTTTCGAAATTTCCATTCTTTAATCTCCAACTTGGGCAGGCTGTTTTGGTGCCCTTCCCTTGTCCAATTGTGCTCAATTTTGTAGCATGCCTTCTTGGCATCGTTGGAGTCATCGTGGTTCTTTTCGTGTTTGATTTCGGGTTGTGGGCCCTGCAGGTATGCTTTTGACCCGGATATCGACCCGGCTACAATTGTAGCAATATGGGTATCATTAGACTCATCTTAACATTTTATTCATGAATTTGATAGTTTAATTCTCGTTCAGAGCTTTTTGGAGTAGCTCGGCCTCGATATCATCATTCTCGCAGCTTGTCGTCGGACGATAGGTAGGTTACGGCTTAACTCCCTAGACTTTGCATATATCGGGTAAAATTATACTAGTTGGCATCCTTGGGTTGGGTTATTAGGTTGGTACCACATACCTTGCTTTTACATGATTCGTCCTATTTTTTTCCTTCATTGTGTGTAATATTCCTATTAGTTGATATATTTATTACCCTTGTGACCCCGCAAGGTCTTGTTGACTCTGGAACATAGAAGGTGGAATTATTGGGAATGTCCGCGAGTCCCGAACATAAAAATATCCTTCTAGGCTGGTTATGCTTGCTGAGTAGCTTCGGAGCCTGTGCAGGGCCGTTAGGTTGATTGTGAGCTATCGGGCAGCTATTTGGGTTGACCATATCATTTCCATGCATATAAAGAGGTTTTTCCACATTTTCTTACGGTTTTTGGCTTCGGGCCTACGGAAACTGATTTTCTAAACCTTGCATGGCCTCGGGGGACCCGTTTTCAGTGAAATTGGATTTGGAAATAATTTGACTTGATACGTGGATCTTCTTGGGGTAAAAAAGGTTAAAAATATGGTTTTATCACGATTTACTACTATTGCTAGACTCGACCGGGTCGGAGTGCTAGCTGAGTTTTCTTACTGATTTGAAATGATATCAGGCTCGGCCGGGTCGAGCATCTGAGATGTTTTTACTACTGTTTTAGACTCGATTGTGCCCGGGCACCCTTGGAAGGGTATTTTGAGACATGTTTTTCACTGTTTTAGTCCTAGACAAGGTCTAGGCATGCATATTTGAGGCTTAGCCACTGGCTTGAACCCGGACTCAATTCTGGAGGACACATTTTGATTCTGAGTTTTAGTATGGGGTCTGGGACCTCCATGGACCTTGCCGCTCCGGGCTTGAGGCTTTGGGCTGCATATGCCAAGGGGAAGGGTATACAATGGAGTAGAGGTATACATGTTGTGTCCTTCCATGGAGCCTGCCTTCTGAGCCCGATCGGCACCGGAGGATGTACATACAATGGTTCTATTTCACCCTGAGGTTTTCATGCATCATATCATTCATTGTTCGGGATTCCACCCTTGTTTGCTATTTGTTGATTGTTCGCTCCGGTATTATGGGATGCCGGAGGGTGTGTTTTCACTTGATTGCGTTCCTCGGTTGTATGGGCGGCCGGGGGACTGTAGGTAGACTCTCTTTACTTTATTACAAATTTGTTCTCTACTACGATATGTGTGGAACTGCACTTGCTAGGCTGTTACCGTTGGATTTAGTGTGATATGGTTTGTCTGGTTATCTATTCTGTTTACCGAGCATGTCTACTTTATCCTTCCCTCCCCTTCTCTATACTTGAGCTTACCGGTATACAGCCCATTTCTAGAACCTACACTTATATATATACTATTTTTGCGAGGATCCCAGGTGCATCGTCCTTACTTTCACCTGTGCTTGTTGTGTGTATATATTCTATATGCTAGCCTTATATGTTGTTTTCTGTTGTCTTCCCTCTGGGCTAGTTCTTGTGTACTTTTTGTTGATTTCTATGACTGTTTGCTTCTACTCTGTCTGCTATTGCTCTTTTACTTTATATATGCCTAGTTAACCTATGATACCTACTGGGTACCTTGTGCTTCACATTTGGTTCTCACCCTACCCTCTGCATCTTCTGGTGCAGATCCTAGCGTGGGCCATCACCATTAGCGCGTCAGAGATCGTGCAGGGTGCAGTTTTTGGATCATCCAGGCTGAGGGTGAGCTCTTGGCGTTCAGATCTTGACTTCAGTTATCCTTGGTGTATTTTGTACTCTTATAGTTTCGGAGACATTGTGTATATATGACTTTTGGACCTTTGTACTCCTGATATAGTTTGGCTCTTATACGCTTTGATACTAGGTTTTGGGTTTGGCTTAGTTTCCGCATTTTATATGTATTACTCTTGTTATCTATTTTCTTCTCCTTATTCCCTTGCTTCCACTTGTTTACCGACTCTTCCGCTTAAACTATTAGAAGGTAGCCCACTACTAACCGTTCTGTGCTACGGAGATCGGTTCGCCTACTGGGGGGTTGTAGGTGCCATCATGACCGAGAAATTGGGTCGTGACAGTTTTTGACTCCTTTTCTTTTGAAATTACTTTTTTGTCCTTGACTTTTAGGGATGTGGCATCTTTTGCTTTTGCCAGCTTCAAACTTGAATCTTCTTCTGTATGTTACACGTCTTCAGTGCACTCAAGAAGGTCGGGTCAAGAGAGGTATAATGCAATAAGCACTCAGAAAGGTATATGCTAAGATGTGATTCTTCAAAGAAAAGGTTTTCAGGCTCAAAAGAGGGATATGCTAAGGATTAATGTCATTTGGTAGGCAATAAAAGGAACAAACGGGTCAAAGAACTCCTACGATCCTTGTCCAAATAAAATGTTACTCAGAATTTTGCCTCAACAAATATTTAGGCCAAGTTCTAGATCAATAATGCAATGCAATTAAATTTAATCTAAAAGCTTACCACACAATGCACATGAATTAATGAGGTTGATTTTATTCTTATATTGAATGCATGCAAGAAAATATTCTCAAGCGTCACAAAGATATGACTAAGAGGTACCAAAAGAATCTATGGTTTACCATGAAGTCAACATTCTCAATTATACCAATTATTTTGCACATTTTTAACTATTTTGCCACCAACCAAGTCAAATATGTGATTCTTATATCTTTTTTTAATAAGAGATACGAAACCCAAGAGGGTTACCGACGTATCTCACCTCGAGGGATGAGAATCAAGTGTGCATAGTTCGTGCAAATATAACATAAATTATATCATCTTTGAATGAATGTCGAAATATATGCATAAAAATTCATGCAAAGGTACAGACAAACTCAGAGCGATGCCTAATAAGTCTGGTGTCAATTGATCTCTCCAGCCAGAGAACGTTTCCCAATTATTGCAAAGATGTGTTGTGGCCTCGTGATTGTCTGCGAAGGCACTTGTTGTTTGTGTTCTTTCCCAAGATGCTTTCAGGAATTATGTGATCTCTCAATTTTCTAAGAAAACAGTATATTATTCTGACCGTCCTCTACTATTGGCGAGGTCGATTCTCCTGCAAAGAGATAAGAAATGAGTGAAAACAGATGAGTCATGAAAAATAATAGAATGAAAGAGTGAGGGTGAATAGTCAATGACTCCCCTGATTTGTCTGTTTGATGCTTCGTGGAGTTCAACATCATATGTTGTCTCTCATTGCTGTCCTTGTGAAATATTTAAGGACCTTCCTAAAAAATTCTTCCCCAGTTTGAGTATCACTTGAACTTATGAACTCATGTTGCTGCTTAGTATGGAATTTTTGAGATCCTCTCAAAACTTTTATCCCTGTTTCAGCTTCAACAAGTCTGTGTATTCAAAATTGTAGAAAACATCATCTTCTGTAGAATTTTTTAGACCTTCTCAAAAATTCTGCCTCAATTTCCATTGCAAATAATTGGAAAGCTTACGAAAAATATGATCGAGCCTATAAGGCGTCTACGAATCCCGTTGAGTCAGGAATTAGGTCAAATATAGTTTCAACCTTTGGAATAAATAAATCATATTTATAGCAAAAGATATGTATTAAACACAAGAAATCAAAATAAGCAGGGATGAATCAAATTAGGTAGAATTTAGCACATAAACAATGCATAATGCGTCCTAGTATACATGTGACCTTTTAAGCCAAAGGTAAGCCTAACAATTGAAGAATGTGTATGTCGTTTGTGAAAAGTTCCATTGCCCCCCAAAAAAGCTTATTATATACACAATTTATGAATAAATCAAATAGGATACAAAATAAGAAAAAAGGGATGTACAAATAAATATCAGCCCGGTGCAACAGTACAAACCTAAACTAAGTCTTCATGGAAGGTCCTTCATTGTTAAACTTTTTGGTATTCCGAATACCTTACGAATGAAGATCTTCTTTTGATTACAATAAAAGAAACTATCTATAAAAATAACAAATTCAAATGTCAAGGGACTATGATTCGTACAACTCGGCATATGTATCCTTCAATTTACACATAACGGATGATTGTATTTTTAGGCCGTGGGCTTATTTGGACACAAGGTTATCTTATTAATGGACCTAACACTGCTTGAGTATCGGGTCAACTTGGTCAATGTCTAATTAAGGGTTTTGGTTTAACTCTACCCTAAGTGTCTAAGAGTGAACTAATTGAAAAGGACCGGGACCTAAGTGAACAATTTGGGTTAAAAATATGATGACCATTGAACACATGACGTACCAATAAATCACCACATTCCAAGAAAAATGATTATTTGTGAAAAGAGGCCACGGGATTGTGAACCCCCATTAAAGATAAATAAAATCGCATGCCATGTGGTGAAAATATGATATATATGCAATGACAATATACATATAATAAAATAAACATACAATTTATAAATAATCAACAAAATATGCAAGATGCCAATAAAGAATTACAAAAATGAGCAAAAATTGTAAAAAGGTAAAATTTTCCTCAATTGAAAAAATGAATCTATAATGGTTAAAACCTAAAATTCCCAGCGGAGTCGTCATTCTGTTACATCCTATTTTTACGATAGGATACAACTTCGGTACTCAAAAATTAATTAATAAATAATTAGTTTAAAAAATATTTAGAAGAGTCACCACCTAATTTTAGGAAAATTAGAAAGCCTATTAATCAAAGAAAATTTTAGTCTACGAAACCAGTTAAATTCTAGATAAGGTTTCAAGTTATTCCGAATGAAAGGGGTTAGACATTCTTCGGAATCCAGAACGGTGAGTCCTGGTTTAACTCATTTTTTTAATTGAGGAGATAAAATAAATGCCCCGATTCTTCAAAGTTAGAGAAAACGACTCTCCAGAACTCGAAGATTCCAAGAAAAAACTTTTACCAGACGGCCTAATATTTGCCTATTGTTTAGCCAAAAACTTATAAGAAATGACCTAATATTTACCTATCATTATCTAAAATTAATAAATGCAATAAAGAATTTTACAAGATCTTCAAATTTTAATTCGAGTGTCTTCTTCGAAAAGTAACTCCATGTACCTATAAACACACTTAGTAAAAATGTTAGTATCGAATGAATGACTATCAAAATGAAATAATAAAAATCCATCTTATATACATTGGAGGCCCTGAAAAATTGATAAAAAAATTTTCATTGGCCAATTAAATTGATATTCGATATGAAATAATTGAACTCAAAATAAAATCTGTCTTTTATGATGGGGAGGCCTCAAAAATCCGAGGAGATACTTTCATTGGCCAATTCAATTGATATTCGATATGAAATAATTAAACTCAAAATAAAATCCGTCTTTTATTATGGGGAGACCTCAAAAATCCGATGGATTGATTCTTTCATTGGCCAATTAAATTGATATTCGATATGAAATAATCGTACTCAAAATAAAATTCGTCTTTATTATGGGGAGACCTCAAAAATCTAACGGAGATTCTGTCATTAGCCAATTCAATTGATATTCGATATGAAATAATCGAACTGAAAATAAAATCCGTCTTTTATTATGGAGAGGCCTCGAAAATTCATTGGAGAGATTCCTTCATTGGCCAATTAAATTGATATTCGATATGAAATAATCGAACTCAAAATAAAGTTCCATAAATATAGATGTGCAAGGCAGTAATCAAAGAAAATATCAAAATCATTTTTTACGGGAACAAAATCAACATGAAATAATATAAAAAAATCATTAAAATAGTATGAAACAACCAAAATTTATGGTAAATGTAACAGAAACTCATGAAATTAGTCCAAATAAATTAAAATTAACCGAGTATGAATAAAATAATACTGATCATCAAAATACCTCAAGGGGATCACCAAAAAACGCAGCAAGATCGTCGGCACTGTGAATGAGTAGTGACTGTGAGATCGCCAATGTTGGTGAAGTTGTTGGTTGTTGTTCCTCGGTTGGATCTGGACACTGTTGGAGCTCGAGTTCGCCAGAGATGAAGGGGAAGGGAGAAAAAGGTTGTTTGGTCGAAGTTTGTTTAGACGAAGAAGAGGACAGCAGTGAGGTTAGTGGTTGTGCGTCGTCGATGCTCGTCTGATGTCTGGTTATCAACTCTGGCAGCAACGACTGTGTTGAAGAAGGATAGGAGCAATGTGGTTGGGATCTGAAATGGTGGTGGTGTGATGGAGCTCGTCGGAACAGTGACAGTGACGGGAGGTGAGGGGAAAACTATGAAATTTTTTGTGGGTTGTTGCTTCATCGGATTTCGGCGAGGGTGGTGGTCGAAAAAGGAAGCTCAAGCTGTTTTGGAGATTTTGTTGCCAAATCTAAAAATATTTCACCACCAAGAAAATGTGTAGTGTGCATGAGAAAATTTATAGTAGATAAGATAAAACCTAACTATCAAAACTGTGTGCTCAAAATCATGGTTTACCTAAAACTATGAGCTATTTATTTATCTGTGTGAAATATTTTCTCCGCCTTTATGTATTAACAGACTGTGCTAAAGAAAATAATAAAAGAATATATTTAATAACATGTAAAAAATGTGATTTGAATAAAGACGACCTGATTAAATAAAATCGACACAATATTTGTTTATATGAAAATGATTGCAATTTTTTTTAATAATAATTAAAATTAATCAAAATGATAAAAAAATTGATAAAAATTTCAATATTTTCAAAAATGAGAATAATCATCAATAAATTGTGTTAACATTGAAAAGTATATAAAATTATATTCTGTGCAATTTAACGAATAAAAACTTTAGTATATTAATTTTAAAAATATCAGGCCAAAATTGGGTGTAAACAGTTAAAGCTAGACACATGATTGTTTAGTAGACGATTGATTCGATTAAGTTTATTTATCATATTAATTGTTCGTATATTCTTGTGCTTACTATTTTGATACTTGACCGCCATTAAAAAAAAATATAGTCTCTTTGTGAACTCGAAAAAAGAATCATTGAGATATAATAGAGAACACAGGGAGTAAGATCTTGTCAATGATGAAATAAAGGCTTAATTTTCTGCTAGGATAGAAATATACTTAGATCGCCTTACTTGGTTACAAAATGGGGAAACATATAAATACGTTCAAAATGGGTTTTAATATTTTTGCTCAATGATGTAATTGTGAGGTCATTTTGGATAGATGACTAGAGGCTCGGAAGACTATAGTCATGGCATAAACTCCATAAATTAACAACTAGATAAATGAACTGGTCGATGAAATCAAATACTTTACATGATTGCTAAGCAAAGTCGTAACCATGAAATTACTCTCCAATTGTAATCACAACCTATTTTTACTTTCTTGCTTTAATTGTTAGTTATAGAATTCTCAAAGTCAAACAACTTTCTCTGTTACTTATACACTTGATCAAAACTGCGGTACTAGAATTAATTGAATTCTTGCTAAGTCATAAGTCTCTTTTGTACAATATTCGAACTACACTAGTATGTATTATTTGGACGGTCACATACACTTGTGTGTGCTGGGAGTCACAATAATAGTCCATCGTTATTCAAATTTTGTTCGGTTAAAAATTATTTTCACAAAAATCCGTCAAAATAAACTACGGAAAAATGATGGACAATGTCGTATTAATGATAAAATAAATAAAAAATAGAAAAATCGATGGATCAATTTTCCATTTGTTTATTGGACCGACCTAGTCCGTTGATTTTGCTTTCGTCATTTTTATCTTTTTTTTTAAGTAGTGAAAGCTACCTGGAAATATCAGATATATTTCAGACAGTCGTGTAATAATAATTTGAAAATTGTAGAAGAGGAGGAATACCATGAGACATAAGAAGAAAGTGTCAAATAATAAGTTGATTTACCAAATAATGCATACTCTGAATTTGTTTATGAAAGTGAGAAGGAATTTTTTTAAGTATGTTCCCTATAAATGGAGCACAATAGTGAAGATCATGAACAAATACAAACCAAAAGTAAATGTTATTATAGTTGACACCACCCACTGAATGGATTAAAATAAGGGTGTGTTCGGTATGAAGGAAAATATTTTTCTATCTTCTCATATTCGTTTGATTTAAAAATTTTGAAAAATATTTTCCCTAGAAAAACAAGTTCCTTCAAAATAAGAAAAATGACTTCCTTAATCAAAGTAGGGAGAACAAGTTGCAATTTTCATACCACTCTTAAAATCACACCTCCCCCTACACCGACTCCCACCTCTCCTGCCAGCTCCTCCCCCCCCCCCCCCCCCCCTGCCCAAAAGATTTTTTTAATTTTCTTATCCCATCCCGATCACCACCTCCTACCAGACCCCCACCCCCCAAAAAAAAATTAAAATTTTTAAAATTTATTTTATAAAAAAAATAATTTTTTTTTCTTACCCCACCTCCACCCCCTGCCAGCCTCCCCCTCCCCCCCCCCCCCCCCAAAAAAAAAAATTAGAATTTCTTAAACTTATTTTTTAAAAGAATTCAATTTTTTTCTTACCCCACCTCCACCCCCTGCCCGCCAAACCCCGCCACCCCTCCTCCTAAAAAAAATTAAATTTATTTTTTTAGAAAAATAAAAAAAAATTTAAACTTATTTTTTTGAAACAATCAAAATATTTTTCTTACCCCACCTCCACCCCCTACCCCGACCTTCCCTCCTAAAAACCACCCCCACCCCCCACCCCCCACCCCCAACCTCGACCTCCCCTCCTAGAAGCCACCCCCAACCTCGACCTCCCCTCCTAGAAGCCCCCCCAACCCCGACCTCCCCTCCTAGAAGCCACCCCACCCCCCACCCCCATCGAAAAAAAATTAATTTTTTAAATTTGTTTTTTTTTTAAATTCAAATTTCTTTTCTTATCCCACCCCCAACCACCTACCAGCCACCCACCCCCACCCCTCACCACCCCACCACCCCAAAAAAAGATTTTTTTTTAATTTATTTTTAAAAAAAGTTATAATTTTTTCCTTACTTCGCCCCCTTACCCTATTCGTTCTCACTGTTTTGTGTTAAATATATACACATGCTTTTAGAAAAAAAATTCCTACTTGCATATAGAACACAAGAAAACAAGTAAGAAACAACTTATTTTCAGGAAAACATTTTCTATGAAAAATATTTTCCTCCATACCGAACACACCCTAAATACCGATAGAGCTTCAAAAGGGAATCGTGGAAGGAGTTCCTGGGCTTTCTATATAAGGAATGAGAAAGGGAATATGATACATGCTCAGGACAGAGAAATGAATTATCATATGAGCACCAGCACTGAGGCAGAAACTATGGCCATCTTGCAGCCACTCAAACACTTCAGAGACAACCAAATGGATCAGGCTGTCATAGAAGCTGATCGATTCATTGTTGTTGAAGAACATAATTCTGAAGAAGTGGAAAGATTCCTGGCAAATCCTTACAATGGTCAAGAAAATTCGGAGGCTAATGAAAGAGAAAACAGTAGAAATAACTCATGTGTACAGAGAAGGAAACAAGTTAGGTGATGAGTTAGCAAAATTGGCTTTGGAGAAAGGAGATACACTGTTTAACAATTTTCAGAATTTGGAGAGCCAATGTAGAAGAATTGTGAACAGTGACAAGTCAATGGAGCCCTATCTGAGAATTCAAAAATGCTAAAAATCAATGAACAGAAGAATTATGGAGAAACAGAAAATTCTCCTATTCAAAACCCATGGGTGGAGAATAGGAAGGACAATTATCTTAATAGTTTGCTACATGATACAGGTACACAAACAAATGAACATTAGGAGAGGAGAGGCATACCAATAGAGAACCAATATCAACAACAAAAAATGTACAAAACTACAGAAGAGACATACACAGAAAATACGAGCCAACCACACACCACCATACAAAATAGAATCGATCAGAGAAAGAACAAAATTGAGATAAATACACAGAGTCTACAGGAGATATCAACAAACAAAGATAAACAACACAAAGTGAACCCCAAACAACAGCTCACACAACAAAAGAGTCATATGATATATCAAATATTTTCTCTGTTCCTAGATAAGTGATCATTTTAGGTTGAGCACACTCCTTAAGAAATTGCTCACTCCTAGAAATAAAATGTGTTTTTATTATCTTACCACTAATTAAATTTTACTGTACATTTAATGTGATCTTTTCTAATTAATAATTTTTGGTTATGTATATAAGGACAAATTTGAAATAATATGATCAATATATTCTTGAAAGCCTAAATGATCACTTATTTAGAAACAAAATAAAAAGGCAAAATGATCACTTATTTAGAAACGAAGGGAGTACAACAAACGAATTGGAAATGCCCTAATTTTTGTCTTATGCTGCTAAGATTGATTGATGCGCTGGTATTATTTCCTTGTGGTGCTTATGTTGGAAAACAGTATACGCAGCGGAAGCATTACAAGAACATACTGCTTACATGAATAATAGACAACAAATACCAACACGTAGTACACATAAAGCGTGCTGTAAATTAACCAAGAATTATCTCTTGAAGCGTGAGAAGGAATCTTGAAGCAAGTCCAACTTCAATTCTACGATCTTCTCCAGTGATCCCAAATTCATAGCAGAACTCTCTCAATACTTGGGTGGGCAAGTATTGTCCAGAAAACTAATTCTTTTTCTAGGTTGGAAGAACCCCTATTTATAAAGGAGCTCTCTCAATTCAAAAGAGAGAACCAAAAAGAAAACGTGTGATTTCTTTAAATTGAAAAGAAAAGCAACCATACGTATGCTTTCTTTTTAAAAATAGAAAACACATGCTTGTTTTTCTTTTTTTTTGTTTTATTCCTTTTCCCCTAGAAAATAGAATTTTGAGTTCTAGTTAAATATGAGCATTGTAGGGACCATAGAATTAATTACTGAGGTTCCCTATTATGGAAATAATTTAAAATATTAATTTAAATTATTCTTACCATAATAAATTACAAATCATTCCACTAGAAATTCGTAATTGCACTCCTCTATTTATATTTCATAATTTCCTATTAAACACTTATGTAATTCCCATGTTAAGATTACAGATACTAATTAATACATTAAATTACTGACGAATTTAATTAATGATTAATTTCCTTTAGAGCAATACTTAACTTATATCATATGTCGGATTCATAGATTCACCGGTCGGGTTTACACATGAAAACATATAAGCTTCTCATAAAAGGCGTATCATCAATCTCTATACTGAGACATGAATTCCATCAACTAACTTATTATTTCACCAATATATATATTATCATACAATCTATCAGGCATGTTGACCCATCTCAGGATCTCGCCTTTTAATAAATCAAAATGATAATTAATATATACAACTCATAATAGTTATATCGAGATTGAGAATATAAGTACATTTAATAGTTTAGAGAATATATTTTTATCAGTCAGTCTAAAACATTTATCTCTACTCGGTCCTGTTCAATCATACAAAATGCACTAGCACGAGAAGTTAGAACTATACCATTCTCGTAATTAAGATAAATTACTTTTAATCTCGTGCTACAATCATTTTGATGGTTTGTTCAAATTTCTATCTACGATCGTGAACTATAGCTTTAACTTATAAGAACTGATGATTTAATCTTCTGTGTATAAGCTCAAACTCTATACATCAAAAACATTTACTATATAAGTTGAGGACACATATCTGATAAAATAATCTATTTCATGTAATACTTTATTGAATTAAATAAATGAATAAATAATCATTCAATAAATAATACTATATCAAAATGCATGGTTAATAGTATATCCTAACAATCTCCACTTAGACTCATAACCATGCACCTACAACTCTAACACCCATTCCTTCTACATGCCTATCAAAAGACTTTTGTGGCAAGGCTTTTGTGAAAGGGTCTGCCAGGTTGTTCTCTGATGCAATCTTCACAACTACCACATCTCCTCTCTGCACTATATCTCGAATCAAATGGTACTTATGCTCAATGTGTTTTTCCCTCTTATGACTGTGGTTTCTTCGAATTTGCAACCGCACCACTATTGTCAAAATAAATAGTGAGTGGGGCTTCTATCGCAGGGACTACCGACAAGTCTTTTAGAAAGTTTCTGAGCCATACTGCCTCCTTAGCTGCCTCAGAGGCTGCTACATACTCGGCTTTCATGGTGGAATCAGCAACACAAGTTTGCTTGATACTCCTCCAAACAACAGTTGCACCTCCCAAGGTAAACACATTTCCAGAGGTCGACTTACGAGAGTCTTTGTCAGACTGGAAATCTGAGTTTGTGTACCCAATTGGCACTAACTCATTCGAATGGTAGACTAGCATGTAATCCTTAGTCCTTTTCAGGTACTTGATTATATGCTTAACTGCCGTCCAATGTTCTCGTCCAGGATTAAACTGAAATCTGTTAACCAAGCCTACAACAAAGCAGATGTCAGGTCTAGTACACAATATCGCATACATGATGCTTCCAACAGCTGATGTTTAAGGAACCGCCTTCATGTTTTCTGTCTCAACATCTGTCTTAGGACATTGATCCTTAGATAGAGAAATTCCATGTCTGAAAGGAAGAAATCCTTTTTTGGAATCATGCATGATGAACCTGGTAAGAATAGTATCAATATAAAGAGCTTGAGATAAGCCTAACATCTTTTTCTTGCGATCACGTAGAACCTTGATCCCAAAGATGTGAGTAGCTTCTCCCAAATCCTTCATATCAAAATTACTGGACAACCATTTTTTAACTGAATTCAAAAAGCCCACATTATTTCCTATGATCAAGATATCATCTACATACAATACTAGAAAAATCACCTTATCCCCAATTCACTTTTTGTACACACAAGATTCATCAAGACATTGCTCAAAACAAAAAATTTTAACCGCATTGTCAAAACAAGTATTCCATGTCCTAGAAGCTTGCTTTAATCCATAAATGGATCTTTTAAGCTTGCACAACATGTGTTCTTGACCTTTTTGAATGAAACCGTCTGGTTGTCGCATAAAAATGCTTTCATCAAGACTTCCATTAAGGAAAGCTGTCTTGACATCCATTTGCCAAATCTCATAATCATAATGAGCAGCAATGTATAAGAGAATTCTAATAGACATAAGCATACTGGCGAAAACGTTTTCTCATAATCGATCCCTTCTTTTTGAGTAAATCCTTTTGCAACAAGCCTAGCTTTGTAAGTTTGGACTTTTCAGTCTACTTCTCTCTTTTTCTTATAGATCCACTTGCATCCTATGGGTTTGACTCCATCTGCAGGTGGTTCTACAAGATCCCAGACTTTATTGGAATACATGAACTCCATTTCTGATTTCATAGCAACAATCTATTTTTTTACATCTTTATCCTGTAGTGCTTCGTCGTAATTCACGAGTTTGGTATTCAACTCTTCAGGGATTCTATCAAAAGACTCTCCCAAGAGTGCATACCGAATTGGTTTTCTTATCTCTTTCTCACTACGATGAGACAATATAGGAGAGGCAGGTACCGAAAGAGATGCACTAGTATGATCTTGTGGTTGAACCACATCATTTATAGGATCTTGAGTCTCCATGTTATTCTCAGCACCTTGCGGTGTGGGAATATCAACTACTTCTTCCTCTAGTGCAATTTCCTCAATACTACTCCCACTACTTTGATGCAATGAATTTTTGGAACCTTGTACTTGTGGAACTGTATGTTCATTAACATCTCTCCCACTACTAAAAAGCAATGGTATATTAATTCTAACATATGTAGTTTGATTTTGGTTTTCATTATCGTCAGCAGATTAATTTTGATTCGTTATCTCTTTGCTTAATTCCCGTAAAATCAGTTTACTTCTAGGAACGTGATTTGTTAAAAAATCCTTTTCTAGAAACTTGGCATTTGTACTTACAATGACCTTCTTTTCTTTAGGATTATAAAACACACCACCTTTCGTTCCTTTAGGGTACCCAATAAAAACACAAACTTTCGTTCTTGGTTCTAATTTTTCTGCCTTCCCTTTCAGCACATGTGTGGACATCTCCAAATTCGAACATGTTTCAAACTAGGTTTGTGCCCAGTCCACAGTTCTATGGGTGTTACAGGTACAGACTTGGAAGGAACTAAGTTTAAAATATAGTTTGCAGTTTCTAGTGCATATCCCCAAAATGAAAAAGGCAAATCAAAGTAACTCATCATAGATCTAACCATTTCTAAAAGAGTCCAATTTCTTCTTTCCACTACACCATTTTGTTGTGGCATTCTAGGTGCAGATATTTGAGATGTAATTCCTTGTTCTGATAAGTAACTAATGAACTCTGTGGAGAGGTATTCGCCACCACGATCAGATCGCAGTGATTTGATATATTTTCCATGTCGTTTCTCCGTTTCTGCCTTAAACTCTTTGAATTTCTCAAAGCATTCAAACTTACGGTGCAACAAATAAATATATCCATATTTTGAGTAGTCATCTATGAAAGTCACGAAATACTCATAACCACCTCTCGCTTGAACGTTCATCGGGCCACACAAATCAGAATGAATTAACTCTAGTTTATCATTGGCTCTATTCCCTTTTGAGGGAAAAGGTCTCTTAGTCATTTTCCCTTCTAAAAAGGATTCACATGTTGGTAGTGCCTCCACTTTTAATGAACCTAAAGGTCCATCTCGAACCAACCTTGAAATCCTGTCTAGATTTATATGACATACACACAAGTGACATAAATAGGTCTCATTTAATTCAGAAGATCATTTTCTTTTACAAGAAAGGTTAACATTATTCAGTTCAACAGTTTGTTGTTGTTCATGAGAGACATTAATAATAAAAAGACCATCAATCAATGTACCAACAAAGATAAAATATTTATTATAGCTAATAACACAACCGTTATCAGAAAAATTAACATTGTAACCATCTCTTAAAGCTCTAGAGACTGAAATCAAATTTCTTCTAACAGCAGGTGCATATAATGCGTCTTTTAAAATTAAAACTCTACCACTATCAAATGAGATACTAATATTTCCTAATGCTAAAGCTGGAGCTGCTGAGCCATCCGCTTGAAAAATACTAACTTCACCTCTAATCAGCTTGCGCGTTTCTTGAAACTCCTGCATTGTAGTGCAGATGTGATCAGTGGCTCCTGAGTCTACACACCATGACATGGTAGAAATAACCGCTAAACACGTTTCAACGACAAGTAAAAGTGAGTTATCCAACTTATTTTTTCGCTTGGCTAAGAAAACTGGACAATGTGTCATCCAATGGCCTGTCATCTTGCAATGAAAACACTTGCCGTTATGCTTTTCCATACCTCCAGTTAGAGCTACAACTTTCTTAGCATTGTGAGTCTTTTTCTTCTTCTTTTCACCTTTCAGTTTAGAAGTAGAACCTTTCTCAATAAAGTTATGACCCTCAAATTTATATTGACTCATAATAGTGCTAAGGGAGGTAACAAAAGACATATTGAATCTAAGATTGAAAAAAATTACAATAGATCAACAAAACAGTCATATAAACATTGAATAATTAAATTCAAACTCATCATATACATATATATTCATGCATCTCAAATAGCCAATCGATGGGATTGGAGAACTACTCATGCAATACACATATATGATGACCGATTATTCACTCCATGAACTCTTACAGACCTAACTTAGATGGAGAGTCTACTGTTAGTTTAAGTCAAATGAAAATCAAAACCCTAGTTACATTGATCCAATCATATATTACTCAGTTAAGGAGAGTTAATACAAATTATCAAACTAGTAAATAAATACGTAGTGACTTTTATTAAATTTATCCGATATGGAGGAAGGTCTAAGCCAGCACATAAATTTAATACTTCATTACTATTTAATCTTGGTATTTATGGGAATGAACCTTTTGATCACCAAATAAATTTTTTGTTTCAAATTTATGTACTCTAAAATTTTCCAAAAAAATTGCACCAAATACTACAGTTCATTCAGTATATCATCTCACACACATATGTATACACATATATAATGACCAATTATTTACTCCATAAACTTTTACAGATCTAACTCAGATGGAGAGTATACTGTTAGTTTAAGTCAAGTGAAAATCAAAAACCCTAGTTACATTGATCCAATCATGTATCACTCAGTTAGAAGAGTTAATACAGATTATCAAACTAGCAATTAAATACGTGGTGACTTGTATTAAAATTCATCCGATATGGAGAAAGGTCTAAGCCAACACATAAACTTAATACTTCAATACTATTTAATCTAGGTGATCATGAGAATGAACTTTTATGACCAATTGAATTTTTTTAATTTTTTTTTTCTCCACAAATTTTTCATACAAAAATTTTTTTCAGAAAAAATATCACATCAATGTCTCTATACCATCTCATGCATCATACACATCATGAAAATGGTGACATGTTGAGAACAATGTTGCAATAATCCATTGAATATTATATTGTACTAAAACATGCTTTTATTAATTAAAAACTTTTCAGAATTAATTTCTTCAAGAATCATGGGACACCGTCGACATTCATGTGAAACAGAAAAATACACCCAACAGTTGATTTTTTCTCTTGTTTTCGAAATTCAAATTTCTTTGGGTTCAATAATACAAAATTAAAGAACTCCCAATTAAAATTAGAATATTACAACAATTACTAGGAAACAATTGTTCACTGTTGCCATCTATTCTCATGCATAATTGAACATACATTTATTACTTATTATCTATTTAGATGTAGGCGTGGCTCATGATGCTAATTGTTGGAAAACAGTATACGCAGCAGAAGCATTCCAAGAACATACTGCTTACATGAATTATAGACAACAAATACCAACACATAGTACACATAAAGCGTGCTGTAAATTAACCAAGAATTACCTCTTGAAGCGTGAGCAGGAATTTTGAAGCAAATCCAACTTCAATTCTACGGTCTTCTCCAGTGATCTCAAATTCACAGCTAAACTCTCTCAATACTTGGGTAGGCAAGTATTGTGCAAAAAACTAATTCTTTTTCTAGGTTGGAAGAACCCCTATTTATAGAGGAGCTCTCCCAATTCAAAAGAGAGAGCCAAAAAGAAAACGTGTGATTTCTTTAAATTGAAAAGAAAAGCAACCATACGTATGCTTTATGTTTTAAAAATAGAAAACACATGCTTGTTTTCCTTTTTTTTTGTTTTATTCTTTTTCCCCTAGAAAATAGGATTCTGAGTTCTAGTTAAATATGAGCACTGTAAGGACCATAGAATTAATTAATGAGGCTCCCTATTATGAAAATAATTTAAAATATTAATTTAAATTATTCTTACTATAATAAATTACAAATTATTTCACTAGAAATTCGTAATTGCACTCCTCTATTTATATTTCATAATTCCCTATTAAACACTTATGTAATTCTCCATGTTAAGATTACAGATACTAATCAATACATTAAATTACTGACGAATTTAATTAATGATTAATTTCCTTTAGAGAAATACTTAACTTATTTCATATGTCAGATTCATAAATTCACTGGCCGGGCCGGGTTTACACATGAAAACTTATAAGCTTCTCATAAAAGGCGTATCATCAATCTCTATACCGAGACATGAATTCAATCAACTAACTTATTATTTCACCAATATATATTATTATCATCCAATCTATCAGGCATGTTGACCCATCTCGGGATCTCGCCTTTTAATAAATCAAAACGATAATTAATATATGCAGTTCATAATAGTTATATCAAGATTGAGAATATAAGTACTATTAATAGTTTAGAGTATGTTTTTATCAGTCAGTCTAAAACATCTATCTCTACTCGATCATGTTCAATACATACAAAATGCACTAGCACGAGAAGTTAGAACTATACCATTCTCGTAATCAAGATAAATTACTTTTAATCTCGTGCTACAATAATTCTGATGGTTTGTTCAAATTTCCATCTACGATCGTGAACTATAGCTTTAACTTATAAGAACTGATGATTTAATCTTCTGTGTATAAGCTCAAACTCTATACATCAAATAATTTACTATATAAGTTGAGGACACATATATGACAATGATCTATTTCATGTAATACTTTATTGAATTAAATAAATAAATAAATAATTATTCAATAAATAATATTATATCAAAACGCATAGTTAATAGTATATCCTAATAGCTTATTCTGTTGTACAAAAATCAATCAATAACAGAATAAAATTGAAATTAAGGGCAACAAAAATCCAATATAGACTCACGGGGATGCAAATCAGAGAAATAAAGAAGAATCAGCTCAACCATCGAGTATTTGAGTAAAACTTACATCGTTGCTGCAGACACAATGCAAGAGAATATGCAAACCTGAACAACCAAAAATCCAAGTAGCATCATGGACTAAAGAATCGATCATTTGGAAGCACGATTAGGAAAACAAAGCAAAAATCTTTAGGATCGTTTATCTTCTTCTTTTTACTTTCCTTTTTCTCTTTTTCCTTTGGGTTTTGTTGTCTTTATTGAATTTTGTCTAAATTCTTTGCTTTCTTTTACTACTAGATATAGGAGAGCCTGTACCCAATATGTGTTACTCTCTTTGTCTCACTTTATGTGATATAGATGAAATTTGGAAAGCGAACCAATTTTTTTGTATGATTTTTAAATATTTTAAATTGTTAATTATGTAATTTATAGTATTTTTTTTACATATTTTTGAGATAAATATGTTACTCCCTCTTTCCTAATTTATGTGGCATTGATAGATTTCGTGAGTCAACCAAATTTTATATGTTTTTTTAAATGTTTTAAGTACTTAATTATTATGATTAATAATACTTCAAATAACATATATTTTTACTAGCTCACCCTTAATAAATACCTTGAAAAAATAAAAAATTTAGTAATTTCTTGATTATGTAAAATTCTCGTTATTTAAACAAAAATAAAATTAAAAAAATATAATTAATATTCACTTATTTAGAAACAAAATAAAAAGGTAAAAACACTACTTAGTTTGGAATGTATTGTGGAAAATGTCCAAATAAACAAAATATACGGACCAATGATTCAATTATCTTTATACGATATTTTTTGTTAGATGAAAAGAGGGTCCAGTAACCAATTGACGTCGGAACTTTGTACTTCACTTCCGCTTCCTTCCTAGGTATATTCCTACCCTACCTATCGAGCTGTTACGACCCGATTTCTCGGTCATGATGGCACCTACAACCCCCAGTAGGAGAATTAATTCCCGTGGCCCAGAACGATCAGTAACGGGCTACTATCTAACAAATGAGCGAAAAAGCAGTTTAATAAGTGAAAGCAAGGGCAATAAGTAAAGAAAGTGAACATTAGGAATATAAATAGCATAAACACGGAAGCTAACCATACCCAAAACTTGGTACCATAGTATAGAGCCAGAACTACATATAAGAAGTACAAATGATCCAAAACAATACATACAGATGTATCCGAGTAGTAATAGAGTACATGCAATAAAAGATAACTAAAAGCTAAGCTCCGGTTGTCAAGGGCTCACCCTCAATCTGAAATATCCCAAAAACAGCTCCTCGCACGAGTCTCCAACGAGCTAATGGAGCGAGTCTCCAACGAGCTAATGGCGATGACCCACACTAGGATCTGCACCAAAAGATGCAGAGTGTAGTATGAGCACCAATTGCAAAGCAATCGGTACCCAGTAGGTATCATAGGCCGACTGGGCACATATAAGATAAAAGAGCAGTAAGACATAATATAAGCGAATAGTCACCGGAAACAACGAGAAGCACACAGAAGCTAGCACAGAAGAAAGACAACAGAAGCAGCATACAAGGCTAGCAAGTAGGATATATACTATAGGCACAGGCAAAAGTAAGAAAAGATGCATCTAGGATCCTTACAATAATAGTATATAAGGAGTTTTAGAAAATGGGTGGTATACCGGTAACCTCAATTAAAAGAGAAGGAGGGAAATAAAGTAACAATAGCATGCTCGAATATAGGAGTAATAACCAAACCCAGCTACATAATACTAGTTCCAATATCAAGATACAATAGGAATTCAACATAAGGAATCATAAAGCTCGATAAGGTAATAACAAGCCTACCTACAGTCCCAACGGGCGCCTATACACCCGAGGAACACAACCAAGTGAAGACAAACCCTCTGGCAACCCATACTACTGGAGCGTACACACAACAAATAACAAACAAGGGTGGAACCTCACACAAATGAATGGTATGACATGCCATGCTAAGCCAAGAGTGATAGTAGTACCGTATGTTACCCGCTTCCGGCATCCTATAAGGCTCAAAAGATAGGACCCATGGAAGGTCACACCCGTATACCTTTACTACGCTGTATACCCCCCTCCAGCACTCACAACACGTAGCCCCTGGTCCGGAATGGCAAGGTCCATGGAGGCCCCTGACCAACATACTAGATGCCCCATAATCTCGAAAATCCTCAAGTAAAGGTGCCCGAAGAGTATCCAGGTCTAAATTAGTAAGTCAAATAGTCCTAGCGCACGGCCCCACTGAGTCTAGCATCACCCCAAAAGTTATAGTAAAACAAGTCTAGCGCTCGGCCCATCCGAGTCTAGTATAAGTGGAAATAGTGATAAAACACCTCTTATTTTCTCTTACCTCAAGAAGATCCATTAAAACAGTACCAAACCCTTTTACAATCATTTTTACTGAAAATGGGCCCAAGGCCATGCAAGGTTTAGAAAATCATGAATAGTAGGCCCAAAGCCAAAACCGTAGTAAAATCGTAATGAAATTCCCTCTATATGCATGATGAATGATATACATAATCACAACAGTGGCCCCCGGCCCACAATCAACCTATCGGACTTGCACAGGCTCCGATCGTTCTACAACACAAATAACCATCTCTATAATAATGATGCCTGGGACTCATATACATTCCCATATAACTCACCATCTATGTTTCAGAGTCAAAACAAGGCCACACATGACCACAAGTGTGATAATATCATCTATAGCAAATATTACAACCATCGGAAGAAGAAAAGGAATCAAACATGATTAAAGCGGTCAAGGTATGTGGTACCAACTAGTAAACCCAACCCAAGGATGCCCATTAGTGCAATTTTATTCTATATATGCAAAGTTTAAGGAATTTAAACTGTAACCTACCTGTCATCTGATGACAAGCTGCTGGGACAATGATATCCAAGTCCAAATCACTCCGAGAAGTCCCAAACAATAATCAAACTATCAAATACATAAATAACATATTAAAACAGGGCTATTGATACCCATATTGCTATAGTAATAGCCGGGCCAAAATTTGGGTCACCGATGGGCCCGCGGGTTTTGC
Organism: Jaltomata sinuosa; assembly: GCA_003996215.1. Classification (NCBI taxonomy): domain Eukaryota; kingdom Viridiplantae; phylum Streptophyta; class Magnoliopsida; order Solanales; family Solanaceae; genus Jaltomata; species Jaltomata sinuosa. The sequence goes on along the minus strand of QJPP01007585.1, from coordinate 170,837 downwards.
AACCCAAAACCAAGAATGAAAGAGTACAAAAATGATCACCATGATCATAGGAGTACATGCCTGGAAAATTAAGGAAATTGGGCAAGAATTCGAGCTAAAACAGCCGCTAGAAGTCAAGAACCCAAAGAGGGAATTTAAGGAATGAAACCGGAATTTAACAGGAAGCACTTACCACAACTAGAGAATTATGCCAAGGATATGAATTGAATGAGTCCATGAAGCATACAACTTTACACGAGAACAGATTCTACAAACATTTTCAAGCTTTGAGAAAAAGGGTCAACAATGGAGAGAATTAAAGAATGGAAAAGCTTGGAATTTAGTAACAAACTTACCGAATTGAGGTCGGAAAATGATCGCAAAGCAACCACAATCTTCCTTCAAGAAATTGGTAATCATAAGGTGAAGGAAATGGGGTTTTAGGACTGTTCTACAATGGTGAAATGAGGTTTTGAAAGAGGGTAGAATGGCTAGAAATTTAAGAGTGCAACAGCTTTATAAGCTGGCCCGCATAGGCGCAACGGCGCCCACTCGAGCGCAGGCGCGTGCGTGCACTGGCGGGCATGTAGGGCTGATCTTGGGCATATTTATATGCCTATTTATCATATTTTACCCATATTTATCTAACGTTTTAAGAATATCTTTTACTATATATTGTGTGTTTTGAGTTGAATTATTATATGTTGTACTAAGACACATGATTAGATGATTTCAGGTAAATTAACGCGGGAAACGAACCATTGGAAGATGAAACGAAAGAGTAAAGCATGAAAGCGACGTAGTGGAATGCTCGGGGGCAAACAAAGGAAGGAAATGGGCACTGGTGTACTACTGGCACAGTGCCCCAGACCCCAAACTTCAGAGGGGTCACCTTGGCACACTGGTGGGGCGCTTCCCCAGGGCTTAAACTTCAGAAGGCCATTCCTGGCGCATCAGTGGCGCGACATGCCAGCCTCCACCCGACAGAATTTTTCCAGCTTTCTCCTATTCCAACTCCAAGAAGTAAAAGGGGTTATTTCCCACTCCCTATAAATAGAACATTGTGCGTCTTTTGTAGGGGTTTCGTCATATTTTTAGAGCGCAAGGCAGAGATTAGAATTCACCATTAGGTTTCTTTTCTTCTTTCTTTTCTTAGCCATACTTGGATGAAAACATTGTTACTTGTGTTTTTGATTAGCATGAGTGGCTAAGAACCCTTTGTTTTGGGGTTACGGCTACAAACGCATGACTATTTAGTATAAAGTTGGATTGATTCGTTCGTTTGCCATTACTAGTTGTTCTTATATTCCTGTGTTTAGTATTTTAATGCTTGACCGCCATTAAGATAAATCTATAATTTTGTTGTGAACTCAGGAGAAGAATCAACAAGATAGACCGAGGAATCTAAGGAGCAAGGCCTCTCTTTTGTAACGTAAAGCATAGGTTAGGGACTAGCATAGGAATATACCTAGAACGCCTTGTTTTGTTTATACGGGAAGATATATAAATGCGTTCGGAACCAGATGTCACATCCCCGCTCAATGATGTAGTTGTGATGCAATTTTAGATAGGCAACTAGAGGCTCGGAAGACCATAGTTGTAAAATCAACCCCGAAATCAATAACTAGATGAACGAACAAGTCGATTCAAGTAAATACTACTTATGATTGCATATAAAGCTGTAACCCTAGAATTCTCTCTAAAATTGGAACCAAAATCATTATTTACTTGAGTTTAATTCTGTCATTTTATTTTAGAACTTTAGTTATTACAAACTCATACCTTAGTTATTTTTATACTTGTTTATTCTAGCGGTATACGAATAACTTAGAATATTTGCTAAATCATAAGTCTCTTGGGTACGATATCCGGGCTAACCAGTCTATATTACTTGGATGACCACATACACTTGCATGTGAGTGGGAAGTCGCCTAACGAGTTTTTGGCACCGTTGTCGGGTACTTAGAAATTAGCAAATTTCTAAATTTTCTTATACTAATTTTATTATTCAAGTATTGACAACTTGATCTTAGCTTTTGAAAAATCTGCAGGTATAGACTTTGAAGTGTCAACACACTGGCAAGAACGAAAGGCTTAAGGAACCACACCCTAAACCTGATCGACTATTTCACTATAGGAGAAGGGCAACAAAACTTTATCCTATAAAGTTTCAGGAGGTGGTTGATAATCCAATCCAGTAAGTTGAACAACAAAAAGTTATTCCCATAGAAATGGAAGCACCAAGTCCAGTGCGAGATATGGAAATCCTACTCGTGACTAATGTCACCAACAATATTTGAAAATCCACAGCAGGTGGTCGCTTTCTCAAGCAGAATATGGTGCAACTATTGCACACTAATGGTCAGTTCACAGGCTTACCGCACGAGGACCCGCAGCAGCATATCTATAATTTTTTGGAAATCAGTGATACATTCATACCGACTGGAGTCACAGAGGACTATGTTAGACTGACATTGTTTCCATTTTACCTACTTGGGGAAGCAATGAGATGGTTGAAAGCAGAGCCACCGAACTCTATCACTTCTTGGAATGATTTGGCCAGGAAATTCTTGATGCGTTTCTTTCCATCTGGAAAGACAGCCAAGCTGAGGAGAAAAATATTGAGTTTCAGGCAGAAAGATGGTGAGAATCTCTTCCAAGCTTGGGAGAGATTTAAGTCCCTCCTTATGGACTGTCCTCATCATCAACAGGCAAATGAAGTGTTGGTCCACATATTCATTGAAGGGCTTGATTCTCATTCGAAGATTTTGTTAGACTATGCAACAGAAAAGCAAGCATTAGAGAAGACCTATGATCAGTTGTACACTCTTCTGCAGAGGATGGCATAGAGTAATCCGGAATGGAACACAGACACCAGCAAAGCCATGCCCAAGAAGGTTGTCGGGTTGCTAGAGGTAAATTCCAACACAACTTTATTTGCCAAGGTGGAATATATGGCTAATCAGATGAGCAATATAGCTACGTTCCTCAACAAGTTCTCTCTTGGAAATAATCAGGCACAAGTGAATATAGTGCAACCTGCAGTTCTTCAGTTTTGCGAGACTTGTGGAAGGGACCACCTATTAGAAGATTATACAACAAATCCGAATTCTGTGAACTTTGTAGGGTATGCTCAAAGAGGTGGAGATCAAAATTTTGGCAATGCATACAATGCAAACTTGAGGAATAATTTGTCATATGGCAACAACCAAGGTCAGAATCAACTCAGGAACCAAGGTCAGAATCAACAGTTTGCTGGAAACAATAAGCCAGTGGATTTGCCTAGCAACATAGAAGACATGCTGAAGATGATCATGGAAATCCAAGCTAGTTGTGAAGCAGAGATGAAAGATCAAAGAGATGTCATACGTAACTTAGAAAAGCAAGTGGGTCAGCTAGCTGGAGCACAGAATATGAGACCACATGATGGTCTTCCAGGAGATACTGACCCAAATCCTAAGCAGGTAAATGCAGTCACGACCCGAAGCGGTAGAGAATTGGAAGAGGTTGCACCAAAGAAAGTGGATCCTAAGGTAGTAGAAGTTGCAATCGAAAAGGCTAAAGCTAGTGCAGAGACAGAAGTGAAAGAAGATGAAATTATTGTGAAGCCTCATCCACTGTTCCCTCAAAAGTTGATCAAACAGAAAGAGGAGGCTGGCTTTAAGAAATTTCTTGACCTCTTGAGGCAGGTGCACCTTAATCTCCCCCTCATAGATGTTCTTCGGGGAGTCCCGAAGTATGCAAAGTACATCAAAAACATTGTGGCAAACAAGAATAGGTTGACTGAATATGCCATAGTCGCTCTTACATAGGTATGCACTCCTCAAATTTAGAATAGGTTGCCAACCAAACTGAAGGATCCAGGAAGTTTCACAATTGAGATCACCATTGGCTAGAAGGTTTTAGCATGAGCACTATGTGATCTTGGGGCAAGTGTCAACCTAATGCCATCTTCTGTTTTCAAAAATATGAGATTAGGTAGTCCTCGCTCTACTACAATTGTTCTGCAATTGACAGACAAATCTTTGGCTAGACCTGAGGGCATAATTGAAGATGTAATAGTAAAGATTGGATCATTGATCTTTCTGGTAGATATTGTGATCTTGGATTTTGAACCAGAACCAGAAGTTTCATTTATTTTAGGACATCCATTATTGTCTACAGCCAGAGCATTTATAGATGTTGCAGCATGGCAACTCACCATGAGAGCACATGACAAGGTGGAAGTTTTCAGTGTTTACAAGGCAATGAAGTTGCCTGCATAATATGAGGACTTATCGGCTATTACTGTGGTGGACATAAAATTAGGGATACCACTCATAACATCCAAAGATATATTGTATAGAGCCCTCACAGGGACAAACTTGTATGGAGATAGAGCGGCACATGAAATGGTTCAATGCTTAGAAGCAGCATGGGTGTTGTCTAGTACTATTGAGTTTGAACCTCTTAATAGACCTATGGGACCCCCCAAGCCATCTATTGAAGAGGCCCCAAAATTAGAGATGAAACCACTCCCACCTTATCTGAAGTATGCATATTTGGGAGAAGATGATACACTTTCGGTAATTCTCGTTGTCGGGTTAAATGAAGTACAGGTGAAGGAAGATCTAGCAGTATTGCGGAAGAGGAAGAAAGTAATTGGGTGGCAGATGTCTGACATTCATGGGATTAATCCATCTTTTTGCATGCATAAGATCTACATGGAGGAAGGTTACAAGCCCATGGCACAGCATCAGAGGAGATTGAACCCTCCCATGAAGGATGTAGTGCGGAAAGAGGTGATTAAGTGGCTAGATTCAGGTATTGTGTTCCCCATTTCAGATAGCAAGTGGGTCTGTCCTGTCCAATATGTCCCCAAGAAAGGGGGGATAACTGTGATAACCAATGAGAAGAATGGGCTAATTCCGACACAAACAGTCACTGGGTGGAGGATTTGCATGGATTACAGGAAATTGAATGAAGCCACTCGAAAAAGTCACTATCCCATTCCATTTATTGATCAGATGTTGGACAGTTTAGCTGGACAAGAATACTTCTGCTTCTTATATGGATATTCTGGCTACAATCAAATAGCTATAGCCCCGGAGGATTATGAGAAAATGATGTTTACTTGTCCATATGGCACATATGCTTTCAAGCATATACCCTTTAGGCTATGTAATGCACCGGCTACATTTTAGAGGTGTATGATGGCTATCTTCTCCAATATAGTGGAAGAGATTGTAGAAGTGTTCATGGATGAATTTTTGGTGTTTAGGAATTCATTTGATGCTTGTCTTCATAATCTGGATAGAGTATTGGAAAGATGTGAGGAGATGAATCTGATGCTTAACTGGGAGAAGTGTCACTTTTTGGTCAAGGAAGGCATTGTCCTTGGCCATAAGGTGTCAAAAATGGGGTTGGAAGTAGATTGAGCGAAGATAGAGGTTATTGAGAAACTACCACCTCCAGTCTCTGTGAGAGGTGTACGTAGTTTTCTTGGTCATGCAGGCTTCTACAGATGCTTCATTAAAGACTTCTCCAAGATATCCAGACCAATGTATAGGTTTCTTGAGAAAGAGGTGAAATATGAATTCAGTGAGGCCTGTGTGAAGGCATTTGAGGATTTGAAGAAGCGCTTGATTGAAGCTCCTATTTGATTGCACCAAATTGGGAGCTGCCATTTGAGCTTATGTGTGACGTCAGTGATGGTGAGGTAGGAGCTGTGTTAGGTCAAAGAGTCAAAAAGGTATTTCATTCTATCTATTATGCAAGTAAGATGCTTGATGCGGCTCAGACAAACTACACAGTCACTGAGAAAGGGATGTTAACCCTAGTTTTTGCTTTTGATAAATTTTGCTCCTATCTTGTGGGAATGAAAGTGATTATGTATATGGATCATGCTGCGATCCGTTACTTATTTATCAAGAAGGATGTGAAGCCACGACTTATTCAGTTGATTTTGATGCTTCAAGAGTTTGATTTGGAGATCAGATATTGAAGAGGCACAGAGAACCAAGTAGCGGATCACTTGTCCAGACTTGAGGGTTGGTCTCATGTGCCTAATGAAGGGCATATCATAGAGGATTTTCCAGATGAACAACTCCTAGCTTTGAGTGTTGCTGAGCTACCATGGTATGCTGATATTGTCAACCTAGTGGTGAGTGGAGTGTACCTCCCTAAAGCCACTACTCGGCAGAAGAAGAAGCTATATCATGACTCCCGATTCTATATATAGGACGAGCCCTACTTGTTCAAGCAAGGTCCGGACCAAATAATTAGAAGATGCATTTCGGAAAATCACGTGAGGGAGATCTTAGAGAGTTGTCATTCTTCCCCTTATGGGGGCTATCATGAAGGAGAGCGCACAAAACAGAAGGTGTTACAGTCAGGCTTCTATTGGCCTACTTTATTCAAGGATGCAACAACTTTTATCAAAGGATGTGATCAGTGCCAGAGGACTGGAGCTATTTCTAGAAGGCATGAGATGCCTTTGCAGAACATCCTTGAGGTGGAAATCTTCGACGTATGGGGGATTGACTTCATGGGACCCTTCCCACCTTCATTTGGTAACAAGTACATACTTGTTGTAGTGGATTATGTGTCTAAGTGGGTAGAGGCTGTAGCTCTTCCTACCAACGATGCAAAAGTAGTGGTGAAGTTTATCAAGAATCATATATTCACGAGATTCGGTACTCTGCGAGCGATGATCAGTGATGGTGGAACTTACTTCACCAGTAACTGGTTCAGGAAACTATTGGCTAAGTATGGGGTGCGTAACAAAGTAGCTATTGCGTATCATCCCCAAACTAGCGGGCAGATTGAGGTATCAAATTGGGAAGTGAAGCAGATCCTAGAGAAGATTGTGAATGCGCAAAGGAAGGATTGGGCTGAGAAGCTTGATGATGTGTTATGGGCATATCAAACTGTGTAGAAAACACCCATTAGAGCTTCCCCTTATCGGCGTGTTATGGGCATATCAAACTGCGTATATGGTAAGGCATGTCATCTGCCAGTAGAGTTAGAACACTAAGCCTATTGGGCTATAAATAAGTTGAATCTTGATGAAGAACTAGCGGGGTAGAAAATACAGTTGTAACTTAATGAACTTGATGAGTTTAGGTTGCAGGCGTATGAGAATGACACGCTCTACAAGGAGAATACAAAGAGGTGGCACGATAAGCACACCCTTTCTCGCTCATTTGAACTTGGTCAGAGAGTCCCCCTATTCAATTCGAGACTGAAGCTTTTCCCTGGGAAGCTTAAGTATAAATGACACCGCATGGAGCAGTTGAACTTTAGAGGGCCAACAAAATGGGTATGGTCTTAGTTAATGGTCAACGAGTGAAGCATTATTGGGTGGAGCATGTGGACAAGGAGAAAACCTTAATCACCCTGTCGGATGAGTAACTTTCGAGGTGCATCATGCCGCAATATTAAATCAGGCATTGCGTGGGAGGTAACCCATGAATGTACTGTAATAGCTAAGGACAAAAATGAAAAAAAATACAAAAAGATGTGTCGTGCCACGTCCAAAACTAAGGTGGGTTTTCTAACGGGTTTGTTGTTTTGCAGGAAAATAAAGGGAAAATTCAAGTCAAGGACGCATTTGGAGAAGGTAAGTACCAAAAAATGCACCTTGGGGGTCTGGTGTAATGTTGGCGGCTGCCCCAGTGGCCAAACTTCAGAGGAGCAAGTTTGGCGCTATGCTGGTGCGCTGCCCCAGGAAAAACCCAGGTTGGCGCCTTCTTGGCGTGGTGCCCAAGGGCAAAACTTCTGAGCACCTCATCTGGCGTGTCTATGGTGCGCTTCCCTATGCCATAACCCAGGTGCATTACACCAGGCCAAAAACTTTTAAGCTCCTGCTTTGGCGCGTTACGCGTGCGGCACCCCACGCCTTTTCCAGGCATCCCTCAAGTCAAAAAAATAGGGCAGGTCAAGGGTCGACCGACTCGAGACCCAGATTCCTTTAATCCCTACTCTTTAAAAACCCACCAAATCTCATATTTTCCTCTTCACTAACCCATGGAGCACCGCCCCACCCTCCTTTTCTCTCAAAAAGGTCTTCTTCTCCCTCCATTGTTGCTCCCCCCAGGCTTGAACATTCTCCATAAATTCTCAAGGTAAGATCTTCCTTTACTTTCTAGCACTCCCTACTTCTTAGTTATGCTTTCCATTATCAAGATTTGGAGGTTTAAACTAGTTTCATATTGTTGGGAAAACTAAAAGTTTTTCCACCATTGATGAAAGCTTGAACTCTTAAAATACACCCACAAAGGAGATTATTTTTCGTATATGCACTAGTAATGGGGGATTTCGAATTTTTATCTTGTTTTGTTGATGGGTCTTGATTTGTGAAAAGTTAGTAAGTAGTAGGAGAAGATGGGTCACTCTAAAAATTTCAAGAAAAATGGTGAAATTATACTACATTGAGTGAAGTTGTGGCCATGAATAGTGTGTAATCTTGAAATTTGGTAGTGACTATATGAGAATTGCTTGGAATATAACTGTGGGAATTGGTTGGTTGATATGGTGTCATAGGATAATGAAAACAAAATTTTGTTAAGAGAGGGAAGTCTGAGTACCTCACATCATCAACCTATAGACACCACGCTAGCAAATTAAATGTGGGGTTATTATGACCCTATCAAAATACTAATTTAGCTAGTCTTGATTGTGATGGGCTGATTTGTGTAAATTTTGTGCTATAGGTACCATGCCTCCAAGAACAAAGAAGGCGCGGGCAGAAAATGGTCCCGCAATGGTGAAGCATCGGGGTCAGCAGCCCCGTCGATCCCGCGGGCACCTCCACAGAAGTTCGAAAAACTAGCTGTTGTGACATATGGGGAAGATTGGTTTGAGTCCCAGAAAGAGGCCAAGTACCTTGGTGATGAACATGTGGATGAAGCACGATTGCAGGCAGAATTCCCTCAAATTTATAAGACGATCTACCAATTGGGAATTCAGTACATCTTCCATGATTAGTGTGAGTGCAATCTTACTATGGTGCGGGAGCTTTATGCAAATTGGGATACAGATCAGGGCAAGAGTAACCAAGTGATGGTTCGAGGAGAAACATTCTGATTCACCACTAGGGTTCTGAATGAGTTTTTGGGAACACCACATGTCGACCCAGCGCCTTACTTGGAGATGAAAGAGGTGCCACCATACCAAGATATACGTCACACACAATGTGGCATAAATTCGACAGCACGTTGGGAGAGAAGCAAGGAGACAGGGTGACATGCCATCTTGCATTATGCTTATTTCAATCAGGAAGTGAGAGTGTGGCTAAAAATTATTTGTAGTACCCTTCTACCGTGCAAACACACATCTGAGGTGACTAAAGATAGGGTGGTGTTGGTATACATGCTAATGAAGGGGATGCCAATTAATGTGGTGTCAGTTTTGAGACATAATATGGTGAAATTTCGGAACAACAAAAGGTGGCATTTTTGCTATGGAGGATTGGTGACCCACTTTATAAGGAAAGGTACTGTTGAGGAGGAAATTCATGGTATGTGCCCGCCCCAAGTTTCGTACCTGGTGAGTCAATTGGTTGATGTTACGAAGACCAAGCCCCAAGACACTTCACATGGGTCGGTACTCTCTAATGTTGATCGTCAAGCAAGGGATGATGGTTAGATGGGAAGAATGTATGGGATGGTGGAGCTACAGTTGTGGATTGGCGGTCGACCTGCGACCAAGGAGGAGATGAGGGCACCCATGACATATATTTGGTAGTATTACTACTTGTTTTATTTACACATGAGCATGTTGGCCTGATATTGTGGGAAAGAGTCAGTTATAGAGGGTGTGTCATTTCAAGTGAAAGATCTTGATGCTAAAAGGTTGTAAATATATGGCTTGATGGATGGACTACGAGAGCATGATTAAAAATTGTCTAGTTGCTTGTAAGTGAGGATGGAAAGTTCCTTAGGCGTTTATGGTAAAGCATAACATAGAGGGTAATGAGTTGTTCGAGGACGAACAAATGTTTAAGTGTGGGGTGGTGATCTTGGGCATATTTATATGCCCATTTATTGTATTTTACCCATATTTACCTTATGTTTTAAGAACATTTTTTACTATACATTGTGTGTTTTAAGTTAAATTGTTATATGTTGTACTAAGACACATGATTAGATTATTTCAAGTAAATTGATGCGGAAAACGAACCATTGAAAGATGAAACGGAAGAGTAAAGCATGGAAATGACATAGTGGAATGCTCGGGGGCAAACAAAGGAAGGAAATGGGCACTGGTGTACTACTGTCGCGGTGCCCCAGACCCCAAACTTCAGAGGGGTCACCTTGGCGTACAGGTGGGGCGCTGCCCCAGGGCTTAAACTTCAGAAGGGCATTCATGGTGCATCAGTGGAGCGGCGCTCCAGCCTCCACCCGACAGAATTTTTCCAGTTTTCTCCTTGTCCGACTCCAAAAAGGAAAATGGGTTGTTTCCCAAGACCTATAAATAGAACATTGTGCGTCTTTTGTAGGGGTTCTGTCATATTTTCAGAGCACAAGGCAGAGATTAGAATTCACCATTAGGTTTCTTTTCTTATTCCTTTTCTTAGCCATAACTTTGGATGAAAACATTATTATTTGTGTTTTTGATTAGCATGAGTGGCTAAGAACCCTTGTTCTGGGGTTATGGCTACAAATGCATGACTATTTAGTATAAAGTTGGATTGATTCGTTCCTTTGCCATTACTAGTTGTTCTTATATTCCTGTGTTTAGTATTTTAATGCTTGGCCGCCATTAAGATAAATCTATAATTTTGTTGTGAACTCAGGAGAAGGATCACCAAGATAGATCGAGGAATCTAAGGAGCAAGGCCTCTATTTTGTAACGTAAAGGGTTGGTTAGGGACTAGGATAGTAATATACCTAGAACGCCTTGTTTGGTTTATATGGGAAGATATATAAATGTGTTCAGAACCAGATGTCACATCCCCGCTCAACGATGTAGTTGCGATGCTATTTTGGATAGGCAACTAGGCTCGGAAGACCATAGTTGTAAAATCAACCCCGAAATCAACAACTAGGTGAACGAACAAGTCGATTCAAGTAAATACTACTTATGATTGCATAATAAAGTTGTAACCCTGGAATTCTCTCTAAACTTGGAACCAAAATCATTATTTACTTGCGTTTAATTCTGTCATTTTATTTTAGAACTTTAGTTATTACAAACTCATACCTTAGTTATTTTTATACTTGTTTATTCTAGCGGTATACGAATAACTTAGAATATTTGCTAAATCATAAGTCTCTTGGGTACGATATCCAGACTAACCAGTCTATATTACATGGACGACCACGTACACTTGCGTGTGAGTGAGAAGTCGCCTAACAAGGGAGCAGGGGCGCTGGAGGCCAAGGCTGGCCTGGCGTGCAGGCGTGGTGCCTAGGCGCAGGCGCGCTGGTGCAGGTGCACCCAGGGCTGCGCTCTGGCAGCCATGACAGCAACAGCAACAACAATGCCAAGACTTTGGCAGATTTTATCGAACAAACCTCTGGGAAAGAGTCAGGGGCCCCGCGAACGCAAATAAGCTGAGTTATTTGACTAAAAATGGCATTCCAGACTCAACAGAATTGACGAAAACTCTGAACGGAGGTCGATAGCACAAAAAGTGGGCCCCACACCCAAGAACCAACTTTAGGCCTATCTTTCCAAAATAGAACACCAAGGCCTAAAACGAATCCAAAAGCCTCGAGACTCGAACCAAAGATCCCTCTAGCCCAAAGTCGACATTTCGGAGCTAACAACGCTATTAGAATTTCCATCCGAGGCCGTCTTCTCCGAATGTTTACCAAAGTCAAACTTTTAAGTTCAACTTGGCTAAAACTAAACTGAAAGCTCCTAGAACCCAACCAAGGGTCCATCTAGACCAAAATCCACGCTCCAGAGCTAACAGAACTGTCGAAATTCGATTCTGAGCATGCTTACCAAGTATGTTGACTAGAATCAATGATATTCTATTTTAAGGCTCAAAAATATGCAAAAGGCCAAAACTACCAAACGAACGTCCAGGGAACCAAACCACCGGTCCCAGCAAGTCATAAATGACTTGGGGCCACTACAGGAAAGCTCTAATAGTACAAAGAATGCATAAACACGAAGATGACCGGAAGGGTCATCACAACATCCACTATTGAAAAGACTTTCATCCCCAAAAGTTAAGAAGAAGGAAATACTTGGAGGCTCAAACAGCTGTGGATACTGAGCACGCATATCCCTCTCAGTCTCCCAGGTAGCCTCCTTGATCGGATGATGCCTCCACAGAACTTTCACAATCGAAATCTCCCTAGATCTCAGCCTCCTGACATCTCTGGCTACAATAGCAATCGGCTCCTCAACATAAGCTAACTTCTCATCCAACTGAACCGAATCCCACTACAACACATGAGACTCATCTGGAATATACCATCTCAACATCGAAACATGAAACACTGGATGCATAGCTGAAAACATCAGAGGCAACGCTAGCTGATAGGTAACACTACCAACTCTCTGGAGAATCTCAAACGGCCTAATAAACCTAGGGCTAAGATTGCCCCACCGACCAAATCTCATCACGCTCTTCATGGGTGACGCACGAAGGAATACCAAATCGCCAACACTTAACTCCAAGGCACGAAGTCTACAATCAGCGTAGCTCTTCTGCTTACTCTAAGCAGCTCGAAGTCTAACCTGAATCACTCTAACTCTGTCACGAAGCAAATCTATGCTCTAAGGTCTAGACTCTAACCCATCAAAGCACCCAACCAGCGATCTGCAATGCCTACCATACAAAGCCTTGAAAGGTGTCATGCCGATGCTCGAATGAAAGCTATTATTGTACGCAAACTCGGCCAAAGGCACAAACTTATCCCAAGAACCTCCAAAGTCAAGAACACAGGACCAAAGCATGTCCTCTAGGACCTGAATAGTCCTCTCGGACTTGCCATCTGTCTGAGGGTGGAAAGCAGTACTAAGCTAAACCTCTGTACCCAAATCTCGCTGAATAGCCCCCGACCTACAATCAACCTATCGGTCCTGCACAGGCTCGGGTCGTTCTACAACACAGATAGCCAGCTCTATAATAACGATGCCCGGGACTCATGGACATTCCCGTATAACCCACCACCTATGTTCCAGAGTCAAAACAAGGCCACACAGGACCACAAGGGTGATAATACCATTTATAGCAAATACTACAACCATCGTAGGAAGAAAAGGAATCGCACATGAATAAAGCGGTCAAGGTCTGTGGCACGAACTAGTAAACTTAACTCAAGGATGACCATTAGTGCAATTTTATTCTATATATGCAAAGTCTAAGGAGTTTAAACTGTAACCTACCTGTCGTCCGACGACAAGCTGGTGGGACAATGATATCCAAGTCTAAATCGCTCCGAGAAGTCCCAAACAACAATCAAACTATTAAAATCATAAATAACACATTAAAACGGGGCTATCAATACCCATATTGCTATAGTAATAGCCGAGTCAAAATTTGGGTCACCGACGGGCCCGCGGGCCCCGCAACCAGAAGCCAAGAACGAAAGAGTACAAAAATGATCACCATGATCTAGGAGTACATAACCAGAAAATTAAGGAAATTGGGCAAGAATTCGAGCTAAAACAGCCCCTAGAAATCAAGAACCCAAAGAGGAAATTTAAGGAATGAAACCGGAATTTAACAGGGAGCACTTACCACAACTAGAGAATTATGCCAAGGATATGAATTGAATGAGTCCACGAAGCATGCAACTTTACACGAGAACAGATTCACAAACAATTTCTAGCTTTGAGAAAAAGGGTCAACAATGGAGAGAATTAAAGAATGGAAAAGCTTGGAATTTAGTAACAAACTTACCGAATTGAGGTCGGAAAATGATCGCAAAGCAACCATAATCTTCCTTCAAGAAATTGGTAATCAAAACGTGAAGGAAATGGGTTTTTAGGACTGTTCTACAATGGTGAAACGAGGTTTTGAAAGTGGGGAGAATGGCTAGAAATTTAAGAGTGCAACAGCTTTATAAGTTGGCTCACATAGGCGCAACGGCGCCCACTCGAGCGCAGGCGCGCGCGTGCACCGGCGGGCATGGAGGGCGCAGGGGCGCTGGAGGCCAAGGCTGGCCTGGCACGCAGGCGTGGCGCGCTGGTGCAGGTGCTCCTAGGGCTGCGCTCCGGCGGCCATGATAGCAACAGCAACAACAATGCCAAGACTTTGGCAGATTCTATCGAACGGACCTCCGGGAAAGAGTCTGGGGCCCCGCAAACGCAAACGAGCTGAGCTATTTGACTAAAAATGGCATTCCGGACTCAATGAAATTGACAAAAATCCCAACGGAGATTGATAGCACAAAAAGTGGGCCCCACGCCCAAGAACCAACTTTAGGCCTATCTTTCCAAAATGGAACACCAAGGCCTAAAACGAGTTTGAAAGCCTCAGAACCCAAACCAAAGGTCCCTCTAGCCCAAAGTTGACATTCCGGAGCTAACAACGCTATCAGAATTTGCATCTGAGGCCGTCTTCTCTGAATGTTCACCAAAGTCAAACTTTCAAGTTCAACTTGGCTAAAACTCAAAAACCAAGACAAAACTAAACCAAAAGCTCCCAGAACCCAACCAAGGGTCCATCTAGACCAAAATACATGCTCTAGAGCTAACAGAACTATCAGAATTTGATTCCGAGCACTCTTACCAAGAATGTTGACTAGAGTCAACGATATTCTAAGTTAAGGCTCAAAAATAGGCAAACAGTCAAAACAACCAAACGAACAACCAGAGAACCGAACCACCAGTCCCAGCAAGTCATAATTGACTTGGGGCCGCTACAGGAAAGCTCTAATAGTACAAAGAATGCGCAAACACGAAAATGACCGAAAGGGTCATCACAAAAGCGCCCCTAGAGGTCATACTATAATAAAATTTTGTATCAGTTATAATTAATAGAAAGGTGGTGCATAGTCAATTTACCAAAAAACACTTAAAGTAGGATGGATTCACAAGAAACTATGTTAAACTAGGGGGTGGGCATAAAAATCGGAGAACCAGAAAACCGAACCAAACCGAATTAGTTCGGTTCTTCGATTTAATTTTTTTTTCGGTACTTCGTTTCTTCGGTTCGGTATACAATTTAAGGGTAACGGTTCTTCGGTGCACCAAAAAACCAAACTTTTATTAATTATTTTTAAAAAAAATATTTATATTACATATAAGAGAAATATATATATGAAAAAATGATGAAAAAATTCTTATTCGACAAAATCTTTTTTCTTCGTCTAGATTACCCAGATTTCTTCTTCTTCTTTTTATCCCAATTCACGTGCATTTTTTAAAATATATTTTTAAAAATATAATTTTTTATATTTAAAAATAAATTAATTTTGAATTTTTTATTTTATTTTTACCAAGATAATTTAAATTTATACAAATATTTATGAATTATTTATGTGCCAAATCAAAATGCATACATCATATAAATTACGAGAGGAAGATCCAAAGAATAGAAAGAAAGAAAATAAAATTAGGAAACCACCACCATAAAATTAACTTTTTTATTTAATATGTTATATAGAGTCATAATAAAGAAATTTTATATTTTTATATATGAAAAAGATATAAAATTGGTATATATATATATATATATATATATCAGGGTTTAAAATTTTGCTCACATTTTCCGTATATGAAAATTGTATAAAAGCGATATGAACGATATATATCATATTTTATATATAATTCATACACTAATATATGTTTGTATATAACTTGGTATAAAAAATATTAAGTAAATTATTTGAAGTAAATAAGTCTATATATCATATTATATATCTAATATATATATTAATATATGTTTGTATATAACTTGATATAAAAATAGGGATAATTAAACAAAATAGCCACTCGGGCATTTCATTTACCAAAAAATAGCCCTCCTCCTCCTCCTCGCCGCCGCCGCCGCTGCCGCCGCGCGCAGGGCCTAGACGACAGGATCAGCCAGACCCCCCTCGGCCGATCCGCGGTTACTAGGATCCCCAGGCCGCCCCGCCTCCCCCGCCGCCCCTCCTCCCCTCTCCCCCCTCCCCCTCCTCACTCCGCCTCCGCGCCTCCCGCCCCCCTCACCCCCCTCTCCGCCCCCCCCGCCCCTCCGCCCCCCCGCCCCCGCCCCTGCCATCCCCACCCCCCCCCGCCTCCCTCCCCCCTCCCCCCCCCCTCCCCTCCCCTCCCCCTCCCCCTCCGCCTCCCCTGCCGCCTAGCCGCCTCCGCCTCCCCTCCCCTCCGCCTCCCCCTCCCCCTCCTCTCCTCCCTCTCCCCTCCGCCTCCGCCTCCCCTCCCCCGCCTCGCCTACCCCGCCCGCCTCCCGCCCCCTCCCCCTCCGCCGCCCCATCCCCTCCCCGGCCCTCCCCTCCCCCGCTTCGCCGCTCCCCCCGCCTCCCCCCCCTCCCCCCCCCCTCCGCCTCCTCCCCCGCTCCCTCCCACCGCCTCCCCCGCCTCCTCCCCTCCCCCCCTCCCCCTCCCCTCCCCCCCCTCACCCCTCCCCCCTCCCCTCCGCCTCCCCCCTCCCCTCCCCCTCCCCCCCCCCTTCTACCTCCCCCTCTCCTCCCCCCTCGCACTCCTGCTCCTCTCCCCCTCCCCTCCTCCTTCTCGTCTCTTCCTCCTCTCCTCCACCACTTCCTCCTCCTCCTCCTCCTTCTTCCGTCTTCTTTCCTCCTCCTCCTCCACCTCCCCTCCTCCCCTCCTCCCCTCCTCCTCCCCCTCCTCCTCCTCCTCCCCCCCCTCTTCCTCCTCCTTCTTCGTCTTCTTCGTCTTCGTATCCTTCTTCTTTCTTCTTACTTTTTTAAAAAAATTGACGTACCATAAAATGAATCGTGTTGAGCGAATTATATACCAAAAAATTCAAAACATCGAGAGGAACTCATATCTAAAATTTGGGACTGTTTAGAGGAGATTTTGAGTTGGTCGAGATTAAAAGAACTTGTTTGGAGAGGTTGTATTAATGGTTGAAAGCTTTGTTGTTTATTATGCTTCTATTTAAAGATTTAATGACTGGAAAAAAAAGATCGATACACTTGTACACACTATTTATACAATATCGATACACGTTTTTACACCATGTATATAATATTGATACACGTTTGTGCACTATATATACAATATTAATACATGTTTATATATTATTTATATAATTTTGATACATTACATAACTTTTATATGATATCGATACACGTTTACACACTATTTATACAATTTTGATACATTACATAACTTTTATACACTATTGATACATTACATATACATGCGGCTATTTTTTTTGTAATTTTTTTTTGTGGCTAGTTTATTTTTGGGCTATTTTTTTTGTAAAGAAAACTTGGCTATATTTTTTGTAAACTAATTACTTTATTGTACATATTTGAAAGTATCCCATAAAAATATTAAGTAAATAAATTTATATACCATATTATATATTCATTCTAGACAATACATAGTGAAACAAAATTAGTTTTCATAAGTATTAGAAAAACTTCTATTACTAAGGTATACAAAATTTAGTGGGTTCCAGTCCAAATTTATTGCACAATTAATAACTCATTGTAATTATCTTATTATATATAACTCTTCCTTAATGAAGTAACATTAAGAAAAAATTATAATTAAATACAATAAAAAAATAACAACTAATTTATAGATTCTGGTATGACTTGTAATTAAAAAGGTAATTTAGTAATTAGGAAAAAGGTGATGTATTTGGTATAATAAAAAGTCTAAAAATATTATTTAGGATGATTTTTTCTTCAATATAATTGATAATCTATATATGGTTGGGCATCGGCAGAATGGCCCAAAACAATTTTTAACCTAGTCGACGAATTTCCTATTACTTCTAGTTTATAATTTATACATTTTTGATTGCTGAATTCTTAGGTTGTGGCTGTTGCATTTTTAAAAATTTAAACCCTGTGTCATTCTTAGCAGTTAGCACTGTTTTAGTGGTTTTTTATGTGAAATTGAAACAAAGCTGCCTGTATTTGTGAAATTGTGTGAGACCAAGATGTGTCACGTGAGTGTCATATTATGTAAAAATTGAAATTGTATGAGTGCTTATATATTCTTCGCTTGCATCGAAAAATCGATTTGGAAATACTGAATCAAATCGAATCGAAGTTCAAAAAATTCGAACAGAAACGAATTAGTTTGGTTCGGTGTTCGGTGCTCATTTTTACAAAATCAAAAATCGAATCGAACTTTGACAAAATCGAATCGAAGAATCAAACACCCACCCTTTTCGTAACAAAGAGAAAAAGTAAAGATAAAAATAGATGCAATTAAGGACGAGGAGCAATTAGCAGATTGCACTAAATGATGCAAAAGCCGACATTTTTGTCCATTAAAATCAACTGCACATAAGACAAATGATAAAGCAGAAAAGCATGTTAATTTACCAATTTAACTTCTTAGCTGCCAGGCAGGCATATTGACATCCTGCCTGGTTCAGCACCTTCAACTTTCTCTTATAATATAAGAGTATTAATATCCAATAATCTTGCTATTAAAAAATATATAAGAAATAACGAAAGTATTTGATAGCTTTTTACTATTTTTCAGTGCTAAGATTCGTATTACCCAAAAATCCAAAGAACAAAAGAAGTTTGTTGTAGCAATTGAGTTCTTTTTTTTTTTGACATGAAAAAGACTAAAAATTACTCGTGCAATCGCTCATTTTCTTTCACTTCTAGGTTACTCATTTGGCTATAAAATTACGATTCACATTTTTTAAAATAAATTATATTTTATATAAAACTTAGTGTTAGGTCATGAAAATTTCAAATTCAATTTAAAGTCGTATTATTTGAAAAACAACTTATAACTTATTTTCTAATTCATTTTTAAAACTGTAATACATTCAAATATGAACATTATTTCATATGTTTTTTTGTAAATGTATAAACAAACATAACTTTAGCTTCATAAATTCAAATAAATTGAAAAATATTTGGGCCTTAGATTGAAAAAATTGAAGCATAATTAATTACTTTTCCTATTATTGATGAAGTATTACTTATTACATTTTATAAGTAAATTGTAATTATGATTTAAATAAAATAAATTATAGATGTAAAATTGGAAGGGGCTGGCGGTAACTAGTCAGAGAAATATCAACAAATCAGTCCGTCCTTGGTTTCCACGAGTGCAGTCCTGTATGTACTTATACTAGCGGAGCTGGGAGTTGACTTTTTTGTACGGCTCTCCTCTCCTTAGAAGGAGGAAGGCGATCGAGGTCGAGAGATGGGTGTTATTAAAGCAGCAATTGGTGATGGGGTGTTGACTTTCTTGTGGGTTTTGTGCTCGTCTAATATTGGGGTTTCTACTTACTTGATAGCTTCTTCTTTTGGTGTTGTCAATGAAATAGGTTCCCTCTTCATCACCACCCTTATTGTTTTTCTTATTTTCTTAATGTTTGGTTTTCTCGGTGATGCATTGGGTGGTGCTGGTTTCAATCCAACTGCAAATGCTGCCTTTTATGCAGCTGGTCTTGGTGATGATTCTCTTCTCTCTGCCGCCCTTCGTTGTCCTGCTCAGGTTTTCTTTCCAATATCTTTTTTTTGAAACATGAACAAAACCGAGAGTTTGAGTATAATTACTCTTATAAGATACGATAAATTACTGCAGGTAGCAGGTGCGGTTGCTGGTTCACTAGCAATAATGGAGCTTATGCCTATGCAGTATCGCCACATGCTTGATGGGCCTGCTTTGAAGGTCGACGTTATAACCGGAGCTATTGCAGAGGGTGTCTTCACCTTCGTTATCACATTTATGGTCTTTGTTATTGTCCTTAGGGGTCCCAAAAGTGCACTTCTCAAGAATTGCTTACTCACTACGGTAACTCTCCCATTGGTACTTGTTGGTTCAAACTACACTGGACCATCTATGAATCCAGCCAATGTAAGTATCTTATAACATAACATATTTTTATGGAACTGTTCTTTTTTATGATTTAATACATTCGGAGAATAAAACATATATTTTTGGTAATTTAATTCTTTCATATATTTGGATCCGACTCTCTTTATGGGTAGACCCTTTATTTTCTGCCGCTCGCTTTCTAGACTGGACTTGTCGACATTAGTGATGAACAGAATTAGTTTAATTTCCAGTGGCTGTTCAAAGGGTAGGCGGAAAATGGAAAATGGAGGTTTTGATAACAAACTCTGAGAACCTCATCTACAATTAATAACATGCCCAGCATAACATAAAGTATAAAACACTGCGTTCCTTTCAAAAAGAAAGAGTACAGATCAATGTGTTTCTGTCGGACCCTTTATTATCATTGTGGATGAAAATATACAGATGGTACTAGTGGAGATGCAAATTATTGCTCTAACGTTACACCATTATCCATCACAAAGGTCTTAGAGAAAGAAAGAGTGGGACATCTTATCTGTGGAAAGCTGATATTCTCTCAAGTTGAAGATCATATTGCCTTAGTTCTTCATCAAGATTGCTTTCTGAAAAAAAATAATCTTCATTTAGGATTTAAGATTGAGATAGCTATCTTTTTCTAGTTCTTTTTTCTTGTGAGGGTGGGGTGGAGGGTGTAGGGAAAGACTGGGAGGGGTTTTAGCCCTTAATGATATATAGAGATAATAGTAGCAGAGATGAAAAGCACACCATTTCCTTCACATAGATGATGGTAATAGAGATGAAAAGTACACCATTGCCTTCGCAGAGGTTTTAGATTGTGAGGAGTATGAGAAAGATATGTCATCTGTGGAAACCCTGATCTTTTTCTTGCTCTTATTTCCTTTCTTCATTTTGTTTTTCGGGGTGCGAGAGTGGGGGTGGGGTGTCAGAGAGATGTGGCATAGTTGTAGAAGGATTGGGATGGAAGGTGGATTGGCGGCAACAAGCTCCGATTTGTGGGAAGCAATTGAGGGGATGGGTGGTGGTTGTGGGGGCAAGAGGTAGTAGGTTATTAGGGATTGCAATTTGGATGGGTAATTCCTTTCTGTACCGTGCTGCCCCACATCCTTGTTACTGCGTCTCTCCTGCACCCCTCCTGTTTTGCATAATCTGCTATCTATTGTTTTCTACTCCATGATTTCTTCATTCCACTTTCTTTTTTCTTTTATTTTCTTTTCAGCTCCTTTAGATCCTCTTCTAGCTATTTAAGGAAAAAGTTATTGAACAAGAAAATATGGCAACCCCGTGAATTAACGGAGAATCATTACTGGAAGGGAACTTTAAATCTGCCCGTCTCTTTTGAAAACCAACTCTAACCTCATTCGTCCTTCCAAGTTTACCTTCATGCATTTATATTCTCTTGAAGCTATTCTGTGTTCTTTCGGACACTAGCAATCTTGAGACTATGCATGAAGTCTCTGTGGATCACAAACCTAGTGACAATTGCAAGCATTCACGAACACAAGGCAATACTTTGTGCTAATTTTAAGTTCAAATTGACTGGACTTGCATATTTTGGATTACATATTAGCATAAGAAATAGAGACCATCCTTTGACTCATGTGACTGGTGATTTCAGAAGCCCACATTAAAGGTAATGACATCAGAGAACAAGTGGTGTTGCTAATGTGATGGTGACACTCGGAGAGACTTCCCAAATGGAAGTAGTGAAAACAAGTTTCATAAGTGGCATTCCACATTAATTGTATCCTTCCCACCCTCTAACACACCTCTTCTCCACCACCATCCCCCACACTCTTATCCTTCACCCCACTGAATAGTGTTTGCCTACAACAACAACAACCCAGTGTGATTCCACAAGTGGAGTCTGGGGAGAGTAGAGCGTATGCAGACCTTACATCTACCTATACAGGCTGTTTCCGATAGACCTTAGCTTAAATGATACCTGCCAAACAGTTTGAAAAAAGAGAGACACAGATATGGGAGCAATCACAACAACAAATTAATCCAAATGGAAAGCGTTGCACAACAAACATCAGAAAGAACAATAACTAAAATGCACTACAAGCATAGTGCTGATAATATTGGTAAGAAGGGAGGTCCAAGAATGACCACCAATCCTATCCCGCAGGGAAGCAAGAGTATGCTCAACTACCAACTAACCTTCTACCCTAATACGCGACCTCCAAACTTTGCCTAGATAATATAAAATATATTTGGAGTAATGTTTTCTGCTTACTTATCAAACACTAGAAAATAAGTACAAACACACTTATTTTCTAGAAAAACAGTTTCCTTCATACCAAACACACCCTAAGATGACCAATTGTTACTTCTCTCTACAATCTTAGATTTCTAGTTTCTTTGAGAATTTATAACCCAAATAAGCATTTCTTTTTGACTTTCCAACTTTAATCTTTTCCAAAATGCTGTATTGCCTCCATGATACATCCCCATAGCCTCCACATGTCACACCATGAGTGAATTGAAGGATTCAGTGAAATAATTTTTTAGTTGGTATTTCATTTTTCTGGGGTGTGGTTCAGGTAGTCTTCAGAAACCTACTTTGGACTTTGCTCTGTATCTCAGTCTTTCTCTAAGAAATCACAAATCTGTTTACCGAGATGACCACTGCAAAATAGATGCACTTTCTTTAGTATTTCTGTATTAGAAAACAGAGAAGAGAAGAATGGTGCAAATAAAATAAGCCTATCCATTTGAGTTTTTAATAAATGTCAATGTGTGAACATTATCCAATTGAACCTTGATTATGCTTGTACGTGCCTCATACTGTCATGGAATATGGTAATTATTGAAAATGGATTTAGACGGCAAATATTAGCTAAAATTTATCTTTTAATCTAACCTGATTATACGTCTTATCTAGAGAGTGATCACATTGCTATTGTTTCCTTTTGCTTGCGTTCGTAAGTTGTAAACATCTTCTCATTACTTATTTGTATCTTCTGTGGCTTAAAGTCTAGTTACAAACTCTTCGCTGGTGTAAATTAAATAATATTTTTCTTTTACTTATGTTTGTTTACAATTTTGGGAACATAAGACCGGGAATGAGTTCAATGAAGAATCTAGTCAAGATGACTAACCAAGTCTTTCATTTTACCCTCATTTTCAATGAACACGTCCTGATTTGGGACTTTATACCTTTTCGGCTTTTCCTTCTACTAGCAACAGTTCTCTTTATTTATATATATAAACATCATCTTGGGCAATGGATTATGTTTGTTTTTCGTTTGAACTGGTTTCCTTAGGGGCATCGGATAATTGGTTTGGCAAGGAATGGTTACATGATCTGCACAAGCAGAATAAGTTCCTTGGCCACTCACTTTTTATGAGAAACTCTGTATGTCAATTTATTTTTTGTTGAATTAGTTGTAAATGTAAAAAGTACATTAAAAAGGTGAGTTACACGGAAAAAGTATGTGTCAATAATGTTGGGAATAGAAGCTATGTCACTTGCATTGATGCTGAGTAATATTATTTTAAATGAATGTATGCTGACGCTGGTATATTTGACATCCCAAGTCTGTAGGGATAAATTTCATAAAATATGGTCACATAACTATGACTTTTTTCACCAAAGTCGCAACATAACTATGTTTTCTAATAGAAAAATTACCAAACTTTCACCCTACCAACATACTTAGAAAACATATTTATGCGACTTTGGTCGGAAAAAAACCCTATAGTTATATGACCATTTATGAAATGTACCTAAACCTATAGCCATTTGTTTCCTTCTTAACTTCTTAAATCGCTCCATAGCACACAACTGTTTGTTAATTGGCTATGGCATTTGGCTGGGCTTACCTAAGCAACACGCACAACACATGGGAACACTTTTATGTTTATTGGATCAGTCCCTTCATAGGAGCAATTTTGGCTGCATGGATTTTTCGTGCTCTATTTCTGCCTCCAGTAAAGCAGAAGCCTCAGAAGCAAAAACGGAACTGAATAAAATTATTCTGCTTCGATTCCTTCTCCAGCTCCTATACTGTTGTTGTAGCTTGTCCACCAAGGATGGCTTTAAAATGCTCTTACAACATTCTTAAGTGGAAGTGTTTATGTACTTTTTATCATTTTATTGAAATTCTAAAAGATATTTGCCCTTTTCAGTGACCTTTTTAAACAAAATCATTCAGCTATTGGTGCAGCATTTTAAGTTGTCCAAAGCTGGAGGGTGCACTTGCACTTTTGCATATTGCCAATTGCTATTGGGTGAGGGTTCAAGTCATATTAGTTTGAGTAAGAAGTTGACACCCCTAGAAAAGAAGCCTTGCAGTTCAAAAATTGAATAAGCAGTGGCATTTCTGTTCCATGAGTTTTAACTAGTAGAGTCCGTTTCCTCTTACTAATGTTCTGGGCTTACCACTTCACCTAAACCAAGGGAAAAAGGTTCCTGCGATATGATTGTATGATCGTATCATATGATCGTGGCACTGACCATACCACGATCATAAGAACAATCATATACTAATCTTTTTACTTTTTGGGTTAGGAAAATAGTACTCCTTTCGCCTTTTGAATTGCACAATCACGCGTTCATTGACATTGCTTTTTGATTGGAGGGTCGAGAGCTAACTATCGAGACTTTGGACTGTCCGGCCACATACTTTGTGAAATGGTTTATGCATGTTTGTTTCCAGGAGCAACAAGATCAAGTTGGTAAGAATTAATGCTTCATTTCTATTTCTATGATCGATGATCATAGAAGCCCTTTTGCCATTATGTTGGTCATCAACAAAAAATAAGTTGGTCATTGCATGTATATATAAAACTAGGTAAATTACCCGTGCTTCGCGCGATGATGAACTACTTTATTAAGCTTTCGTATGATCATTCAATAGTATCCGGTGTTTTCTAAATATGGATGACATTTTTTGGTATACATATACAGATCGTTATCTTTGCCATATCTAGTATGAATAACAATTAACTTGCACCAAATATCAATCACATCTTTGTTTTATCTATTTGTTAACAGCACATTTTTTTCCTTAGTCATGAATCGACACATTTTAACACTTCGTAAATTTTAGTAGTTCATCAATTTGTCAGCATCACACTTTTTTCTTCTCTTATAGAGGAATTGACACCCTTAAAGGCTTTAGGCTTTGAGGTAATGACATTACAAATCTACTCTCAGGTAACATATATATAGCAAAAAAAAAAAGAATATACTTTTATATAGCGAAGTGGAGCAATAAATTCATCACTGAACACAGAGATGCTGTCATCCTCCACGTCTTTTCCTTTCAGCAGCATTTGGAAGACCAAATATTCTGTGAAGTGAGGAAATTCTTATGGGTTGTAACCAAATACTGTCATATGTACTTAAAGAGAGAGCTATTTAGTGACAACAATGAATATGGTGGTGTAAAGAAAGAAGTGAAGCAGAATACGATCATTGACAAATATCTGTTTTCCTTTTAGTTGTTGTACACCAATAAATCTTATTTGACTTTACTTTCTAGAAATTTGTCCAATTCAGTACAACGGTTATAATGTAATATAGCTCAGTTTATAATAGTTATAGTATTCTAATATATTCTTTTAAAAAAAAAATTAAGCCATACACCAAGGTTGTCTTCCATAACTTGACAGAGAGATGACACAACAGTCTAATAGGTTCTTGCTAATTGAATAGATTTAGCAAGAGGATCAGTTCTCAACTCGAACTTTCTCCATTGTGAGCTTGAATGTTGCTTTACGTTCAAGGTGGTTCAAAATACCAACTGGTGTGTTTTGCCGCCTTGATTCGAAAAGAGGGATAGTCGAGTCTATCCATATTTAATGCACCTTTCACTTTTCTAGGGAGCTGATTTTTGTGAAGGAAAATGTCGTTCTAATGGAGGGGGGTGGCATGCTTTGCAGGAGCATTGGCCAGTGTTACTTTCCCTGAAGCAGTGAGCCGCCTCTATTCCTCTTTCCCTAACTTTGGCTTTGATTTCTCCAATCTCAGTGATAAGATTCCAGGGAATGCTGATAGTATCTTTAATCATTTGGACAATGGGCATGGAATCTAATTCTACTTTAAAGTTCTTCTAATATTCTAAAACCTTGGAGTGTTCAGTTTCAATACATGAATTTTTCAGCTCTGTGACCAAGAAGATGCTCGCGACTAGTGTGAATCTAAATATTTAAGTGTTGTTTAATTATAATTTTCTCTGCATTAACTGTTTTTTTTTCTATATATGTCAAAACAGCCATCATAGCGTTTGTGTTGTCGAAAATTGAGATTACAATGTAATTAAAATGTTTTTATGCATACCGACATCCAATATAAAGTACTTAAAGTGAAAGCTCTACATGTGTACTACTTATCTCTGAATTATCTACTGGAATAACTTCTTCATTTTCTGTATCATTTAAGCCAAAGAAATCCACTTGTTCCAGTAGATGGTTGGTTCGATGAACGGGGAAACCTAATGTAAGGCCTGCGATGGAAAAATATATTTTTTTATTTGATAAACAGATAGATGAAGGAAAGAACCAGTGAGACATGAAACTTTGCACCTTCAGATCTTGCTCACAGACAGAGTATATCAAATTGGTTGAGAAAGGAAAAGTAGTATACCTGGCCGTCTTGGAGGGATTTTGTTCCGAGTGTTTGATAGCCGCTTAATGTGTGCTTGCATTTAGAAACTGATTTGGTACTTATATTGCTATTGCTGGTGGTTCTTTGAACTTGACTTTGGCTTTTCATTTCACAGGCTGCTCGACATAGCAAGGAGGGATTTTGTGCTGAGAGTTTGATATCCGCTTAATGGGTGTTTGGATTTATAGACTGATTTGGTACTTCTGTTGATATTGCTGGTCCTTCTTTTTCAACTTGGATATGGCTTTTCATCTCTCAGGCTCAACATTGTTAGGAGCTTCAAGTTCCTATTATTTCTCAGCTTATATGTCAACCACTATTTCCTTCTCCTGTATTGCTTGAGTTATTAACTTGCTTAGTTTTTCAATTTAGAACCAACCACAAGGCAGCACGATGGGATTTTGAACTGCCTGAAGAAGATTTGTAGATTTCTCTGTCGAATTTGATATAAAGGTGAAAGGAAGATTTCAAACTGGATAACGCTGAAAAGATTTGGAAAGAACAATGTATACAAAGATGAAAAGTATCATCTGAACGTTGAAGTGATTTGTTTTTCCACAACAGTGAGGATTCGTATTACTATAAGTTATCCGGAAGAAGTCTGAGGAAAGGTAGATGAAAAATATTTATGAGGCAGTTGCAATGCAGTTTTGTTAGGCAGTTGCAATGCAGTTTTGTTATAAAGTGAAAAGAAAGATTTAAATATCAATAATCTCGAAAAGATATGGAAAGAACATACACAACATTGAAAAGTCTTACGTAAACCTGAAGTGTTTTCAAACCACACCATTTGACAGGCGAAGTATAAGTAAACTAAAAAAAGTCTCGGAACCTTTCATGGGTAAGAAATTGAGATAAGCAAAGTGTCGGAGAATTGGAAAGTGTCATATCTAGGCAGGCTGGTGTGATTTTGAACTGTTCGAAGATGAATTCTAAATTTATCTGCAGAATTTGATGTTAAGGGAAAAGGAAGATTTCGAAATAGACAAACCTGAAAAGATCTTGAAAAAACAATATATATAAAAAGAAATTGTGTTATGTGAAGGTTGAAGATTTTTTTTTTCACAGCAGTGAGGATGCAAATCATAAGGATAAAAGATGGAAAGAACATATACAACTCTGAAAAGGCTTATTTAGATCTGAAAGTACTTTCTAACCACAACATTTGGGAGGCAAACTATAAGTAATCTGGAAAAGTTCTGAAAATAATCCAGGGGTCAGAATAAAGAAAAGTGTTTCGGAACTGAGAAGCATCATACCTGGGCGAGCCGGTGTGATTTTGAACTGCCCAAAGATGAAATTTATCTGTCGAATTTGATATAAAGGGAGAAGGAAGATTTTGGAATCAACAACCGTGAAAAGATCTGGAAAGAACAATATATTTTTCAAGAAAACAACAACAACAACAACATACCCAGTATATTCCCACAAAGTGGTGTCTGGGGAAGGTAGAATGTACGCAGACCATACCTTTACTCCAGGGTGAAGTAAAGAGGCTGTTTTCGATAGACCCTCGGCTCAAACCAGTCCAAGTCAGGTAGACGTTATTTTTTGTTTTGCACAGCTGTGACGTTTCGAATCATAAAGAAATCGTAAGAAGTCCTAGGAAAGATAAATGGGAAAAATTCATGGAAAAAGTATAGAAAAGGATTTGTGAATTCGAAAGAATCATACCTGGATGGTCCTTTAGGAGTTTGCTCTGCGTTTTGAACAACTTCAAATTAGTCTATGAAGGGAAACTTTTAATCACTGTTGGAGAAGATTGTGAAGGGAAGATGTTGGGAAGAACAGGGAGAATAGGAAGGAGATCGAAAGGGATTTAAGAACAGTGAGAATCGCACCTGTTGAGTTAGAATTGGGGAAGCACATTGCAGCAATGTCTCAGCTTAACACCAAAATGTAAGTGAAAAAATGGATAAAAAATTTGCACTTTTTATAGTGCAGTTTCAGTAACCTTTTAGCACACTTTTTAGCACAAATCAAATACACATTTCACTAAACTATACTTTAAAAAGAAAAAAGAGGCAGGGTTCAGCACCTTTTTACCAGATATTTCGCATATTCAGCAATCTAAACTACAGATTTTAGCACTCTAAATTTCAGTTAAAAAGTTCATTTACTATGTCTATAAAAAAAAGAAGTTATGATTTTCACATTGTTCGACTTGAGTGTGGGATTTATGTTAAGATTAAAAGAGTTAAAAAAAGAAAAACAAAATTGAGTATAGGATCTGGATTTGGTATTTGCAGCATTTATGTAAATACAGGTTATACAAGCGAACGATTAAAATATATCATAGTTTTTTTCATGTTTAGGATTAAACAAAAAAAAAAGACTGATTGTATAAGTAAGCGATTACAATATGTTCACTTTTCACTTTTTTCTTTTACCAAGTAGGCATTGCTGATAAACAAGTGTTTTCAAAGAATTATAAAGTTGCATCTGTAAAATAAATAGCACCATCTCCGAAGCCATTCGAAGTGTTTTTGAACATCTTATGAGTGTCAAATTAGCATCATTCGTTCATCCTATTTTTTCCCCAAGTAACCACTTATGATCCAGTTCTCTTCACTTTGTTAGTATCATTGAAGGAGTAATTAAGGCTGGGATAAGAAAAATAGACTATAAGCAACTGAAACATGCTAAATAAAAACAACAATAATGAAAGAATATAGAGGTTAGCAATGGAATCAAGGAATTTAACAAATGTAAAGCAAAAAAAATAAATTGTAGATTAAAAGAGATACAAAAAGGAATTGCCGAGACAGAGAGAGGAAAGGTAAAAAAAAACAGAGAAACGGACCTATATAGAAAGAAGCGGTATTGTTTTTGTGTGCGGTGATTTCTTCAGATCAGAGAGTTTTGGTTTCTGTATTCAGGGTGATATTCAGGGCATAAAATTCTCATATATATATATATACTAGTCAATGTTCCCGTGGTTATAAAATTAAATATGAATTTTAGATATTATGTTGTAGCAATTTTGGTCGAAAAATAAGAGACAAATCTTTTGGGTATGTGGGTACAAAATAGTATATTTACTCCTATTAACTCCACAACTTTTCAGGTTATTATTTCTCAAGTTTATTTGATTCAAATTCTATAGGTAGTAAAATGTTTAGTGGTTGACGATCCGGCACCGCATACTCATGTTACACTTTGAGACACCTATTCTATGACGCACATGTTGGCAATGTAAGTCTTTATAAATGTAAATTGCGGCTTTCATCAACCAAATATTTTAAAGACTTGTGGTGACTATCAATAAAGCACAAAAGGGATTTCCGATTTAGTATGCATCTGAAGAAGGGGAACTTAAATAGTTGCTAATAGATGCGGGGACCAATACAGAAATATAGCACCAAAGTTTACTATCTTCTTTCCTCTAGCTGTCTCAAATAAATAGTTGTTAGTAGTGTTTCGCTGTATTTTGGTAGCTCATATTCAACAGCATAGCTCATTTTTATTTACTTGTTTAGATTTAACAAATACTTGTTCTTATGAGTTGCACATTTTGAATAAGAAATAGGAAGACAATCATGACTTAATTAACTCCTGCATATTATTCAACAAACAATAATTTGAAAGAACATGTTGATTCCTGTAATAATT
Organism: Jaltomata sinuosa; assembly: GCA_003996215.1. Taxonomy (NCBI): domain Eukaryota; kingdom Viridiplantae; phylum Streptophyta; class Magnoliopsida; order Solanales; family Solanaceae; genus Jaltomata; species Jaltomata sinuosa. The sequence continues at coordinate 140,731 of QJPP01007585.1, read as the reverse complement.
AATATATAATCAAATCATCTTATAAAGTATACAAAACTGGAGTAGAAATTTAAAAAGGCTAATTAATTCCAATTCGACAAGTAAAAATGAAATGGCACATCTTAATAATAGATAAACAATCTCAACGCTGCTTCTACTTTCAGCATCACCACTAACGGAAGGATCGTCTTCATCCCTAGTAGCTCCACTGACATCACCTTGGTACATCTTAGCAATGAGTGGATTAGAGGTTAACTCCTTCCTCTTGTCTTCAAATTCATCAGCATCTGAAAGTTGGCTCATCTTTCTCATCTCACTCATGACTTCAACACAATCTATTTATCTCTACTCATCACTAAAATCTCACAAAACATGCATCCACATTCTTCTCCAAAAATAATTGCGGACTTCTCCAATCAGCTTTGTTTCACCGCTTCCTAGAAATGAAGCCCATCTATGAAAACGCTTTATACTCCAGTTTTTCCCACATCATGTCACAATATCAAAATAGATAAATTAAAAGGTCAATCCATTCAGTTAGATTCGTTAGGGAAACTTAACTTTTCAAGCAAATATATGAGTCATGCAAGATATTACCACATAAATTAAACAGAACCAACTCAGTTAGAGAGTAAACTGTTATTTTAATTAGGTAAATATCATTAATAAATCTCTGTACTATGAACTAACATGTAACTCAGTTGGAGAGTTAATACAAGTAATCAAAAACAGAGATTAAAATCACAGTATTTATTATACGAAGCTTATCCGATGTGAAAGAAGACCTATGTCAACATGTAAACTCGTATATATTATGTTATTTATCAATAAAAAACATAAGGAATGAATCCTAATATCACTGAAATTTAAAAAATAATTTTTTCAAATTTTTTTATTTTTCTGAAAATAGAAAAATGGCCAAAAACCTATCTAAACGACCCGAAATGGCCAAAAAAGCGCTTACCTCACGGCATAGCAGCACGTCTTGTTAATTGGGCCATTTCCGATGAACCAGCCAAATTTCAGCTCAATCAGAGTTGGTCAAAAAAAAATTGAAAACTCTTGTTGGATTTTCTTGTTGCGTGTGCTATTAGGTTGTCACTATGAGTGGATGTTACTTTGTTTATTTTAGAATTAGTGAAATTATTGGATTTTGCTGTTGAAATCCAGTTGGTGTTAGTTTGTTGTTATTAGGTGTAGTAAAATTATTGAATTTCTCTGTTGCATGTACGATTTAGTTGTTGTTGTGTGTTGATGTTAATTTATTGTTGTTAGGTATGGTAAAATTATTGGATTTCTCTGTTGCATGTATGATTTAGTTACTGCTATGTGTTGGTGTTAATTTGTTATTGTTAGGTCTAATATAAATTATTGGATTTCTCTGTTGCATGTGCTATTAAATTAGCTATTATTTTTTGTCTTAATTTATTGTTGTTAAGTATGGTATAATTGTGAAATTTTGCTATTGTATGTGCTATTAAATAGCTATTGTGTGTAATCTTAATTTGTTGTTGATGGAATCTTTTTGGCAGATTGTACAATGTGGACATTGAAGTTGGATTTTCTATTGCACAGCTATTAATAAATTTGGTAGTGTTTTCTTACCCTGTTTCTTTTTATTATTTGATAATAGATTTGTGTGACTGGATTTTTGCTGACAATTTTGGTGAAATTGGTTGTTGTAAACTCGATTGCTCTTGTTGTTGATCTTGAATTTCTGATACATGATTTACTAAGTTAGTGTAGTTTGGGTTAAAACTGTATCTTTTTATTTTTTGATAATAGTTTGTGTGTCGCCTTTCTCGAATGTTCATAAAATTAGATTAAAATGTATCAGCTTCTTTATAAGAAATGACCATTGTTTGTTCAATAAAGTTAATTGTGGAATCTGTTTTCTTGAAGTGTTCAAACATTTGCTAAGTTGTTGGTTTATTTAGTGTGACGTCTCTTTTATTTATGTTACTGGTTTTGGCTAGGGTGTCTGTTTTTTAGTGTGTCATCCCTTTCATTTAATTTACTGATTTTGGCTAAGTTGTTGGTTTACTTAGTGTGTCATCTCTTTCATCTACTTAGTGTGTCTGCTTAAGTGTGTAATCTGTTTTATTAAAGTGTTAGCTACTGGTTTTGGCTATGTTTTGCTCAAGACTTAACTGGAAAATGATCTTTTATTAAAAGGAGACTGTTTGATCAAGTATTCTTTTAAGTGTTTTAAAATAAACATCAGTATTTTCTTTTCAAGACTATTCCCTTCACTGACAACTTCTTCATTGAGTCGATGTAATATCTTAAACTGTAACATATATTTTATGGGTATGGTTAACCTTATTTAATTGGTTAGTTAGTCAAAGTTAAAATACATTAGTTATCGTGTCATGCCTCACTCAGATTTTGGGCCTTGAGAAAATGACATTCAAAAGAAAATATTGAACTAGTTTACCCTTTCGCCAAAGTTTATATGTAATGTATTTGTGGCTTGGCATGGATGTAAAGCTTCTAATTATCAGTTGAATGTAATTTGGCCTCTTGTTATTATGAAAATTTATATATGGCAAGTATTTTGTTCTCTGTTTCTCGAACTGTCCAAAAATATAACTGTACTTATATTCGATCCTTCAAAAATGCACTACTTGTGAAGGATCTTACACTTATACACACTGATATTTTAGAAGAGTCTGAGCAAGATAGACTTTATTCTTATTTGAATTGTATAGAGCTTTTGCTTACTATTTTCATGTCACAAGTATTTTAATTAGGACTTGTACATGATAATTTTAATCACTTTCCTTGGCTATTTTATGTTTGCAGCCAAACAACTCACGTTTTTCATAGTTTCATCATTTGTCGATTGACTCTTGAAGAACTTTCATCTGCCAAAGATTTGCAAGTAATTTTTGTCCGCTGATCCAACGAACTCTTTATCTAGTTAGTTGAACCCTCAATTGTTCCCTCTTGAAGTCTGTGCATTCTCAATGTATATTAATCTAAGTTTGTTTAGAGTATTGCTACTGTGGGTCTTAATTTTGTTGATAGCCGTGGTGAAATTATTTACTCTAGACCATATTTTTCTTATCATTGATGTTGAATTTTATGTTGCACAAGCTATTAATAAATCTGATAGTGTGGTTTATCTTTATTTTTTTTATTTTGTGATAATTTATTTTGTGATTAAATTTTAATAGTAGCTATGGTGAAATTGTTCACTGTAGACCATATCTCTCATGCTATTGATGTTGACTTTTTTGATGCAACTATTAAGTTCGATAGTGTGGGTTAAACCTGATTTTTTTAATTTTCTGATAATAGTTTGTGTGACTATCTCGCCTTTCTCGAATTTTCATAATTCATTGACAACATTTAAAAGATCGTGTGTATAGAAAGAAGAAGTAATAAAATTGTAGTAAACTTACAGATTTTATTTATAGAAAACTGAAATACATTGTGGAAGCTTTAAAAGATATTACAAGGGAGAGTAGTGGGAAAATATCAGAGAGGGATAATTTTTAGATGCCCTTCTCTTAATGAAATACACTGTCTTATATAGACTGAGAAAGTAAAGTAAGTTCATCTGGAGTGAACAAGTGTAAGGATGAGATGTTGCTGACAATTTGATGGCCGACAGTTGGTTGAAGGTGGGTCCCTTTGAAAAAGCTGTCAGGATTCTTATCTTGACTAATAGACTCCTTTACGAAAGTAATTCCAGTCCTTTAGACCTCTATTTTTCCCAAGGGTCATGTTACTAGTCATAATAATTGCCTTGGAAGCATTGATAGGTTTTTCCTACTCCTCTGGGGCATAGCATATCTCCATTGTCATTGTCACTGGATGACTCAGCTTCTTTGGCCATCTGCAACAGCTCTTCTTCTTCAAAGTCTTCCATATGGTTTAGGGATTGTTGAAGCCTAGTTCTGAGCTGGATCTTTGAAGAAAATGATGTTTTCTTGGATATAGGTTGCTTATCCTTTTGAGCCTTGGGACTAGGAGTCCATCCTTTAATCCTTATCTCTTTGGACAGGTACTTGATTCTGTCGAACTCAGATATAGAAAAACTCCAGCTGATTATATAGGAGATTCTTCTTTTGAAGTAGAATTTACACATTTTAATGTGCTCAGGGAGAGTGGTGATTTCCTCTGTGATTTGAAAATCTTCATATCTGAGTATGAATTGCTTTGGTAAAATCTGGTTTTGTCTTCCAAAATAGCTCCACCAATCGTAGAACCATCTAGGGATAATAGAATTCGTTAATTCTGTATAATATTTTACGAACCAAGTGTGCCCTGGACGAAGATACATAAAATTAAACCAGGCATCTTTGTAGATATAATGCTTCTTGATGAAGCTAAAATTACCTAGCTGGTAGATTTTTTTAAAAGGTTCTTCAGCTATACTCCAGTTTTGAAGATTACTTTCGAGATTGGCAATCCGAGTTGCCTGAGAAGAAATATTAACAGTATTCAAAACGTTTTGGGTATCACTCATAAAGAAGAAAGATACTACCAGAAAGCAAAGTGGTATAGATAAGGATCATATAAATTAAATAAATCTAATTTTAACTATTTGCATATTGGTTTAGTCCAAGTAGCTATAAAACCTCTCTTCAGAAAAGGTTTAGATATTCCTATTTGTACTATCCTTAGAGATGGTCGTCTTCTTAATTTTGATGATTCTATTCTAGGAATCTTACAGAGTAATCTAGCCAATGGCCCAGTTTACTTTAATTGTTATTCAAACTTTTCGATAGATATAAACGACCCAAATGTTATGGACACCTTGACTCTTAATGTCAAGACTAAGAACATGAATAGTAAAATCAATACTAGAGAAATAGCCATTATCTATAGAGTTTATTATAGATTAATATCCACTTCTTTATCTCCTAAGGCTAGGATAGAGTATGTCAAAGGTGTAACTATGCTTATGGAAGCCAACCAAGAGCATGGTACTACTTTCGTTCCTAGACTTTTAAAATGGAACGACATCTTTCAAAATAGTGATTGGCACTTTGAGGCAATAACTCAGCCTCTTCCCCTTCACCCCGAAAGATCACAAATCAAAAGGGTTATCCAATATCCTGACGGTTCGATAGATCTAAAATTTCTCGGTGATACAGATAGTAGAGCGTCTTCGTATCGGAGATCGACATCTACAAGACCGTCTACTTCCAAACCCCCGGAGGGAAGAGGAAGTGAAGATGACGACAACGCCAAAGGCAAAGTCGTTGGAGTTGACTTTTTGGGAGAACTCCCCAAGGTCCACTATCATCAGAAGTACCAAGAACCTAGTAGTTCCCATAATAGCCCTACTCCCTCTGAGATGTTACCCTCCGGTCAAGACCTTGGTTGTAGAGTCATCAGATTCGATGACGAATACACCCCGAATCTCGAAGCACTCAAAGTACTTTGGGATGACAAAAGGAATAAAACCAAAAGAGATTGGTATTTTAGCACTTATGATTCAAAACAACAATCCCTCTATGGAAAAGACTGGATCAAAGACATGAAGAGAATTCGATGTGACATCGAATTCTTCAAATGGTTTGAGATCACCGGCAAGCTGGACCATCAACAGGAATCATTAAAGGTTCTTGTACAAAGATGGCATACCCAGTCCAATAAGATCATTGAATCTATAGTTCTCCCTCTTGAAGGGATAAAAATTGCACATTCCAACAAGGTCATCTTAGCCTCCCCTTTCAAACTCAATAGTGAGAAAAACCCTGACCAAACTTTTAAGCAGGTCACCACTGGAGACATAGACAAAGTAGTTGAACAAAACAACTACACCAACCAGCTTCTTCATGTCATTTCTAGACAGATAGAAGAAAAGGCTCACCTTGCTAGCATTCCTGTCCCCTCCAAGACAAGTACTAGCAGTATTATTGAGACCAATCCTATCTTTAAGATGACAGAATTCAGTAAGGATAAGTTCCCTAAGCTAGCTGAAAATTTTGATGCTTCAGGAAAAATCCTTGAACAAATCAATGGGAAACTAGCAAAGTTCTCTATTACCAGATCCAAAGATACCCTTACCGCCATCCAAGGAGAAGTAAAAAATCTTAGTAAACTTACCTATAATCGGTTTCATACTCGCAAAAATTACTACCAAAAATCCTCCTTTCCAGACATGCAGTTTGAAGAAAATGCTTTTCTTTCAACTGGTTCCCATGATGGTACGGTTATCACCGAGTGGAACATTGACGGATTAGAAAAATACCAAGTTTACAATAAATTCCATGAAATGGGAGTTGCTATCACTGCCTATAAAATTAGGAATGCCTCTGACAAAGAAGCTGCTACCATGGTTGCTGCAGGCTTCACTGGCATGCTCAGACATTGGTGGGATAACTGTCTCACTGAAGACGTCAAAGCAGCCATCAACAATGCCAAAGCCATCGAGTCTATTGTCAAAATTGAGGATGGTGTTGATACGGTTACTCAGGTTCAGAAGGAGGACGCTTGCGCAACCCTCCTCTACCTTATTGCTAAGCACTTTGTAGGTGAACCTAAACTCTTTCAAGATAGGAGTCTAGAAATCCTTAACAACCTTTCTTGTCCTAAGCTCACTGACTTTAGGTGGTACAAAGATACCTTCTTAGTTAAAGTTATGACCCGAACTGACTGCAACCATGACTTTTGGAAAGAAAGATTTATTAGTGGTTTACCCCCTCTCTTTGCCGATAAGGTTAGAACAAAGATTAAAGATAGGTGCGATGGTAAAATCCCCTATAGTAACATGACATACGGAGATATTGTCAGTATTATCAATACTGTAGGCCTAGAGCTTTGCACTGATCTTAAGCTTAAGCATCAACTTAAGAAAGACCAAACTTCTTCTAAAAATGAATTAGGGAGTTTTTGTCAAGACTTTCGTTTCGTTACAGCCATTCCTCCCTCTAGAAAACATAAACCTAGCACTTCTTCTAAGAAGGTTCATAGATCTAAATCTAGAAGAACCCAGAACAAATCTAAGGAACCTCACCGAAAGAGTTCCAAAAGACGTCATAAGGGAAAGACGTCTGCTGGGATTGCGGCACGACAGGCCATAGAGCTAACAATTGCCCAAACTCTAAGAATAAGAAAAATATCAACCTCTTAGGTTTAACAGATGATACCAAGGAACAACTCCTCCCTATTCTAGAAGAACAGTATTATGATTCTCCTAGTCATTCATCTAGTAAAGAATACAGTTATGAAGAAGATATCAACATCGCCTATAGTTCTGACCAGTCCCAATCTGGTAGCGATTGCCCTGATTGTGGAATATTTTGTTCTTGCCCTAAGCAAGTCATAGGAGTCCTTTCTAGTGATTCTAAGGAAATCCTCTTTGACGTCATTGAACATATCACTGACGAAGAAGCTAAGACCAAATACCTCTTAGAACTTAAGAAGATCGTTCTAGATTCTAATAAGGTAAAAACTCCTAGGGTCATAGAACCTTTTAACATGAAAAATGTTATGTCTAGATTTCAAAAACCTGTAGAACCCTCCGTTTTGGAACTTAAAGAAGAGGTTAGTTCCCTTAAACAAGACATTTGCGAAATCAAGACCAGACTTAGCAGTGTAGAACTTAGCGTTCTTACCAGCCAGATCCTTAAAGAAGTCTCTTACTCCGAAGACAATAATCCTAATGACTTTCCCAATCTAGGTAAAGCTATTGAAATCGAACCAACCACCGGGCATTTCCCAGGAACGACATCTGAAAGTATGATCCCCCCTAATCAGTTAGTTATAACTAACATTAGGTCCTTAAGTGCCCATATACCGGTAAAAATTATTATTAAGGACTTTGTTTTACAAAAGGTCGCTCTCTTTGACACAAGTGCTGATCGTAACTGCATAGTCAAAGGCGTAATCCCTACTGAGTACTTAGAAAAGAGTACTACTCGTCTTTACTCTGCAACAAGAGAAAAGATGAAGATTAATTTTAAGCTTTCTAAAGCTCATATCTGCAATAATAATATTTGTCTTGTTAATGATTTTGTCATCACTGAAGATATTAACGAAGATATTATTTTAGGTTTACCCTTTATCAATCAGATAAAATCTTATACTGACAATTTTGATGGTATTCATTCTACTGTCCTTGAACAGAAATTATTCTTTCCGTTTGTTAAAACCCTTTCCTTTGAGGAACAATCTTACATTAAAGAAAGAACCATTTTTAAAATAAATCGTCTTTCTAATCATATCTTTTCTTTACAAAAATAAATTAAGATCAAAGAAATTGAACAAATTTTAAAAACCCCCGGGATGGTTACTAAGATTGCCAATCTTGAAAGTAATTTTATAGCTAATATTTGTTCAGACTTTTCTAATGCCTTTTGGGAACGAAAGCAACATTTGGTTGAACTTCCATATATAACCAATTTTGATGAATTATCTATTCCCACAAAGTCTAGACCAATTCAAATGAATCAAAGCATGATGGAAGTCTGCAAAATCGAGATAAACCATTTACTTAAAAATGGTATTATCCGTCCCTCTAACTCACCCTGGAGCTGTTCTGCATTCTATGTAAATAACAGCGCAGAGAAAGAAAGAGGTTCTCCCAGACTTGTGATTAATTACAAACCTCTTAACGCTGTCCTAAAATGGATTCGTCACCCAATCCCTAATAAAAGAGATCTCCTGAAACGAACTTATAGAGCCAACCTCTATAGCAAGTTCGACATGAAATCTGGGTTCTGGCAAATCCAAATTGTTGAAAAGGACAAGTACAAGATAACATTCAATGTCCCCTTTGGGCATTACGAATGGAACGTCTTGCCATTTAGGCTCAAGAACGAATTCCAAAACATTATGAACAATATTTTCAATCCTCATAGTCATATGTCTATTGTCTATATAGATGATGTACTCATATTCTCTGAAGATATTGATTCTCATTTTAAACATCTTAATACTTTCTTTAAGATTGTTAAGATCAATGGCTTAGTGGTTAGCGCCAAGAAAATTAAGCTTTTCCAAACCAAGATCAGGCTCTTAGGAAATAACCTATATCAAGGTAGTCACAAACCCATTTGCAGGGCTATAGAATTCTCTTCTAAATTTCCTGATGAAATCCCTGACAAAACCCAACTTCAGAGGTTTTTAGGCAGCCTTAATTATGTAGTTGACTTCATCCCAAACATTAAGCAGGTCTGTGAACCCCTTTATAAGAGGCTTAGAAAAACCCCTGTACCTTGGAGTATAGATCAAACCAATACTATCAAGAAAGTCAAAAGACTTGTTCAGAACCTTCCCTGTTTAGGAATATCTAATCCTGAAGCTTTCATGATAGTTGAAACTGATGCTTCCGACATTGGCTACAGAGGAATACTCAAACAGAGGATTCCCCCTAATACTGAAGAAGTATTAGTTAGATTTACCTCAGGAGTCTGGAATTCCGCCCAAAAGAATTATAGTACTGTCAAAAAGGAAATTTTATCTATAGTGCTATGTATCACAAAATTTCAAGACGACTTGATAAATAAAGAATTCTTACTCAGAGTAGATTGTAAATCTGCTAAAGAAATTTTGCAAAAGGATGTTAAAAACATTGTTTCTAAACAAATTTTCGCTAGGTGGCAAGCTCTGCTCTCTAGTTTTAATTTTCAAATTGAATTTATTAAAGGAGAAAACAATTCCCTTCCAGATTTCCTAACTAGAGAATTTCTGCAGAATCGACATGAGTAATACTCATCGTCCCAATTCTCCCTTTAAAGGAATCAAACCTACATCGACAAAGAAGGCGACATCAACCCTCCCTTTTGCGCCACCACAGGTAGGACTTATACAACTAAGACCACGGCCTCCAAGGCCCCTTATGCCAGCTTCTGGTCACCTTAGGCCAGAATTCCCTCACTTACCAGGACCACTGGCATCATCCTTAGATGCTATATTCAAAAACAAATATTCAGTATTAGTGGAACCTCCAGAAGAGAAAGAGGCAGGTCCCACAAAGACTGCAAGCTCCAGCAGCACAGCAGAAGGATCCAAATCCACTTCTTTAGTTCAAACAAAGAGGAGTGATGAAGTAAAGATCCCAGAATCTTTTTCTCAGGCGATAAATCCCCGACTAATCCCCACAACTCCAAGCAAGGAAGCTTTGGTACAAAGCAAAGAAGAAACTTTTGATTTCGTAACTACCCAAGTATTTCCACTAATGGCATTAGACAAAGGATATGAAGGCTTTAAGCCAAAGGATCTTACCAAACCTTGTTATACAGATAACAATTTTGTTGATACAGATGACCCATTAAAGACAAAGCTCTATTTCAAAGCTATCTTAGTAGACACAGACTCAATCGAAGTAGAACATACCTACGATGAGAAAAATACTGAGTATATTCAATACTCAAGAGTGACATTGAAGAGAATACTATCTCCCTTCGACTGGTTTGCAGATCATCTTCAAACACCAGTTAGATTATCAATGACTCATAGGCCACAGACTTAGAATTGGTATATCTACAAAGATGCCTGGTTTAATTTTATGTATCTTCGTCCAGGGCACACTTGGTTCGTAAAATATTATACAGAATTAACGAATTCTATTATCCCTAGATGGTTCTACGATTGGTGGAGCTATTTTGGAGGACAAAACCAGATTTTACCAAAGCAATTCATACCCAGATATGAAGATTTTCAAATCACAGAGGAAATCACCACTCTCCCTGAGCACATTAAAATGTGTAAATTCTACTTCAAAAGAAGAATCTCCTATATAATCAGCTGGAGTTTTTCTATATCTGAGTTCGACAGAATCAAGTACCTGTCCAAAGAGATAAGGATTAAAGGATAGACTCCTAGTCCCAAGGTTCAAAAGGATAAGCAACCTATATCCAAGAAAACATCATCTTCTTCAAAGATCCAGCTCAGAACTAGGCTTCAACAATCCCTAAACCATATGGAAGACTTCAAAGAGGAAAAACTGTTGCAGATGGCCAAAGAAGCTGAGTCATCCAGTGATAACGACAATGGAGATATGCTATGCCCCAGAGGAATAGCAAAAACCTATCAATGCTTCCAAGGAAATTATTATGACTAGTAAAATGACCCTTGGGAAAAGTAGAGGTCTAAAGGACTAGAATTACTTTTCGTAAAGGAGTCTATTAGTCAAGATAAGAATCCTGACAGCTTTTTCAAAGGGACCCACCTTCCACCAACTGTCGGCCATCAAGTTGTCGGCAACATCTCATCCTTACACTTGTTCACTCCAGATGAACTTACTTTACTTTCTCAGTCTATATAAGACAGTGTATTTCATTAAGAGAAGGGCATCTAAAAATTATCTCTCTCTGATATTTTCCCACTACTCTCCCTTGTAATATCTTTTAAAGCTTCCGCAATGTATTTCAGTTTTCTATAAATAAAATCTGTAAGTTTACTACAATTTTATTACTTCTTCTTTCTATACACACGATCTTTTAAATTGGTATCAGAGCCATGAAGAGAATCCGATGTGACATCGAATTCTTCAAATGGTTTGAGATCACAGGCAAGCTAGACCATCAACAAGCAAGTGCTTTCACTTCAAACAGCCTGGTCACCACAAGAAGCAATGTCCTGGCTACCTAGCCAAGGTGAACAAACAAGGTATTTCTTATTTAAATGTCGTTGAAACTGTTTTAGCGGCTGTTTCTACCCAACTATGGGCTATAGATTCAGGAGCCACTAATCATGTCTGCACTTCTTTGCAGGAGTTTCAGGAAATGCGGCGGCTAAGTGAGAATGAGGTTTGCGTGTTTCAAGCCAATGGAGATCCAAGACCAGCCTTAGCTTTAGGAAATATTTTATTTTCGTTTGGTGATTCTAGAATTCTGTTTTTGAAAGACGTTTTGTTTGTACCTTCTATAAGAAGGAATTTGCTTTCTGTTTCTAAATTAATGGATGCTGGCTACAATATTTATTTTGCTAATAACTGTGTTTTTATTAAGTTTAGTAGATGTTTTATTTATAAAGCTCCTAGAATATATGATCTTTTTGTATTTGAAGTTTCTCACAATATGCTACAACAAATCGAACTAAACAACGTTGATAAATTACTTAAGAGAAAACGTATTTCAGAATTGAGTGAAACTTATTTGTGGCATTTACGTCTAGGTCATATTAATTTAAATTTAGATTTCACGATTGGTTTCTGATGGACCTTTGAGTTCATTGAAAGTGGAGGCACTTCCAACCTGTGAATCCTGTTTAGAAGGAAAAATAACCAAGAGACCCTTTCCTTCAAAAGGAAATAGAGCCTTAGATAAGTTACAACTAATTCATTCTGACTTGTGTGGTCCAATGAATATACAAGCAAGGGGTGGTTTTGAGTATTTTGTGACTTTCATAGATGATTACTCAAAATACAGATATATTTATTTGTTGCACCGTAAATCTGAATGCTTTGAAAAATTTAAAGAATTTAAGATGGAAACGAAAAAATGACATAATAAATATATCCAAACATTACGATCTGATCGTGGTGGTGAATACCTTTCTTCAGAATTCATAAAATACTTGTCAGAATCAAGAATTATCCCTCAATATTCTGCCCCAGGAATACCACAACAAAATGGTGTAGCAAAAAGAAGAAATAGAACTCTTATGGACATGGTTCGATCGATGTTAAGTTATTCAGACTTGTCTTCTTCTTTTTGGGGGTATGCACTAGAAACAGCCAATTATGTTCTAAACATGGTTCCTTCAAAATCAGTACCTTCAACCCCAATTGAATTGTGGAGTGGGTGTAAGCCTAGTCTTCGGCATATTTGAGTTTGGGAATGTCCAGCACACGTGCTAAAAGGAAAAACTGATAAATTGGAATCTAGAACAGAAGTGTGCATTTTTATTGGATACCCAAAAGGAACGAAGGTTGGTTTATTTTACTGTCCTAAGGAACAGAAGGTAATTGTTTCGACAAATGCCAAGTTTCTGGAAGAGGATTATTTAATGAACCATATTCTTAGAAGTAAACTTGTTTTACAGAAATTAAACAATAGAATAACGAATAATGAATCACAAGAACGAATTCCTCAAACTGTCATTGACATACCACTGCGGTCAAGTAGTGGGAGAAATGTCGATATACAAGAAGTTTCACAAGAACAAATGCCTGACATATCGCTACCTCAAAGTAGTGGGAGTAATGTCCAGCAGTCTGTACTTGTGGAGGAAGAGGTTCAAGGTGTTCAAAATTTGGTTCCAGAAGTAGCGGATACTGTAGTGACTAGTCATCGTAGTGGGAGAGTTATTAGAAAACCTGTACGATTTGTGCTTTTGGGAGAATCATACGATAGGATCCCTGAGGAGCCTAATACAGAACCCCTTAATTACGCCGAAGCACTACACTACAAAGATGTTGAAATGTGGATTACTACTATGAAATCTGAAATGGAGTCTATGTACTCAAATCAAGTCTGGGATCTTGTAGAACCACCTACAGGAGTCAAACCAATTGGCTGTAGATGGATCTATAAGAAAAAGAGAGGAGTGGATGGTAAAGTACAAACTTTTAAGGCTAGGCTTGTTGCGAAAGGGTTCACTCAAAAATAAGGAATTGATTATGAGGAAACCTTTTCGCCGGTAGCCATGCTTAAATCCATAAGGATTCTCTTATCCATTGCTTCCCATTATGATTATGAAATTTGGCAAATGGATGTCAAGACGATTTTTCTTAATGGGAGTCTTGATGAGTGCATCTATATGGCACAACCAGAGAGTTTCATGAAAAGCGAAAATGAACACATGTTGTGTAAACTAAGAAAATTTATTTATGGATTGAAACAAGCATCTAGAGAATGGAACACTTGTTTTGACACTTAGATTAAGACCTTTGATTTTTATCAATGTGAAAATGAGTCATGCATTTATAAAAAGTGGATGGAGATAAAGTAGCATTTCTGATTCTGTACGTAGATGATATCTTGCTCATAGGAAATAATGTGAGCATGTTGAGTTCAGTTAAGGAGTGGTTGTCCTCACGTTTTGATATGAAAGAATTGGGTGAAGCGACTCATATCCTTAGGATCAAGCTTATGCAAGATCGCAAACAAAGGATATTAGGCTTATCTCAAGCACTTTATATCGACACAATTCTTGCAAGGTTTAGCATGCAAAATTCCAAAAAGGGATTTCTCCTTTTTAGACATGGATTTCCTATTGAAGGATCAGTCACCTAAAATGACTGATGAGATAGAGAAAATGAAGGCGGTCTCTTATGCTTCTGCGGTAGGGAGCCTCATGTATGCAATGCTATGCACTAGACCTGACATCTGCTTTGCCGTAGACATGGTTAGCAGATTCCAGTTTAATCCTGGGCAAGAACACTGGACTGATGTAAAACATATAATCAAGTACCTGAAAAGGATTAGAGATTAAATATTGCTTTTCCACTCAGCTGATCTTGTACCTATTGGGTATACAGACTCAGGCTTCCAATCAGATAAAGACTCTAGAAAATCAACCTGAGGATATGTGTTTACTTTAGGAGGTGGAGTCATAAGTTGGAGAAGCATCAAACAAACATGTGTTGCTGATTCAACTATGGAAGCCAAATATGTAGCTGCCTCTAGAGTAGCTAAGGAGGCTGTTTGGCTCGAAAACTTTCTAAAAGAGTTTGGAGTGGTTCCTTCGGTTCAAGCACCACTCACACTTTATTGTGATAACAGTGGTGCGGTTGCAAACTCGAAAGAACCACGAAGTCATAAAAGAAGCAAACACATTGAGAGAAAATATCACTTCATTCGGGACATAACTCAAAGGGGTGATGTGAGAGTTTTGAAGATAGAGTCGAAGAACAATCTGGCGGACCTGTTTACAAAGAGTTTGACACAGAAGGCTTTTGATAAGCATGTGGAAGGAATGGGCGTTAGAATTGTGAATGCATGGTTATAAGTCTAAGTGGGAGATTGTTAGGATATACTGTTAACCATGTGGTTTAGCTATAGTATTATATTTTTATCATTATATAAAGACTGATTATTTTATTTATTTGATTTAATAAAATTTCTATTAAATAGATCATTATGCCTACATGTGTGTCATTTATTTATATAGTAGATGATTTAGTGTATGGAGTTATTTGGCTCATACACGGAAGATTAAAATTATCGATCCTTATAAGTTATAAATATATGTTCACAATCAAAGATGAAGTTGGACAGATATTTTGATGATTGTAGCACAAGATTAGATATAATTTGATCTTGATTATGGGAGTGGTTCTATTCCAACTTCTTGTGCTAGTACGCTATCCGTGTGTATTGAACGGATCAAGTAGAGAAGCTTGTTTATGTTCTGAGTATTTATATAACACCTTCTCTAGAATCATTAAATAAACTTATACTCTTAATCTTGATATAATTATTATGATCAATGTAATTTATTTGTCATCTTGATCTGTCAAAAGGTGAGATCCTACCGTGTGTCAATATATTCCTGATAGATTGGACGATAATAAATCATATTTGTGAAATAATAATTAGTTGATAGAATCCATGTCTCGGCCTTGAGATTGATGATACTCCTTTATGATTGCTTATAAGTTTTCGTGTGAAAACCTTGCAGTTGGATTATATATGTATATATCTGTCACATGAAATAAATTAAGCATAGTAATAAAGAATTAAATTAATCAATGAATTAAATTATCAGAGATTTAATTTAATTGATTGGTATCGGTAATTCTAACATGGGGAGTTAAATAAGATTTAATTTTGGATTTTGAAATTAAATCGAGGAGTGCAATTATGTATTTTTGGTGGAATAATCTGTAATTTATTATGGTAAGATTAATTCACTCATATAAGAATTAATACCATAATTGAAAGCCTCTACTATTAAATCTGTGGTCCCTACTATACCAGATTAAATATATATATTTTGAAAAAATAAAATAGAGGATTCTAGAAGCAGTTAAAAACTATTTTTTAACTGTGCTTTTAGACACGTTTTAAAATCTAAAACGTGGAGAATCTTTTGGTTGAGAAAGACACTCCCACACGTTTCCAACTATCAGTTGGAGAAACGTGGATAAAAAGGAGCAGCCTCTCACAAACTAGAATCATCTATTTTTCATATCACAAAATATACTGCGCCCACTAAAGCAGAATCTGGTTTTAGTAGAAGGCCGCAGACCTTGAGACTATTGTTCTAGACGACTTTTGTGAAAGCTTTAACAGGTTAGTGAATTCTATTCACGAAATTTATATTATCTAGATCTCTATGTAGGTTATGTGATCTTGTGTGAATGCTTTCGCTGCCTTTATTTCTAGCAATACTAAGGGCTTAAGCTATATATTTGATACATCAAAGCTATTTCTCAAATTGTATTTAACTTGAAAACAAATTATGATTGATAAATAATTAACACCGTTGAAAATTTTATGGCCTCTATAAATAGTATATATTGTAATGTATCATGAGAGGAGGTGCAGTTAAGAAAATTTAACTTATAAAAAACATATTTAAAAAATTGTGGCATTTACATGCATTTAGAGCTTTACAATAAAATATGAATGGAACACTTCATATTAATCTCACACTTAGTTGAAATGTTCATATTTTGTATTGTCAAGGTTAAGTATTCCCTATTGAAGATATATTAATCAATTCATTTTTATGCAATATGCTTTTTTAAATGTTTAAATATTCTTTTAAACTTCCTCAAATTTAGATTATTGTTTTACTTTTGTCGCACCAATTATTTCCACGGGGATTTCCTCCCATATCTTTTGAACAACAAAAAAAAGAACTTTAAGATTTTTGAAAAATGTTTTGCCTTTGAATAAAATGTTCTTGACAATTTAGTGTAAGCATTGAAAACACAAATATATTACCGAATGATGATGCATAAACTTAATAAAGTAGTTCATCGCCGCACGAGGCGCGAGTAATTTACCTAGTATCTATATATATATATATATATATATATATATATATATATATATAAAAGAGAATCTAAGACCCGCCTACGTGGCACCCCTCAAAATTCAGAAAATTATTTTAGGAATAATTACGTCACATGACCGTTCGGCCAATTTGATTACCGAAAAATTGACAGACACGGCAAATGACCATATTATTTATACCAAAAAATGGCCTTTATCTACTTGGCCACTCGGCCAGTTTGACGTGATAGTTGAATCTGAGACATCTTAGAGAACTTCTGGAGATGATTTTCTTAAAAATAAATTCTTTTTTTAGTTTTGAAGAATAGATGGTGATGAAGAGTAAATTCTTAAATATCGAGGAGAAGGAGATTGGAGTATAGTTGCATGTTGATTACGTGCGAGGATGTGAGTTTGCATGTGTTGTTTGAGTGACACATTGATTTCATAGTTGGTTGGCTTACTTGGAATTAATTCATTTCTGGCGATATTATTAACAAAACTCAATTTTGTTTTACATAATTTGATGATTTATGTTGCTATAAATTATTTCATCAAAGAAAGGGAGTATTATTTATACAATGTTGATACATATTTATATACTATTTATATAATATCAATACATATTTATATACTATTTGTATAATATTGATACATATTTGTACACTATTTATACAATATCGATATATGTATACATATTTATATAATATTTATACATATTTATACACCATTTATACAATATCGATATACGTTTATACATCGCTTATGCAATATTGATACATTACATAACTTTTATACAATATCGACACATTACTTATACATGTGGCTACTTTTTTTGTAATTTTTTTTTTGACTAGTTCATTTTTTAGCTATTTTTTTAATAAGAAAATTTGATTATATTTACTGTAAACTAATTACTTTATTGTACGAATAGGAAATTTTTCCATTATTTTATCTTTTTTCTCCGTACTTGTAGGTTTTCTTTCTACTTTACCTTTGCCTTTAAACCGCTCCCGAAACATCGCCACACTATCTACCGTTTCATCCTCTTCTCTAGAGAGTATTAGGGACTCATCCCCGGCCAAAAGACATTTATAGCGCACAATTACTCTTCACCATCAAGGTAAATTTCATCTTTCTCTCTTAGATATTTTTAGATTTCCCTTTCATGTTTGTTTGATGTTTCATGTACCTCTATATTCTAACTTCTGGGATTTCTTCTTGATTTAGGATTGCACTATAAGATCCTAATGTATGCAGAAGAAACCAAAGGGCGTATGCAAATAATGAAAGATGACGCTTTGATTTTCTTTTTTCCCATTAATTTTGATGGTAGTTTCTTTTATTACATTTGCTGCAACTAATTATTATTCTGGTTATGTTTATTAAAACTTCTCAATTTTATTGCTATCAACTAACAACTCCCCCTCTTCCCTTCTCCCTGAACTCTATAATTCAGTATGATTCTATGTTCTCAGTCAATTTTAATGAATGTTTAGAGTCCGCCAACTAGCATCAAATTTGAAAATTAACAATAATCATTTTTCCTTGAACTAATTGAAGTTGCGGAGAATAGCTTTGACGAAGTTGCAAGTGACAGTGAAGAGGTGTATGAATCAGAACCAAGGAGGAAGGGAGGTCTAAAAAAGGCAAGGAGAAGAAGAAAGGCTAAAAAAACAAGATTATGACGAGGGAGAGTAGAGGGTGGTATGGGGAATGAATTTCTGAATTCCTTTGCAAAAGGAAAGGTTGGTACATGTTTGGAACTGCCAAACTATTTGTGCCGATCATGCATGAGTCTCCTAAACTATTTTATATTTCTATCTGTTTTTTATTATCTCGTGAATCTCCTAATCTATATGTGATCTTAGACGACACCATACATCCTTTGATAGGAAGAGGGGGACATGTCAAAACTTGTATTTATCTCTTCTCTTATTCTACTTTTATTAGTTTTCTCCTTATTTTAATGTATGTCAGTATTAAAAATATAACTGACTGGCTCAGTTTTAATGAGCGATTCTATTAGGATTAAACGATCCAGAGCTATTATATGCCAACATGTTTGTGAAAACCTAAGGGTTACTTCACTAATCCTTTTGTGGTATTAAAATGCATTATTCTTAGTTATTGTTTATTAATTTTACCATTCTTGTATATTGCTGCTTTTATTAAATATATAGTATTGCTACTGAGCAAAGTATCATTCAATAATTGACCTTTTAATTTATCTATTTTGATATTGTGACATGATGCGGGAAAAACTGGAGTATAAAGCGTTTTCATAGATGGGCTTTTTAGGATTAGTTAACCAAGTACGAGAATATATACCTAAGCTAGCAGAAAATTTAAATAAATAAAGAAATACAAGATCTAAAAGCAAGAGATCCAATAAAATACGTACACCTAGGAGGAACAGAAATACTAATAAAAGCTTGTTTTAGAGAAGGAATAGATACACCAATAGAAATATATTTAGCAGATGATAGGATAATAGAACCTATAGAAAAAAGCATAATAAGTGCAGTTAAAGGAAATTTAATATACCAGAAGTTTAAATTTATAATAAGTGCTAATTATTCAGTAGCAGTATCAGATAGCAATATAGATAAATCTTTAGTATTATATTGGAAAATGTCAGGAATAGAACTAGCCCCAGGCAGTAAGATATTTACAACAAGATGTAAAAACTTGTATGTATTGACTACTAAACATAAAATAACAGCAAAAAATAAAATAAATAGGATAAAAATAGAAAACCCCTTTGAAAAGATAGTTACTCTAATAGACAGAAATGACTATAGTTACAAAGAAATAGATTTTGATGAAGATTTAGAAATAGTAAAAGAAAGATTAAGTACATCTAAAAAGAATAAACTATGAACCAAGGTTAAGCATATCAGGTAGCAGAAGATATGAAAGTACAAGTATAAACTACGAACCAGAAATACAAGAATCATCTACAAAACTGATAAAACATCAAAAAGAAGAACTAAAACAATACTATATAACAGGAATAATAAATGAACAAAAATGTTTAATATTAATAGATATAGGACAAGAAGAAAATAACATAGCACGAGAATTAGTTATGGAAGATAAGATAAAAGTAAAAAATCAGTCATGTCCAGACCTACCAAAAACATTAGTAAATACTAAGAAAATAGTAAAAAAGAAAATAATTATAGGAGGAATACCAATAAAAGTAAAATTTGAAATATACCAAGAAAAAAATATAATATTAGGAATAAAATGGTTAGAAAAAATGAAACCATATAGTATAGAAAATAAACAATTAATAATAACGCATGAAAATAAGAGAATAATAATAAAAAGAGTTTAAAAATCATGAAATGAAAATATATATACTAGCAAAGATAATGCACCATTGTAGATATTACTCAGGATCATATACAGAACCACAGATAAAATGGGAAATAAATAGAATTATTTGCATTATATAAATGTTTGTTAAACTTTGAACCATATATAGTTTATAATAAATTTATTGTAAAGAACAGACAATACACATGTAAAATGGTGGATAACCAAAAAGGTACAAAATTCAGTTACAACAAAAGAAATAAGGAGACTTGTACTCAATATACAAAACTTTACATTTACCATTGAGGTAATTTCAACTGACAAGAATGCAATTGCAGATCACCTATCAAGACAAAAGTACTCAGACTGAGGAAATTACTCCAGATATACTCTCAATCCTTACTACGCTTTCCCTGAAAGTGGACAGTATAGGAACGAGATTACAAAAGATAGAGCTAAGTCAGCAGCATGACTCTAAACATGCGGAGCTAAGTCGATCGGAAGACTTTAAAATTCCAGAGCTAAAAGGAGACGTTGGAAAACTCCTTAAAACCCATAACGATTTGCTAAATACAGCTGCAGGTACAAGCAAGGCTGCAGAAAATAAAAAAGCTAGCATTAAACCATTTACAAATACAAATTTGAACAAGGTATTTGATAATACATTTACCCACAAAAGGCAACCCACTGAGATACCAAGTGCCATACCCCAAACAACCACATATGCAAATAGCCTCCACAAAGATAAAAAAATATACAACCATATCACCCAATCCTACATCGACAATATATACAAAATACAAACTTTCCTAAACCTTAAACCAAGATCTACCACTACCCCCGAAAAACCAGAGCAAGATTACCTAACCCAAAAACTACAAGGATACAACTGGCTGATAGCACAGCCAAAAACAAATCCAAATCTAGTTAGAACCTGTTATAACTACGGATTACTTAGCACTGTATATACATACGACGGCGAAGAGATAAGTGGAATCCCAGAACTCCACAAAGCTTTCATTACATATAAAAGAATTACAAAAGGAAATTTATTTTTTATTAAATTTTATACGGCACCAGCAGAAATACTATATGATGAAATAAAACCCCTAATTCAGGTAGTCAAAATAGGCCTGACCAGAGAAATGATTATACCGGAAGAGATATCACAACAAGCAGAGATACTAAAAGTTGAGATACCAAGTTTTTATGCAAATAAAAGAATAATTGGTATATCAACAATTATCCAGGAATTAGCTACAAATTATCTAAAAGGCAATGCCATATGGAGTTATTATTCCAGAGATCATTTAATGATCTATGCCAATTCAAGAGAGTTACGACAAGCAGATATGGATGAAGTCCAGAAATGGATTTTATCGTTATTAAGACCAGAACTACAACCAACTACTAGAGCCTTGAAGACAGGGTTCATTTCAGAAGAACTATTAACCAGATACTGCAAGTTAGTCGGTCAAAAATATCCAGATCATATATGCTCCAAATGCAAAGGAGAAGATAACGTTATTCCAGAAGTTCAGCTTGAATAAATGGACTAACAAAAGAAGGACAGCTTGCACAAAGAAGATATTGACAAAAACAGTTATGTAATTATTGTAATAAGTTTAGTCGTGTAGTGTCGGCCAAAATAAACGGCCAATATATTAGACAGCTGTAAAATGTAAAAGTAAAGTAGTTTGTTTTTATGTAAAAAGTCATAAAGTAGTAAAATAGTATGTCAGCCATAGGAATAGTATGTCGGCCATAGGAATAGTATGTCGGCCATAGGAATAGTATGTCAGCCATATGAATAGTAAAGGCCAATGAATAGTAAAGGTCAAGAGTCGTATTCATGAACAGTAAAGGTCGTTCATGAATAGTAAAGGTCACTCTAGACTTGTATATATAGAGGGACTCCTCTCATAAATAAAATCATCCGATAATCACTTTCCTCTCACCTCTCTTTATATTTTCTTATAGCTTTCTCCATATACTTTTCCAGATTACTTATAGTTTGCCTCCCAAATGTTGTGGTTAGAAAGTACTTTCAGATCTAAATAAGCCTTTTCAGAGTTGTATATGTTCTTTCCATCTTTTATCCTTATGATTTGCATCCTCACTGCTGTGAAAAAAAAAAAACTTCAACCTTCACATAACACAATTTCTTTTTATATATATTGTTCTTTCAAGATCTTTTCAGGTTTGTCTATTTCGAAATCTTCCTTTTCCCTTAACATCAAATTCTGCAGATAAATTTAGAATTCATCTTCGAACAGTTCAAAATCACACCAGCCTGCCTAGATATGACACTTTTCAATTCTCCGACACTTTGCTTATCTCAATTTCTTACCCATGAAAGGTTCCGAGACTTTTTTTAGTTTACTTATACTTCGCCTGTCAAATGGTGTGGTTTACGTAAGACTTTTCAATGTTGTGTATGTTCTTTCCATATCTTTTAGAGATTATTGATATTTAAATCTTTCTTTTCACTTTATAACAAAACTGCATTGCAACTGCCTAACAAAACTGCATTGCAACTGCCTCATAAATATTTTTCATCTACCTTTCCTCAGACTTCTTCCGGATAACTTATAGTAATACGAATCCTCACTGTTGTGGAAAAACAAATCACTTCAACGTTCAGATGATACTTTTCATCTTTGTATACATTGTTCTTTCCAAATCTTTTCAGCGTTATCCAGTTTGAAATCTTCCTTTCACCTTTATATCAAATTCGACAGAGAAATCTACAAATCTTAGTTCAAAATCCCATCGTGCTGCCTTGTGGTTGGTTCTAAATTGAAAAACTAAGCAAGTTAATAACTCAAGCAATACAGGAGAAGGAAATAGTGGTTGACATATAAGCTGAGAAATAATATGAGAAATAATAGGAACTTGAAGCTCCTAACAATGTTGAGCCTGAGAGATGAAAAGCCATATCCAAGTTGAAAAAGAAGGACCAGCAATATCAACAGAAGTACCAAATCAGTCTATAAATCCAAACACCCATTAAGCGGATATCAAACTCTCAGCACAAAATCCCTCCTTGCTATGTCGAGCAGCCTGTGAAATGAAAAGCCAAAGTCAAGTTCAAAGAACCACCAGCAATAGCAATATAAGTACCAAATCAGTTTCTAAATGCAAGCACACATTAAGCGGCTATCAAACACTCGGAACAAAATCCCTCCAAGACGGCCAGGTATACTACTTTTCCTTTCTCAACCAATTTGATATACTCTGTCTGTGAGCAAGATCTGAAGGTGCAAAGTTTCATGTCTCACTGGTTCTTTCCTTCATCTATCTGTTTATCAAATAAAAAAATATATTTTTCCATCGCAGGCCTTACATTAGGTTTCCCCGTTCATCGAACCAACCATCTACTGGAACAAGTGGATTTCTTTGGCTTAAATGATACAGAAAATGAAGAAGTTATTCCAGTAGATAATTCAGAGATAAGTAGTACACATGTAGAGCTTTCACTTAAGTACTTTATATTGGATGTCGGTATGCATAAAAACATTTTAATTACATTGTAATCTCAATTTTCGACAACACAAACGCTATGATGGCTGTTTTGACATATATAGAAAAAAAAACAGTTAATGCAGAGAAAATTATAATTAAACAACACTTAAATATTTAGATTCACACTAGTCGCGAGCATCTTCTTGGTCACAGAGCTGAAAAATTCATGTATTGAAACTGAACACTCCAAGGTTTTAGAATATTAGAAGAACTTTAAAGTAGAATTAGATTCCATGCCCATTGTCTAAATGATTAAAGATACTATCAGCATTCCCTGGAATCTTATCACTGAGATTGGGGAAATCAAAGCCAAAGTTAGGGAAAGAGGAATAGAGGCGGCTCACTGCTTCAGGGAAAGTAACACTGGCCAATGCTCCTGCAAAGCATGCCACCCCCCTCCATTAGAACGACATTTTCCTTCACAAAAATCAGCTCCCTAGAAAAGTGAAAGGTGCATTAAATATGGATAGACTCGACTATCCCTCTTTTCGAATCAATTCATCAGCAAGCACAAATGATGAAAACCAATGTTTCTCACTAATGTTGGTTGAGCAAATTGAGAATTGATCGTAAAGAGCATCTGGTAAAACTTGGAGAGACAAATCAATGTGAAACATTTCACTGTGAGTGATTCGATTAAACAAAGGGAATTAAAACATCTGGGAGGTGAATTATAAGTGACCTGGAAACAATTCACGGGCCAATTTTTTAAAAAAGTGTTAGAGAATTGAAAAACATCATACATGGGCGGGTAGGTGGGATTTTAAACTGACCGAAGAAGAATGTTAAAATTATCAGCTAAATTTGATATAAAGGCTAAAGGAAGATTTCAAAATTGATAACCCTGAAAAGATATGGAAAGAACAATGTTTACAGAAATGAAAAGTCTCATGTAATTTTTTTTTTCAAAACTGTGAGAATTTGTATTATAAGTCAACCGGAAGAAATCATAGGAAAGGGACAGGGAAAAAGTTCATGTGACAGTTTAAATGTAGGCTTTGATATAAAGTTAAAATGAAGATTTTAAATCCAATAATCTCGAAAAGAAAATGGAACATATGGGCAGCGAGCTGTAAGAAAAGGAAAGAAGGCGAAGAAAATATACATGAAAATATTTGAAGAAGAGTACTGAGGCCATCTCCAACCACACTTTAAATTACTCTCTACTCTCTATAAATAGATAGTAAAAATAGAGAGTGGCTTCTCCAACCACTCTCTATTTTACTCTCTACTCTCCATAAATATAGAGGATGAATAGTAGCTCTCTAAATATAGAGAACTACTATTCATCCTCTCTATTTCACTATTTATTATTTTATTATTATTTTTAATACTCAATATTTTTATTTTACATGTTTTAAATTATATAAGACCATTAATTAAGTTCCTAATATTCCTAATTATTTTTTAATATAATTTTAAATTTATATTAATTTATGTTATTTTTAATTTAATTTTCATAAATAATATTTTTATTTAAGATATAAGTTAGTTTTATTATAATTTATAGTTGTAAAAAAATATCATCATGATAATCGAGGATGAGCGTGCTCTTAACGCATCAATTCAAGATATTCCGGAAGCTCCAATATCAACGGTAGAAATGGCAGTAGATAAAAATAATCTATTTGAATAATTTTTAGCCAGACATAAAAGTTAAGGAAAGAAATGCTCATTTTGAACTTCATAATGTATTAGTAGAGCATTTATGGGAGCAACGCAATAATCTTGAAAGTTGAATATTTTTTTAAGATGTAATATTTATTTAATTGTATTTCATTTATGATTTTACTTTTATTTGACTTGTCCATTAATATGTAATTTATATAGTATTTGCTTAAAATTTATTTTATTTAAATATTTGAGGTAAAAAATAATTTTATATTACATGAAGATTTTGAAAAAAATATGAATAATATGTGGTGATTATGTAAACATAGAAAAAATGATTTATTTTAAAATATGAAAATATAATTGAAATAGAAATAATAATATAATATTGAAGAAAGAGAAAATAGAGGGTAAAATAGAGAGTGGTTGGAGTTGCTCTCTTTACTCTCTATATTTAGAGAGTAAAATAGAGAGTAAAATAGAGTGTGGTTGGAGATGCCCTAATACACACTGATTGAAATGGAAAGGCTGCATACGTGGTTGACTTGGAGGGATTTTGCACGGTGTGGAGTAGAATTTTAAATCAAAGAGGGATTTTGAGCGGACTAAAGAATGATTTAATGTATTGGGCAGTTTGGAGGTTTTTTTGAGTGTCGTAAAGAAGAATTTTAAAGTACAGAGGAATTATGAACGACTCGAAAACAAATTTAGATTTCTATAGAGGATTTGTTATAAAGAGAAAAGGGAGATTTAAAAATTGATAAGATCGAAAAGTTATTGCTTTTTAACGCACATGCAAGTGTATGCGGTTGTACAAGTAATACTACCAAAAATTGGGCCTCTGAGAACAGACTTGCTAGTAACCATTTCAAAACCATTGCTATAACTAGTCTAGTGCAACGGTTATGACCGTTGACAAAAGTTTTGATTCCTTTTGACATGGCTTAGCCATATGACCGTTGCAACAGGACTACCTATAACAACGGTCTTGTGTCCTGTTACGCTAAAAACATCAACTGTAACGGTTGTTTGAAATTTTTTATTTATTAAAACAGTTCATTAATCCATCAAATTTTCCTCCACATTTTCCCTCAATTATTTGGTCACCCGCCAATGACAAAAATATTTTTCTTTAATTTTTCTATTTTTCTTAAAACACAATTTAGAAACAAGCTCTTTTAAGCTTAGCTCATTTTGACAACTATACACTCATCAGACAACAAAGCTCACTCTCTCATCTCTCTTACCTCCCTCTAGGTTGAATCGAAACTTCTCTCTTCTCTAGCCTTAGCTTCGCTGCAAATGTGAGCCAATGCTCTCAGATTTGTGTTAATCTCTGCTCGTATTTGAGTATTAGGAGCTAAAATCTGCAAACCCCTCTCATCTCTTTGAGGGTTTGTGTGATTTTAGTTGGTGTTTTGATTATTATAGTTGAAGCTAGAGCCGTTTTAAGCTAAATCTCTCAGATTTTAGCTAAATCTATTTGTGACTGTAGCTGGACCTGATAAATCTTAAATTTCTTCAACAAGTTTGATCTTTAAAGGTATTTTTCTTTAATCTTTTATTTTCTCTTCAAGTTTTGAGCTATGTGGTTAGTAAAATTGTTGGATTTTCTTGTTGCATGTGCTGTTAGGCTGTCACTGTGAGTGGATGTTACTTTGTTTATTTTAGAATTAGTGAAATTATTGGATTTTGCTGTTGAAATATAGTTGCTGTTGTGTGTTGGTGTTAGTTTGTTGTTATTAGGTGTAGTAAAATTATTGAATTTCTCTGTTGCATGTACGATTTAGTTGTTGTTGTGTGTTGATGTTAATTTATTGTTGTTAGGTGTGGTAAAATTATTGGATTTCTCTGTTGCATGTATGATTTAGTTACTGCTATGTGTTGGTGTTAATTTGTTACTGTTAGGTCTAGTATAATTATTGGATTTCTCTGTTGCATGTGCTATTAAATTAGCTATTATTTTTTGTCTTAATTTATTGTTGTTAGGTATGGTATAATTGTGAAATTTTGCTATTGTATGTGCTATTAAATAGCTACTGTGTGTAGTCTTAATTTGTTGTTGATGGAATCTTTTTGGCAGATTGTTCAATGTGGACATTGAAGTTGGATTTTCTATTGCACAACTATTAATAAATTTGGTAGTGTTTTCTTACCCTGTTTCTTTTTATTATTTGATAATAGATTTGTGACTGAATTTTTGCTGACAATTTTGGTGAAATTGGTTGTTGTAAACTCGATTGCTCTTGTTGTTGATCTTGAATTTCTGATACATGATTTACTAAGTTAGTGTAGTGTGGGTTAAAACTGTATCTTTTTATTTTTTTTATAATAGTTTGTGTGTCGCCTTTCTCGAATGTTCATAAAATTAGATTAAAATGTATCAGCTTCTTTATAAGAAATGACCATTGTTTGTTCAATAAAGTTAATTGTGGAATCTGTTTTCTTGAAGTGTTCAAACATTTGCTAAGTTGTTGGTTTATTTAGTGTGACGTCTCTTTTATTTATGTTACTGGTTTTGGCTAGGGTGTCTGTTTTTTAGTGTGTCATCCCTTTCATTTAATTTACTGATTTTGGCTAAGTTGTTGGTTTACTTAGTGTGTCATCTCTTTCATCTACTTAGTGTGTGTGCTTAAGTGTGTAATCTGTTTTATTAAAGTGTTATCTACTGGTTTTGGCTATGTTTTGCTCAAGACTTAACTGGAAAATGATGTTTTATTAAAAGGAGACTGTTTGATCAAGTATTCTTTTAAGTTTTTAAAATAAACATCAGTATTTTCTTTTCAAGACTATTCCCTTCACTGACAACTTCTTCATTGAGTCGATGTAATATCTTAAACTGTAACATATATTTTTATGGGTATGGTTAACCTTATTTAATTGGTTAGTCAGTCAACATTAAAAGACATTAGTTATCGTGTCATGCCTTACTTAGATTTTGGGCCTTGACAAAATGAAATTCAAAAGAAAATATTGAACTAGTTTACCCTTTCGCCAAAGTTTATATGTAATGTATTTGTGGCTTGGCATGGATGTAAAGCTTCTAATTATCAGTTGAATGTAATTTGGCCTCTTGTTATTATGGAAATTTACATATGGCAAGTATTTTGTTCTCTGTTTCTCGAACTGTCCAAAAATATAACTGTACTTATATTCGATCCTTCAAAAATGCACTACTTGTGAAGAATCTTACACTTATACACACTGATATTTTAGAAGAGTCTGAGCAAGATAGACTTTATTCTTATTTGAATTGTATAAAGATTTTTCTTACTATTTTCATGTCACAAGTATTTTAATTAGGACTTGTACATGATAATTTTAATCACTTTCCTTGGCTATTTCATGTTTGCAGCCAAACAACTCACATTTTTCATAGTTTCATCATTTGTCGATTGACTGTTGAAGAACTTTCATCTGCCAAAGATTTGCAAGTAATTTTTGTCCGCTGATCCAACGAACTCTTGATCTGGTTAGTTGAACCCTCAGCTGTTCCCTCTTGAAGTCTGTGCATTCTCAATGTATATTAATCTAAGTTTGTTTAGAGTATTGCTACTGTGGGTCTTAATTTTGTTGATAGCCGTGGTGGAATTATTTACTCTAGATCATATTTTTCTTATCATTGATGTTGAATTTTATGTTGCATAAGCTATTAATAAATTTAATAGTGTGGTTTATCTTTATTTCTTTTTGTTTTGTGATAATTTATTTTGTGATTAAATTTTAATAGTAGCTATGGTGAAATTGTTCACTGTAGACCATATCTCTCATGCTATTGATGTTGACTTTTCTGATGCAACTATTAAGTTCGATAGTGTGGGTTAAACCTGATTTTTTTAATTTTCTGATAATAGTTTGTGTGACTATCTCGCCTTTCTCGAATGTTCATAATTCATTGACAATATAAATTTGTGAAGCATGATAAATTTAGGGCTATTTTAATATAATTAATTATTACCTTGAGAGTTTTTCTTTAAAATATCTTCGTTAAGTCACTTTGAAATTATTATGACTAAGAGTTTGTATTTGTATCTACTGGAATGTTGCCCACCTCTTTACAAATGTACATGTCTATTATAAGAAAGTATAGCACCTAGTTATGTATTGATAAATAAAATTAGATCAAAATGTATCAGTTTCATACTAAGAAAATGACCATCATTATCTGTTCAAAAAATTAAAGTCTGAAAATGTCTTTTCTTAAAGTGTGCAAAGATTGGCTGAACTATTTGTTTGCTAGTGTGTCATCTCTGAAACTTTAAGTTACTGATTTTTTAGTTGTTAATTTATCTTGTTTTTGGATTAACAATGTGTAATACTGTAAAGTGGTTGATGAAAATGATATTGTGCTAGTTGAACATTATTGCCTTTTATGTTTCATAGTCTATCATAAATCATAATTTTTTTAATTTCTTGTATCACATAGATTACTATAAATAATTTAGATAGAAGTTGGATGAGTCTAAGAAGAAGCTCTGACGAGTTCATAAATGGAGTGAAGGATTTCCTTGATAAGGCGTTTGAATAAGCTTCTAAAGAAAATGAAATATTATGCCCTTGTGATAATTGCAAGAATCATTATTGGTGTTACAGAAATGTGGTGGAGGATCACTTGTTTGCAAAAAGATTTGTTGAAGAATACAACATGTGAATTTCTCACGGGGAAAGAGTATCCTCTAGTACATCACATCTAAGCAGTAATGATGAAGATTGTAACAGTCATGATGATATTGATGAACTGCTTCATGATACTTTTAGAAATATAGAGGATGATGCAGTACATAAAGAAGGAGTGAGAGAAGGACTATCTGAAGATGCAAAAAGATTTTTCAGATTAGTCGAAGAAGGGAAAAAAGAGTTATATCCAGGGTGTGAGAAGTTCAACAAGTTGAGTTTCGCCATTCGGTTATACTTGCTTAAAATCCTACATGGATTGAGTAATATGACATTTTAGAATATGTTAGATTTGTTTAAAGAAGATTTTCCCTTTGCTCAACTGCCTGAGTCTTTCAATAAGGCTAAAAATATGATAAAAGATCTAGGTCTCGATTATGATAAAATACATGCATGTCCTAACGATTGCATGCTATTTTGAAAAGACAAGGCAGATGCAGATAATTACACTATGTGTGGGTCTTCTAGATGGACTAATGTTGGTGACAGTTCGACTAGTGCAACCTCTAAAATACCCGTAAAGATTTTGAGATACTGTCCTTTAAAGCCTAGGTTTCAGAGAATGTTTATGTGCGCTGAAACGATAGTTGCAATGAGATGGCATGCTACTGAACTACCTAATGATGGGAATTTAAGACACCCTACTGATGGAGAAGCTTGAAAGTATTTTAATTCTTTGCATCCAACCTTCTCGAATGATCCTCGAAATATCAGATTGGGTCTTTTAAGTGATGGGTTCAATCCATTTTGAATCATAAGCATTTTCCATAGTACATGGCCAATTATGTTGATGAATTATAATTTGTCACGGTGAATTTGCATGAAGTCGGAGTACTAATTCTATCAATGATCATTACAGGTCCATATTCTCCAAGAAACGATATTGATGTGCACCTATATCCATTAATTGATGAATTGAATGAGCTATGAAAATTTGGGGTAGAAACATATGATGCTCCTTCAAAGCAAACATTTCAAATGCGTACAACCTTATTATGAAAAAATTATTGATTTTTCAGCGCTAGCAGTGCTGTCCGGATGGAGCACTAAGGGAAAATTGGCATGCCCAACTTGTAACTATAACACATGCTCTCAATACCTCAAACATAATCGTAAGATGTGTTACTTAGATCATCGGGCATTTTTACGTACTGATCATTCATTTTGAAGAGACAAGAAATCATTTAATGGTGTTGAGGATCATAGACCTGCACCTACATCATTGTCATGCACAAAAGTGCTTGAAAAGTTACAAGATTTCAACAATGTCTTTGGAAAGGGCCAAAAGAGAAGGCGTCGGACTATTGAGGGTCCATGGAAGAAAAGATCCATCTTCTTTCAATTATCATATTGGTCTACAAATTTGTTGAGGCACAATCTGAATGTGATGCATATTGAGAAGAACTTTTTTGACACTTTGCTTGCTACTTTACTGGATATAATAGAAAAGTCAAAGGATCACATTAATTTTCGCTGTGACTTGCAAGAAATGAGGATAAGAAAGGAGCTTCATTTAGTAAAAAATAATACAAGGAGAAAAATTTATTTAGCTAAATCCTATTTTTTCATGAAATCAGAAGAAAAAAATTTATTCTGTAGTATGTTTAAAAATATCAAATTACCAAAAGGGTGTGCCTCAAACATATCAAAGCGTGTAGACGTGAAAAACATGAAAATATCAGGCTATAAGAGCCATGATGCTCATATTATAATGTATTATTTGATCCAAATTACAGTTCGAAAAACGTTGCCCAAGAATGTTGTAGTAGTCTTGATTAGGTTGGGAAACTTTTTTAAAGCCATATGTGATAAGGTTATAAAGCGGGCAAATCTAGAGGGATTGCAGGGTGAAATCAAAGAAGTTGAATGAGAGTTTGAAAATATTTTTTCTCCAACTTCTTTTGATATAATGGAGCATTTGCCTATTTATTTGATAGATAAAATTAAGTTGGGGGGTCCAAATCATCTTCGTTATATGTATCCTATGGAGAGAGAATTGTGTGAGTTTAAGGACTTGGTTCATAATCAATTTAATCCGAAAGCATCAATTGTAGAGGGATTTGTTGCTCAAGAGTGCTTGACCTTTTGTTCGAGATACCTACATGATGGAGTGAAGACAAGATTCAGCAGGTACCAAACTTATCAGGATGATGAGGATGCTGAACGAGAGCAAGATGATCTACCAACTATATTCCCTAAGATAGGTCATCCAATTGGAAAAGAGAAAAAAACAAAAGGAAAGGCTTTGAATATTGATCAACAGTTATCAAGTGAAGCACATCGATATGTTCTGTTCAATACTGAAGATGAACAAGTAGAGAATTTTATCAAGTAAGTCTTTATATTTTAAACTTTATATATTTTATTATTGTACTGTAAAATTTAATATAAATGTTTAATGATTGTATTTGGATTATTCATACTTGCAGGGAACATAAGGCTTTAATTGAGGGTAGTATTAAATCAAATGCATGGACAAGAGTAAAGATTCATAGTCAAAAATTTGACAATTGATTAAAAGAGAAAGTTAAAACTGCTGAAGTTCCTAATCAGTTAAGATGGCTAGCTAAAGGGCCTAATAGGATGGAAATCAGAAGCTATACGGTATACTTCACTAATAGATACCAATTTCATACATTAAAATGAGATTCCACACGAAAATCTCAAAACAGTGGAGTGTCTTTGATTGCGACAACTTACAATTTTGCTAGTGCCCGAGATCAGAATCCCATTGATGAAGAGGTTATGTATTATGGTGCTATTGAATATATTATTGAACTTGATTATTATGGTTGTTTTGGTGTTGTTCTATTTAGATGTTCTTGGTTTCATAATGAAAAAGATGAGTATGGGTTGACCCGTGTATACTTCAACAAATTACGTACTATGGATGACCCTTTTGTGTTGGCATCTCAAGTGCATTAATTTTTCTGTGTGAAGGATTCAGCTGAAACAGATGTTTACTATGCTCAAAATAAAGTCCCTGTCGATTTGTATGACTTGGAGGAATAAAATTATCCTAATATAGGAGAAACATTTTGGAGGGAGCCTACTGAAGACATTGGTCCCTCGAACAGATTACCTGATGATGACATTAGATAGTCAAGAAAAGATATCCCTATTGATGTTATTGATATGCCACTTGATGCACAATATTCAGAAGATACAATTATGGAAACATCGAAAGAGGAGGATGATTATGATGATACTGATTGGGATTGGATAGAGGCAGATGATTAAACTTGTTTTCCTGGAATGTTATGTCTCCTGTAATTGAAACTTTAGTCAATTTGGTTACCTCTTTGAATCTAGATTAGGATCTTGTACTGGTGCTACCTCTCCGGTAGACTTTTGACTGTAAACTCAAACTGATGATCCTTATTAATCATATCTATTTACTTCAATTTTTTTTTCTGAACTTGTTGTAATAAATATATATTGATCATGTATTTTTAGTTTGTTTTGAGTGATTGATAAAGGTCTTTTGACAGAAATACGTTGGTTATGTTTCTTACCTATATCTCATTATTCAATTTGTATTAGTTCTTTTTACCTTAGAATTTTGTTATAAGTTGCTTAATTTTTACAGGACATTCAATATCTGGTCTGTGAACTAGCTAGTGAATCATTGAAGGGAGTCTCGGCTTCAGTACTGAATGACTGTACTTACTGGAAGGTTTGTGTTGCTATCTTATTAACTATATGCAGCGTTGCTTTAGTTTTGGTTGTGAAAATTTAAAACTGTGGCACTAGAGTGGTCATGTTCTTACTGCATCTATTTCAAATTTGTCCTAGACCAAAATGTAAAAATTTGACAGTATTGCTTGATTGTTTTCTTTGTATGAACAATAAAATACTACATTACTACTGCTAGCATAGTTGTTATTTGAGCCATTTGTAAGGTGTTCTTTTTGAGTCAAGTTATTAGTAAAACTTAATATAGGAACAACAAGTTTAAGCTTATTTTGAAAAAGGATGACAGACTAACGCTTTCAGTGTATGTTAATTTATGCATATTGATTTCTCAGAAAGATTGCACCTGTTGATTCAAATTTAAGTCTCTTGCATTATTTTTTTTAATTTTTAAAACTTGGACTACAAGTATCACTTTATAAGTATGATGCTTACATGTAGTATTGTTTTGCTAGATTCAGTAATCACGACTCCAAAAAAAAAGAGTAATGTGAAAGGAAAGAAACACATGGCGGTAGGAAGTCTTACAACCATGGCTTGCAAACGACTTTCGTAATTAAGAAGTGGTGAACAGATTATGTGTCCAAACTCTTCTGTTGATCTAGTAGTGCAAGTTATGCCAGCACTGGTACCTCAAAAGTTTCCTCGAAAGACTTTCCTTCTGAAAGCACAAGCTATACAGGAACAAGTTCCTCAAAAGTCTCCTCGAAAATCTGCATCTCTGATAGAACAACCTTTACAGGAACAAGTGCCTCGAAAGTCTCCTAAAAAAATCACCATTCTAAAATCACAAGTTGTACAGAAGAAGGTGCAACAAATGTCTCAAAATTCTTTCAATGTAAAAGCACAGGCTGTGCAGGAAGCAATTCAACAGGTGACTCAGAAATCTTCCACTATAGAACTACAGGCTATGCAGAAACCATTGCAACGGGTGACTCGGAGTTCATCCACTCTCAAAGCACAAGTTGTTCAAGAACAACCTCAACAAGTGCCTATGAATTCTTCCACTGTAGTAACAGTAGTTGTAGAGGAACAATTGCAACAAGTGCCAAAAGATTCTTCCACTCTAGAAGGAGAAGATGTACATGACCAAGTGCAACAAGAACCACTGAATTTTAAAGAAAATGAACTATGTGGAGAAGAAGGCAAGCACATTTAAATTTATTTTTAAATATTGAGATGCATTTCATTATAAAATCATCTTATATTATTGCATTTATGTTGTTTAATTCTGTTTTGCATTATTATAGGCCCCTTTGAGTCAAAAAAATAAAAATAAATACAATAATACAATATATATATGTGCGAAAAGATCGTAAACTCATTATTCTGAATAAGTACAAACAGTCCATTGGTCCTACAAAAGAAATTACAGCAGAACTGGATAGCTTTCTTGAAACTTTGGCAAGAAATGCAATACATTGTCCCCTTTATATACAGAAGTAAAATCATGTGAATACAAAAAAGGACTTGTGGGAATATACCCTGATTTGAGTTCTTACTTTTCTGATTTTGGTTAAGATCATTTTGTACTTTTTATATTACTAATCCAAAGAATAAATTGTAGGAGAAATATGATATTCCTGATGCTAGAAAGGAGTGGATTTTGGATGGAATTCAATCTTCTCAGAGGAAGTACAAGAATCATTTGTATAAGAAGCACTTTAAGCCCTTTGATAATGACGAACTTCGAATAGCAAACAAGCCCGATGATATTTCAAAATATGATTTCAAGGATCTTCTCAAATATTGACACTGTGACGAGTTCAAGGTTAGATCATACACACTTTAAGATTGTTCTATTTTATTTATATCGATATGTTAAATCATAATATAATGAAACACATTATTCTAAAACTGTAGTAAGACAGTTTTGTATGATCATTGTGAATCTGAT
The DNA here is from genome assembly GCA_003996215.1 of Jaltomata sinuosa. Classification (NCBI taxonomy): domain Eukaryota; kingdom Viridiplantae; phylum Streptophyta; class Magnoliopsida; order Solanales; family Solanaceae; genus Jaltomata; species Jaltomata sinuosa. Next base: position 105,175 of record QJPP01007585.1, on the reverse strand, counting down.
CACTCGATTTATTTATATTCCCATTTGACTCATTTAACTATTCTTGATTTATTATTTAAGTAGAGTTGATGGCTCATTAATTTGCAAAAAATGAGTGAAATAAATACCAAGAATCAAAAATTTTTGAAGAATTCACATACTGCTGGTAAAATAAGTTTTGTTGTGATACGTGATCAATTGATTTGTTTTCTTCTTAATCTCTCATTAAATATAAGCTTGTTGTCATTACAAGATTTTTGACTATCATTACAAGCTTTTGATACTAAATTTTATGTAATTAGAAAAAAAGAGAAGGAAACCCCTGGTGAAGTTTCACTTAAAGAAATCTTTGTGGCTACAAGAAAAAAAAGATGGACGAGCATACAAGGACACTGATGAGGATATGATCAATAAAATTGTATTATTAATATTTATTGTTGACATTCTTTAGTTGTTATTATATAAGCTTAGTTTGATTTAATTGAATTCTCGTCATTTAAACTTGATTTGTAGGTTGAAATGGAGAAAATTCAATGTCATGAACAAACTGAAGATGACAGTCAATCTGTTGATACTTGTGCAGCTATCCTGGGACCTGAACATCCAGGATTTATGAAATTATATGAGCGAGGAGTTACTAAAATTGCCTTGAAACGAAAGGAACATCTTGAACCCTCTGCTAGTGCTACTAGTGAGATGCAACAAAAAATGAAAGAGTTAGAAGATAGGATGCTGAAAAAATTAGAACAACAAAAAAGGAGCATCCGCCATGAAGTTACGGTTGACATCCTTAGACGGCTTAATCTTATGTACCCTGGGATTCAATTGGATGCTGATAAATTGACAACAACTTGTGATCAGTCACAACAAGAAGACATCCAACCAATTAATCGATCGTCTGCCAGTAGCAACAACCAAGGTATGGTTCTCCTCTTCTTCCAAATTTTCATCTTCTTCTTCTTTTTTATTTTATTCTTCTTCTCCTTTTTTTATAATTATTGATACTAAGCATTATTCATAGCTGTAATTCTGAAAGGTGCTGACAAATATTTTTCTTTCAATTCTCTCTTTTGATTGGCTTGATACATCTGCCAACTGTCACAACGTTATTGTCAAATGAAATGGTTATATGATTATGTTCTAAAAATGGTTATATGATTATATTCTGAAAATGGTTATATAGTTATGTTTTGAAAATGATTATATATTATAGTGTTATGTTGTCAACTTATATGGTCATGTTATGCAAATTAAGATCGATAGTATTTTGACAATTGGTTATATGATTATGTTATCAAATTCAAGGTCAAATTATATGGTTATATTCTGAAAATTAAGACGATAGCATTTGAAATTTAGTTATATGGTTATGTTGTCAAATTCAAAGTCAAATTATATGATTGTGTTCTGAAGTTAGCACTATAGTGTAATCCCTTAAAAATTTAAACTATGTCCTGGCATAAATGTGATGTAAGATGTCTCATATCCGGACTTATTTTCAAAGTGTTTGCTAACTGAAGTATGTTTAGTACATATCTTCATATACATATATTTGGTAATGAATACTGTTAGCAAAATAATGAGCTCTTAAAAATTACTTATATCATGTTGAATTTTGAGATTCAACAACCTGATGCTACTATAAGGGTGATGCTTTAATTGTGTTTTTTTAAAAACTGAATATATATGCTTCATAAAGGGGATAAGCTAATCTGTCTGCTAGTTAGTTAGTGTTTTGACTGTATCTTGAATAGTTTCTCAAGTTAATTTTCTTAAAGTGTACGTCTTATCTTAAAAATGTGAGACCTCGTCAACCTTGACCTTCAAAGTTTTATTGAGTAATTGAACAGCTTTATTGAGTAATTGAACTTCAAAATTTATTTTTTTGATGTACAAATTTAAGTTCAAAATCTGTACTTTAGCAGAACTATGATATGGGGCAGGAGGATAGGAGTTTGTGGTAATGAATCTGTTAAAAGCTTAACTATTAATTTTAACTGTTGAAGTATGTTTTGCATTTGACCTTGACATTTATAGCATGTTAAACTGCATCACTGTTATAGTGTTTTGCTGGTACTTAACATGCATTGGCAATTCTAGTGCAACTCCAATCAAAACTTTTAACTTCTGAACCTGTGAATTGAGATGGTAATATTTGTATAACTTCTGGATATTTATATTTTTTTGTTGTACAAATTTAAGTTTAAAATATGTACTTTGGTAGAACTATGGTGTGGGACATGAGGACAGGAGTTTGTGGTAATGGATCTGTTAAAAGCTTGACCATTGCTTTTAAGTGTTGAAGTATATTTTGTATTTGACCTTGACATTTATAGTATGTTAAACTGCATCGCTGTTATAGTGTTTTGCTGGTACTTAACATGCATTGACAATTCTAGTGCAACTCCAATGAAATTTTTTAACTTCTGAACCTGTGAATTGAGATGGTAATATTTGTATAACTTTTGGATGTTTATAAACTGTGGGATTGACTAATTCCCCATATAATTATTGACTCAAAATTTTCGAGAGCCTAGATATTAATTTCATGTTGTAAAATTCTCTCAGATACACATTGAAGAAAATTTTATTGGCTTTCTCCTTTTATTTACTGCCTATCTTTGACTAAAATTAAAATTTCAGCAAATACTAATTAAAATTTATTCATAACTTATATTTATCGATTTTTGTAGGTGGAGATACTAATCAAGGAGATGATGAAAATATTGATGAAGAAGACAATTGAGCTTTGGTAGCAAGTTGTCAAAACTTTACTCTTTTGTTGATATTATGGCTCTTCACTTTTTGTTTACTGTATAGTTAAATTATGCATGTGCCAATTGTGTATATTTTGCCTATATATGAATCAATAATATTGATATTTTGTATATTTTACGTCTATGGCGGATGACACATTATGACTAGGCTGTTTTGCATATTTCACGCTTATGACAAATGATATTATGTGACTGATCCTATATTTTGAAATATGATCATTCAGTTTCGTTTAGTAACTAGCATCTCTCGTGGTATATATGATTTCGTGATTTCAAATATTTATATTTACAGCCTAGTCAATTGAAACATAGATGAACTGTTCCAATAAGTAAAAGAGAACTGTTGCAATAGCTTTTTCTAAAGCACGGGCTACCAATTATTGGAACATATAAGAACTGTTACAATAGGTAAAATATAATCATTGCTATAGCATTTTTGGTCACTGTGCAAACCAATTGCAATAACAGTAATAACTGTCACAATTGAGCTAAAAAACTTGTTGCAACATAGATAAAATAACTATTCCAAAATAATAGTAACCGTTGCAATTGAGCTAAAAATTGCATTGCAAAACAGGTAAAATAACTATTGCAAAACTATAATAATCATTGTAATTGAGCTAATTTTTTCGTTGCAACATAGACAACATAATCATTGCAAATTATCAATTATAACGGTTTTAACTGTTCCAATTGATATATAAACTAGCCATTATAGAGGGATGAATAACCGTTGCAATAGGTGTGTTTTAAGCAACGATTTAGTGGACTGACACAAGGAACAGTTGCCATAGATCTATGGTCACGCGAGCTGGTGGGGCGGGCATAACCCCCGTTGCTATAGTATGACTGCAACAATTTTAAGGCCTACAACAACGATTTTTTTGGTGTTGCAGTAGGCCCATTTTCCAGTAGTGATACATAAGATTTTTGAAGTCCAGATATCGTACCTACAAAGACTTGTTGATTAACTATTTTGCTAAATCAAACTAGTTTTAATTATTTATTTAAACGTAAAAATTTAAAGATATATTAATTAACTAAAGTAAATTATTTTTTAACTAATGAACAATTAAGTAGATGAAGAGCAGATTCTTACGCAATCTATATGGTGAAATCAATCTAGGATTATGAATTCGTTAACAATCATGTTGAGTAATCGATTTAATCGACTTGTTTGATTATCTAATTGTTGATTCTGGGGTTAATTATATGATTCGGGAATGGTCATCCTCTAATCGTCTATTCAAACTAGCCTCACAACTAAATCGTTGAGCGATAATGTGAGGATCTAATTCAAATGCATTAATGTTATCATCCCGTTTGTAACCGGATAAGGCAGATTAGGTATATCACTATTAGGACAAATCAACTCTAACATTAAGCCAGACATGATCTTATCCTCCATATTCTTCGTCCTATTCTTACGTTTCCTTGGTCTATTCACGTGAGAATTATCCATTTATTCTAATGTTGACTAAACATTAAAATAGTATGCACAAGAACATAAGAACAACTAATATGGTAAATAAACTTAATCGAATCAATCATCTACTAACAATCATGTAGTTAGCTACCATAATTCTGCGAGAAGTTTAACTCCACATAGACATGGTGCAATTATAACAAATCATCCAAAGAAGAACGTAAAAATAATAATAAAGGAGAAGAAAAGATAAAATCAATTTTCTTCAGCCTCCACGGCGGCTCCTAGCTCTTCGTAGGTTAAAAATTGTGAAAAAATTATTTTTATGAGAAATTTATAGGTGTAAAAAAAACTCAAATAAAATAACTGAGTTCAAAATGAATTGGAAAAAATTAATTTCAAATCGAAAGGACTTGCCGCGTCGCAGCAATCAGTGCGTCAACCAAACTGAGCGGCGTGAGCTTTTCTTCTGGTGTCTTCAGAATTAGACACGTGTATTTGTTCCAGTGAATTGAATTGAATTCAATTTGTATTGAATCTTCACTTTGCATATATGCATATGTATAATATAATATTCACTTTAATCTATTAAGCTGCTTGCTTGATTTTCTTATATGATTTCTCATTTTTAATTCATTTTTTTTTCTGAATTTTTCATCTCCACACCATTTTAATTCTATAAATAAAATATCCAATATAAAAATAATTTATAAAATTAATGCTCAAAAATGATAATTAACTTCTAAATGGGAGGCAAATAATGACTAATATATGTACTTTTGGCCTCACATCACCACCCCACACTTAGACTTTTGCTCGTCCTCGAGCAAGCATTAAAACTCATCTCAAAAATCAAACTAGGAATATCACCACTTTGATTGATACAAATAATTAGGCCATGTAACAAATCACAACAACAAGTAGACTTTTCGGTCATTATGCAAGATACACAATAAACAAAAAACTTCTAACCTCCTAACTTCAAAGATGGACTCTAATTCATCAAATTATGTTTGCTCACCTACTCTATCAAAGAAAGCTAATAAAATCACCTATCTATCGTGAAACAAGTACCCTCACAAGAAAAATAGTCCACACACTCAATTTAAAAAAAATCAAATATAAATTAAGGACTTAACATCAAAAAACAACTCTCGCACTCACAAATGAATTCACATGTATGCATAAAGAACCATAGGCTTGCCCATTATATACATCTCCACTAATTAAGCATGCTCGAATAGAATCAAATAGGACTTTAACGGGTTGTAATGTTGGCTAGGGGACGGGTAGAAAAACTATATAATAGTGACTTACTTCTCTAAGCACTTTGCACTTTTTTAGACTTCATCACTCATTATTTTTATCACTTTTTTTCAGCCCCCTCTTCAATTATTTTCATTAGTATTCTCATCATATCAAGAACGTTTCATTCTTTTTTTTTTCACGCAATTTTTTTTCTCTTTTTTTTCATGTCACATTCTTTCAAAGAGGGTCTTTTTTTTTTATCACAAGTAACTATCATTGATCACCTTTATACTCAATCATCATTTTTCTTCAGATTTAACAATTTTAACACAATCTATGCTAAAGTGCTCAAGGAAGCAGGGTGCAAAAACTAGGGATTCAAAAAAAGTGGATCAAGATAAAAATACGGCTACCAAACGAAAGGCTACAGGCTCAAAGGGGTAACTAATGATATAATATCTGAAAAGGCTAAAATTTACAAGACAAATCAAAGAAAGCCTATTATCATCTTCTAAATAAAGAAACACTTTTTATTTCGCTTCAATAACATGCATGACAAGTTCTAGACTAACATGCAAAACATGAAATATGCAAGAAATCCTCACCACATGACACAAGTCTCAATTAAGATTAAAAGTGGCAGAGGGGATGGGATAGCCCAGCCCGGTTCTGTCACTACCCAATTTCTCGGTCATGATGGCACCTACAACCTCCAGTAGGTGAACCAATCCCCGTAGCCCATAACGGTTAGTAACAGGCTACCATCTAACATTTAAATGAAAGAAATGATATAATCAAGCGGAAGCAAAGGAACAAGATTGAAAGATAGATAACATGAATATATATACATATGCGGAATCTAAACCAAACCCCAAAACCTGGTATCATAGTATAGAGCCGGATCTACATAAAAAGAGTATAAAGGATCTACATATATACACAGATGTCTCCGAGTAGTAATAGAGTACATGATATAAAAGATAACTAAAAGCTAAGCTCTGGTTGCCAAGAGCTCACCCTCAGTCTGAAATATCTCAAAAATAGCTTCTCGCACGAGTCTCCAATGAGCTAACGACGATGGCCCATACTAGGATCTGCACCAAAAGATGCAGAGTGTAGTATGAGCACCAATTGCAAAGCAACCGGTACCTAGTAGGTATCATAGGCCGACTGGGCACATATAAGATAAAAGAGCAGTAATAAGTAGAATAGAAAATAACTAGTCACAGAAGGCAACACATAAGTACACCAAAGCTAGCACAGAAGGAATACAAGCAGGAACAATACATATGGCTATCTAAAAGAATACACATCACTGGCGAAAGAAAGAAACACGTACCCGAGATCCTCGCAACAACAAGTATACAAAGAAGAGTTTAAAAAATAGGCGGTATACTGATAACCTCAATGAATAGAAAAGGAGAGGAAGAAAACAATAAACATGTTTGGATACAATTAACGATAACCCAACTAAGCATGCAATCTCAAGTCAAGAATTCAACAACTGGAAGTCCAAGTTTAACCTTAACAATATTCAAAGTCATAAAAACCACAATAGGAACCAATAGAGCGAAATAGTAACAATAAGTCTACCTACAGTCCCCCGGGCGCCCATAAACCCAAGGAACACAAATATGTGAAGACAAACCCTTCGGCATCCCAAACTATCGGAGCGTACAATCAACAACCAACAAACAAGGGTGGAACCTCATACAAATGAATGGTATGACATGCCATGCTAAGCCAAGAGTGATAGTAGTACCGTATGTTACCCGCTTCCGGCGCCCTATAAGGCCCAGAATGTCACGACCCAATTTCTCGATCATGATGGCACCTACAACCCCCCAGTAGGCGAACCAATTCCCGTAGCCCAGGACAGTTAGTAATGGGCTACTATCTAATAAATAAGCGGAAGAATAGTTTAATAAGCAAAAGTAAGAGAGTAAGATGAGGAGAATAGATAACAGGAGTATATATATACATATGCGGAAACTAAACCAAACCCCAAGACCTGGTATCATATTATAGAGCCAAAACTACATACATGGAGTGCAAACGATCCAAAACAATATATACAGATGTCTTTGAATGGTAATAGAGTACATGAAGCAAAAGATAAACTAAAGCTAAGCTCCGATCACCAAGAGCTCACCCTCAGTCTGAAGTAGTCCCCAACAGATCTCCAAGCACGAATCACAGCGATCTAACAGCGATGGCCCACGCTAGGATCTGCACCCAAAGATGCAGGGGGTAGGGTGAGCACCAAATGCGAAGCATAAGGTACCTAGAAGGTATCATAGGCCGACTGGGCACATATAAGATAAAAGCGTAGTAACAGACAGAATAGAAGCAAGTAGTCACAGAAATCAACAAAAGGTAAACAGGAACTAGCCCAGAGGGAAGTCAACAGGACCACATGTGAGGCCAGCAAGCAAAATATATACACCATAGGCACAGGTGAAAGTAAGAAACAACGCACCTGGGGTCCTTGCAATAACAGTGTATACATAATAAGTTTACGAAATGGACGGTATACCGGTAACCTCAAGTGTAAGAAGAGGGAAAGAGTAATGATAGGCATGCTTAGAGACATGAATCAAACTCAACCAATCATATTAATATCAAATCCAGAAACTAACAGTCTAGCAGTAACCAATTTTATACTTAACCGTAACAGAGAACAATTCTGTAAGTAAATAGCAAGAGTCTACCTACAGTCCCCCGGCCGCCCATACAATCGAGAAACACAAACAAGTGAAAACAAACCCTCTGGCATCCCATACTACCGGAGCATACAATCAATAAACAACAAATAATTGTGGAACCTCAAACACTGAATGATATGATGCATGAAGATCTTAAGTGAAATGGTATCTCTGTATGTACCTCCTCCGGTGCCGATCTGGCCCAGCAGGTAGGTTCCATAGAAGGACACTGCCCGTATACCTCTACTCCACCGTATACCCTTCCTCCGGCATACGCAACCCGTAGCCCCAGGCCCGGATGGCAAGGTCCATGGAGGTCCCTGACCCCATACTAAAACTCAGTATCAAAACATGTCATCCGGAAGCAAGTCCGGGTTCAAGATAGAGACCCAGTCTCTAATATGCATGCCCAAACCCTGTCCGGGACTAAAGTAGTAGGAAAATATCTCAAAAACCCCTCCAAGGATGCCCGGGCATAACCGGGTCAAAATAGTAGAAAGTTGTCTCAGGTGCTCGGTCCGACCGAGGCTAAAATTATCTCAAGTAGCAAGAAAACTCAACTAGCACCCCGGCCCTGCCTAGTCTAGCGTTAATCATAAAACTGGTGATTTAAAACATAATTTTACTTTCTTTTACCCAGGAATATTCACAAGTTAAATCAAACCATTTCCAAATCATTTCCATCAAAAACAGGCCCTCGGGGCCATGCAAGGTTTAGAAAATAGTGCCAGTAGGCCCGAAGCCAAACCATAGTAAAACATGGATAAAACCTCTTTAAATGCATGGAAATGGCATGATCAAACACACTAGCTGTCCAACAGCTCACAATCAACCTATCGACCCTGCATAGGCCCATAGCTACTCAGCAAGCATAACCAGCCTAGAAGGATAATTCTATGCCCGGGACTCGTGGACATTCCCAAAATCCCACCTTCTATGTTCCAGAGTCAACAAGGTCTCACAGGACCAAAAGGGTAAATAAAATATATCGGCAAGTACTACAAACAACGGAGGAACAAAAGTAGCGCACATGAATAAAGCAGTCGAGGTCTGTGGTACCAACCTAATAAACCAACCCAAGGATGCCCATTAATACAATTTTATCCTATATATGCGGAGTCTAGGGAAAATAAACCGTAACCTATCTGTCGTCCGACGACAAGCTGTTAGGACGGTAATATCCAAGCTCAAACTGCTCCGAGAAGCTCCAAAATGAAATCAAACTCGAATTTAGGCTTGAATAAGTTGACGGAGATAATCAGTTTCATTCAAAGATCAAGTTAATCCTTCAAATATTTTCCCTCTTAGCATGATAAACATATATAGATAAACAAAGGAAGCCACGTTCTTGCATGATTTTCTCATAGTGTAAAACAATTTTAAAATCTGTAGAGTACTTTGAAAATAATGGAGTAGTAATATATAAAAGTAGCAAGTTAATATGAACAAAAATTGGAGGCAGTAATGTTTACCCATATGACATGTATATATGGAAAAATTGATTAGTTTGTATAGTTCAATAGTCAATTGGAAGGAAAATTAACTATGATAACTTAATCATGAATTAATACACCACATGTTTACAACCATTGCTAATCTATTCTCTTCCCCCACGTGGAGTAGGTGGTGTCACCACTATAATCTATCTTATCTATTAAATCACGAATAGAGTGTACGGCACGTATGTACTCGGGTATTGCGTAAGTTCGTGGTAAAATAAGTATAACTTTTTGAATATATCATAATTCATAGAAAATTATTTCAAATAAAACCTACTATATTATAATAATAATTTTTAACATAACTAAATTTACTATCTCCGTTAAAACATTACAATTTATAAGAACCTTATAAAATAAATACATACACGAATATTTCGTAACAAGAGTATTTTTCATAGACATTTAAAATACTTTAAAAAGGTAATAAAAATATAACTTTTTACCACATTCAATCTTTAAAATAAAATATTTTCAAATACGCGCGATGTTAATAAAATTCTTAACTTTAGGTTCGCAATTCACCATCGCACGATTTTGATACTCAAGAACTCTCTTGGAACCCTCCCTTATGTTTTCTCACTGTTCCAGAACTGAAATGGCATTTTAAAACGTGAAGTTGAGGCTTTACATCGGTTTTGACCCGACCCGGTTCGCGATCCGTTCCCTGCCAGACAGTCCGCGGTAAAACAGTCCTAACTTTTTACTTCGAGATCAGTTGGATGTGAGGTTTTGTGCGTTGGAAATTAGACTCGTAGACCTTCGATTTGGTATTTCGGGGGACTTATAACTCTGAGACATTTATCCAAAGTTTAGAAAATTTATTAAAGAAACTTACGATAACTTTTGCCGACTTGCTTGACTTCAAACCTTATCATACGACCAAACAAATGGACCCGACACCGAAATACCGGTCCCGACAAGCCTTAAATGACTTGGGGCCGCTACAAACAAGCTCTAATGGTACAAGAAAAACGTATACGTGGAAATAACCGGAAGGATCATTACATCATCCACTACTAAAAAGGACTTTCGTCCTCGAAAGTCAAGGTCAAGGGGGTACCTGAAGGCTCAAACAGCTGCGGATACTGAGCCCGCATATCTCTCTCGGTCTCCCAGGTAGCCTCCTCAACTGGACGGTGCCTCCACTGAACCTTAACAATCGGGATCTCTCGAGACCTCAATCTCCTGACATCTCTGGCCAAAATAGCCGTCGGCTCCTCAACAAAGGCTAAACCCTCACCTAACTGAACTGAATCCTACTGCAACACATGAGACTCATCTGGGACATACCGGTGCAATATCGAAACATGAAATAGAGGATGTATAGCCGAAAACATCAGAGGCAAGGCTAGCTGATAGGCAACGCTACCAACCCTCTGAAGAATCTCAAATGGCCCAATGTACCTGGGGCTAAGCTTGCCTCGCCTACCAAATTTCATCACGCCCTTCATGGGCGATACACGGAGAAACACCAAGTCACCGACACTAAACTCCAAGGCACGAAGCCTACAATCAGCATAACTCTTCTGCCTGCTCTGAGCTGCCCGAAGTCTGTCCTGAATCGCTTGAACCTGATCTAAGGAATATCGAAGCAAATCTGTACTCTGTGGCCTAGAACTAAAAGCATCAAACTAACCTACCGGTGATCTGCAACGCCTTCCATACAAAGCCTCAAAAGGTGCCATACCGATACTCGAATGGAAGCTGTTATTATAAGCAAACTCTGCCAAGGGAACAAACTGATCCCAAGAACCTCCAAAGTCAAGAACACAGGCCCGAAGCATGTCCTCCAGAATCTGAATGGTCCTCTCAGACTGGCCATCTGTCTGAGGGTGGAAAGCGGTACTAAGGTGAACCTCTGTACCCAAATCTCGCTGAATAGCCCTCCAGAACTGAGATGTGAACTGGGTGCCGCGGTCTGAAATGATATAAGCTGGGACCCCATGCAATCGAACAATCTCACGAAGGTAGATCTGAGCTAACCTCTCTGCACCATAAGAAGTCTGAACCGGCAAGAAATGTGCTGACTTAGTCAGCCTATCAACAATCACCCATATGGAATCAAACCCATGAGAAGTACGAGGCAAACCAACAACAAAGTCCATAGTAATCCCTTCCCACTTCCACTCAGGAATGGGAAGTCGCTACATCAAACCACCAGGTCACATGTGCTCGAACTTCACCTACTGACAGTTCAAGCACCGAGATATGAACTCCGCTATATCCTGCTTCATACCACTCCACCAGTAAAGCTGTCTCAAGTCTCTATACATCTTTGCTGTGCCAAGGTGAATGGAGTATCTAGTACAATGTGCCTCATAAAGTATCAACTGAATCAAATCACTAATCCTCGGAACACAAAGGAGACTATCAAACCTCAAAACCCCATCTGAATCTAGAGCTGCCCGACTGGTCTCACCCTGAACAACCTGATCGCGAAGGTCACACAACTGCTGATCCTCAAACTGACGGCTCTGAATCTGATCAATCAAAGTAGAACGAACCTCAACACTGGCGAGAACTCTGCTAGGATCCGACAAGACAAGCCTGACCAAACGGTTAGCCAAGGACTGGATGTCCAAGGCCAACGGTCGCTCTGAAACTGAAAGAGAAGCTAGGCTACCCATACTCACTGCCTTACGGCTCAAGGCATCCACTACCACGTTTGCCTTGCCCAGATGATACAGAATAGTGAAGTCATAGTCCTTCAGTAACTCGACCCATCTCCTCTGTCTCGAGTTCAACTCTCGCTGACTCGTGATATACTGAAGACTACGGTGATCGGTGAAGATCTCACAGTGAACTCCATATAGGTAATGCCTCCAGATCTTGAGCACGAAAACTACCGCCGCCAACTCTAAGTCATGAGTGGGGTAGTTGTGCTCGTGAACCTTCAGCTGCCTCGATGCATATGCTATTAATCGACCCTGCTGCATCAACACACAACAAAGACCAACCCCAGAAGCATCACAGTACACGGAGAAGCTCTGACCCTCAACCGGCTAAGTCAAAACTGGAGCTGAAGTCAAGAAGGACTTAAGCCTCTGGAAGCTATCCTCACACTAATCTGACCACTGAAATGGGACATCCTTCCTAGTCAGCATAGTCAAGGGTGCTGCTATGGAGAAAAATCCCTCAACGAACCGTCTGTAGTAACCTGCTAACCCAAGAAAGCTGCGGACCTCAGTAGCAGTAGTAAGTCTAGGCCAATCACAATCTGCAGATATCTTTCTCGGGTCAACCCTAATCCCATCCTTAGACACCACATGCCCTAGGAATGCAACTGACTCAAGCCAAAAATCGCACTTTGAGAACTTGGCATAAAGCCGATGATCTCTCAAAGTCTGGAGTATAACCCTCAAGTGTTGCTCATGCTCATCTCTACTACGCGAGTATACCAAGATGTCGTCTATAAAAACTATCACAAATGAGTCCAAATACGGGCCAAGAACCCTGTGCATCAAGTTCATAAAGGCTGCGGGGGCATTAGTCAACCCAAAAGACATCACCAGGAACTCATAATGGCCATAACGTGTCCTGAATGCTGTCTTAGGGATGTCCTCCTCCCTAATCCTCAACTGATGGTAGCCAGACCTCAAATCAATCTTCGAAAACACGACTGAACCTTGAAGCTGGTCAAACAAGTCATCAATTCTCGGCATCGAATACCTATTCTTTACTGTCACCCTATTCAGCTGCCGATAATCAATACACATGCGCATCGACCCATCCTTCTTCTTCACGAAGAGAACAGGAGCACCCCAAGGTGACACACTAGGTCTAATAAGCCCCTTAGCTAACAGATCCTGGAGCTGCTCCTTAAGCTCCCTCAACTCAGCAAGAGCCATACGGTAAGGAGAAATAGAAATGGGCCTAGTGCCCGACTCTAGCTCAATAGCGAAATCAATATCTCTCTCAGGTGGAAGGCCTAGCAGATCGGTAGGAAACACATCAAAAAAGTCTCTAACCGCAGGAATAGACTCAGGAGAAGTGGGGTCAACACTAACATCTCAGACATATGCTAGATAAGCTAAACACCCGCAGGAAATCAACTTCCTAGCTCGAAGACAAGAGATGATCCCAGATGGTGCATAGCTAACAGAACCCTGCCACACCACCGGGGATACACCGGGCACAGCTATGGTAATGGTCTTGGAATAACAATCCAAAACCACACGGTGAGGGGATAACCAATCCATGCCCAGTATCACATCAAAATCTAGCATATCAAGAATCATCAAATCACCCCAAGTCTCTGAATCACCAATAGATAGCATACAAGATCTCACAATCCGATCCACTACTAAAGAATCTCCTACTGGGGTCGAAACAGAAACATGAATAGATAATGGCTCACTAGCCAACCCCAAACAAGGCACAAAGTAGGTAGATACATATGAACAAGTGGATCCAGGATCAAATAAAGCCATAGCAGACTGATGGCACACAGAAATCGTACCTGTAATCACAACATCTGAGGACTCTGCCTCTGGTCTCCTAGGGACCGCGTAAAACTGACGATGACCTCCACCTGCCCGACTGCCATCCCTACCACCTGCTCTGCCGCGTGGAGCACCACCTCTAATATGACGACCACCCCCTCTAGCCAGAGGCTGAACTGCTCGTAAAGGCTCGGCCAACTGAACTGTACCCTGCTGAGGGCAATCTCTAGCAAAATGACTAATCACACCACAAGTAAAACAAGCCCCTGGCAGCCTACTCGATCGAGATGAACCAGCAGATCCCGTATAACCACCACGGCTTGATGCCCCAGAAACTGTACCCCTCGAAGACTTCCCACCATAGCCCTGATGGCTTATCAGACCCTGCTCGAACTGGGTACTATTGAAAGTCTGAAGGGAAGCCTGAACCGGTCGGCTGGACTGACCCTGGTGCTGCTGTGGCTGATAACTCCGGCTCCACTGTCCAGGACCTCTACCACCATATCTGGAACCACTGTAGACACCCTGATGTCGAGGCCTCTTATCTCTGGACCCCTGATCATGTCGCTGTAGGTCCTCCACAGTGCGGGCATAATCTATGATAGCCTAAAATGACCGACCACCGGCAATCAATATCTCAGCTGGCTGCCTGATCTCTGGCCTCAAACCCCATACAAATCTGAGAATCCTATCTGCCTCGGTAGGAATGATCATAGCTCCGAACGTTGCTAGCTGATGAAAATGGGTCTCATACTCTGAGACAGTCGTAGACCCCTGCATCAGGTGAGTAAACTGCTCCCTGCGATGCTCACGATCACTCTGAGGTAGGAACTTGGCCATAAAGGCCTCATAAAACTCAGACCAGGTCAAAGGAGGTGACGATGGTGGTCTATAAGCAACATGAGCCCTCCACCATAACTTCGCTAGTACCTCTAACTGATAGGTAGTATAACCAACCCCGTGAGTCTCCAACAAACCCAAATGATGCAACATCTCCTCACATATAGTAATAAAGTCATGTGGATCCTGTCCAGAAGTAACAGCAAAACTCGGAGGTGCTAATCTCAAAAACCTACCCAACGCCTTCTGCTCTGACTCTGTCATAGCTGGGTGAGAAGCAAGAGGCTGTGCAACAGATGGGACCAGAATGACCTACGCACGGCGAGCCATAGTAGCAGGCTGCGCTCCTGAGCTCTGTGCACCCAGGGCTTCCCCCTGAGAGGATGTCTGTGCTACCTCAAAAGGCCGCTCTCCAATCATACCCAAAAGCTATAATAGTAATTCCTGCATATCTGGAGACTGAGCTGCGGCTGGAGCTGGCACAGAAGTGGGCACTGGAGCTGGTACTGGAGCTGGCGCTGGAGCTGGCGCTGGAGCTGGTGGTACCTGGGATGCCCCCTGATCCACCTGCTGCTCGGGCTCTATCTCCACTCTAGCAGTTCTAGCAGGTGCCACTGCTCGAGGGCGTCCTCGACCCTTAGCTGGAGTGGGAGGCTCATCTCCGCGTGATGCCGATGATCTCGTACGAACCATCTGCGAAAGAATGAAGTAGAACAAATGAGATTCCCAGAAATTTCAAGGGTTCCACGCAAGACACAGAAGCAAGGAAAGAGTCAAATTTCCTAAAATGCCACTTTAGCCTCCCAAAGATTGAGTACGGACGTCTCCGCCCCGATCCGCAGGACTCTACTAGACATTGGCTCCTATACCGATGACACTGGTGAACCTAAAGCTCTGATACTAAGTTGTCATGGCCCGATTTATCGGTCATGATGGCACCTACAACCCCCTAGTAGGCGAACCAATTCTCGTAGCCCAGGACAGTTAGTAATGGGCTACTATCTAACAAATAAGCGGAAGAATAGTTTAATAAGCAAAAGTAAGAGAGTAAGATGAGGAGAATAGATAACAGGAGTATATATATACATATGCGGAAACTAAACCAAACCCCAAGACCTGGTATCATAGTATAGAGCCAAAACTACATACATGGAGTGCAAACGATCCAAAATAATATATACAGATGTCTTTCAATGGTAATAGAGTACGTGAAGCAAAAGATAAACTAAAGCTAAGCTCCGATAGCCAAGAGCTCACCCTTAGTCTGAAGTAGTCCCCAACAGTTCTCCAAGCATGAATCACAACGATCTAACAGCAATGGCCCACGCTAGGATCTGCACCCAAAGATGCAGGGGGTAGGGTGAGCACCAAATGTGAAGCATAAGGTACCTAGAAGGTATCATAGGCCGACTGGGCACATATAAGATAAAAGCGTAGTAACAGACAGAATAGAAGCAAGTAGTCACAGAAATCAACAAAAGGTAAACAGGAACTAGCCCAGAGGGAAGTCAACAGGACCACATGTGAGGCCAGCAAGCAAAATATATACACCATAGGCACAGGTGAAAGTAAGAAACAACGCACCTGGGGTCCTTGCAATAACAGTGTATACATAATAAGTTTACGAAATGGACGGTATACCGGTAACCTCAAGTGTAAGAAGAGGGAAAGAGTAATGATAGGCATGCTTAGAGACATGAATCAAACTCAACCAATCATATTAATATCAAATCCAGAAACTAACAGTCCAGCAGTAACCAATTTCATACTTAACCGTAACAGGGAACAATTCTGTAAGTAAATAGCAAGAGTCTACCTACAGTCCCCCGGCCGCCCATACAACCGAGGAACACAAATAAGTGAAAACAAACCCTCCAGCATCCCATACTACCGGAGCGTACAATCAATAAACAACAAACAATGGTGGAACCTCAAACACTGAATGATATGATGCATGAAGATCTCAAGTGAAATGGTATCTCTGTATGTACCTCCTCCGGTGCCGATCCGTCCCAGCAGGTAGGTTCCATGAAAGGACATTGCCCGTATACCTCTACTCCACCGTATAACCTTCCTCCGGCACAAGCAGCCCGCATCCCCAGGCCCGGATGGCAAGGTCCATGGAGGTCCCTGACCCCATACTAAAACTCAGTATCAAAACATGTCATCCGGAAGCAAGTCCGGGTTCAAGATAGAGACCCAGTCTCTAATATGCATGCCCAAACCCTGTCCGAGACTAAAGTAGTAGGAAAATATCTCAAAAACCCCTCCAAGGGTGCCCGGGCATAACCGGGTCTAAACAGTAGAAAGTCGTCTCAGGTGCTCGGTCTGACCGAGGCTAAAATTATCTCAAGTAGCAAGAAAAATCAACTAGCACATTGACCCTGCCGAGTCTAGCGTTAATCGTAAAACTGGTGATTTAAAACATAATTTTACTTTCTTTTACCCAGGAATATTCACAAGTTAAATTAAACCATTTCCAAATCATTTCCATAAAAAACAGGCCCCCGGGGCCATGCAAGGTTTAGAAAATAGTGCCAGTAGGCCCGAAGCCAAACCGTAGTAAAACATGGATAAAACCTCTTTAAATGCATGGAAATGGTATGATCAAACATAATAGCTGTCCAGCACCTCACAATTAACCTATCGACCCTGCACAGGCCCATAGCTACTCAGCAAGCATTACCAGCCTAGAAGGATAATTTTATGCCCGGGACTCGCGGACATTCCCAAAATCCCACCTTCTATGTTCCAGAGTCAACAAGGTCTCACAGGACCACAAGGGTAAATAAAATATATCGGCAAGTGCTACAAACAACGGAGGAACAAAAGTAGGCGGACATGAATAAAGCGGTCGAGGTCTGTGGTACCAACCTAATAAACCAACCCAAGGATGCCTATTAATAAAATTTTATCCTATATATGTGGAGTCTAGGGAAAATAAACCGTAACCTATCTGTCGTCCGACGACAAGCTGTTAGGACGGTAATATCCAAGCTCAAACCGCTCCGAGAAGCTCCAAAATGAAATCAAACTCGAATTTAGGCTTGAATAAGTTGACGGAGATAATCAGTTTCATTCAAAGATCAAGTTAATCCTTCAAATATTTTCCCTCTTAGCATGATAAACATATACAGATAAACAAAGGAAGCCACGTTCTTGCATGATTTTCTCATAGTGTAAAACAATTTTAAAATCTGTAGAGTACTTTGAAAATAATGGAGTAGTAATATATAAAAGTAGCAAGTTAATATGAACAAAATTGGAGGCAGTAATGTTTACCCATATGACATGTATATATGGAAAAATTGATTAGTTTGTATAGTTCAATAGTCAATTGGAAAGAAAATTAACTATGATAATTTAATCATGAATTAATCCACCACATATTTACAACCATTTCTGATCTATTCTCTTCTCCCACGTGGAGTAGGTGGTGTCACCACCATAATCTATCTTATCTATTAAATCACGGATAGAGTGTATGGCACGTATGTACTCGGGTATTGCGTAAGTTCGTGGTAAAATAAGTATAAATTTTTGAATATATCATAATTCATAGAAAATTATTTCAAACAAAACCTACTATATTATAATAATAATTTTTAACATAACTAAATTTACTATCTCCGTTAAAACATTACAATTTATAAGAACCTTATAAAATAAATACATACACGAATATCTCGTAACAAAAGTATTTTTCATAGACATTTAAAATACTTTAAAAAGGTAATAAAAATATAACTTTTTACCACATTCAATCTTTAAAATAAAATATTTTCAAATACGCGCGATGTTAATAAAATTCTTAACTTTAGGTTTGCAATTCACCATCGCACGATTTTGATACTCAAGAAGTCTCTTGGAACCCTCCCTTATGTTTTCTCACTGTTCCAGAATTGAAATGGCGTTTTAAAATGTGAAGTTGAGGCTTTACATAGGTTTTGACCCGACCCGGTTCGCGACCCGTTCCCTGCCAGACAGTCCGCGGTAAAACAGTCCTAACTTTTTACTCCGAGATCAGTTGGACGTGAGGTTTTATGCATAGGAAACTAGACTCGTAGACCTTCGATTTGGTATTTTGGGGGACTTCTAACTCTTTATATATTGAGAGAAAAGCTCTGAGACATTTTACCCAAAGTTCAGAAAATTTATTAAAGAAACTTACGATAACTTTTGCCGACTTGCTTGACTTCAAAACTTATCATACGACCAAAAAAATGGACCTGGCACCAAAATACCGGTCCCGACAAGCCTTAAATGACTTGGGGCCGCTACAAACAAGCTCTAACGGTACAAGGAAAACGTATACGTGGAAATAACCGGAAGGGTCATTACACAGAAAATAGGATCCATAGAAGTTCATACCCATATACCTCTCCTACGCTGTATACCCCCCCTCCGGCACTCGCAGCACGTAGACCCTGGTCCAGAACGATAAGGTCTACGGAGGCCCCCGACCAACATACTAGATGCCCCGCAATCTCAAAAATCCCTAAGTAAAGCTACCCGGAGGGTATCCGAGTATAAATCAGTAAAACAAATAGTTCTAGCACAGGACCCCACCGAGCCTAGTATTATCACAAAAGCTGTAGTACAACAAGTCTAGCCCTCAGCCCCGCCGAGTCTAGTAATAGTAGAAATAGTGATAAAATATCTTTTTTATTTTCTCTTACCCCAAGAAGATTCGTTAAAACCATACCAACCTCTTTGCAATTATTTTTACCAAAAGTGGGCCCCAAGGACCATGCAGATTTTAGAAATCATTAGTAGAAGGGCTGAAGCCAAAACCGCCATAAAATCAAGTAGAAAATCCTTTATATGCATGATAATGATATGCTCAAAAAAAATCAATAGCCCAACGACTCACAATCAACCTATTGGCCCTACACAGGCTCCAATCATTCTACAGCACAGATAACCAGCTCTATATCAATAATAACGATGTACAGGACTCACGGACATTCCCAATATCCCACCAACTATTTTCTAGAGTCTAAATAAGGCCACGCAGGACCACAAGAGTGAATAGAGCATATAAAACAAGTGCTACAAACATCGGATGAAGAAAAGTAATCGAACGTGTATAAAGCGGTCAAGATCTGTGGTACCAACTAGTAAATCCAATCCAAGGATGCCCATTAGTACAATTTTATTCTATAGATGCAAAGTCTAAGGAGTTTAAACTGTAACTTACCTCGAGACTGAACTACAAACATGAACTGTCACTCGTGTGCCTTTCCCTTTCCGAATAGCCTCGGAAATCTGCCACGCTAGCAAGAACATAATCTAGGTTTCAAGAAGAGAATAACGATACCCATATTGCTATACGAAAAATTGGGTTGAAAAATGACCCTCAGGACCTGCACAACAAAACAAAAAATAAAATTCACAATTATGTCCGCTGTGAATTTAGGAACCCATGCTCAAAATTTGAGCGCAAACGGAGTTCATTTCGGGTCTCAAAACAACCCTGAAGTACTACTAATTCATGAGAACAAAAGTGGAGAATTGCGATTTCACGGGCAAAAACATACCAATTTGGAAGCAAGAATCGACCATGGACTGGAAGTACAGCTACCACGAACAATCAAGCCCTCCAACACAGCTTTAACCCAAGAAAAATCAAGCTTGTAATAGCCTCAACCATGTAGGTTTTTGAGCTTAAAGAGAAGAACAAGGCTTGAAGAAGAAGAGGCTTACGAACGATAAAGGAACAAGATTAACGATAATTTAGAGAATTCCCACGAGCCCACACTGTTCTTGAGTAATTAGAGTTGAGAAAAATGAAGTTGGAGTTGAAAGAAGTGAAAGAAATAAGCTGAAAATCGTGAAAAACAAGAATTTAAAGAATGAAATTTGTGAAAATTAATGGAAGTTAACAAGAAATTTTACCTATTCACGAGGCCAAGAAATACACCCGGATCAGCAACAATTATTTCTCCAAGTTATGGGTAAGAGCAGGTGAAGATTTGAAGGAATTTGGTGTAAAATGATGGAGAAAACGAGTTGGGAAGATGAGAGCAAAAGCTAAAAATAAAGCTGCCAACAACTATTTAAAGCTGGCCCGCAACAAAAAAATCTGCATTTTTCTAAACTTTTGCAGAACATTATGGGCACAATTGGGACCCGATACTTACAAACCAATAGAGCTATTTGAGTGAAACGGATATTCTGGACTCAATGGAATCAATGAATTTACAAACGGAGACTGTTTTAAGGAAAAGTGGTCCCCATGATCAAAACTAACTCGAAACTCAATACTCCAAAATAAGTCCGGAAGCCCCGAGACCCAAACCAAAGGTTCTCCTAGACCAAAGTCAACATTCCAGAGCTAATAGCACAAAAGGAATTTTCATCCGAGGCCGTCTTCTTCGAATATTGACCAAAGTCAAACTTTTAAATTCAACTTGGCTAAAACACAAAAACCCTGACAAAACTAAACCAAAAGCTCCCAGAAACTGACCCAGGGTCAACCAAGACCAAAATCCATGCTCTGGAGCTAACGGAACTTTCGAAATTCGATTCCGAGCATGTTTACCAAGAATTTTGACTAAAGTCAATGATATTTAAGTTGAGACTCTAAAACAGGCAAACAATCAAAATGACCAAAGGAATGACCATGGCACCGAACCACCGGCCTCAGCAAGTCATAAATGACTTGGGGCCGCTACAGGAAAGCTCTAGCAGTACAAAGAAGGCGTAAACGTGAAAATGACTGGAAGGATCATTACATCATCCACTACTAAAAAGGACTTTTGTCCTCGAAATTCAAGAAGAAAGAGGTACTTGAAGGCTCAAATAGCTGTAGATACTGGGCCTGCATATCTATCTCGGTCTCCCAGGTAGCCTCTTCGACTGGATGATGCCTCTACAGAACTTTTACAACAGGAATCTCCCTAGACCTCAACCTCCTCACATCTCTGGACAATATATAGCAACTGGCTCCTCAATAAAGGACAAGCTCTCATCCAACTGAACCGACTCCCAATGCAACACATGAGACTCATCTGGAACATACCGTCCTAACATCGAAACATAAAACACCAGATGCATAGCTGTAAACATCAGAGGCAAGGCTAACGGATAGGTAACACTACCAACTCTCTGGAGGATCTCAAACAACCCAATATACCTAAGGCTAAGTTTGCCCCGCCGACCAAATCTCATCACGCCCTTCATGGGTGACACACGGAGGAATACCAAATCACCAATGCTGAACTCCAAGGCACGAAGTCTACGGTCAACGTAGCTCTTCTGCCTACTATGAGAAGGTCGAAGTCTATCTTGAATCACCCTAACTCTGTCTAAGGAGTCCCGAAGTAAATCAGTACTTAGTAGCCTGGACTCCAATCTGTCAAACCAACCAACCAGCGATTTGCAATGCCTACTATACAATGCCTCAAAGGGTGCAATGCCAATGCTAGAATGGAAGCTATTATTATACGCAAATATAGCCAAAGGCACAAACTGATCCCAAGAACCTCCAAAATCAAGCACACAGGCTCAAAACATGTCTTCTAGGACCTGGATGGTCCTCTATGACTGGCCATCTGTCTGAGGGTGGAAAGCAGTACTAAGCTTAACCTCTGTAACCAAATATCGCTAAATAGCTCTCCAAAACTGAGATGTGAACTGAGTGCCGCAGTCTGAAATGATAGAATCTAGAACCCCGTGCAACCGAACAACCTCACGAATATAGATCTTAGCTAACCTCTCAGCACTGTAAGAAGTCTGAACTGACAAGAAATGGGCTGACTTAGTCAGCCGATCCACAAACACCTAAATGGAATCAAAACCCCTAGAGGTACGAGGCAAACCAACCATGAAATGCATAGTAATCCCTTCCCACTTCCACTCAGGAATGGGAAGTCGAGGCATAACCCACCAGGTCCAATATGCTCGAACTTCACCTGCTGACAGTTAAAGCACCTAGACACGAACTCTGCTATATCTAACTTGATACCACTCCACCAATAAAGCTGTCTCAAGTCTCTATACATCTTCGCCGCACCAGGATGAATAGAGTATTTAGAACAATGTGCCTCATAGAGTATCAACTGAATCAAATCACCAACCCTCAAAACACAAAGTTGACCAGCAAACTTCAGAACCCCCTCTGAATCTAGAGTAGCCTGGCTGGCCTCACCCCGAACAACCTGATCTCGAAGGTCACACAACTACTAATCCTCAAACTGATGGCTCTGTATCTGATAAACAGGAGTAGACCAAACCTCAACACTAACAAGAACTCGACTGGGATCCAACAAATCAAGCCTAATCAAGCAGTTAGACAAGGATTGGATGTCCAAGGCCAACGGTCACTCAAAAACTGAAAGTGAAGCTAGGCTACCCATACTCACCGCCTTTCGACTCAAGGCATCTGCTACCATGTTTGCCTTGCCCAAATGGTACATAATAGTGAAATCATAGATCTTCAGCAACTCAATCCATCTCCTCTACCTCGAGTTCTACTCTTGCTAACTCATAATGTACTGAAGACTACGGTGATCAATGAATATCTCACAATGAACTCCATATAAGTAGTGCCTCCAGATCTTGAGCGCGAAAACAACTGCTGCTAACTCCAAATCATGGGGAGTGGTAGTTGTGCTCGTGAACCTTTAGCTACCTCGATGCATATGCAATCACACGTCCCTGCTGCATCAACACACAACCAAGACCAACCCCAGAAGCATCACAATATACGGAGAAACTCTGACCCTCAACCGGCAAAGTCAATACAGGAGCTGAAGTCAATAAGGCCTTAAGCCTTTGGAAGCTATCCTCGCACTAATCTAACCATTGAAATGGAACATCATTCCTAGTCAGCATAGTCAAGGGTGCTGCTATGGAAGAAAATCCCTCAACGAACCATCTGTAGTACTTGGCTAACCTAATAAAGTTGCGAACCTCAGTAGGAGTAGTAGGTATAGGCCAATCACGGACTGCTGAAATCTTACTCGGATCTACTCTAATCTTATCCTTAGACACCACGTGTCCTAGGAATGCAAATGACTCAAGCCAAAACTTGCAATTTGAGAACTTGGCATAAAGCTGATGATCTCTCAAAGTCTGGAGTATAATCCTCAAGTGCTTCTCATGCTCATCTCTACTCCGTGAGTATATTAGAATGTCGTCTATGAATACTATCACAAAGGAGTCCAAATACGGGCTAAGCACCCTGTGCATCAGATCCATGAAAGCTGTGGGGGAATTAGTCAACCCAAAATACATCACCAGGAACTCATAATAGTTGTAACATGTCCTAAATACTGTCCTAGGAATGTCCTCTTCCAGAATCCTCAATTGATGGTAGCCTGACCTCAAATCTATCTTCAAAAACACGACTGAACCCTGGAGCTGATCAAACAAATCATCAATATACGATATCAGATACCCATTCCTCACAGTAACCCTATTCAGCTGCTGATAATCAATACACATCAGCATCGACCCATCCTTCTTCTTAACAAATAGAAAGGGAGCACCCCAAGGCGACACACTCGGTCTAATAAACCCCTTAGCTAACAAATCCTGGAGCTGCTCCTTAAGCTCTCTTAACTCAGCAGGAGCCATACGATTGGGAGAAATAGAAATGGGCCTAGTGCCCAGCTCTAACTCAATAGAAAAATCAATATCTCTCTCAGGTGGAAGACCTGGAAGGTCAGTAGGGAACACATCTAGGAAGCCTCTAACCACAGGAACAAACTCAGGGGAAGAAGGGTCGGCACTAGCATTTTAGACATATGCTAAGTAAGGCAAACACCCTCACAAAATCAGCTTCCTATCTCGAAGACAAGAGATGATCCCAGACGACGCGCGGCTAACAGAACCCTGCCATACAATCAGGGATACACCAGGCTCGGCGATGGTAACAGTCTTGACATAATAATCTAAAACTGCACGATGAGGGGATAACCAGTCCATGCCCAGTATCACATCAAAATCTAACATATCAAGTATCATCAAATCACCCCAAGTCTCCAAATCACCAACAGATATCATGCAAGATCTCACAATCTGATCCAATACTAAAGAATCTCCTAGTGGGATCAAAACAGATACATGCACATATAACGACTCACTAGCCAACCCCAAACAAGGCATAAAATATACAAATACATATGAACAAGTGGATCCAGGATCAAATAAAGCATAAGCTGGTCGACGACATACAAAAATCATACCTGTGATCACAACATCCGAGGCCTCTGCCTCCAGTCTCCCAGGGACTGCATAGAACTAACGGCGACCACTACCTGACTGACCACTATCCCTACAACCTGTCCTGCCTCATGGGCCACCTCCTCTACCCTGACCACCACCTCCTCGAGCTGGTGGCTGAATTAAGTGAATAGGCTGAGCCGGCAGAGCAACTAGCGGAATTGTACCCCACTGGGGGAAATCTCTAGCAAAATGACCACTAACTCCGCACTCATAACAGGCTGTACCCCACTGGGGGAAATCTCTGGCAAAATGACTGCTGACTCTACACTCATAGCAAGGAACTGACGACCCACCCTGTAGAGACAAACCAGCTGAACCCGTGTGGACACCTCGTCCTGATGCCCCAGAAGTAGTACCTCTCGAAGAGTCCTCTTGCTCAAACTGAGAACTACCCAAAGTCTGAAGCGAAGCCTAAACTAGTATGCTAGTCTGACCCTGATACTGCTGTGGCTGATAAACTCGTCCCCACTATACTGAACCCGTACCACCATAACGAGAACCACTGTAGCTACCCTGATGTCGATGCCTCTTATCTCTGGCCCCGGTGTCATGATGACGCAAATCCTCTACAGTATGGTCATAGTCCGTAATAGCCTGGAATGACCGACCCCTAGCAACTAATATCTCTGAAGGCTCTCTAAACTCTCTCTGTAGCCCCCAAAAAAATCTACGAAC
The DNA here is from genome assembly GCA_003996215.1 of Jaltomata sinuosa. Taxonomy (NCBI): domain Eukaryota; kingdom Viridiplantae; phylum Streptophyta; class Magnoliopsida; order Solanales; family Solanaceae; genus Jaltomata; species Jaltomata sinuosa. The sequence goes on along the minus strand of QJPP01007585.1, from coordinate 79,348 downwards.
TCTGTCAGACTCAGTAGGAATAATCATGGCCCTAAATGGAGCAAGCTGATGGAAACGGGTCTCGTAGTCTGAGATGGTCATGGTATTCTGAGTAAGTCTGGTTAACTCCTCTCTCCGCCTCTCTCTATTGCTCTGAGGTAAGAACTTGGCCATAAAGGCCTCATAAAACTCAGACCAAGTCAAAGAAGGTGAGGATGATGGTCTGTAAGCAACCTAATATGTAGTATAGCCAACCCCGTGAGTCTCCAACAACCCCAGATGGTGCAACATCTCCTCACAAGTAGTAATAAAGTCATGGGGGTCCTGCCCAGAAGTACCAGCAAACCTCAGAGGTGTCAATCTCGAGAATCTACCCAATGCCTTATGCTCCATCTCTGTCATATTTGGGCGAGGAGCAAGAGGCTGTGCAACTGATGGGATAAGAATAACCTCATCACGGGGAGCCGCAGTAATAGGCTGCGCTCTTGAACTTGGTGCACCCAGGGCTACCCCCTGAGCGGATGTCTATGCTTCCTCAGAAGGCCGCTCTCCAATCATACCCAACAACTGTAACAGTAAGCCCTGAATTTATGAAGACAAAGCTGGGGCTGAAGCTGGCACTGGAGCTGGTGGTACCTGGGCTTCCCCTTGGTCCACATGTTGCTCGAGAGAAAATTCTGGCTCATGATCATGCGCAAGCCCTATCCCAACTCTAGCAGCTGCCGCCGCTGGGGGACGTTCTCGACTCCTACCTCTACGACCTCCCCGACCCCTAGCTGGAGTCAAAGCCTCATCTCCACCCGACGTCGACAATCTCGTACGAGCCATCTATAGAAGAATAAATGAGAACAAGTGAGATTTCAAGAAAATCCCAAGGATTACGCATGATACATAAGAAATTAAGAGAGTCATATTTCCTAAGATGTCACTATAGCCTCCCGAAGATTGAGTACGGACGTCTCCACCCTGATCTGCAGGACTCTACTAGACATTGGCTCCTATACCAATGATATAGGTGAACCTAGGCTATGATACCAAGCTATCACGACCTAATTTCTCAGTCATGATGGCACCTACAACCCCTCAGTAGGCGAACCAATCCCCGTAGCCCAGAACTGTTAGTAACGGGCTACCATCTAACATTTAAGCGAAAGAAATGATATAATCAAGTGGAAGAAAAGTAACAAGATGAAAAGATAGATAACAAGAATATATATACATATGTGGAAGCTAAACCAAACCCCAAAACCTGGTGTCATAGTATAGAGCCGGATCTATTTAAAAGGAGTACAAAGGATCCAAAACCATATATACACGTCTCCGATTAGTAATAGAGTGCATGATATAAAAGATAACTAAAAGCTAAGCTCTGGTCGCCAAGAGCTCACCCTCAGTTTGAAATATCTCAAAAATAGCTCCTCGCACGAGTCTCCAATGAGCTAACAACAATGACCCACACTAGGATTTGCACCAGAAGATGCAGAGTGCAGTATGAGCACTAATTGCAAAGCAACTAGTACCCATTAGGTATCATAGGCTGACTGGGCACATATAAGATAAAAGAGTAGTAATAAGCATAATAGAAAACAACTAGTCACAGAAGGCAACGAAGAAGTACATGGAAGGTAGCACAGAAGGAATACAAGCATGAACAATACATATGGCTAGCTAAAAAAAACACATCATATGTGACAGAAAGAAACACGTACCCCGGATCCTCGCAACAACAAGTATATAAAGAAGAGTTTAAAAAACAGGCGGTATATCGGTAACCTCAACAAATAGAGAAGGAGAGGAAGAAAATAGTAAACATGTTCGAATACAATAAACGATAACCCAACTAAGCATGCAATCTCAAGTCAAGAATTCAACAACTGGAAGCCCAAGTTTAACGATAACAATATCCAAAGTCATAAGAACCACAATAGGAACCAATAGAGTGAAATAGTAACAATAAGTCTACCTACAGTCCCATGGGCGCCCAAACACCCAAGGAACACAAACAAGTGAAGATAAACCCTCCGACATCCCATACTACCAAAGCGTACAATCAACAACCAGCAAACAAGGGTGGAACCTCATACAAATGAATGGTATGACATGCCATGCTAAGCCAAGAGTGATAGTAATACCATATGTTACCCGCTTTTGGTGTCCTATAAGGCCCAGAAGACAGTATCCCTGGAAGGTCACACACGTATACCTCTCCTACACTGTATACCCCCCTCTGGCACTCGCAACATGTAGCCCCTAGTCTAGAATGGCAAGGTCCATGGAGGCCTCTGTCCAACATACTAGATGCCCCGCAATCTCAAAAATTCCCAAGTAAAGCTGCCTGGAGGGTATCCGGGTCTAAATCAGTAAATTAAATAGTTTTAGCGTATGGCCCTACCAAGCCTAGTGTTATCACAGAAGCTGTAGTAAAACAAGTCTAGCCTTCGGCCCCGCTGAGTCTAGTAATAGTAGAAATAGTGATAAAATATCCTTTTTATTTTTCTTACCCCAAAAAGATTCGTTAAAATGATACCAACCTCTTTGCAATCATATTTACCAAAAATGGGCCCCATGGCCCATGCTGGTTTTAGAAATCATCAGTAGAAGGGCTGAAACCAAAATCGCAGTAAAATCAAGTAAAAAATCCTTTATATGCATGATAATGACATGCTCAAACACAATCAGTAGCCCAACGACTCACAATCAACCTATCGGTCCTGCACAGGCTCTAATCATTCTACAACACAGATAGCTAGCTCTATATCAATAATAACGATGTCCAAGACTCACAGACATTCCTATTCCCCACCAACTATGTTCCAGAGTCTAAATAAGGCGACACAAGACCACAAGGGTGAATAGAATGTATAAAATAAGTGCTACAAACATCGGATGAAGAAAAGTAATAGAACGTGAATAAAGCGGTCAAGGTCTATGGTACCAACTAGTAAATCCAACCCAAGGATGCCCATTAGTACAATTTTATTCTACATATGCTAAGTCTAAGGAGTTTAAACCGTAACCTACCTCGGGGCTGAACTGCAAACACGAACCATCACTCGTGTGCCTTCCCTTTTTGAATATCCTCAGAAAGCTGCCACACTATTAAGAACATAATCTAGGTGTCAAGACGAGAAAAACGACACCCATATCGCTATACGAAAAATTGGGTAAAAAAATAACCCTCAAGGCTCGTACAACAAAACAAAAAATAAAATTCACAAGTATATCCGCGGTAAATTTAGGAACCCATGCTCAAAATTTGAGAACAAATGGAGTTCGTTTTGGGGCTCAAAATAGCCCCGAAGTACTACTAATTCATGAGAACAAAAGTGGAGAATTATAATTTTCAAGGGCGGAAACATACCAATTTGGAAGCAAGAATTGACCACGGACCGGAACTACAGCTACCACGAACAATCAAGCTCTCCAACGCAGCTTTAACCCAAGAAAAATCAAGCTTGTAAGAGCCTCAACCATGGAGGTTTCTGAGCTTGAAGAGAAGAACAAGGCTTGGAGAAGAAGAGGCTTACCAACGATAAAGGAGCGAGATTAATAATAATTTGGAGAATTTCCACGAGCCCACACTATTCTTGAGTAATTAGAGTTGAGAAAAATGAAGTTGGAGTTGAAAGAAGTGAAAGAAATAAGCTGAAAATCATGAAAAACAAGAATTTAAAGAATAAAATTTGTGGAAATTAACGGAAGTTAACATGAGATTTTACCTATTCACGAGGCCAAGAAACACACCCGAATTAGCAACAATTATTCCTCCAAGTTATGGGTAAGAGCAAGTGAAGATTTGAAGGAATTTTATGTAAAAATGATGGAGAAAACGGGTTGGGAAGATGAGAGCAAAAGCTGAAAATAAAGCTGCCAACAACTATTTAAAGCTGACCCGCAACAGAAAAATCTGCAATTTTCTAAACTTCTACAGGGCATTCCGGCATAATTGAAACCCGATACTCACAAACCAATAGAGCAATTTGAGTGGAAATGACATTCTGGACTCAATGGAATCAATAAATTTATCAACAGAGATTGTTTTAAGGAAAAGTGGGTCCCATGACCAAAACTAACTCAGAACTCAATACCCCAAAATAATTCTGGAAGCCCCGGGACCCGAATCAAAGGTTCCCCTAGCCCAAAGTCGACATTCCAGAGCTAATAGTCACATAGAATTTCCATCCGAGGCCGTCTTCTCTGAATATTGACCAAAGTCAAACTTTCAAGTTCAACTTGGTTAAAATACAAAAACCCAGACAAAACTAAATTGAAAGCTCCCAGAATCTGACCCAGGGTCCATCTAGATCAAAATCCATGCTATGGAGCTAACAAAATTGTCGGAATTCAATTCCGAGTATGTTTACCAAGAATGTTGACTAAAGTCAACGATATTCTAAGTTAAGGCTCTAAAACAGGCAAACGGCCAAAACGACCAAACGAATGACCAGGGCATCAAACCACTGGTATCAGCAAGTCATAAATGACTTAAGGCCATTACAGGAAAGCTTTAGCAGTGGAAAGAAGGCGTAAACGCAAAAATGACCAGAAGAATCATTACAGGTTCATCCCAGTTCTCGGTACCGGTTGTCCCGGACTAGCGGGGGCAATGGGATGGGAGCGGGATGGGGGATGGGATGGGTCGGGTATTTTTACCAGTGGATCCAGCCCGGTTGTCCCGGTACCAGCTCAGTCCAGACCGGTTGGCCCAACGGTAATTTTTCAATTTTTTTTTTAAAAAACTTATCCATCGGACTAGCCGTTAGGGAGGCCTACCCCAACGGTTCGTCCCCCTCAATCAACCCCTATTACCCCCCCCCCCCAAAAAAAAAACCACCCCCTACCCCCTTTAACCTCAAAGTTCTCTAAAATACATTTTAGTCCTATTTTAAAACTATAAATACCCCTCCACCCTTTCATTATTTTTCACAAATAATCTCTTCTTCATCTGTAGATTCTATATTCTCTTTACTTCTACTACTAATATGGTTGTGATTTTGTGAATTATTTTAGAGCAATCTTCAAGCTTCAAGTTTAATATCTCAATTTCAGCTTTCAGTTATATACGTCTGCTTTTACGCAGACATTTGGTACATTCGTTCCATCTTTCTATTATTTAATTTTGCATTTCATTTTTATATTATATTTATTTTGCTTATGTTTATATTTTATTTAGTTTAATATGGATTTCGGTAAAAAAATATATTGGTAAGACTACTACAAAAATTATTGGTAAGGTATCTAAAGTATTTTTCAGAAAAAATAGTAAAAGTAGTAATTCTTCTAAATCAAAGGTTCAAGTTAGAATTAATACGGATGAATTTACACATGTTGATGAAACTTCTTTTTTCCATCCCCGTGATATTAATTCGAATGTTCAACTTGATCATGAAACTTTGCAATTTGTTTATGGTAATTTTGAAGAAGATATTGAGGAAGAAGTTGAATTAGAACAATAAGAATTAGATGATACACCTACTAGTCCGATTACCGCAGCTCCAACTCAGTCTGGAGTTGACCTCCCCCCTATACCCCCTACTAGGGGTAGGGTCAAGGCCAATGTCCTAAAACTTCTGTTGTGTGGCAATATATGACACAAAATGAGAAAAAAACTCATGCTATATGTAATAAATGTAAAAAACAGTATATACATGGAACTGGTGGATCCTCAGGTGGGATAAGGGGGTTACATAGACGTTTGTTAGGTTGTTGTCCTATTGAATATAAAGCTGCTAGACTTGAAGTCGATCCCTCCCGCGATTTTATTGGCACTCCGGTTGGATCGGTAGGGGGTTCTAACATGGTTCAGGGAACATTAGACGCTTCCAACCCAACTGGCCCTATTAATATAGTATTGAAAGAGATCGTGAAAATATTGCTAAAATGATTGCTGTTTGTGGTTTGCCTTTTTATTTTGCTTCATACTCCGATTTTATTGAGTATATACGAGAAACATATAATCCTTCTTTTAAAGTTTTTTTAAGAAACACAGTTAAAAAATATATATTTAATTTTCAAGCAAAACATTGTCAATATCTTCGTTGCTTATTTTACAAGTTGCCTTTGAGAGTTTCGATCACTGTTGATATGGGTCATAGTGTTAGTGACTATGATTATTTAACTGTTACAGTGTATGTCACGATCCAATTTCTCGGTCATGATGGCACCTACAACCCCCAGTAGGTGAACCAATCTTCATAGTCCAGAACGGTTAGTAATGGGCTACCATCTAGCAAGAAACGGAAGAATAAGGGTGGAATCTCACACAAATGCATGATATGATGCATGATGAAATTTGGGTGGAACAATAACTCTGTATGTACCTCCTCCAGCGCCTAAAGGGCCCAACAAGTAGGTTCCATGAAAGGACATTACTCGTATATCTCTACTCCACTATATACCCCTTTTTCGGTGCATGCAGCCCAAAGCCCATGGCCTGGATCGGCAAGGTCCATGTAGGTCCTCGACCATATACTATATCTCAATCTCGAAAACATCATCAGGAGTAGGTTCGGATCCCAACTAGTAGCTCAAATCTCTAATATGCATGCACAGACTCTGCCCAGGTATAAAACTTTGAAATAAGTCTCAAACCCCACCAAGGGTACCCAGACATAACTGGGTCTAAAATCGTGGTAAAATAGATCTGGTGCTCGGTCCTACCGAGTCTAATATCACCTTAATTTAAATAAAAATCCAATCTAGCACTACGGTCCTGCCGAGTCTAGTAGTGGTAGTAAAACTATGATAAAACCAACTTTTAACTGTTTTACCCCAAGAAGATCCACAAGTCATTTCCAAACCATTTCAAAGTCATTACAGTAAAAAACGGGCCTCCATGGCCATGCAAAGTTAAGAAAACCAGTAATGGTTGCCTGAAGCCAAAACCGTAGTAAATTATAGTAAAAATCCATTTATATGCAAGGAAATGACATGCTCAAACACAAATAGCAGTCCAACGGCTCACAATCAACCTATCGGCCCTGTACATGCTCCAATCGCTCTACAACATAGATAACCAGTCTAAAATCGCGATAACAATGTCTGGGACTCACGAACACCCCCGAATACCCCACCATCTATGGTCCAAAGTCAAAATAAGGCCACACATGACCATAAGGGTGATAATATTAATCTACGAAGAATACTACACACAACAGAGGAAAGAAATGAGGTGGACATGGAAAAACGGTCAAGGTTTGTGGTGCCAACTAATAAACCCAACCCAAGGATTCCAATTAGTACAATTTTATCCTATATATGCAAAGTCTAGGGAGTTTAGACCGTAACCTACTTGTCGTCCGATAAAAAGCTGCAGAAACGATGATGTATGAGGCTGAACTGCTCCGAGAAGCTCCAAAAGATAATCAAACAATCATAAACATATATAACACATTAAAATGAGACTAATGATACCCATATTGCTATAATTATAGCCGAGTCAAATTTTGGGTCACCATCGGACTCGAGGGCCCCACAACCCAAAATTAAGAACGAAAAGAAGCACAATAACCACAACAATACCAAGAAGACATGCTCCAAAATTGAGCAATTTTGGCCAAGGGAAAGGCACAAAACAGCCCGCTCAAGATAGGATTTAAAGAAGGAATTTTAAGGAACAAAACTGTAATTTGAGCGAGAATACTAACCACAATGGGAGAAATTTCACTAAGGCAGTGAGTTCCATGAACCCATAAACATGCAAGCCCAAGAAAACAGATTCTACAAGGAAATTCTCAAGCTTCAAGAATCATCAACAATGGAGGAAAAAAAATCAACTATGGATAAGAGGTAAGCTTTGGGGAAGAAGAACTTACCAAAATAATCGAGGGAGCACGAATTCTTGATGAACAATTGAATTCCCCAAGTTATGAACTGATTAGAGTACTTTGGTAAAGAGAATATTGAGTTTAGTGTTGGAGAAAAGAAAGAAATTGTAACGACCTGGTTTGTCGTTACGGGTAAACTATTCGTGCCAAGTTTCTGAGTTAGAAAACTTCGGATTTGGGAGTTTAAAATTTTGGGCTAGGCTAGTCTCAGCTGGATTTGGAGCGAGGCGTGGTCTAGGACAATCCAGGTAAGGATTGGGTTAGATGTCTTGGTTTGAGCTCATTTTACTTGTAGCTAAGACATAAGGGAGTCTGGGGACTTTTTGGAATCAAATTTGGGTAAGTAGAACTCCCGGAATCGAGGTTGACGTGAAGGGGTTGTTCCGGAACATCGGGGAAAGTAAGTGTGTTATAGAATGGACCAATTTTGGAGAATTCTCGACATTTTTTCCATGACGAGAGCTACTACTCCACCACGGTGACCTCTGCTATAGCGAAAAAATTACCGCTATAGCGGAAGTCAAGTCGGTCAACCTCCGCCATAGCATTTGACTCTGCTACGGCGGTACCGCTATAATGGAGTGGACCGCTATAGCGGAGCGTGATGGGATTTAATGCAGAAATATTCCCCAAAAACATTCAGTTTTCACAAGTTTATTTGGGAGAAGGGCTAGGGCTATTTCAGGCGAATTTCCTCCATTCTTCATCGTTTTTCCTCCCAAAGGTAAGGTTTCTACTCCCCGAACTCCGTACTACTTTTCCTATGTGGTATAATTTCTAGGAGTAGACTTGGGGAAGGGTTTGGAATGACTTAGGGATGGTAGAATCTAGGTAAAGAGGGGGATTCTAAATGTAGAAGTTCTTGGGTGTTCTTAATTCCACTACTTTATGATCATGTGACCTTAATTCCCTAATTGTTTCCATAAGAACGGTAGAACTAGGTGAATTAATGGTGGGAAAGCTCGGAAAAAAGGGGTGGGATAATCATGGGTGGCCTGGGGTTTGGGATTTTGCGTAATCCGGGTGAAATTTAGGCCATAAAGATTGATTCTTGGTTATTGTGCATTGTTTTAGACCAAGAACCGGTTAGAACTTTGGGAAACGGGAAAGCTCCGGTTGAGTAGAGCTTTGGATCATTTTGTGGTAGGTGATGGTTTGCTTCCTGTATGCTTTGTGTGTTTAAGTACTCTTATCTAAGTATTTGTATGAGATGCATTGCTTAGGGAATAATTAGGAATGACTAATAGTCCTATTTAGCAGTCTGGTAATTTGAACATTGTATTGTGCTTGTTGGTTTACAAGTTGCTTGTTCATTTTGTGACTGTGGATTGTTTGACATTTGGTTGGCTCAAATATCACGCCTGGTACGGTATAATACTAACGGTTGGCTCGGGTACTATGCCTGGTACAAAATATACTAATGGTTGGCTCGGGTACCACGCCTGGTATGGGATAATACTAACGGTTGGATCGGGTACCACGCCTGGTATGGGTTGACTTTATTATGTTGATCGCATCCTTATTTAATGGTTCCTTGAGTGGACCGAGTTGTGAACTCGAATTGTGGTTGTGCATTTTGGTCCTTGAGAGGCCGGGTTATTGTATTGTGTTATGAGTTTTGGTCTTGGTGTAGACCAGGTTGTATGTCTGACACTTATGTGTTGTCTAGAAGGGATCCAGGGTGGATCCGGGATATGTAACGCAATATGACTGTTATTGTTGTAGATTATTGATCATAACTGTGAAGTGGTTTACATGTGGGTCAAGTTAGGTAGAGACTTGTAGTCTAGGAATACCTGTTGACTTGCCTATGTGTTTTTCTGTACTCTTACTTGGTTTTTGTGCTACTCATACATTGTTTATTTGGAACTGGATGAAGATCCTACAAGTACACGGTGGTTGTGTACTGATACTGCACTTGCTTGTCTTTTTGTGAGTACAGGAAATCTTTCGGCGGTTGACGCACGACCTCACTTGTAGGCCTGACTTTCCGAGATATCAAGGGTGAGCTATCGACCGAGCTGCCTTGGTGTCCATCTAGTTGAGTTGTAGCCTATTTGTTCTGGCTCAGATTATTTCTATATTTGGGGTTGCATCCCCCTACTCTAGTTTTTGGTAGATGTTTTTGGTACGATGACTTTCAGATTCTAGGGAGGGATTTCCGCAGTTTATTTTATTTATAGAGTTGGTTTTATTTATGATTGAATGTTAGATTACATTTCTGCACTGGTTTTAAGCTGATAGGCTAGGCTAAGAGTTGGACTATAATGGTTCACTCATCCGAGGGTTGGGTGGGTGCCACTTACGACGGCCTGGGTCGTGATAGAAATAAAGCTGGAAAATCGAAGTGCCAAGAGATATATAGTTGCTGGTCGCTGGTCAGCACTATAGCGCTAAACCAGTGCCATCGAGCTAAAGGAAGCCAGGAGACATGGCCCCATTGCGCCAGGAGGGTGCTATCGCGCTGGCCGGCAGGTGCTGGCCTAGGCGCCATCGGCGGTGGTCAGGCGCCATCACGCACAAGGGCAGGCCATAGGCTAGCGCGCTCGCGCTGCCTGGGCGCCGTTGGCGCTGAAGCCCTACAGGTGCAGAAAAACCAGCTGTACTAGACTTTTCTACGGGGTGTTCTAGGCACAATCGGAACCCGATAATCAAAAACCAATAATGCTAATAGAGTGAAAACGACGTTCCAAACTCAACTTGATTGATGAAACTTCCATACGAGGTCGTTCCGGAGAAATGTTGACCCAAGTCAACACTAACTAAAACCAACCAACTAGCCAAAATGAGCCTGACTCATCCGGGACCCAAACCAACCACCGACCTTACCCAAATTCATCATTCCGGAGCTGATGGAATCGTCGAATTTCAAATCTGATCCTCCGATCATCGAAAGCTGACCAAAGTTACACTTTCAACTCCAAATGGCCTGAAAATAGAAGAATCAATAAAAAACCCACACCGAAAGTTCTCAGGCCTCGACTAAAGGTCCAACTAGACCAAACTCAATGTTCTGGAGCTAATGGAACTGTCAGAATTCCATTCTCAATAGGTTAGCTAAGAATGTTGACTAAAGTCAACAGATTCCTAAGTTAAAGTTCTAAAACAGGCAAACGACCGTAACGACCAAATGAACGGCCAGGGCACCGAACCACCAGTCCCAACAAGCTATAAATGACTTGGGCTGCTACAGGAAGACTCTAACAGTACAAGAAAGGCGTGAACGCAAAAATTAACGGAAGGGTCATTACATCATCCACTACTAAAAAGGACCTTCTTCCTCGAAAGTCAAGAAGAAAGAGGTACCTGAAGGCTCAAACAACTATGGATACTAGGCCCACATATCTCGCTAGGTCTCTAATACGCCCAAATTACACTTTAATTAAGAAGCGCAAGCGGTCGTCGTCAAATATAGAACCCAACCAAGGTTGGGGTCGATCCCACAGGGAATAGAGTGTAAATTAAATCGTTAGTAATTTAGTTGACTAGTAATCGATAGTTTCCGGTAATTTGGGGGAGGGAGTTAAATGTCAAATTCGCACAAGTTAACTAACAAGCAACAAATTTTCAAGAGTTTATAATCAATGCGAGAATGAACTAGGGAAGTGTTCACTATGGCGTCGTAACAATTTCAACTCAAAGCTTAATCGGGTTCTTTCTATATGTATATCACGATGTGATTGAATTAATGGTATCATCTAAACGTTTCTCTACCAAATAGACGAATTTCCTTTTCAATTCTCTCAAACTTGAAAAGGTGAAATTTCTTATTTCAATCCTAAACATCAAGTAGAGTAATCTAGTTACAACATTAATCATAAGACGAGAATTGGTAGTCTCGAATCCTCGTAGTTAATCAAATTTCCCGGTTTTAATCTCTTTGTTCAAGCAAATAAAACCTAGGTATGTTCTAATGTTTGCAACCATTAGAAAACGTAAATAACGAATGATTAACCACATGACAACATATAAATTTAACCCAATGCTACCCGAAATCTATATTGCTACCTTTGCCATGGCTCCCACAAACCTAGTTGTGGGAAATTAGCTACTCATGCTATTAAAGAAATAGAAAAAAATCATATTCATAATAAGAGAAGGATTCTTACAAATAGTATGAATTTTACTTCAATTATCCAAGAACAAGAAGCCAAAAATCCCAAGAGTAATCGAAGAAGAAGAAAGAAATGTGTATGTCATATTTTTCCTCTCAAAAAGTTGCTCAAAATAGTCTCTAGAAATATTGGGTAATAGATAATAAAATAACCCTAACACAGGGTATTTATAGTAGTCCAGGAAATAAAGTCCAAAAATAGAATTTTCGGAATCCCGCTTTGCCTTGACGGGTCGCCTGACGGACCGTCATGTATGTGACTGGCCGTCACAGCTAAACAGTGAGCTCCCAGGCAAATATTCAGGTAAGTCGTCCAACAGGTGAGGACTTACAACTTTATAGGGTAAATCGAATTTCCCAAATGCATTTTATGACAAATTTTCAGGTAAGTCGTCACCTGCTCGACGACTTACATGTATATAGGGTAAAACGTATTTGAGGAGTGCGTTTTATGTGCATTTGTTTTCTATTTTATCTTGGTGGCCTGGGTGACGGTCCGTCAGGCCAGTGACGGGCCGTCAGATGGGCCGTCACTCCTAGCCAGTGCTCGATGAACTTGCTGTCTCGTCCTGGCGGCCTGGCTGACGGCCAGTCACAGGTGTGACGGTCAGTCATGCCAGCCGTCAGACTTAACCAGTTGAGGTTTTTGAATATTTTTTCTTCCGTTTCCATCTCTAGATCCATTCCCTGCAAATATAACAATAAAACATCAAAAACCATAAAATTTGCTTGAAAACTCGCGAGTATTCTTAGTTAAAGGCGTCAAATATGCCGTAGAATCCCGGCACATCAACACCCTCAACTTAAAATGTTAGCTTGTCCTCAAGAAACATGACAACAAAAACAAAATAACGACTCAACTTAGAATACAAACACATATCTCTAGCAAATCATGGCCACTCAACAGTTTATTAAATTTAAATCAATCCCCCCGGTAGCACACAAATGTTTGAAATGCTAACTTGCAAGTATCCAAACATGTCATTCCGATATGATAGAATATTCTACATACACACACAACAACTATCCCAATAGTCAATGGTTGATACAGAAATCTCGGTGCCCTCACCACAAAGAAGTCACATACACAAGATTTGGGACTAGGTAAGGCGCTCACACTCACAAACGATTTCAAACAATGCACATGCAATGCCATAAGCTTGCCCTTGCTATTCTGTTTCAGTTTTTTTAGAAAGCCGCTCAGGATCACTACATGACTTGTTTTTGCTTGTAATGAGGCTTCGGGTGCAGGTAGGATACATTTAGGGAATAGTGACTAAAACCTCCTTGTAATCATTGACCTATTATTTCCATTCAACCTTTTTACATCCACTCATAATCACCTTTGATTTCCTTATTTCTTGCTACAGGTGTGGCCTTTTTAACATGATAACTCTTTTTCTTTCTTTTTCAGTTCTTTTTCTGACTTTTCATTTGGCACACACCTGCACTTTCTATCCCAACAACAACCAATTAAGAACAATCCCATTTTCTTATCATTTACCTTTATAGTAGCCACCCTCAATTTAGGCTGATTGCCTGAGTTGAGGTGCATGATGTCCAAGGAAGGACCAGAGCCAAAATAGAGACTCAAAGTTTAAAAGGGAAAGGTAAGAGGTTATCGGAAGAACAAAGTCAACTTAACCCCATTTTTCTTATCATGTACCTCTACAGTAGCCACCCTCAACTTAGGCTAGTTGCCTGAGTTGAGGTGCACGATGTCCAAGGAGGGACCAGGGCCAAAATAAAGACTCAAAGTTAAAAAGGGAAGGGTAATAGGTTATCGCAAGAATAAAGTCAACTTTTGCTCAAACATGGATCAAAAGGGGTTATTTACATTTGGATAGTCTTTTAGGCTAAGTGGACTGCACACAAAAAGGGCTTGTGATCCTTTCCTAAGCAACCAACTTCAAGCTTAACAAAATAGACCGGGCAAGTTCTAGATGCATGCACAGAGTAAGAGTTTATAACAATAAGCTCACACACACTTGGCACCAAGAAACCATACCACTACCAACTATCAAAACAACAGTTTGGCTTAAGCACAATTATTACAATCACATACATTCAATGACATTCAGAGATCCAGAACAGTCAATCATTTCAAACACAAGTACAAATTCAACATTTTTTTTGTAAGGGGCTCCTTTTTAATCCAACTTGCAAAAAGCCATGCTTGCTATAGACACCACAATACAACACAAACAAAATTTAAAATGACAACCTAAACATGGCGGTTCTACTAGATAGCACACCGAGGGAAAAGAAACACGACAACAAAAACCCTCGGAGGTGATGGACTCACAGGTATCCCAACACCCTCAACTTAGACTCATGCATTGTCTACAATGCATACATGTGAAAGCTAAAACTGTGAGAGAAAGGAATAACTGTGAAGCCCTTAGGCCTCAGAATCTGGTACGATATTGGAGACCGTCGGGGTCTCCAAGGTAGAAGTAGTCTCTGTAACAGGTGCAAGCAACATCAGCCAGTTGAGCTCCAACTTTCTCTTTTATCGGCTCCTCGGCTATTCGAGACAACTTCGTCACTCTTTCTAACTCTTTTTCCTTGTTGGTTCTCTTCCGGTGTTTTCTTTTCTTTGATTTGTTCTCACCGCCTGCATCTATAGGTTTCTCTACCTGCGATCCCAACATCCTCCTCATAACAACTAGGGTATCAAAAACACCCTTCTCCTCAATATGCCCATCCGTAAGGGCTTCATCAATAACATTGATAACCGAGACCACCCTCATGTCTCTTGGTGGCTTCATCAATTTACACACATCAAACTTGACCAATTCATTGTTCAGTCTGAATGTCAGTTCATTTCTTTCCATGTCGACCAACACTCTTGCAGTGGCTAACAATGGCCGTCCCAAGATTATTGGAACTTCAAAGTCCATTTCGCAATCTAAGATTACAAAGTCAGCTGGGAATATAAACTTACCAATCTTCACTAGCACATCATACAATATTCCCACTGGTTGCTTTACTGAACGGTCGTCCATTAACACCCTCATGGTAGTTGGTTTGGGGGCTCCCAAGCCCAACTGCTTATAGACTGCTAGCGGCATCAAGTTGATGCTAGCACCAAGATCACATAAGGCTTTTTCAAAATTGAACTTCCCGATTGTACAGGGAACAGTAAAAGCACCTGGATCTTCTTTCTTTTGCACTAACGATCTTGAAGAAATAGCACTGCAGTGGTGGAGGTTATCTTACGGTTTAAAGCTTACTAACTTCTTCTTGGAAATCAAGTCCTTCATGAACTTGGCATATCCGGGCATTTGCTCAAGAGCGTCCACCAGTGGGATGTTCACTGATATCTGCTTGAGCATTGTCATGAACTTGTGGAACTTGCTATCTTCCACTTTTTTCTTTAACCGTTGTGGGAAAGGAGGAGGTGGTCGAGGCATCATAGTTGGAAGTTTTTCAACTTCCTTGCCTTTGTCCGTGAGCACTTGAGTAGCATCCTCTACCACATTTTCATCCGCAATATCACCTTTCTGAGTCTGAATTACTGGATGTGATTTCGATAATGTTTTACCGCTTCTCGTAGTGATCGCCATACAACTCCCATCATTTCTCGGGTTTTGAATGGTGTCATCCGGCAAGGTACTTGTCTTCCTTTGATTTAGAGACGCCGAGATTTGACTCATTTGTTGCTCTAATTGCTTGATTGAGGTGGAATGTGAATTCACCACCTGACTCATTGCTGATAATTCAGTCCTCATCTCCTTTACCCCGGAGTCAGTCGATTCTACCTTCAACAACATCTTAGCCATCATATTCTCCAGTTTAGACGTCCCTGACTCATTGCTAGCTTTGTCACGATCACCAGGTGGTATATATAATCCACCTCTGTCATCTTTGCTCCTCCAATCACCTTGATCTCGACTCTTATAACCCGACTTTTCATAGTAATTATTCCGACCTTGGTTTACTTGGCCATAAGCCTGGAAACCACCCAAATAATTGGCCTCCTCATCAGACCCAGACTCTGCTGCTCTACTTTGGGAACCCACAACTTTCACTTTCTCAATACCTACTGACAACAAATGCTTTGTCAGTAGGTCCATTTGCGTTTTCAGATGGTCCATATCTTGGTCTCGCTCTTCCTCCTTCCTGCGCTGCTCTGCTGACATACCAACTGCATAAGTGCTAGCTTCTACCTCTGTATACCGTGTATGCCAGGCCCTGTTGGTTTTAGTGAGCCGGTCCAAAATAGTTGTGGCCTCCATAAAAGTGAGACCCATAAATGCTCCACCTGCTGCGTTATCCAGTGTCGGCTTGGTAGTCGAATTCAGTGCCCTATAGAATGTCTGCATTAAAAAATTGTCGGTCAACTGATGGTTTGGGCATTGTATTAGCTTTTTCTTGAACCACAACCAGGTCTCATGTAAGGCCTCATGAGGTTGTTGCCTGAAATTGCTGATTTCGTCCCTCAACTGTATCATCCTAGAGAGAGGAAAGAACCTTTCTAGGAAAGCTCCTTTCAACTCTCCCCAGGTTGTTATAGAATCGGGAGTTAGCTCAGTCAACCACATCGCTGCTTTATCAGACAGAGACAGCGGGAACATTCTAATCCTGATGGCCATCTGATTCACTCCCGGCAATTCAAATGACTTGCAGATGCTCACAAAATTCATCAGGTGCCTGTTGGGGTCATCACAAGCCACACCACGAAACAACCCTTTTAAATTCAACAGCTGAATCATTGTGCTAGTAATATTGAACTTGGCCCTGGGCGCTAGCGGAGGAAGAACAATGGCTCCTGTAGCACCAACTCCATCCAAGTCGATATCCTCATCATCATCCAAAGCATATTGCCTTGGTTGCTGTCGACCTCTCCCTCGCTGTTGTGGCCTCTGATCGTCTAGAGCATTATTGTTAACAATATCTATTGGTCTTCCCTCACCCACTAAAGTCTCATCATCCAACCCAACATCATCCTCAATATCATCAACATTCAAATATTGTTGGGCTCGCTCAGCTGCAGCGAGTATGTAATGACCCTTCCGGTTATGTCCACGTAGACGTTTTCCTTGAACCGTTAGAGTTTGTTTGTAGCGGCCCCAAGTCACTTAAGGCTCGTCAGTACCGGTATTTCAGTATTGGGTCCATTTGTTTGGTCGGATTATAAGTTTTGAAGTCAAGCAAGTCGGCGAAAGTTATCGTAAGTTCCTTTAATAAATTTTCTGAACTTTGGGTAAAATGTCTCGGAGCTTTTCTCTCAATATATAAAGATTTAGAAGTCGCCCAAAATACCAAATCGAAGGTATACGAGTCTAGTTTCCAGCGCACAAAACCTCACGTCCAACTGATCTCGGAGTAAAAAGTTATTATTGTTTTACCGCGGACTGTCTGGAAGAAAACGGGTTGCGAACCGGGTCGCGAACCGGGTCGGGTCAAACTCGATTTAAGCCTCAACTTCACGTTTTAAAATGTCATTTCAGTTCCGAAACAGTGAGAAAACATAATTGAGGATTCCGAGAGAGTTTGTGAGTATCAAAATCGTGCGATGGTGAGTTGCGAACTTAAATTTAAGAATTTTATTAACATCGCGTGTATTTGAAAATATTTTATTTAAAATTTGAATTTGGTAAAAATTATATTATTATTACCTTTTTAAAATATTTTAAAGGTTTATGAAAAATATTTTCGTTGCGATATAATTGTATATGTATTTATTTTATAAGGTTTTTGTACATTGTAATATTTTAATGGAGATAGTAAATTTAGTTATGTTGAAAATTATTATTATAATATAGTAGGTTTTGTTTGAAATAATTTTTTATGAATTATGGTATATTTAAAATATTATATTTATTTTACCACGAACCTATGCAATACCCGAATATATATAATGGGGTAAAAGGATTCTTTCTATATTGCCACCTCCCCTTATACGTGTAAGTAAAAGGGGAGGGACACCAATAAGTAGCGGTGGCAGTGGTGCTAATTATGTTGGGAATCAACAAGTCCACTGGACTTTTATTTCATTCATTACCAAGGGTAATGATTATTGGCAAATCCTATATACTTATATCTGCTCATCTGCCAAACTTCCAAAGTTTGGCAGCATTTAAGTTCCTCAAAATTCACCCACACGTTAGTGGGTATTAAAATTCATTCAATTTGGTTTCATTTCGGAGCAGTTCGGACTCAGAGATCATCATTCTAGCAGCTTGTCATCGGACGATAGGTAGGTTACGGTTTATTTTCCCTAGACTCCACATATATAGAATAAAATTATATTAATGGGCATCCTTGGGTTGGTTTATTAGGTTGGTACCACAGACCTCGACCGCTTTATTCATGTCCGCCTACTTTTGTTCCTCCGTTGCTTGTAGTATTTGCCGATATATTTTATTTACCCTTGTGGTTCTGTGAGGCCTTGTTGACTCTGGAACATAAAAGGTGGGATTTTGGGAATGTCCGCGAGTCCCGGGCATAGAATTACCCTTCTAGGCTGGTTATGCTTACTGAGTAGCTGTGGGCCTGTGCAGGGTCGATAGGTTGATTGTGAGTTGCTGGGTAGCTATTGTGTGTGATCATACCATTTTCATGCATAAAAATAGGTTTTATACAGGTTTTACTACGGTTTGGGCTTCGGGCCTACTGGCACCATTTTCTAAACCTTGCATGGCCCGGGGGGCCTGTTTTTGATGGAAATAATTTGGAAATGGTTTGATTTAACTTATGAATATTCCTGGATAAAAGGAAGTACAATTATGTTTTAAATCACCAGTTTTACGATTAACGCTAGAATCGGCAGGGCCGGGGTGCTAGTTGAGTTTTCTTGCCACTTGAGATGATTTTAGCCTCGGTCGGACCGAGCACCTGAGATGACTTTCTACTGTTTAGACCCGGTTATGCCCGGGCACCCTTGGAGGGGTTTTTGAGATATTTTCCTACTACTTTAGTCCTGGACAGGGTCTGGGCATGCATATTCGAGACTGGGTCTCTATCTTGAACCCGGACTTGCTTCCGGACAACATGTTTTGATACTGAGTTTTAGTATGGGGTCTGGGACCTCCATGGACCTTGCCATCCGGGCCAGGGGCTACGGGCTGCGTGTGCCGGAGGAGGGGTATACGGTGTAGTAGAGGTATACGGGCAGTGTCCTTCCATGGAACCTACCTGCTGGGCCGGATCGGCACCGGAGGAGGTACATACAGAGATACCATTTCACTTGAGATCTTCATGCATCATATCATTCATTGTTCGAGGCTCCACCCTTGTTTGTTGTTTGCTGATTGTACGCTCCGGTAGTATGGGATGCTGAAGGGTTTGTTTTCACTTGTTTGTGTTCCTCGGTTGTATGGGCGGCCAAGGAACTGTAGGTAGACTCTTTCTATTTACTTGTAGAATTGTTCCCTATTACGGTTAATTATGAAATTGGTTACTGCTAGACTATTAGTTGCTGGATTTGAGATTAATATGATTAGTTGGGCTTGATTCATGTCTCTAAGCATGCCTATCATTACTCTTTCTCTCTTCTTCTTACACTTGAGGTTACCGGTATACCATCCATTTCGTAAACTTATTATGTATACACTGTTATTGCAAGGACCCCAAGTGCGTTATTTCTTACTTTCACCTGTGCCTATGGTGTGTATATTCTGCTTACTAGCCTCACATGTGGTTCTGTTGATTTCCCTCTGGGCTAGTTCCTGTGTACCTTTCGTTGATTTCTGTGACTGCTTGCTACTATTCTGTCTGTTACTACGCTTTTATCTTATATGTGCCCAGTCGGCCTATGATACCTACTGGGTACCTTATGATTCGCATTTGGTGCTCACCCCTACCCCCTGTATCTTTGGGTGCAGATCCTAGCATGGGCCATCGCTGTTAGATCGCATTGATTCGTGCTTGGAGATCTGTTGGGGACTACTTCAGACTGAGGGTGAGCTCTTGGCGATCGGAGCTTAGCTTTAGTTGATCTTTTGCTTCATGTACTCTATTACCATTCAGAGACATCTGTATATATTGTTTGGATCGTTTGCACTCCATGTATGTAGTTTTGGCTCTATACTATGATACCAGGTCTTGGGGTTTGGTTTAGGTTCCGCATATGTATATATTTATATCCCTTTTATCTGTTCTCTTCGTCTTGTTCCCATATTTGCTAGATAGTAGCCCATTACTAACTGTTCTGGGCTATGGGGATTGGTTCACCTACCGGGGGTTGTAGGTGCCATCATGACCGAGAAATTGGGTCGTGACAACTTGGTATCAGAGCTTTAGGTTCACTGGTGTCATCAGTATAGGAGCCAATGTCTAGTAGAGTCCTGCGGATCGGGGCGGAGACGTCCGTACTCAATCTTTGGGAGGCTACAGTGACATTTTAGGAAATTTGACTCTTTCCTTGCTTCTGTGTCATGCGTAGAACCCTTGAAGTTTCTGGAAATCTCATTTGTTCTATTTCATTCTTCCGCAGATGGTTCGTACGAGATCATCGGCATCACGCGGAGAAGAGCCTCCCACTCCAGCGCCAGCTCCAGTACCAGATCCAGTGCCAGCTCCAGTACCAGCTCCAGCGCCAGCTCCAGTACCAGCTCTAGTGAAAACTTCTGTGCCAGCTCCAGCCGCATCTCAGTCTCCAGATATTTGGGGATTACTACTACAGCTTTTGGGTGTGATTGGAGAGCGGCCTTCTGAGGTAGCGCAGACATCCGCTCAGGGGGGAACCCTGGGTGCAAAAAGCTTAGGAGCGCAGCCGGCTACTATGTCTCCCCGTGCGGAGATCATTCCGGTTCCATCTGTTGCACAGCCTCTTGCTCCTCGCCCAGTTATGACAGAGTCAGAGCAGAAGGCGTTGGCTAGGTTTTTGAGGTTAGCACCTCCGAGGTTTGCTGGTACTTCTGGGCAGGATCCACATGACTTTATTACTACATGTGAGGAGATGTTGCATCATTTGGGTTTGTTGGAGACTCACGGGGTTGGTTATACTACCTATCAGTTGGAGGGCCCAGCGAAGTTATGGTGGAGGGCCCAGGTTGCTTGTAGACAACCATCGTCACCTCCTTTGACCTGGTCTGAGTTTTATGAGGCCTTTATGGCCAAGTTCCTACCTCAGAGTGATCGTGAGCGTCGCAGGGAGAAGTTTACTCACCTTGTGCAGGGGTCTACGACTATCTCGGAGTACGAGGCCCATTTTCATCAGCTAGCACCGTTCAGAGCTATGATCATTCCTACCGAGCCAGATAGGATTCGCAGATTTGTATGGGGTTTAAGGCCAGAAATCAGGCAGCCAGCTGAGATATTGATTGCCAGTGGTCGGTCATTCCAGGCTATTGTAGACTATGCCCGCACTGTGGAGGACTTACAGCGACATGATCAGGGGCCCAAAGATAAGAGGCCTCGATATCAGGGTGTCTATAGTGGTTCCAGATATGGCGGTAGAGGTCCTGGCCAGGGGAGCCGGAGTTATCAGCCACAACAGCACCAGAGTCAGTCCAGCCGACCGGTTCATGCTTCCCTTCAGACTTTCGGTAGTACCCAGTTCGAGCAGGGTCAGAGCAGCCATCAGGGCTATTGCGGCCAGTCTTCGAGGGGTACAGTTTCTGGGGCATCAGGTCGTGGTGGTCATATGGGATCTGCTGGTTCATCTCGACTGAGTAGGCCGTCAGGGGATTGTTTTACTTGTGGTGCGATTGGTCATTTTGCTAGAGATTGCCCTCAGCAGGGTACAATTCAGTTGGCCGAGCCTTTACGAGCAATTCAGCCTCCGGCTAGAGGGGGGTTATCGTCAGGGTAGAGGTGGTGCTCCACGCGGTAGAGCACGTGGTAGGGATGGCGGTCGGGCAGGTGGAGGTCATCGTAAGTTTTACGCGGTCTCTAGGAGACCAGAGGCAGAGGCCTCAGATGCTGTGATTACAGGTACGATTTCTGTGTGCCATCAGTCTGCTATGGCTTTATTTGATCCTGGATCCACTTGTTCATATGTATCTGCCTACTTTGTGCCTTGTTTGGGGTTGGCTAGTGAGCCATTATACGTTCCTGTTTCTGTTTTGACCCCAGTAGGAGATTCTTTAGTAGTGGATCGGATTGTGAGATCTTGTATGATATCTATTGGTGATTCAGAGACTTGGGGTGATTTGATGATCCTTGATATGCTAGATTTTGATGTGATACTGGACATGGACTGGTTATCCCCTCACCGTATGGTTTTGGATTGTTATGCCAAGACCATTACCATAGCCGTGCCCGGTGTATCCCCGGTTGTGTGGCAGGGTTCTGTTAGTCATGCACCATCTGGGATCATCTCTTGTCTTCGAGCTAGGAAGTTGATTTCCCGTGGGTGTTTATCTTATCTAGCATATGTCCGAGATGTTAGTGCTAACCCCACTTCTCCTGAGTCTGTTCCTGTGGTTAGAGACTTCCTCGATGTGTTTCCTACCAACTTGCCGGGCCTTCCACCTGAGAGAGATATTGATTTCGCTATTGAGCTAGAGCCGGGCACCAGGACCATTTCTATTTCTCCTTACCGTATGGCTCCTGCTGAGTTGAAGGAGCTTAAGGAGCAGCTCCAGGATCTGTTAGCTAAGGGGCTTATTAGACCTAGTGTGTCACCTTGGGGTGCTCCTGTTCTCTTCGTGAAGAAGAAGGATGGATCGATGCGCATGTGTATTGATTATCGGCAGCTGAATAGGGTGACAGTGAAGAATAGGTATCTGATGCCGAGGATTGATGACTTGTTTGACCAGCTTCAGGGTTCAGTCGTGTTTTCGAAGATTGATTTGAGGTTGGGCTACCATCAGTTGAGGATTAGGGCGGAGGACATCCCTAAGACAGCATTCAGGACACGTTATGGCCATTATGAGTTCCTGGTGATGCCTTTTGGGTTGACTAATGCCCCCACAGCCTTTATGAAC
Organism: Jaltomata sinuosa; assembly: GCA_003996215.1. Lineage (NCBI taxonomy): Eukaryota > Viridiplantae > Streptophyta > Magnoliopsida > Solanales > Solanaceae > Jaltomata > Jaltomata sinuosa. The sequence continues at coordinate 56,549 of QJPP01007585.1, read as the reverse complement.
TTGATGCACAGGGTTCTTGGTCCGTATTTGGACTCATTTGTGATAGTTTTTATAGACAACATCTTGCTGTACTCGCGTAGTAGAGATGAGCATGAGCAGCACTTGAGGGTTATACTCCAGACTTTGAGAGATCATCGGCTTTATGCCAAGTTCTCGAAGTGCGAGTTTTGTCTTGAGTCAGTTGCATTCCTAGGGCACGTGGTGTCTAAGGATGCGGTTAGGGTTGATCCGGGAAAGATTTCAGCGGTTTGTGAGTGGCCTAGACCTACTACTATTACTGAGGTCCGCAGCTTTATTGGGTTAGCAGGTTACTACCGATGGTTCATTGAGGGATTTTCTTCCATAGCAGCACCCTTGACTATGCTGACTAGGAAGGATGTCCCATTTCAGTGGTCGGATCAGTGTGAGGATAGCTTCCAGAAGCTTAAGGCCTTATTGACTTCAGCTCCAGTTTTGACTTTGCCGGTTGAGGGTCAGAGCTTCTCCGTGTATTGTGATGCTTCTGGGGTTGGTCTTTGTTGTGTGTTGATGCAGCAGGGTCGAGTAATAGCATATGCATCGAGGAAGCTGAAGGTTCACGAGCGCAACTACCCCACTCATGACTTAGAGTTGGCGGCGGTAGTTTTCGCGCTTAAAATTTGGAGGAATTACCTATATGGAGTTCATTTTGAGATCTTCACTGATCACCATAGTCTTCAGTATATCACGAGTCAGCGAGAGTTGAACTCGAGACAGAGGAGATGGGTCGAGTTACTGAAGGACTATGACTTCACTATTCTGTATCATCCGGGCAAGGCAAACGTGGTAGCGGATGCCTTGAGCCGGAAGGCAGTAAGTATAGGTAGCCTAGCTTCTCTTTCAAATTCAGAGCGACCGTTCGCCTGGGACATCCAGTCCTTGGCTAACCGTTTGGTTAGGCTTGACTTGTCGGATCCTAGCAGAGTTTTTGCCAGTGTCGAGGTTCGTTCTACTTTGATTGATCAGATTCAGAGCCGTCAGTTTGAGGATCAGCAGTTGTGTGACCTTCGTGACCGGGTTGTTCAGGGTGAGACCAGTCGGGCTACTCTAGATTCAGATGGGGTTCTGAGGTTTGATAGTCGCCTTTGTGTTCCGAGGATTAGTGATTTGATTTAGTTGATACTTCACGAGGCACATTGTACTAGATACTCCATTCACCCGGCGCCAGCAAAGATGTATAGGGACTTGAGACAGCTTTACTGGTGGAGTGGTATGAAGCGGGATATAGCGGAGTTTGTATCTCGGTGCTTGAACTGTCAGCAGGTTAAATTCGAGCACATGAGACCTGGTGGTTTGATGCAGCGACTTCCCATTCCTGAGTGGAAGTGGGAAGGGATTACTATGGACTTCATTATTGGTTTGCCTCGTACTTCTCATGGGTTTGATTCCATATGGGTGATTGTTGATAGGCTGACTAAGTCAGCACATTTCTTGCCGGTTCAGATTTCTTATGGCGCAGAGAGGTTAGCCCAGATCTACCTTCGTGAGATTGTTCGATTGCATGGGGTCCCAGCTTTTATTATTTTAGACCGCGACACTCAGTTCACATCTCAGTTCTGGAGGGCTATTCAACAAGATTTGGGTACAGAGGTTCATCTTAGTACCGCTTTCCACCCTCAGATAGATGGCCAGTCCGAGAGGACCATTCAGATTCTGGAGGACATGCTTCGGGCCTGTGTTCTTGACTTTGGAGGTTCTTGGGATCAGTTTGTTCCCTTGGCAGAGTTTGCTTATAATAACAGCTTTCATTCGAGTATCGACATGGCACCTTTTGAGGCTTTGTATGGTAGGCGTTGCAGATCACCGGTAGGTTGATTTGATGGTTTTAGTGCTGGGCCACAGAGCACAGATTTGCTTCAGATTCCTTAGACCGGGTCCGAGTGATTCGGGACAGACTTCGGGCAGCTCAGAGCAGGCAGAAGAGTTATGCTGATCGTAGGCTTCGTGCCTTGAAATTTAGTGTCGGTGACTTGGTGTTTCTCCGTGTATCGCCCATGAAGGGCGTGATGAGATTTGGTAGGCGGGGCAAGCTTAGCCCAAGGTACATTGGGCCGTTTGAGATTCTTCAAAGGGTTGGTAGCGTTGCCTTTCAGCTAGCCTTGCCTTCGATGTTTTCAACTATACATCTTGTATTTCATGTTTCGATATTGCGTCGGTATGTCCCAGATGAGTCTAATGTGTTGCAGTGGGATTCAGTTCAGTTGGGTGAGGGTTTAGCCTTTGTTGAGGAGCCGGCAGTTATTTTGGCTAGAGATGTCAGGAGATTGAGGTCTCGAGAGATCCCGGTTGTTAAGGTTCAGTGGAGGCACCGTCCAGTCGAGGAGGCTACCTGGGAGACCGAGAGAGATATGCGGGATCAGTGTCCGCAACTATTTTAGCCTTCAGGTACCCCCCTTGACCTTGATTTTCGAGGACGAAAGTCCTTTTTAGTAGTGGATGATGTAATGACCCTTCCGGTTATGTCCACGTATATGTTTTCCTTGAACCGTTAGAGTTTGTTTGTAGCGGACCCAAGTCACTTAAGGCTTGTAAGGACTGGTATTTTGGTGTTGGGTCCATTTGTTTGGTCGCATTATAAGTTTTGAAGTCAAGCAAGTCGGCAAAAGTTATCGTAAGTTCCTTTAATAAATTTTTTGAACTTTGGGTAAAATGTCTCGGAGCTTTTCTCTCAATATATAAAGAGTTAGACGTCCCCCAAAATACCAAATCGAAGGTCTACGAGTCTAGTTTCCAACGCACAAAACCTCACATCCAACTGATCTCGGAGTAAAAAGTTATGACTGTTTTACTGCGGTCTATCTGGCAGAAAACGGGTTGCGAACCGGGTCGCGAACCGAGTCGGGTCAAACTCGATTTAAGCCTCAACTTCACGTTTTAAAATGCCATTTCAGTTCCGAAACAGTGAGAAAACATAAGGGAGGATTCCGAGAGAGTTCGTGAGTATCAAAATCGTGCGATGGTGAGTTGCGAACTTAAATTTAAGAATTTTATTAACATCGCGTGTATTTGAAAATATTTTATTTAAAAGTTGAATTTGGTAAAAATTATATTATTATTACCTTTTCAAAATATTTTAAAATATGGCGGTAGAGGTCCTGGCCAGGGGATCCGGAGTTATCAGCCACAACAACACCAGAGTCAGTCCAGCCGACAGGTTCAGGCTTCCCTTCAGACTTTCGATAGTACCCAGTTCGAGCAGGGTCAGAGCAGCCATCAGGGCTATAGCGGCCAGTCTTCGAGGGGTACAGTTTCTGGGGCATCAGGTCGTGGTGATCATATGGGATCTGCTGGTTCATCTCGATTGAGTAGTCCGTCAGGGGCTTGTTTTACTTGTGGTGCGATTGGTCATTTTGCTAGAGATTGCCCTCAGCAGGGTACAATTCAGTTGGCCGAGCCTTTACGAGCAATTCAGCCTCCGGCTAGAGGGGGGTGATCATCAGGGTAGAGGTGGTGCTCCACGCGACAGAGCAGGTGGTAGGGATGGCGGTCGGGCAGGTGGAGGTCGTCGTCAGTTTTACGCGGTCCCTAGGAGACCAGAGGCAGAGGCCTCAGATGCTGTGATTACAGGTACAATTTCTGTGTGCCATCAGTCTGCTATGGCTTTATTTGATCATGGATCCACTTGTTCATATGTATCTGCCTACTTTGTGCCTTGTTTGGGGTTGGCTAGTGAGCCATTATATGTTCCTATTTCTATTTCGACCCCAGTAGGAGATTCTTTAGTAGTGGATCGGATTGTGAGATCTTGTATGATATCTATTGGTGATTCAGAGACTTGGGGTGATTTGATGATCCTTGATATGCTAGATTTTGATGTGATACTGGACATGGACTGGTTATCCCCTCACCGTATGGTTTTGGATTGTTATGCCAAGACCATTACCATAGCCGTGCCCGGTGTATCCCCGGTTGTGTGGCAGGGTTCTGTTAGTCATGCACCATCTGGGATCATCTCTTGTCTTCGAGCTAGGAAGTTGATTTCCCGTGGGTGTTTATCTTATCTAGCATATGTCCGAGATGTTAGTGCTAACCCCACTTCTCCTGAGTCTGTTCCTGTGGTTAGAGACTTCCTCGATGTGTTTCCTACCAACTTGTCGGGCCTTCCACCTGAGAGAGATATTGATTTCGCTATTGAGCTAGAGCCGGGCACCAGGACCATTTCTATTTCTCCTTACCGTATGGCTCCTGCTGAGTTGAGGGAGCTTAAGGAGCAGCTCCAGGATCTGTTAGCTAAGGGGCTTATTAGACCTAGTGTGTCACCTTGGGGTGCTCCTGTTCTCTTCGTGAAGAAGAAGGATGGATCGATGCGCATGTGTATTGATTATCGGCAGCTGAATAGGGTGAAAGTGAAGAATAGGTATCCGATGCCGAGGATTGATGATTTGTTTGGCCATCTTCAGGGTTCAGTCGTGTTTTCGAAGATTGATTTGAGGTCGGGCTACCATCAGTTGAGGATTAGGGCAGAGGACATCCCTAAGACAGCATTCAGGACACGTTATGGCCATTATGAGTTCCTGGTGATGCCTTTTGGGTTGACTAATGCCCCCACAGCCTTTATGAACTTGATGCACAGGGTTCTTGGTCCGTATTTGGACTCATTTGTGATAGTTTTTATAGACAACATCTTGCTGTACTCGCGTAGTAGAGAGGAGCATGACCAGCACTTGAGGGTTATACTCCAGACTTTGAGAGATCATCGGCTTTATGCCAAGTTCTCGAAGTGCGAGTTTTCGCTTGAATCAGTTACATTCCTAGGGCACGTGGTGTCTAAGGATGCGGTTAGGGTTGATCCGGGAAAGATTTCAGTGGTTTGTGAGTGGCCTAGACCTACTACTATTACTGAGGTCCGCAGCTTTATTGGGTTAGCAGGTTACTACCGACGGTTCATTGAGGGATTTTCTTCCATAGCAGCACCCTTGACTATGCTGACTAGGAAGGATGTCCCATTTCTGTGGTCGGCTCAGTGTGAGGATAGCTTCCAGAGGCTTAAGGCCTTATTGACTTCAGCTCCAGTTTTGACTTTGCCGGTTGAGGGTCAGAGCTTCTTCGTGTATTGTGATGCTTCTGGGGTTGGTCTTGGTTGTGTGTTGATGCAGCAGGGTCGTGTAATAGCATATGCGTCGAGGCAGTTGAAGGTTCACGAGCGCAACTACCCCACTCATGACTTAGAGTTGGCGGCGGTAGTTTTCGCGCTCAAGATCTGGAGGCATTACCTATATGGAGTTCACTGTGAGATCTTCACTGATCACCGTAGTCTTCAGTATATCACGAGTCAGCGAGAGTTAAACTCGAGACAGAGGAGATGGGTCGAGTTACTGAAGGACTATGACTTCACTATTCTGTATCATCCGGGCAAGGCAAACGTGGTAGCGGATGCCTTGAGCCGGAAGGCAGTGAGTATGGGTAGCCTAGCTTCTCTTTCAGTTTCAGAGCGACTGTTGGCCTGGGACATCCAGTCCTTGGCTAACCGTTTGGTTAGGCTTGACTTGTCGGATCCTAGCAGAGTTCTCGCCAGTGTCGAGGTTCGTTCTACTTTGATTGATCAGATTCAGAGCCGTCAGTTTGAGGATCAGCAGTTGTGTGACCTTCGTGATAGGGTTGTTCAGGGTGAGACCAGTCGGGCTACTCTAGATTCAGATGGGGTTCTGAGGTTTGATAGTCGCCTTTGTGTTCCGAGGATTAGTGATTTGATTCAGTTGATACTTCATGAGGCACATTGTACTAGATGCTCCATTCACCCTGGCGCAGCAAAGATGTATAGAGACTTGAGGCAGCTTTACTGGTAGAGTGGTATGAAGCGGGATATAGCGGATTTCGTATCTCGGTACTTGAACTGTCAGCAGGTTAAGTTCTAGCACATGAGACCTGGTGGTTTGATGCAACGACTTCCCATTCCTGAGTGGAAGTGGGAAGGGATTACTATGGACTTCGTTATTGGTTTGCCTCGTACTTCTCATGGGTTTGATTCCATATGGGTGATTGTTGATAGGCTGACTAAGTCAGCACATTTCTTGCCGGTTCAGACTTCTTATGGCACAGAGAGGTTAGCCCAGATCTACCTTCGTGAGATTGTTCGATTGCATGGGGTCCCAGCTTCTATTATTTTAGACCGCGACACTCAGTTCACATCTCAGTTCTGGAGGGCTATTCAGCAAGATTTGGGTACAGAGGTTCATCTTAGTACCGCTTTCCACCCTCAGACAGATGGCCAATCCGAGAGGACCATTCAGATTCTGGAGGACATGCTTCGGGCTTGTGTTCTTGACTTTGGAGATTCTTGGGATCAGTTTGTTCCCTTGGCAGAGTTTGCTTATAATAACAGCTTCCATTCGAGTATCGGCATGGCACCTTTTGAGGTTTTGTATGGCAGGCGTTGTAGATCACCGGTAGGTTGGTTTGATGGTTTTAGTGCTCGGCCACAGAGCACAGATTTGCTTCGAGATTCCTTACACCGGGTCCGAGAGATTCAGGACAGACTTCGGGTAGCTCAGAGCAGGCAGAAGAGTTATGCTGATCGTAGGCTTCGTGCCTTGGAGTTTAGTGTCGGTGACTTGGTGTTTCTCCGTGTATCGCCCATGAAGGGCGTGATGAGATTTGGTAGGCGGGGCAAGCTTAGCCCCAGGTACATTGGGCTGTTTGAGATTCTTCAGAGGGTTGGTAGCGTTGCCTATCAGCTAGCCATGCCTCCGATGTTTTCAACTATACATCCTGTATTTCATGTTTCGATGTTGCGTCGGTATGTCCCAGATGAGTCTAATGTGTTGCAGTGGGATTCAGTTCAGTTGGGTGAGGGTTTAGCCTTTGTTGAGGAGCCGGCAGCTATTTTGGCCAGAGATGTCAGGAGATTGAGGTCTCGAGAGATCCCGATTGTTAAGGTTCAGTGGAGGCACCGTCCAGTTGAGGAGGCTACCTGGGAGACCGAGAGAGATATGCGGGATCAGTGTCCGCAGCTATTTTAGCCTTCAGGTACCCCCCTTGACCTTGACTTTCGAGGACGAAAGTCCTTTTTAGTAGTGGATGATGTAATGACCCTTCCGGTTATGTCCACGCATTCGTTTTCCTTGAACCGTTAGAGTTTGTTTGTAGCGGACCCAAGTCACTTAAGGCTCTTAAGGACTGGTATTTTGGTGTTGGGTCCATTTGTTTGGTCGCATTATAAGTTTTGAAGTCAAGCAAGTCGGCAAAAGTTATCGTAAGTTCCTTTAATAAATTTTCTGAACTTTAGGTAAAATGTCTCGGAGCTTTTCTCTCAATATATAAAGAGTTAGAAGTCCCCCGAAATACCAAATCGAAGGTCTACGAGTCTAGTTTCCAACGCACAAAACCTCACATCTAACTGATCTCGGAGTAAACAGTTATGACTGTTTTACCGCGGACTGTCTGGCAGAAAACGGGTTGCGAACCGGGTCGCGAACCGGGTCGGGTCAAACTCGATTTAAGCCTCAACTTCACGTTTTAAAATGCCATTTCAGTTCCGAAATAGTGAGAAAACATAAGGGAGGATTCCGAGAGAGTTCGTGAGTATCAAAATCGTGCGATGGTGAGTTGCGAACTTAAATTTAAGAATTTTATTAACATCGCGTGTATTTGAAAATATTTTATTTAAAAGTTGAATTTGGTAAAAATTATATTATTATTACCTTTTCAAAATATTTTAAAGGTTTATGAAAACTATTTTTGTTGCGATATAATTGTATATGTATTTATTTTATAAGGTTTTTGTACATTGTAATATTTTAACGGAGATAGTAAATTTAGTTATGTTAAAAATTATTATTATAATATAGTAGGTTTTGTTTGAAATAATTTTCTATGAATTATGGTATATTTAAAATATTATATTTATTTTACCATGAACCTATGCAATACCCGAATATATATAACGGGGTAAGAGGATTCTTTCTATATTGCCACCTCCCCTTATACGTGTAAGTAAAAGGGGAGGGACACCAATTAGTAGCGGTGGCAGTGGTGCTAATTATGTTGGGAATCAACAAGTCCATTGGACTTTTATTTCATTCATTACCAAGGGTAATGATTATTGGCAAATCCTATATACTTATATATGCTCATCTGCCAAACTTCCAAAGTTTGGCAGCATTTAAGTTCCTCAAAATTCACCCACACGTTAGTGGGTATTAAAATTCATTCAATTTGGTTTCATCTCGGAGCGGTTCGGACTCGGAGATCATCATTCTAGCAGCTTGTCATCGGACGACAGGTAGGTTACATTTTATTTTCTCTAGACTCCGCATATATAGAATAAAATTGTATTAATATGCATCCTTGGGTTGGTTTATTAGGTTGGTACCACAGACCTCGACCGCTTTATTCATGTCCGCCTACTTTTGTTCTTCCTTTGCTTGTAGTATTTGTCGATATATTTTATTTACCCTTGTGGTCCTGTGAGGCCTTGTTGACTCTGGAACATAGAAGGTGGGATTTTGGGAATATCCGCGAGTCCCGGGCATAGAATTACCCTTCTAGGCTGGTTATGCTTGCTGAGTAGCTGTGGGCCTGTGCAGGGTCGATAGGTTGATTGTGAGCTGCTGGGCAGCTATTGTGTGTGATCATACCATTTTCATGCATAAAAAGAGGTTTTATACATGTTTTACTACGGTTTGGGCTTCGGGCCTACTGGCACCATTTTCTAAACCTTGCATGGCCCGGGGGGCCTGTTTTTGATGGAAATAATTTGGAAATGGTTTGATTTAACTTGTGAATATTCCTGGATAAAAGGAAGTAAAATTATGTTTTAAATCACCAGTTTTACGGTTAACGCTAGACTCGGCAGGGCCGGGGTGCTAGTTGAGTTTTCTTGCCACTTGAGATGATTTTAGCCTCGGTCGAACCGAGCACCTGAGATAACTTTCTACTGTTTAGACCCGGTTATGCCCAGGCACCCTTGGAGGGGTTTTTAAGATATTTTCCTACTACTTTAGTCATGGACAGGGTCTGGGCATGCATATTCGAGACTGGGTTTCTATCTTGATACCAGACTTGCTTCCGGACGACTTGTTTTGATACTGAGTTTTAGTATGGGGTCTGGGACCTCCATGGACCTTGCCATCCGAGCCAGGGGTTGCGGGCTGTATGTGCCGGAGGAGGGGTATACGGTGGAGTAGAGGTATACGGGCAATGTCCTTCCATGGAACCTACCTACTGGGCCGGATCGGCACCGGAGGAGGTACATACAGAGATATCATTTCACTTGAGATCTTCATGCATCATATCATTCATTGTTCGAGGCTCCACCCTTGTTTGTTGTTTGCTGATTGTACGCTCCGGTAGTATGGGATGCCGGAGGGTTTGTTTTCACTTGTTTGTGTTCCTCGGTTGTATGGGCGGCCGAGGGACTGTAGGTAGACTCTTTCTATTTACTTGTAGAATTGTTCCCTGTTACGGTTAATTATGAAATTGGTTACTGCTAGACTGTTAGTTGTTGGATTTGAGATTGATATGATTAGTTGGGCTTGATTCATGTCTCTAAGCATGCCTATCATTACTCTTTCTCTCTTCTTCTTACAATTGAGGTTACCGGTATACCGTCCATTTCGTAAACTTATTATGTATACACTGTTATTGCAAGGACCCCAGGTGCATTATTTCTTACTTTCACCTGTGCCTATGGTGTGTATATTCTGCTTACTAGCCTCACATGTGGTTCTGTTGATTTCCCTCTGGGCTAGTTCCTGTGTACCTTTCGTTGATTTCTGTGACTGCTTGCTTCTATTCTGTCTGTTACTACGCTTTTACCTTATATGTGCCCAGTCGGCCTATGATACCTACTGGGTACCTTATGATTCGCATTTGGTGCTCACCCCTACCCCCTGTATCTTTGGGTGCAGATCCTAGCATGGGCCATCGCTGTTAGATCGCTGTGATTCGTGCTTGGAGATCTGTTGGGGACTACTTCAGACTGAAGGTGAGCTCTTGGCGATCGGAGCTTAGCTTTAGTTGATCTTTTGCTTCATGTACTCTATTACCATTCAGAGACATCTGTATATATTATTTGGATCGTTTGCACTCCATGTATGTAGTTTTGGCTCTATACTATGATACCATGTCTTGTGGTTTGGTTTAGCTTCCGCATATGTATATATTTATATCCCTTTTATCTGTTCTCTTCGTCTTATTCCCATATTTGCTAGATAGTAGCCCATTACTAACTGTTCTGGGCTACGGGGATTGGTTCACCTACCGGGGGTTGTAGGTGCCATCATGACCGAGAAATTGGGTCGTGACAGAGTAGCGCTGCCTCTTGTTCTTGTGCATTCATGGTTCGCCTTAACGTTCTAGCAAATTCGGGATCGTAAGGTAATGTTGATTCACCCGAGCGCCGGGTACTTGGCATGCACAACTATGTACCCTATAACTAAAGAAAACAACAAATAAAAGTAAAAACAGGAAATATGACTAAGAGTCAAATAAACACATCGGACTTAATAAACAACCGTATTCCCCGGCAACGGCGCCAAAATTTGATATGCCCAAATTACACTTCAATTAAGAAGCGCAAGCGGTCGTCGTCAAATATAGAACCCAACCAAGGTTGGGGTCGATCCCACAGGGAATAAAGTGTAAATTAAGTCGTTAGTAATTTAGTTGACTAGTAATCGATAGTTTCCAGTAATTTGGGGGGGGTTTAAATGTCAAATTCGCACAAGTTAACTAACAAGCAACAAATTTTCAAGAGTTTATAATCAATGCGAGAATGAACTAGGGAAGTGTTCACCATGGCGTCGTAACAATTTTGACTCAAAGCTTAACCGGGTTCTTTCTATGTGTATATCACGATGTGATTGAATTAATGGTATCATCTAAAGGTTTCTCAACCAAATAGACGAATTTTCTTTTCAGTTCTATCGAACTTGAAAAGATGAAATTTCTTATTTCAATCCTAAACATCAAGTAGATTAATCTAGTTACAACATTAATCATAAGACGAGAATTGGTAGTCTTGAATCCTCGTAGTTAATCAAATTTCCCGGTTTTAATCTCTTTGTTCAAGCAAATCAAACCTAGGTATGTTCTAATGTTTGCAACCATTAGAAAACGTAAATAACGAATGATTAACCACGTGACAACATATAAATTGAACCCAATGCTACCCATAATCTATATTGCTACTTTTGCCATGGCTCCCACAACCCTAGTTGTGGGAAATTAGCTACTCATGCTATTAAAGAAATAGAAGAAAATCATATTCATAATAAGAGAAGGATTCTTACAAATAGTATGAATTTTACTTCAATTATCCAAGAACAAGAAGCCAAAAATCCCAAGAGTAATCAAAGAAGAAGAAAGAAACGTGTATGTCGTATTTTTCCTCTCAAAAAGTCGCTCCAAATAGTCTCTAGAAATATTGGGTAATAGATAAAAATAACTCTAACACAGGGTATTTATAGTAGTCCAGGAAATAAAGTACAAAAATAGAATTTTCGGAATCCCGCTTTGCCTTGACGGGTCGCTTGACGGACCGTCATGCATGTGACTGGCCGTCACTTGAGCCGTCACAGCTAAACAGTGAGCTCCCAGGCGAATCTTCAGGTAAGTCATCCAGCAGGTGACGACTTACAGCTTTATAGGGTAAATCGCATTTCCCAAATGCGTTTTATGACAAATTTTTAGGTAAGTCGTCACCTGCTCGACGACTTACATGTATATAGGGTAAAACACATTTGAGGAGTGCGTTTTATGTGCATTTGTTTTCTGTTTTATCTTGGTGGACTGGGTGACGGTCCGTCAGGCTAGTGACAGGCCATCAGATGGGCCATCACTCCTAGGCAGTGCTCGATGAACTTGTTGTCTCGTCCTGGCGGCCTGGCTGACGGCCAGTCACAGGTGTGACGGTCAGTCATGCCAGCCGTCAGACTTAACCAGTTGAGGTTTTTGAACATTTTTTCTTCCGTTTCCATCTCTAGCTCCATTCTATGCAAATATAACAATAAAACATCAAAAACCACAAAAGTTGCTTGAAAACTCGCGAGTATTCTTAGTTAAAGGCGTCAAATGTGCCGTAGAATCCCGAAACATCAGTATCTTAAGTAGCCTCTTCAACTAGATGGTGCCTCCACTGAACCTTCACAACCAAAATCTCCCTAGATCTCAACCTCTTCACATCTCTGTCCACAATAGCAACCATCTCCTCAACAAAGGCAAACCTCTCATCCAACTGAACTGAGTCCCACTACAATACATGAGACTCATCTGGGATATACCATCTTAGCATTGATACATAAAATACGGGGTGCATAGCAGAAAGCATCGAAGGCAAAGCTAACGGATAAGTAATACTACCAACCCTGAAAAATCTCAAACGGCCCAATATACCTAGGGCTAAGCTTGCCCCACCGACCAAATTTCATCACACCTTTCATGGGTGACATATGGAGGAATACTAAATCACCAACACTGAACTCCAAGGCACGAAGCCTACGATCAGCGTAGATCTTTTGCCTACTATGAGCTTTTCGAAGTCTATCTTGAATCACTCTGACTCGGTCTAAGAAATCTCAAAGTAAATTTGTATTCTGCGGCCTTGACTCCAAACCATCAAACTAACTGATCGGCAATATGCAATGCCTACCATACACTGCCTCAAAAGGTGCCATGCCGATGCTCGAATAGAAGCTATTATTATACGCAAACTCTGCCAAAGGTACAAAATGATCCCAAGACCCTCCAAAGTCGAGAATATAGGCCAGAAGCATGTCCTCTAGGACTGGCCATCTGTCTGAGGGTGGAATGCAGAACTAAGTTGAACCTCTGTACCCAAATCTCTCTGAATAGCTCTCCAGAAATGAGTGTCGTGGTCTAAAATGATAGAAGTTAGGACCCTGTGCAACCGAACAACCTCACGAATGTAGATCTGAGCTAACATCTCTACACCAAAACTAGTCTGAACTGGCAAGAAGTGCACTGAAACCCACTTCCACTAACTAAATTTCAGTCGGTCCACAATTACCCAAATAGAATTGAAACCCCTCACAGTACGAGGCAAACTAACTAAGAAATCCATAGTAATCCCTTTCCACTTCCACTCAGGAATGGGAATTTGGTGCATCAAACCACCCAATCTTATGTGCTCGAACTTCACCTATTGATAGTTCAAGCACCGAGATACAAACTCTGCTATGTCCCGCTTCATATTGCTCCACCAGTAAAGCTACCTCAAGTCTCTGTACATCTTAGCTGCGATAGGATAAATGGAGTATCTAGAACAATGTGCCTCACAGAGTATCAACTGAATCAAATCTCTAACTCTCAGAACATAAAGACGACTGTCGAACCTTAGAACCCCATCTGAATCTAGATTAGCCCGACTGGCCTCACCCCGAACCACCTGATCACAAAGGTCACACAATCTCTGATCCTGAAACTATCAGCTCTGAATCTGATCAATTAGAGTGGAACGAACCTCAATACTAGCAAGAACTATGTTGGGATCCGATATGTCAAGCCTAGCTAAATGGTTAGCCAGGGATTGGATGTCCACGACCAACGATTGCTCAAAAATTGAAAGTGAAGCTAGGCTAGCCATACTAACCGCCTTCTGACTCAAGGCATCTGCTACCACATTTGCCTTGCCCGGATGGTACAAAATAGTGAAATCATAGTCCTTCAACAACTATATCCATCTCCTCTGCCTCGAGTTCAGCTCTTGCTGACTCCTAATGTACTAAAGACTATGGTGATCGATGAATATCATACAGTGAACCCCGTATAAGTAGTGCCTCCATATCTTGAGTGAAAAAACTACCACCGCCAACTCCAAGTCATGAGTGGGATAGTTGCGCTCGTGAACCTTCAGCTGCCTTAAAGCATATGCTATCACGTGACCCTGCTGCATCAACACACAACTAAGACCAACCCCGGAAGCATCACAATACACGGAAAAACTCTAACCGTCAACTAGCAAAGTCAACACAGGAGCTAAAGTCAATAAGGCCTTAAGCCTTTGGAAGTTGTCCTCGCACTGATTCAACCACGGAAATAGGACACCCTTCCTAGTCAGCATAGTCAAGGGTGCTACTATGGAATAAAATCCCTCAACAAACCGTCTGTAGTACCCTGCTAACCCAACAAAGCTGTGAACCTCAGTGGGAGTAGTAGGTGTCGGCCAATCTCAAACAGCTAAAATCTTCCCCGAGTCCACTCTAATCCCCTTCTTAGACACCACATGCTCTAGGAATGCAACTGACTCAAGCCAAAACTCGCACTTTGAGAACTTGGCATAAAGCCAATGATCTCTCAAAGTCTGGAGTATAATCCTCAAGTACTGCTTATGCTCATCTCTACTCCGCGAGTATATCAGGATTTTGTCTATAAACACTATCACAAATGAGTCCAAATACGAGCTAAGCACCCTGTGCATCAGATCCATAAAGGCTGTGGGGGCATTAGTCAACCCAAAATACATCACCAGGAACTCATAGTGGCCATAATGTGTTCTGAATGTTGTCTTAGGGATGTCCTCCGCCCTAATCCTCAACTGGTGGTAGCCTGACATCAAATCTATCTTTGAAAATACAGCTGAACTCTGAAGCTAATCAAACAAATCATCTATATGCAGCATCGGATACCCATTCCTCATAGTAACCCTATTCAGCTGTTGATAATCAATATAATCCGTATCGACCCATCCTTCTTCTTAACAAATAGAACAGGAGCACCCCAAGGTGACACACTAAGTCTAATAAACCCCTTAGCTAACAAGTCCTGGAGCTGCTCCTTAAGCTCTCTCAACTCAGCTAGAGCCATACGGTAGGGAGAAATGGAAATGGGCCTGGTGTCCGGCTCTAACTCAATAGCAAATTCTATATCTCTCTCAGGTGAAAGGCCTGGCAGGTCAGTAGGGAACATATCTAGGAAGTCTCTAACCACATGAACGGACTTAGGAGATGATGGGTCATCACTAGAGTCTAGGATATATGCTAGATAGGCTAAAAACCTGCAAGAGATCAACTTCCTAGCTCAAAAACAAAAGATGATCCCAGACGGTGTGTGGCTAACAGAACCCTGCCACACAATCGGGGATACACTAGGCACGACTATGGTAACAGTTTTGGCATAATAATCCAAAACTGCACGGTGATGGGATAACTAGTCCATGCCCAGAATCATATTGAAATCTACCATATTAAGAATCAACATATCACCCCAAGTTTCCAAATCACCCACAGATATCATACAAGACCTCACAATCTGATCCACTACTAAAGAATATCCTACAGGGGTTGAAACAGATACATGCACAGATAACGGCTCACTAGCCAACCCCCAACAAGGCATAAAGTAGGTAGATACATACGAACAAGTGGATCCAGGATCAAATAATGCAAAAGCTGGGCGACGGCATACATAAATCATACCTGTGATCACAGCATTCGAGGCCTCTACCTTTGGTCTCCCAAGGACCGCATATAACTGACGATGACCACCACCTGACCGACCGCCATCCCTACCACCTGCCCTAACCCATAGGCCACCACTTCTACCTTGACTACCACTGCCTCGAGCCGGTGGCTGAACTGAGCGAATAGGCTGAGCCAGCTGAGCGGCAGGCTGAACTGTACCCCACTGGGGTAATCTCTCGTAAAGTGACCAACAACACCACAAGCATAACAAGGCCCTAACGGCCTACCCTGTCGAGATAAACTAGTAGAACCCATGTGGCCACCACAGGATGCCCCAGAAGCTGCAACTCTCAATGACTGACCACTATAGCCCTGCTGGCTACTCTGACCCTGCTCATGCTGAGACCCACCAGAAGACTGAAGTGAAGCCTAAACCAGTATACTAGACTGACCCTGGTGCTTCTGCAGCTGATAACCTCGACCCCACTAACCTGAACCTCTACCACCCTGATGAGAACCATTGTAGCAGATGTTGAGGCCACTTATCTCTTGCCTCAGAGTCATAACGATGAAAATCCTTTACAATGTGGGCATAGTCCGCAATGGCCTAGAATCACCAGCGACTAGCAACCAATATCTCGGCTGGCTCTCTAAACTCTAACCGCAACCCTCAAACAAACCTATGGACTCTGTCAGGCTCGGTAGGCATAATCATGGCCCCAAATAGAGCAAGCTGATGAAAATGGGTCTTATACTCTGATATGATCATAGTCCCCTATGTAAGTCTAGTGAAATCCTCTCTCTGACTCTCTCTGTTGCTCTACGACAAGAACTTGGCCATAAAGGCCTCATAGAACTTGAACCAAGTCAACAGAGGTGATGATGTTGGTCTGCAAGCAACCTGGGCCTTCCACCATAACTTAGCTGGGACCTCCAGCTGATATGTAGTGTACCCAACACTGTGAGTCTCTAGCAAACCTATATGGTGCAATATCTCCTCGCATGTAGTAATGAAGTCGTGTGGATCCTGACCAGAAGTACCAGAAAACCTCGGAGGTGCCAATCTCAAAAACCTACCCAACGTCTTCTACTCTATTTCTGTCATAGCTGGGTGAGGAGCAAGAGGTTGTGCAACTGATGGGACCAAAATAACCTCAGCACAGAGAGTCGCAGTAGCAGGTTGCACTCCTAAACTCGGTGCACTCAGTGTTACCCCCTGAGTGGATGTATGTGCTACCTCAGAAGGCCGCTCTCTAATCATACCCAAAAGTTGTAATAATAAACCCCGAATTTCTGAAGACTGAGCTGGGGC
The DNA here is from genome assembly GCA_003996215.1 of Jaltomata sinuosa. Taxonomy (NCBI): domain Eukaryota; kingdom Viridiplantae; phylum Streptophyta; class Magnoliopsida; order Solanales; family Solanaceae; genus Jaltomata; species Jaltomata sinuosa. Next base: position 39,860 of record QJPP01007585.1, on the reverse strand, counting down.
TGAAGCTGTCACAGGAGCGGGTGGTAGAACTAGTACTGGAGGATGTGGTACTTGGGCTTCCCCCTGGTCCACATGCGGCTGCTCAGGAGCTGACTCTGTCTCATACTCATGCTCGGGCTCTAACTCAACTCTAGCAGCTCTAGCAAGTGCCGATGCTCGGGGACATCCTCGACCCTTACCTCTATGACCTCCCCTGCCCCTAGCTGGTGTCGAGAGTGCTGGAGTCAGAGGCTTGTCTCCGCCTGACACCGACGATCTCGTATGAACCATCTGCAGAAGAATGAACTAGAACAAATGAGATTTCAAGAAACTTCCAAGGACTACGCATAATACATAAGCAATAAGAGAGTTGTATTTCCTAAGATGTCACCATAGCCTCGCAAAGATTGAGTACAGACATCTCTGCCCCGATCCACAAGACTCTACTAGACACCGGCTCTTATACCGATGACACCGGTGAACTTGGGGCACTGATACCATGCTATCACGACCTGTTTTCTCAGTCATGATGGCACCTATAACCCCCTAGTAGGTGAACTAATCCTCGTAGCCTGGAATGATTAGTAATAGGCTACCATCTAGCAAGAAGCGAAAGAATAGGTAATATAAACATAAGCAAGGGTTATACGAGAAGAAAAGTGATAACAGGAGTATATATAACATACAGAAGCTAAACCAAACCCAAAACCTGGTATCATAATATATAAGAGCTGGATCTACTCATAAGGAGTACAAAAGGGATCTAAAATAATATATACATAATGTCTCCAAATAGTAAGAGAGTACACCATACAAAAGATAAAATAAAGTCAAGCTCCTGTCGCCAAGAGCCCACTCTCAGTCTGGACAGTCCAAAAGTCTCCTCGCATGAGTGTCCATGAGCTAATGGGGAGGGCCTGCACTAGGATCTGCATCAGAAGATACAAAGTGTAGTATGAGCACCAAATGAGAAGCATAAGGTACCGAGTAGGTATCATAGGCCGATTGGGCACATATAAGATAAAAGAATAGTAATAGGCAGAATAGAAACAAATAGTCACCAAAAATAATGAAGAAGCACACAGAAGCTAGCACAGAAGAAAGACAACAGAAAATAACATACAAGGCTAGCAAATAGGAAATATACTACAGACACAGGCAAAAGTAAGAAAAGATGCACCTGGGATCCTCACAATAATAGTATATATAAGAAATTTTAGAAAACAAGCGGTATACCAGTAAACTCAAGTGAAAAGAGAAGGAAGAAGAAGAATAAAGGAAGTCATGCTCGGAAATAAGATTTAATAACCAAACTAATCAAGATAATCCCAAGTCAAGAAACTAACAATCGGCAGTTCAAGAATAACTTTATCAATATCCAACCTCATATGCAACCATGGTAGGAATCAATATCACGATAGAGTAACAATAAGTCTACCTACAGTCCCCAAGCCGTCCATATAATCGAGGAACGCAATCAAGTGAAAACAAAGCCTCCGTCCTCCCATACAACCGGAGCATACACTCAGCAAATAGCAAACAAGGGTGGAATCTCACACAAATGCATGATATGATGCATGATAAAATCTGGGTGGAACAGTAACTCTGTATGTACCTCCTCCGGCGCCTAAAGGGCCCAATAAGTAGGTTCTATGGAAGGACACTGCCCGTATACCTCTACTCTACTATATACCCCTCCTTCGGTGCATGCAACCCAAAGCCCATGGCCCCAATCGGCAAGGTCCATGGAGGTCCTCGACCACATACTATATCTCAATCTTGAAAACATCATCCGGAGTAGGTCCGGATCCCAACTAGTAGCTCAAATATCTAATATGCATGCCCAGACTCTGTCCAGGTCTAAAACTTTGAAATAAGTCTCAAACCCCACCAAGGTTTCCCGGATATAACCGAGTCTAAAATCATGGTAAAACAGCTCTGGTGCTCGGTCCTACCGAGTCTAATATCACCTCAATTTAAATAAAAAACCAATCTAGCACTACGGTCCTGCCGAGTCTAGTAGTGGTAGTAAAACTGTGATAAAACCAACTTCTAACTCTTTTACCCCAAGAAGATCCACAATTCATTTCCAAACCATTTCAAAGTCATTACAGTCGAAAATGGGCCCCCAGGGTATTACAAAGTTTAGAAAACCAGTAATGGTGGGCCGAAGCCCAAACCATAGTAAATTATGGTAAAAATCGCTTTATATGCATGGAAATGACATGCTCAAACACAAATAGCAGCCCAATGGCTCACAATCAACCTATTGGCCCTGCACAAGCTCCAATCGCTCTACAACACAGATAACCAGTCTAAAATCGTGATAACGATGTCTGGGACTCACAGACACTCTCGAATACCCAACCATCTATGGTCCAGAGTCAAAACAAGGCCACATACGACCATAAGGGCGATAATATCAATCTACAAAGAATACTACACACAACAGAGGAAAGAAATGAGGCGAACATGGAAAAGCGGTCAAGGTTTGTGGTGCCAACTAATAAACCCAACCCAAGGATGCCAATTAGTACAATTTTATCCTATATATACGAAGTCTAGGGGTTTTAGACCGTAACCTACCTGTCGTCCAATGATAAGCTGCAGGAACAATGATGTCCGAGGCTGAACTGCTCCGAGAAGCTCCAAAAGATAATCAAAATATCATAACCATATATAACACATTAAAATGAGACTAATGATACCCATATTGCTATAATTATCGCCAGGTCAAATTTTGGGTCACCGGCGAGCCCGATGGCCCTGTAACCCAAAATTAAGAACGGAAAGAAGCACAATGACCACAACAATGTCAAGAAGACATGCTCCAAAATTGAGCAATTTTGGCCAAGGGAAAGGCACAAAATAGCCCGCTCAAGATAGGATTTAAAGAAGGAATTTTAAGGAACAAAACCGTAATTTAAGAGAGAATACTAACCACAACGGGAGAAATTTTGCCAAGGCAGTGAGTTCCACGAACCCACAAACATGCAAGCCTAAGAAAATAGATTCTACAAGAAAATTCCCAAGCTTCAAGAATCATCAACAATGGAGGAAAAAAAATCAACTATGGAGAAGAGGTAAGCTTTGGGGAAGAAGAACTTACCAAAATAATCGAGGGAGCATGAATTCTTGATGAAATATTGAATTCCCCAAGTTATGAACTGATTAGAGTACTTTGGTAAAGAGAATATTGAGTTTAGAGTTGGAGAAAAGAAAGAAATAAAGCTAGAAAATCGAAGTGCCAAGAGATATATAGTTGTTGGTCGTTGGTCAGCACTATCGCGCTAAACCAGCGCCATCGTGCTAAAGGAAGCCAGGCGCCAAGGCACCATCGCGCTAGAAGGGCGCTATCACGCTGGCCGGTAGGCACTGGCCTAAGCGCCATCGGTGGTGGCCCGGCACCATCGCGTACAAGGGCAGGCTACATGCTAGCGCGATCGCGCTGCCTGGGTGCCATTGGCGCTGAAGGCCTGCAGCTGCAGAAAAAATAGTTGCACTAGAATTTTCTACGGGGTGTTCTGGGCACAATCGAAACCCGATACTCAAAAACCAATAATGTTAATAGCTGAAAATGATATTCCGGACTCAAGGGAATCGATGAAACTTCCATACGAGGTCGTTCCGGAGAAATGTTGACCCAAGTCAACACTAATTAAAATCAACCAACTAGCCAAAATGAGCCCGGCTCACCCGGGACCCGAACCAACCACCAACCTAACCCAAACTCATCATTCTGAAGCTGATGAAATCATCAGATTTTGAATTTGATGCTCCGATCATCGAAAGCAGACCAAAGTTACACTTTCAACTCCAAATAGCCTGAAAACAGGAAAACCAACACAAAACCCACATCAAAAGTTCTCAGGCCTCGACTAAAGTTTCAACTAGACCAAACTTAATGTTCCGGAGCTAACAAAACTGTCAGAATTTGATTTCGAGCATGTTAGCTAAGAATGTTGACTAAACTTGACAGATTCCTAAGTTAAAGTTCTAAAATAGGCAAACAGCCATAACGATCAAATAAACGGCCAGGGAACCGAACTACTGGTCCCAGCAAGCCATAAATAACTTTGGGACGCTACATGAAGGATCTAACAGTACAAAGAAGGCGTAAAAGCAAAATGATCGAAAGGGTCATTACAGCGCATTGGATTGATCATCACTGGATTTTGCAAAAAAGAATAATAGGTTATAAATTATGTGAGGAGAGAAAAACTAGTTCTTACATTGCAAAAACTATTTTAAATATTTTAGATTTTTATTATATTTGTGATAAAGTGATGAGTGTCACCTTAGACAATGTTTCTGCTAATACAAATGTTGTTAGTATGCTAAAAGCTAGAATTTTTCTAATTAGCAGTGATTCTTTTCATATTAGGTGTGCTTGCCATATATTTAATTTAGTTGTAAAAGATGGTATTTCGTTATCTGAATGTGGTTGTTCAAAAATTGAATATGCTTGTTTTTGGATTTTTAGTATGCATAATAGTAGTAGACTTCAAGAATTTAAAACACATTGTAACCAATGTGAACTTCCATTTAGAAAAGTTCCAAAACAAGTTAAAACTAGATGGAATTCTTTGTATGAATGCTACAAGTTGCTTATGTATATCGAAAGCCTATACAAATGGTTTTTAATGCCATAATGCTCACCCACTTGATCAAGTTAGGGGAAAATGTCTCAAAACACACATAAACTATGGTCGGAATTGCTGTTACACACTCTAACTTTGTGGAGGTCCTATGACCCCCCTAGACTATTTTATAGTGTAATATTTAGGGTATTATCAGCTTAGCTTGACCACTAAATCACTCAAACTAAAGTAAGTGCTTTCACACGCTATCAAAAAGAGGGGTTAGTTCTCATTAATGTTAATTTATCTTCCATTAACCCTAGAATTTTCTTAAAACTCTCTAACTTTATCTTCATGATTATTGATCAAATAACACAAATCATTCCAATTTCATGTGATTTTTACTTTCAATCTACTATTTTGAAGTTGCTGCTTATACGTGTGTTCACTTGCATGTCTATCTATGCTAATAATACCCACAATATTACACTATAAAATAGTTCAGAGGGGTAATAGGACCCCCACAAAGTTAGAGTGTGTAACAGCAATTTTAGCCATAGTTTAGGTGTGTCTTGAGCTATTTTCCCATCAAGTTAGTGATAGAGATTGGGAGGAAATAAAAGAACTTACTAATTTTTTATAATTATTTTATCAAGCTACAAAAATATTTTATGGAATTTATTATCCTACTATTTCTTCAGTTTTATTAAATATTTGTGCTATTTCATCTCAATTTGTGAAATATAAAAAGATAGAAAAGTATCAATCGGCAATTGAAGCTATGATCGAAAAATTTAATTTTTTTTTCCTATTCCTTAAATTTATTTAACTGCTATTCTTTTTCTTCCTGAGTATAAATTTAGTAGGTGCACAAGCAATACTTGAAATGTTTTATGAAAATTTAGAAATTAAAGAAGATGAAGTTCCAAGTGTGGATTATTGTAAAATGAGTATTAAAGTGCAAGCTAAACTATTGTATGATAGATATGAATCCATAAAAAGAAAAGATGAAGTAAATGCTCCTCCAATGTCTAGGCTTCGGGCTGCGCGTGCCGGAGGAAGGGTATACGGCGGAGTAGAGGTATACGGGCAGTGTCCTTCCATGGAACCTACCTGCTGGGCCCGATCGGCACTGGAGGAGGTACATACAGAGATACAATTTCACTTGAGATCTTCATGCATCATATCATTCATTGTTTGAGGTTTCACCCTTGTTTGTTGTTTGTTGATTGTACGCTCCGGTAGTATGGGATGCCGGAGGGTTTGTTTTCATTTGTTTGTGTTCCTCGGTTGTATGGGTGGCCGGGGGACTGTAGGTAGACTCTTGCTATTTACTTGTAGAATTGTTCCCTGTTACGGTTAATTATGAAATTAGTTACTGCTAGACTGTTAGTTTCTAGATTTGAGATTGATATGATTAGTTGAGTTTGATTCATGTCTTTGAGCATGCCTATCATTACTCTTTCTCTCTTCTTCTTACACTTGAGGTTACCGGTATACCGTCCATTTCGTAAACTTATTATGTATACACTGTTATTGCAAGGACCCCAGGTGCGTTATTTCTTACTTTCACCTGTGCCTATGGTGTGTATATTCTGCTTACTGCCTCACATGTGGTTCTGTTGATTTCCCTCTGGGCTAGTTCCTGTGTACCTTTCGTTGATTTCTGTGACTGCTTACTTCTATTCTGTCTATTACTACGCTTTTATCTTATATGTGCCCAGTCGGCCTATGATACCTACTGGGTACCTTATGCTTCGCATTTGGTGCTCACCCCTACCCCCCTGCATCTTTGGGTGCAGATCCTAGCGTGGGCCATCGCCGTTAGATCGCTGTGATTCGTGCTTGGAGATCTGTTGGGGACTACTTCAGACTGAGGGTGAGCTCTTGGCGATCGGAGCGTAGCTTTAGTTTATCTTTTGCTTCATGTACTCTATTACCATTCAGAGACATCTGTATATATTGTTTGGATCGTTTGCACTCCATGTATGTAGTTTTGGCTCTATACTATGATACCAGGTCTTGGGGTTTGGTTTAGTTTCCGCATATGTATATATTTATATTCCTTTTATCTGTTCTCTTCGTCTTGTTCCCTTATTTGTTAGATAGTAGCCCATTACTAACTGTTCTGGGCTACGGGGATTGGTTCACCTACCGGGGGTTGTAGGTGCCATCATGACCGAGAAATTGGGTCGTGACACCTAGCACACGGCCTCACCGAGTTTAACATCACCCCGGAGGTTATAGAACAATCCTAGCGCTCGACCCCGTCGAGTTTAGTATAAGTGGAACTAGTGATAAAACATCCTTTAATTCTCCCTTACCCCAAGAAGACCCATTAAAACGATACCAAAACTCTTTTCAAATCATTTCCATCGAATATGGGCCCCACGAACTATGCAAGATTTAGAAATCCAGCAATAGTCGGCCCAAAGACAAAATCGTAGTAAAATCATGAAGAAATTCCCTCTATATGCATGATGAATGGTATACACAATCACAACAGTGGCCCCCGACCCACAAATAACCTATCGGCCCTGCACATGCTCCAATCGCTCTACAACACACATAACCAGCTAAAAATCATGATAACAATGTCCGAGACTCACGGACACTCCCGAATAACCCACCATCAATGGTACAGAGTCAAAATAGGGTCACACAGGACCATAAGGGTGGTAATATCAACTACGAAGAATACTACACACAACGGAGGAAAGAAATGAGGCAAATCATGGAAAAGTGGTCAATGTCTGTGGTACCAACCTAATAACCCAACCCAAGGATGCCAGTTAGTACAATTTTATCTGATATATTCTAAGTCTAGGGAGTTTAGAACGTAACCTACCTGTCGTCCGATGATAAGCTATTGGGATAACAAAATCCAAGCCCGAATCACTCCGAGAAACCTCGAACGATGATCAAACTATCAAAAACATAAATAAAACATTAAGACGAGTCTAACGATACCCATATATCTACACTTATAGCCGGGTCAAAATCTGGGTCAAAAGTGGGCCCACAACCCGAAACCAAAAAATAAAGAAGCACGATGACCACAATGATGCCAAGAAGACATGTTCCAAAATTGAGCACAATTGGCCAAGAGGAGGGCGTCAAAATAGTCCGCTCAAGAGAAGGCTTAAAGTTGGAATTCTAAGAATAAAATCGGAAATTAGGCAAGGATTACTTACCACAAGGGGAGAAATTAAGCCAAGACGGTGAATTCCTCGAACCCACGAACATGCAAGAGCAAGAAGGAAGCCTCTACAACAATTTCCAAGCTTTTGGAGCAAGTAAAACGGATCGTGAATATACTAATCTAAGTAGTAGGATATTGAAGCAAAATTATAAAACTTACAAATTTTATTAATGCATACGAGATACAGCGGAAAGTTTTTACAAAGGGAGAAAAGAGGGTTTCAGAATATTTTTTGTGAATTTTCTGATGCCCTGCTATTTTTAAATGTTTTTCCTTTTATAGAGTAAGGATACATAGGAGAGTGTATCTTAAATCTACACTTGGAGGGTTGTGATCTTGCCGACACTACATTGGTTGATAATGATATTCTTCTTTTTTTTTTAAAAGAAGGGTGATGGCTTGTCGTCTTATTTTTGATAAGAGACTTACTTTTCTAGTTTCCTTTTAGGAACAGTAAGTTTCCTTTTGGGAAAAGTAATTCTGATTCTTTGAACCTCTACTTTTCCCAAAGGTCATTCTCCTGTTCTTAATAGGAGTCAAGATAGGCTGCTGCTATTCCCGTAGGGTCTAGTATGTCTCCATTATCGGTTTCTGTTGTAGCTTCTTCTAAGAGAAGCATAATGCCTTCGTCATTTGACTGATCATTGTCCATCTCTTGGAGGGCTTTCTTTAATCTTTCTTTGAGCACATTCTTTGATGGCGAAGTTGAGGTTGTTTTGGGTGATACCATAGCTGGGTTCTTAGATACCACTTTGGGGATCCATCCTCGAATTTTGATCTCTTTAGAGAAATATTTGATTCTATCTAACTCTGTTTTGGCAAATTTCCAGGATATAATATAAGAAATTCTTTTCTTAATAAAATATTTACACATTTTAATGTGTTCTGGGAGTGTGGAGATTTCTTCTTTGACTTGAAATTCATCAAACCTGTTGAGAAATTGCCGGGGGAGAATATTTCTGTTTCCTCCAAAATAGTTCCACCATTCGTAAAACCATCTGGGGATGACTGATTTGACCATTTCTAGACAATATTTGACGAACCAAGTATGTCCCGGTCTGATATATAGGAAATTGAACCATGCATTCTTATAGTCATGCCAATTATAAGTCTGTGGCTTATGAGGCATAGATAACGTTATGGGGGTAAGGAGGTGGTCTGTATACCATTCTGATGGAGATAAGATCCTCTTGATAGTGAATCTAGAAAAACTGATAATTTCTGGATTCTATTCACTCATGGTGTGTTCAATGATAATAGACTCTGTGTCTACTAATATGGCTTAGAAGTATCTTTGGGACTTAAGTGGATTATTTGTATCCACAAAATTGTCATTCAAGTATACTGGTCTGATAAGACTAGGAATCGGAGTTCCTTCATATTGTTTGTCTATCGCCAGTATTGGCAAAACATGCTTTGTCAAGAAATCAAATTCTTCTTTCGGAGGAGATGTATCAAATGTTTTCCCTGACGTTGGTTTAACTGCTTGTGCAAAGGTCTCTGGGACTTCATTGTGTAGCTTTCTTTAGTTTGTACCGAAGAAGATGATACTCCATGCTCAATCTTTTGGTTGATCAGCTTGGTAGGTGTAGGACCTTGTAATTTTGGGTACTCTGCTATAGTAGTATACCTGTTTTGGAATTCCATCTTGGGATTTACTCCTGCTGGAATTGGTGGTCTCTGGGGTAACCTTGAGAGAGGGAGATCGAATGGTCTAGCCATTTGTTGTGGTCTCTGCGGTGAATCTGGCTTCTGGGGCCTCATACTGGGCCTCATTTTTTTCGTGTAGAAATTCTCTTGTTAAGAAATTTGGGAGGAAATTTTCTTCTCCTTTTATAAAGTCAATTTGAAAATCAAAGCTAGATAGTAGGGCTTGCCATCTAGCAAATATTTGTTTTGAAACAAGGTTTTTCACAACTTTTGGTAAAATTTCTTTAGCAAATTTGCAATCTACTCTAAGTAAAAATTCTTTGTTAACTAAGTCGTCTTGAAACTTAGTGATACATAGCACAATAGATAAGACTTCTGTTTTAACAGTAGAATAATTCTTTTGGGAGGAATTCCAGATTCCTAAAGTAACCTATTTCTTCTCTGTTAAAGTAAAACGGACAAGTTGCTCCTGCGACTCTGGGTCAATTCTTTGTTTGAGGATTCCTCCATAACCAATGTCAGAAGAATCAGTTTCAACAATCATAAAGGCTTCTGGATTAGGAATTCCCAGACATGGGAGACTCTGGACCAAAGCTTTAATTTGGATGACAGCTTTAGTTTGTTCATGGCTCCAAGGGATGGGGGTTTTTCTAAGATGCTTGTATAAAGGTTCACAGACCTGCCTTATTTTGGGAATAAAATCTGCAACAAAATTAAGACTTCCTAAGAATCTTTGGAGTTGGGTTTTATCAATAATCTCATTGGGGAATTTGGAGGAGAACTCTATGGCTCTTCAAATAGGTTTATAGGTACCTTGATAAAGGTCACGACCTAAAAATCTGATGGTAGTTTGAAAGAGCTTGATTTTCTTAGCACTAACAACTAACCCATTATTTTTTACTACTTTGAAGAAAGTATTAAGATGTTTAAAATGAGAATCAATATTTTAAGAAAATATTAATACATCATCTATGTAAACAATAGACATATGACTGTAGTCATTGAATATTGAATTCATGATGTTTTGAAATTCAGACGGAGCATTCTTGAGTCCGAAAGGCATAACATTCTATTCATATTGCCCAAAAGGAACATTAAAAGCAGTTTTTTATTTATCTTTTTCAGAAATTTGGATCTGCCAAAAACCTGGTTTCATATCAAATTTACTATAAAAATTGGCTTTAAAGGTCCTTTTTAAAAAATCTCTTTTATTAGGAATTGGGTACCTAATCCATTTTAACACAGAATTAAGTGGTTTGTAATTTATAACCAATCTTGGTGCTCCTCTTTCTTTTTCAGCATTTTTGTTGACATAGAAAGCAGAGCAGCTCCATGGTGATTTAGAAACTCTGATAATTTTATTTTGTAAAAGAGTATTAATTTCTTTTTACAAAATTCCATCATTTCTTGACTCATTTGAATAGGCCTTGCTTTAGTAGTTATGGCATGTTCATTGAATCCTTCAATGTATGGGAGTTTGACAATATGCCTTTTTCTTTCCCAAAAAGCATTCGGAAAATCCGAGCATATTTCTTGTTCATTTTTTTTTGAAGAGTGGCTATTTTAGTAACCATTCCCGGGGTTTTTAAAATCTGCTCGATTTTCTTTACTCTAATTTCATCCTTTAGAAAGGTGATATGTTGAGAAAGTTTGTTAATACAAAAAACCGTATTTTTTCTGATAAAATTACTTTCATCTTATGAAAGGATTTTGACAAAAGGAAAATGTAATTCTTTTCCTAGAATAGAGGTTTTAATACCATTTAAATCAGTAAAATAGGGTTTTATCTGGGAGATAAAATGAATTCCAAGAATAATATCTTCATTGATATCTTCAGTAATAACGAAGTCATTTATTAAACAAATTCCATTATTGCAAATATGAGCTTTTGAGAGCTTATAATTAATTTTTAAAAGTTCTCCCGTAGCGGAGTATAGTTTTGAAGTACTTTTTTGCAAGTATTGAGTGGGAATAATACCTTTTACTATGCAGTTACGATCTGCACCACTGTCAAGCAAAGCAATTTTATTAATTAAAAATTGTTTATTGATAACAATACTAACATGTATATGGTGACTCTGAGGTCTGACCGAGGAAATGACAGTTACACCTGGAGCTTCAGAAGTAGAAGGAGAATTTCCAGGTTCAGCTAAGTGGTTATTATTAAAATGAAGAGGATTAATATCATCTTCTTGGGAAGTTTCATGATCAGAATCGGGGTTCTGAGTGTGACCTGTTTGAGGATTTGGTCAGTAAGAATATTCGTTTCAACTTTTCCTACCTTGGATTTGATATTACGGATTTTATCCTTAAGATTGGAGACCTCATGACGAAGGTCAGCAATAGTGGGTTCAGACAGGCTGTCTGATCGGTTCATGATTTGTTTCATGCTGAAAGGTTCAACTATCGGTCTCTGCGGTGAATCTGGCTTCTGGGGCCTCATACTGGGCCTCATTGTTTCCCTGTAGAAATTCTCTCGTTAAGAAATCTGGGAGGAAATTTCTCCTCTTTTTATAAAGTCAATTTGAAAATCAAAGCTAGATAGTAGGGCATGCCATCTAGCAAATATTTGTTTTGAAACAAGGTTTTTCACATCTTTTTGTAAAATTTCTTTAGCAGATTTGCAATCTACTCTAAGTAAAAATTCTTTGTTAACCAAGTCGTCTTGAAACTTAGTGATACATAGCACAATAGATAAGACTTCTTTTTTAACAGTAGAATAATTCTTTTGGGGGGAATTCCAGATTCCTAAAGTAACCTATTTCTTCTCTGTTAAAGGGGAATTTGTGATTAACCAATTCATTTTTTCTCTGTTAAATGTTAAAATATGATCAAATCATTCGTTACATTATAATCAGAAGTTGTGAGTAAAAATTTGCACCAAAGAATGAATCTGTTTACCTCTGTCTTTTTTACTGATTGCATTTCCTCGTCATTTTAGAATTGATAAGGTCATATTATGTTAAAATAAATACATGTAGGTTTTATACTTCGTGTTGTGTTCTGATTAATTCTCGAAGAAGTGAGTTCATGATTTTGAGATTTCTTCTTCTCCTTTCTCTTCGTCTTGTCAATTACAGCACGCTTATTGTTAAGCATAAGATATTTGTCTACCTTCATGAACTGCACCTGATAGTATGGTTCCACTTTTTGTTAAACTGGTCTTATTAAAATGGAATCTAGAACAGTAAATCTTGAATACGTTATAGCTAAAAATGTAAGCATGAATCACTGTTGGTCATCATATTCGTTAGACAATAAATCTACAAATCGTTAAGACATGTGTTATTTTTGCTTATGTTATCTAGATCATGATTCTTTGCTTCATGAATTTGATTTCCTAATACAATCAAGTTGTATTTTGTTCCTTTCCTGCTTTAAAGTTTGAAAGTATACAATATTTGCTTAAGATACGCTTAATTACTTCTAATCCTTATTTTTTTTTATGACATGTGACATTCCGAGTCCCATGGACTCTTCTCCTCTCCGTTGCATTCTTCGGTTGAGCTAAACCCAACGTCTCTATCGAGTCAGCCCGATAGAAATTTGATCTGAAATCAGGTTTTTGGCAGATCCAAATTTCTGAAAAAGATAAATACAAAACTTCTTTCAATGTCCCTTTTGGGCAATATGAGTGGAATGTTATGCCTTTCGGACTCAAGAATGCTCCGTCTGAATTTCAAAACATCATGAATTCAATATTCAATGACTACAGTGATATGGATATTGTTTACATAGATGATGTATTAATATTTTCTGAAAAATATTGATTCTCATTTTAAACATCTTAATACTTTCTTCAAAGTAGTAAAAAATAATGGGTTAGTTGTTAGTGCTAAGAAAATCAGGCTCTTTCAAACTACCATCAGATTTTTAGGTCATGACCTTTATCAAGGTACCTATAAACCTATTTGTAGAGCCATAGATAAAGGTCATCAGATTCTTAGGTCATGACCTTTAACAGAACACTAGGTTTATAGGTACCTTGATAAAGGTCATGACTTAAAAATTTGATGGTAGTTTGAAAGAGCTTGATTTTCTTAGCACTAACAACTAACCCATTATTTTTTACTACTTTGAAGAAAGTATTAAGATGTTTAAAATGAGAATCAATATTTTCAGAAAATATTAATACATCATCTATGTAAATTATAGACATATGACTGTAGTCATTGAATATTGAATTCATGATGTTTTGAAATTCAGATGGAGCATTCTTGAGTCCGAAAGGCATAACATTCTATTCATATTGCCCAAAAAGGACATTGAAAGCAGTTTTGTATTTATCTTTTTCAGAAATTTGGATCTGCCAAAAACCTGATTTCATATCAAATTTACTATAAACATTGGATTTAAAAGTCCTTTTTAAAAGATCTCTTTTATTAGGAATTGGGTACCTAATCCATTTTAATACAGTATTAAGAGGTTTGGAATTTATAACCAATCTTGGTGCTCCTCTTTCTTTTTCAGCATTTTTGTTGACATAAAAAGCAGAGCAACTCCATGGTGATTTAGAAACTCTGATAATTTTGTTTTGTAAAAGAGTATTAATTTCTTTTTTACAAAATTCCATCATTTCTTGACTCATTTGAATAGGCCTTGCTTTAGTAGTTATGGCATGTTCATTGAATCCTTCAATGTATGGGAGTTCGACAATATGCCTTTTTCTTTCCCAAAAAGCATTCGGAAAATCCGAGCATATTTCTTGTTCATTTTTTTTTGAAGAGTGGGTATTTTAGTAACCATTCCCGGGGTTTTTAAAATCTGCTCGATTTTCTTTACTCTAATTTCATCCTTTTGAAAGGTGATATGTTGAGAAAGTTTGTTAATACGAAAAATCGTATTTTTTCTGATAAAATTAATTTCATCTTGTGAAAGGATTTTGACAAAAGGAAAATGTAATTCTTTTCCTAGAATAGAGGTTTTAATACTGTTTAAATCAGTAAAATAGGGTTTTATCTGGGAGATAAAAGGAATTCCAAGAATAATATCTTCAATAATAACGAAGTCATTTGTTAAACAAATTCCATTATTGCAAATATGAGCTTTTGAGAGCTTATAATTAATTTTTAAAAGTTCTCCCGTAGTGGAGTATAGTTTTGAAGTACTTTTTTGCAAGTATCGAGTGGGAATAATACCTTTTACTATGCAATTACGATCTGCACCAGTGTCAAGCAAAGCAATTTTGTTAATTACAAATTGTTTATTGATAACAATACGAACATGTATAATGACAGTTACACCTGGAGCTTCAGAAGTAGAAGGAGAATTTCCAGGTTCAACTAAGTGGTCATTATTAAAATGAAGATGATTAATATCATCTTCTTGGGAAGTTTCATGATCAGAATCGGGGTTCTGAGTGGTGACCTGTTTGAGGATTTGGTCAGTAGGAATATCCGTTTCAGCTTTTCCAAGCCTGGATTTGATATTATGGATTTCATCCTTAAGATTGGAGACCTCATGTTGAAGGTCTGCAATAGTGGGTTCAGACAGGCTGTCTGATTGGTTCATGATTAGTTTCATGCTGAAAGGTTCAACTATTGGTCTGGGTTTTGGTTTGTCAGTGTTAAGAATGATATTCTTGAGTTCTATGAGATAACACTTTCTAGACTCTTCATCACTGATATGTTTGATGATGTCAAAAAGGGTTTCTTTTGAGTCATTCGAAAGGACTCTGATATTTTGGGGAGTATTGTCACAAGCATAGAAAGTTTCAGTGCAATTGCAATCATGATCTGATTGGCTAGAATCAGATTCATACTCAATGTTGATATCTTCATCATCACTTGATTCTTCAGAAGAGTCAGAGAAGGGTTCATCTAGTATGGAAAGGAGGTTTTCCTTGGTGTCTTCGTCTATACTAAGAAGGCTAATCTTTTTCTTCTTGGTTTTTGACTTGCATTCATTGGATTTATGACCGGATTTTCCACATGTCCAGCAAACATCAGGTTTTGAATCTCTGGGTCTTTTGGACCTGGACTTCTTTTTGGTAGTTTTGGTTAAATCTCTTCGAGAATTAATTCGATGAGGTCTCTTGGATTTTTGTCTCTCTTTATTCGATCAGGAGGAGTGATAAAATCGAAGTCTTGACAGAAACTTCCTAATTCTCATCTAGAGGATGATTGCTTTTTTTTGAGCTGATATTTGAGTTTGATATCTGTGCAGAGTTCGAGCCCTACAATATTAATAGTACTGACAAGATCCCCATATGTCAATTGGCTGTAAGGAATTCGACCATCGTTGCGTTCTTGGATTTTGGTTCTGACTTTATCAGCGAAGAGAGGGGGAAGGCCACTTATAAAGCGCTCTTTCCATAAATCTAGATGACAGTCTGGGCAAATCGTGACTTTGCTTAGGAAAGCTTGTTTGTATCTAATAAAGTCATCTAGTGTAGGACAACTGAGATTGTTAAGGATTTGGAGACTTCTATCCTGGAAGAGTTTGGGCTCGCCAATGAAATGATTAGCGATATGATAGAGAAGTGTGGCACAAGCATCTCTCTAATAACTTGGGAATGTGTTTCGGAAGTTCCTTCCGATTTGACAACGGTTTTTGTTGCAGAGGCATTGAGTTGCTTGGTCTCATCATTGCAGTAGTTATCCCACCAATGTTTTACCATGCCTGTGAACCCAGCAACAATCATAATGGCAACTTCTTTATCCGTAGAGCTCCTTATCTTATATGCAGTAATAGCTACTCCCATTTCATGGAGTTTGTTATAGATTTGATGTTCATCTAAGCCATCAATATTCCATTCTGTGATTCCTCTTCCTTCATGAGAAGAAGTGGATAGGAACGCATTTTCCTCATATTGGAGGTCTGGGAAAGATGGACGATTATGATAGTTTTTCCTGTTGTGAAAACGATCATTCGACAGTTTATGAGTAAGAGTGGGTTTTTCATGAAGAGTTGAAACTACTTTCTGGGGTTTCTCTTCTTTGGTAGAGATGTTGAAATTGGAAAGTTGTTCATTGATTTTATCAAGGACATTTCCGGATATTTCAAAGGTATCTTTGAATTTAGGGAATTTATCCCTGGAAAATTCAGTAAGTTTAAATCCTGGGTTAGGTTCGAAGTTCTGGTTAGAAAAAGTAGAAGATGGAATAGGTCTTCTACTTATGGAAGGTTTGGAATCTTTGATTTGTCTGGAAATAGTGTGAAGAAATTGGTTGGAGTCGTTGTTCTGTTCTACTACTCGATCTATGTCAGCAGAGGTGACAAAGGAGGCGGGCTTTTCACTTTTTTCTTTAGAAGGAGAAGCTTTGATAATAGTGCCAGCTATAGGGATATTGATTCCTTCGAGAGGAGGAGTGGTAGATTCTACAACTTTGTTAGAAGTTGTATACCATGTGTTGATAATGACTTGAAGAGATTCGATCTGGTTATCGGTCTTACCAGTCATTTCAAACCATTTAAAGAATTCGATTTCGCAACCTATTCTTTTTATGTCTGCCATCCAGAAATCTCCGAAGGCTTCTCTTTGTTGAAGAGTATAAGTAGCAACATACCACTTCCTCTTAGTTTGGTTTTCAGGATGAGTCCAGAGTTTATGAAGGGTATTTTGGTCAGGACTGAAGGTACTGCCTGTTTTGATCATTTTAATCCACCCTGGTTTATCCTCATGAGGAGGTGCCATTTCACTAGCAGTGGGGCTAGTGGGGAGATCCTGGTAAAAGACTTTGGGGATTTTTCCCGAAAAGTCTACTCCAGTGACCTTTCCCTTGTCATTATCAACTGGAATAGTTTCTACTTCCTCTGGGGTTTTTGAAGAAGAAGGTGGTCTGGGAACAGGTCTAGAAGGACATGAGGTTGAAGGACCAGACCAAGATGACCTTCTATGAGATGAGGATCTTGTTATAGAATTGTCAAGGAATTTGAGTTATATAGATCCATCAGGGAACTATATGACTTTTTCAATTGAGATCTCTCAGAGTGAGATGAGAAAGGTTGGGTTAAGGCATCAAAGTGCCAATCGTTTCTGGAGAGGATATCATTCCATTTGAGGAGTCTAGGGACAAAGATAGTACTATGTTCATGGTTGGCCTCCATAAGCATAGTTACACCTTTTTGGCTCTCAATACGAGCCTTTGGTGCCAGAGTGGTTTTCATAAGCCTGTAATATACTCTATCTATAATAGCTATCTCTCGAGTATTGGCTTTGTTGTTCAGATTCTTAGTCTTGACGTTGAGGGTCAAGGAGTCTGTGACATTAGGATCATTAATGTCAACTGAAAAGTTAGGATAACAATTAAAGTATACCGGGCCATCAGCAAGGTTACTCTGGAGGACTCCTAATAAAGAATCATCAAAATTAAGAAAACGGTCATCTCTAAGGAGGACACAAACAGGAATATCTAAGCCTTTTGGAAAAAGAGGCTTGACAACCACTTGAACCAAACCAATATGTAAATAATTGTAATCAGTTTTATAACGATTGATATTGTTATCTTTTAACAAGAGAATAATCTCTAAAGAATTATTAATAGCAATAGTAGACTCACAGGTCTTAATATTATGCTTAGTAATGAAACTGAAATTACCTAAATGGTAAATCTTTTTAAAAGGTTCTTGGGGTATATTCCAATTTTGAAGATCATTCTCTAACTTAGCAATCTTAGTTGCTTGAGAAGATAAATTAATGTTGTTTAAAATATGTTGATTGTTTTCCATTTTGAAAAAAAAACTGTCTTAAGGGCTTACAGTGCAAAATCCTTTAACAAGTAAAATAATAATAATACAATAAGTATGTTAGCGTATACAAAGTATTGTCATACATATCAAAGATCCTAATAATATGTTTCTAAGGGAGGTTCTCTTGGTTTTACATTTGTACTTTCCTAGAGTTGTCTTGGCTACGGGATCACCATTAACAGGTCTAGACGCCCTCCTGGCTTAACGACCTTCAAATCGGGCTAGCCAACATACACACCGAGTATTATTTGGCTACCTCACACACTTAGGAAAGAATGAATACCTCACACCAGGTATAGAAACAATTAATAGGAATAGGATATATAAAAAAATAATCTTATATAAACGAACATCTTAAAGTAAATTATTAAAATACTTTTTTAAAATAATTTTTCCATGCCTTAGACAGTATATGTGCTTAGCCGCTCATGCTAAGGACGTATACTGCTAACATGGATCTGATACCAAGTAAAACAGACAAGTTGCTCCTGCGACTCTAGGTCAATTCTTTGTTTGAGGATTCCTCCATAACCAATGTCAGAAGCATCAGTTTCAACAATCATAAAGGCTTCTGGATTAGGAATTCCCAGACATGGGAGACTCTGGACCAAAGCTTTAATTTGGATGACAACTTTAGTTTGTTCATGTCTCCAAGGGATGGGGTTTTTTCTAAGACGCTTGTATAAAGGTTCACAGACCTGTCTTATTTTGGGAATAAAATCTGCAACATAATTAAGACTTGTTAAGAATCTTTGGAGTTGGGTTTTATCAATAATCTCATTGGGGAATTTGGAGAAGAACTCTATGGCTCTACAAATAGGTTTATAGGTACCTTGATAAAGGTCATGAACTAAAAATCTGATGGTAGTTTGAAAGATCTTGATTTTCTTAGAACTAACAACTAACCCATTACTTTTTACTACTTTGAAGAAAGTATTAAGATGTTTAAAATGAGAATCAATAATTTCAGAAAATATTAATACATCATCTATGTAAACAATAGATATATGACTGTAGTCATTGAATATTGAATTCATGATGTTTTGAAATTCAGACGGAGCATTCTTGAGTCCAAAAGGCATAACATTCCATTCATATTGCCCAAAAGGGACATTGAAAGAAGTTTTGTATTTATCTTTTTCAGAAATTTGGATCTGCCAAAAACCTGATTTCATATCAAATTTACTATAAACATTGGATTTAAAAGTCCTTATTAAAAGATCTCTTTTATTAGGAATTGTGTACCTAATCAATTTTAACACAGAATTAAGAGGTTTGTAATTTATAACCAATCTTGGTGCTCCTCTTTCTTTTTCAGCATTTTTGTTGACATAGAAAGCAGAGCAGCTCCATGGTGATTTAGAAACTCTGATAATTTTGTTTTGTAAAAGTGTATTAATTTCCTTTTTACAAAATTCCATCATTTCTTGACTCATTTGAATAGGCCTTGCTTTAGTAGTAATGGCCTGTTCATTGAATCCTTCAATGTATGGGAGTTCGACAATATGCCTTTTTCTTTCCCAAAAAGCATTCGGAAAATCCGAGCATATTTCTTGTTCAAATTTTTTTGAAGAGTGGCTATTTTAGTAACCATTCTCGGGGTTTTTAAAATCTGCTCGATTTTCTTTACTCTAATTTCATCCTTTAGAAAGGTGATATGTTGAGAAAGTTTGTTAATACGAAAAACCATATTTTTTCTGATAAAATTACTTTCATCTTGTGAAAGGATTTTGACAAAAGGAAAATGTAATTCTTTTCCTAGAATAGAGGTTTTAATACCGTTTAAATCAGTAAAATAGGGTTTTATCTAGGAGATAAAAGGAATTCCAAGAATAATATCTTCAGTAATAACGAAGTCATTTGTTAAACAAATTCCATTATTGCAAATATGAGCTTTTTAGAGCTTATAATTAATTTTTAAAAGTTCTCCCGTAGCGGAGTATAGTTTTGAAGTACTTTCTTGCAAGTATTGCGTGGGAATAATACCTTTTACTATGCAGTTACGATCTGCACTACTGTCAAGTAAAGCAATTTTGTTAATTACAAATTGTTTATTGATAAAAATACGAACAGGTATATGGTGACTCTGAGGTCTGACCGAGGAAATGACAGTTACACCGGTTTCTTCGGTGAATATGGCTTCTAGGGCCTCATATGGGGCCTCATTGTTTCCCTGTAGAAATTCTCTTGTTAAAAAATCTGGGAGAGAATTTTCTTCTCCTTTTATAAAGTCAATTTGAAAATCAAAGCTAGATAGTAGAGCTTGCCATCTAGCAAATATTTATTTTGAAACAAGGTTTTTCACATCTTTTTGTAAAATTTCTTTAGCAGATTTGCAATCTACTCTAAGTAAAAATTCTTTGTTAACCAAGTCGTCTTGAAACTTAGTGATACATAGCACAATAGATGACTTCTTTTTTAACAGTAGAATAATACTTTTGTGGGGAATTCCAGATTCCTGAAGTAACCTATTTCTTCTCTGTTAAAGGGGAATTTGTGATTAACCAATTCATTTTTTCTCTGTTAAATGTTAAAATATGATCAGATCATTCGTTACATTATAATCAGAAGTTGTGAGTAAAAATTTGCACCAAAGAATGAATCTGTTTACCTCTGTCTTTTTTACTGATTGCATTTCCTCGTCATTTTAGAATTGATAAGGTCATATTATGTTAAAATAAATACATGTAGGTTTTATGCTTCGTGTTGTGTTCTGATTAATTCTCGAAGAAGTGAGTTCATGATTTTGAGATTTCTTCTTCTCCTTTCTCTTCGTCTTGTCCATTACAGCACGCCTATTGTTCATGATCAGAATCGGGGTTTTGAGTGGTGACCTGTTTGAGGATTTGGTCAGTAAGAATATCCTTTTCAACTTTTCCAAGCCTGGATTTGATATTACGGATTTCATCCTTAAGATTGGAGACCTCATGATGAAGGTCAGCAATACTGGGTTCAAACAGGCTGTCTGATTGGTTCATGATTTGTTTCATGCTGAAAGGTTCAACTATTGGACTGGGTTTTGGTTTGTCAGTGTTAAGAATGATATTCTTGAGTTCTATGAGATAACGCTTTCTAGAATCTTCATCACTGATATGTTTGATGATGTCAAAAAGGGTTTCTTTTGAGTCGTTCAAAAGGACTCTGATATTTTGGGGAGTATTGTCACAAGCACAAAAAGTTTCAGTGCAATTGCCATCATGCCCTGATTGGTTAGAATCAGATTCATACTCAATGTTGATATCTTCATCATCACTTGATTCTTTAGAAGAGTCAGAGAAGGGTTCATCTAGTATGGAAAGGAGTTTTTCCTTGGTGTCTTCGTCTATACTAAGAAGGTTAATCTTTTTCTTCTTGGTTTTTGACTTGAATTCATTGGATTTATGATCGGATTTTCCACATGTCCAGCAAACATCAGGTTTTGAATCTCTGGGTCTTTTGGACTTGGACTTCTTTTTGGTAGTTTTGGTTGAATCTCTTAGAGAATTAATTCGATGAGGTCTCTTTGATTTTTTTTCTCTCTTTACTCGATCAGGAGGAGTGATAAAACTGAAGTCTTGACAGAAACTTCCTAATTCTCGTCTAGAGGATGATTGCTCTTTTTTGAGCTGATATTTGAGTTTGATATCTGTGCAGAGTTCGAGCCCTACAATATTAATAGTACTGACAAGATCCCCATATGTCAATTGGCTGTAAGGAATTCGACCATGGTTGCGTTCTTGGATTTTGGTTCTGACTTTATCAGCGAAGAGAGAGGGAAGGCCACTTATAAAGCGCTCTTTCCATAAATCTAGATGACAGTCTGGGCGAATCATGACTTTGCTTAGGAAAGCAATTTGTATCTAATGAAGTCATCTAGTGTAGAACAACTGAGATTGTTAAGGATTTGGAGACTTCTATCCTGGAAGAGTTTGGGCTCGCCAATGAAATGCTTAGCGATATGATAGAGAAGTGTGGCACAAGCATCTTCTCTAATAACTTGGGAATGTATTTTGGAAGTTGCTTCCAATTTGACAACGGTTTCTGTTGCAGAGGCATTATAAATGAGTTGCTTGGTCTCATTATTGCAGTAGTTATCACACCAATGTTTTAACATGCCTGTGAACCCAACAACAATCATAATGGCAGCTTCTTTATCCGTAGAGCTCCTTATCTTATATGCAGTAATAGCTACTCCCATTTCATGGAGTTTGTTATAGATTTTATGTTCAGCTAAGCCATCAACTAACCCATTATTTTTTACTAACAACTAACCCATTATTTTTTACTACTTTGAAGAAAGTATTAAGATGTTTAAAATCAGAATCAATATTTTCAGAAAATATTAATACATCATCTATATAAACAATAGACATATGACTGTACTCATTGAATATTAAATTCATGATGTTTTGAAATTCAGACGGAGCATTCTTGAGTCCGAAAGGCATAATATTCCATTCATATTGCCCAAAAGGGATATTGAAAGCAGTTTTGTATTTATCTTTTTCAGAAATTTGGATCTGCCAAAAACCTGATTTCATATCAAATTTACTATAAACATTGGCTTTAAAAGTCCTTTTTTAAAGATCTCTTTTATTAGGAATTGGGTACCTAATCAATTTTAACACAGAATTAAGAGGTTTGTAATTTATAACCAATATTGGTGCTCCTCTTTCTTTTTCAGCATTTTTGTTGACATAGAAAGCAGAGCAGCTCCATGGTGATTTAGAAACTCTGATAATTTTATTTTGTAAAAGAGTATTAATTTCTTTTTTACAAAATTACATCATTTCTTGACTCATTTGAATAGGCCTTGCTTTAGTAGTTATGGCCTGTTCATTGAATCCTTCAATGTATGGGAGTTCGACAATATGCCTTTTTCTTTTCAAAAAAGCATTCGGAAAATCCGAGCATATTTCTTGTTCAATTTTTTTTTGAAAAGTGGATATTTTAGTAACCATTCCCGGGGTTTCTAAAAACTGCTCGATTTTCTTTACACTAATTTCATCCTTTAGAAAGGTGATATGTTGAGAAAGTTTGTTAATACGAAAAATTGTATTTTTTCTGATAAAATTACTTTCATCTTGTGAAAGGATTTTGACAAAAGGAAAATGTAATTCTTTTCCTAGAATAGAGGTTTTAATACTGTTTAAATAAGTAAAATAGGGTTTTATCTGGGAGATAAAAGGAATTCCAAGAATAATATCTTCATTGATATCTTCAGTAATAATGAAGTCATTTATTAAACAAATTCCATTATTGCAAATATGAACTTTTGAGAGCTTATAATTAATTTTTAAAAGTTCTCCCGTAGCGGAGTATAGTTTTGAAGTACTTTTTTGCAAGTATTGAGTGGGAATAATACCTTTTACAATGCAGTTACAATCTGCACCACTGTTAAGCAAATCAATTTTGTTAATTACAAATTGCTTATTGATAACAATACGAACAGGTATATGGTGACTCTGACGTCTGACCGAGGAAATGACAGTTACACCTGGAGCTTCAGAAGTAGAATGAGAATTTCCAAGTTCAGCTAAGTGGTCATTATTAAAATGAAGAGGATTAATATCATCTTCTTGGGAAGTTTCATGATCAAAATCGGGGTTCTGAGTGGTCACCTGTTTGAGGATTTGGTCAGTAAGAATATTCGTTTCAACTTTTCCAAGCCTGGATTTGATATTACGGATTTCATCCTTAAGATTGGAGACCTCATGACGAAGGTCAGCAATAGTGGATTCAGACAGGCTGTCTGATCGGTTCATGATTTGTTTCATGCTGAAAGGTTCAACTATTGGTCTCTGCGGTGAATCTGGCTTCTGGGGCCTCATACTGGGCCTCATTCTTTTCCTATAGAAATTCTCTCGTTAAGAAATCTGGGAGGGAATTTTCTTCTCCTTTTATAAAGTCAATTTGAAAATCAAAGCTAGATAGTAGTGCTTGCCATCTAGCAAAGTCCCATGGACTCTACTCCTCTCCATTGCATTCTTCGTTTGAGCTAAACCCAACGTCTCTATTGAGTCAGCCAGATAGTAAATTTGATATGAAATCAGGTTTTTGGCAGATCCAAATTTCTGAAAAAGATAAATACAAAACTGCTTTCAATGTCCCTTTTGGGCAATATGAATGGAATGGTATGCCTTTCGGACTCAAGAATACTCCGTCTGAATTTTAAAACATCATGAATTCAATATTCAATGACTACAGTCATATGGCTATTGTTTACATAGATGATGTATTAATATTTTCTGAAAATATTGATTCTCATTTTAAACATCTTAATACTTTCTTCAAAGTAGTAAAAAATAATTGGTTAGTTGTCAGTGCTAAGAATGATATTCTTGAGTTCTATGAGATAACGCTTTCTAGACTCTTCATCACTGATATGTTGGATGATGTCAAAAAGGGTTTATTTTGAGTCGTTCAAAAGGACTCTGATATATTGGGGAGTATTGTCACAAGCATAGAAAGTTTCAGTGCAATTGCAATCATGACCTGATTGGCTAGAATCAGATTCATACTCAATGTTGATATCTTCATCATCACTTGATTCTTCAGAAGAGTCAGAGAAGGGTTCATCTAGTATGGAAAGGAGTTTTTCCTTGGTGTCTTCGTCTATACTAAGAAGGTTAATCTTTTTCTTCTTGGTTTTTGACCTGCATTCATTGGATTTATGATCGGATTTTCCACATGTCCAGCAAACATCAGGTTTTGAATCTCTGGGTCTTTTGGACCTGGACTTCTTTTTGGTAGTTTTGGTTAAATCTCTTCGAGAATTAATTCGATGAGGTCTCTTGGATTTTTGTCTCTCTTTATTCGATCAGGAGGAGTGATAAAATCGAAGTCTTGACAGAAACTTCCTAATTCTCATCTAGAGGATGATTGCTTTTTTTTGAGCTGATATTTGAGTTTGATATCTGTGCAGAGTTCGAGCCCTACAATATTAATAGTACTGACAAGATCCCCATATGTCAATTGGCTGTAAGGAATTCGACCATCGTTGCGTTCTTGGATTTTGGTTCTGACTTTATCAGCGAAGAGAGGGGGAAGGCCACTTATAAAGCGCTCTTTCCATAAATCTAGATGACAGTCTGGGCAAATCGTGACTTTGCTTAGGAAAGCTTGTTTGTATCTAATAAAGTCATCTAGTGTAGGACAACTGAGATTGTTAAGGATTTGGAGACTTCTATCCTGGAAGAGTTTGGGCTCGCCAATGAAATGATTAGCGATATGATAGAGAAGTGTGGCACAAGCATCTCTCTAATAACTTGGGAATGTGTTTCGGAAGTTCCTTCCGATTTGACAACGGTTTTTGTTGCAGAGGCATTGAGTTGCTTGGTCTCATCATTGCAGTAGTTATCCCACCAATGTTTTAAAAGGCCTGTGAACCCAACAACAATCATAATGGCATCTTCTTTATCCGTAGAGCTCCATATCTTATATGCAGTAATAGCTGCTCCCATTTCATGGAGTTTGTTATAGATTTGATGTTCAGCTAAGCCATCAATATTCCATTTTGTGATGCCTCTTCCTTCATGAGAAGAAGTGGATAGGAACGCATTTTCCTTATGTTGGAGGTCTGGGAAAGATAGACGATTATGATAGTTTTTCCTGTTGTGAAAACGATCATTCGACAGTTTATGAATAAGAGTGTGTTTTTCATGAAGAGTTGAAACTACATTCTGGGGTTTCTCTTCTTTGGTAGAGATGTTGAAATTTGAAAGTTCATTGATTTTATCAAGGACATTTCCGGATATTTCAAAGGTATATTTGAATTTAGGAAATTTATCCCTGGAAAATTCAGTATGTTTAAACCCTGGGTTAGGTTCGAAGTTCTGGTTAGAAGAAGTAGAAGATGGAATAGGTCTTCTACTTATGGAAGGTTTGGAATCTTTGATTTGTCTGGAAATAGTGTGAAGAATTTGGTTGGAGTAGTTGTTATGTTCTACTACTCGACCTATGTCAGCAGAGGTGACAAAGGAGGTGAGCTTATCACTTTTTTCTTTAGAAGGAGAAGCTTTGATAATAGGGCCAGCTATAGGGATATTGATTCCTTCGAGAGGAGGAGTGGTAGATTCTACAACTTTGTTAGAAGTTGTATACCATTTGTTGATAATGACTTGAAGAGATTCGATCTGGTTATCGATCTTACCAGTCATTTCAAACCATTTAAAGAATTTGATTTCGCAACCTATTCTTTTCATGTCTGCCATCCAGGAATCTCTGAAGGCTTCTCTTTGTTGAAGAGTATAAGTAGCAACATACCATTTCCTCTTAGTTTGGTTTTCAGGATGAGTCCAGAGTTTGAGTGTATGCTCTGATACCAAGTAAAATGGATCGTGAATATACTAATCTAAGTAGTAGGATATGGAAGCAAAATTATAAAACTTACAAATTTTATTAATGCATACGAGATACAGCGGAAAGTTTTTACAAAGGGAGAAAAAAGGGTTTCAGAATATTTTTTGTGAATTTTCTGATGCCCTGCTATTTCTAAATGTTTTTCCTTTTATAGAGTAAGGATACATAGGAGAGTGTATCTTAAATGTACACTTGGAGGGTTGTGATCTTGCCGACACTACAGCGGTTGATAATGATATTCTTTTTTTTTAAAAGAAGGGTGATGGCTTGTCGTCTTCTTTTTGATAAGAGACTTACTTTTCTAGATTCCTTTTAGGAATGGTAAGTTTCCTTTTGGTTGAATCTCTTCGAGAATTAATTCGATGAGGTCTCTTGGATTTTTTGTCTCTCTTTACTCGATCAGGAGGAGTGATAAAATCGAAGTCTTGACAGAAACTTCCTAATTCTCGTCTAGAGGATGATTGCTCTTTTTTGAGCTGATGTTTGAGTTTGATATATGTTCAGAGTTCGAGCCCTACAATATTAATAGTACTGACAAGATCCCCATATGGCAATTGGCTATAAGGAATTCTACCATCGTTGCGGTCTTGGATTTTGGTTCTGACTTTATCAGCGAAGAGAAGGGGAATGCCACTTATAAAGCGCTCTTTCCATAAATCTAGATGACAGTCTGAGCGAATCATGAGTTTGCTTAGGAAAGCATGTTTGTATCTAATGAAGTAATCTAGTGTAGGACAACTAAGATTGTTAAGGATTTGAAGACTTCTATCCTGGAAGAGTTTGGGCTCGCCAATGAAATGCTTAGCGATATGATAGAGAAGTGTGGCACAAGCATCTTCTCTAATAACTTGGGAATGTGTTTCGGAAGTTCCTTTCGATTTGACAACGATTTCTGTTGCAGAGGCATTATAAATGAGTTTCTTGGTCTCATTATTGCAGTAGTTATCCCACCAATGTTTTAACATGCCTATGAACCCAGCAACAATCATAATGGCAGCTTCTTTATCCGTAGAGCTCCATATCTTATATGCAGTAATAGTTATTCCCATTTCATGGAGTTTGTTATAGATTTGATTTTCAGTTAAGCCATCAATATTCCATTGTGTAATGCCTCTTCCTTCATGAGAAGAAGTGGATAGGAATGCATTTTCCTCATATTGGAGGTCTGGGAAAGATGGACGATTATGATAGTTTTTCCTGTTGTGAAAACGATCATTCGACAGTTTATGAATAAGAGTGGGTTTTTCATGAAGAGTTGAAACTACTTTCTGGGGTTTCTCTTCTTTGGTAGAGATGTTGAAATTGGAAAGTTGTTCATTGATTTTATCAAGGACATTTCCGGATATTTCAAAGGTATCTTTGAATTTAAGGAATTTATCCCTAGAAAATTCAGTAAGTTTAAACCCTGGGTTAGGTTTGAAGTTCTTGTTAGAAGAAGTCGAAGATGGAATAGGTCTTCTACTTATGGAAGGTTTGGAATCTTTGATTTGTCTGGAAATAGTGTGAGGAATTTGGTTGGAGTAGTTCTTCTGTTCTACTACTCGATCTATGTCAGCAGAGGTGACAAAGGAGGCGGGCTTATCACTTTTTTCTTTAAAAGGAGAAGCTTTGATAATAGTGCCAGCTATAGGGATATTGATTCCTTCGAGAGGAGGAGTGGTAGATTCTACAACTTTGTTAGAAGTTTTATACCATTTGTTGATAATGACTTGAAAAGATTCGATCTGGTTATCCATCTTACCAGTCATTTCAAACCATTTAAAGAATTCGATTTCGCAACCTATTCTTTTCATGTCTGCCATCCAGGAATCTCTGAAGGCTTCTCTTTGTTGAAGAGTATAAGTAGCAACATACCACTTCCTCTTAGTTTGGTTTTCAGGATGAGTCCAGAGTTTAAGTGTATGCTCTGATACCAAGTAAAATGGATCGTGAATATACTAATCTAAGTAGTAGGATATGAAAGAAAAATTATAAAACTTACAAATTTTATTAATGCATACGAGATACAGCGGAAAGTTTTTACAAAGGGAGAAAAAAGGGTTTCAGAATATTTTTTGTGAATTTTCTGATGCCCTGCTATTTTTAAATGTATTTCCTTTTATAGAGTAAGGATACATAGGAGAGTGTGTCTTAAATGTACACTTGGAGGGTTGTGATTTTGCCGACACTACAGTGGTTGATAATGATATTCTTTTTTTTTAAAGAAGGGTGATGGCTTGTCGTCTTCTTTTTGATAAGAGACTTACTTTTCTAGATTTCTTTTAGGAACAGTAAGTTGCCTTTTGGTTGAATCTCTTCAAGAATTAATTCGATGAGGTCTCTTGGATTTTTTGTCTCTCTTTACTTGATCAAGAGGAGTGATAAAATCGAAGTCTTGACAGAAACTTCTAAATTCTCGTCTAGAGGATGATTGCACTTTTTTGAGCTGATGTTTGAGTTTGATATCTGTGCAGAGTTCGAGCTCTACAATATTAATAGTACTGATAAGATCTCCATATGTCAATTGGATGTAAGGAATTTGACCATCGTTGCGGTCTTGGATTTTCTGACTTTATCAGCGAAGAGAGGGGGAAGGCCACTTATAAAGTGCTCTTTCAAAAAATCTAGATGACAGTCTGGGGGAATCATGACTTTGCTTAGGAAAGCATGTTTGTATCTAATGAAGTCATCTAGTGTAGGACAACTGAGATTGTTAAGGATTTGGAGACTTCTATCCTGGAAGAGTTTGGGCTCGCCAATCAAATGCTTAGCGATATGATAGAGAAGTGTGGCACAAGCATCTTCTCTAATAACTTGGGAATGTGTTTCGGAAGTTCCTTTCGATTTGACAACGATTTCTGTTGCAGAGGCATTATAAATGAGTTTCTTGGTCTTATTATTGCAGTAGTTATCCCACCAATGTTTTAACATGGCTGTGAACCCACCAACAATCATAATGGCAGCTTCTTTATCCGTAGAGCTCCTTATCTTATATGCAGTAATAGCTACTCCCATTTCATGGAGTTTGTTATAGATTTGATGTTCATCTAAGCCATCAATATTCCATTCTGTGATGCCTCTTCCTTTATGAGAAGAAGTAGATAGGAACGCATTTTCCTCATATTGGAGGTCTGGGAAAGATGGACGATTATGATAGTTTTTCCTGTTGTGAAAACAATCATTCGACAGTTTATGAATAAGAGTGGGTTTTTCATGAAGAGTTTAAACTACTTTCTGGGGTTTCTCTTCTTTGGTAGAGATGTTGAAATTGGAAAGTTGTTCATTGATTTTATCAAGGACATTTCCGGATATTTCAAAGGTATCTTTGAATTTAGGGAATTTATCCCTGGAAAAAATTCAGTAAGTTTAAACCCTGGGTTAGGTTCGAAGTTCTGGTTAGAAGAAGTAGAAGATGGAATAGGTCTTTGAAATGACCCTTCCAGTCATTTACACATTTTTGCCTTTCTTGTACCATTAGATCTTACTTGTAGCGGCCCAAGTCATTTATGGCTTGTCGGGATCAGTAGTTCGGTACCCGGGCCGTTTGTTTGGTCTTTATGGCCGTTCCTCATTTTAGAGCTTCAACTTTGAAAATCATTAACTTCCGACAACATTCTTGGTAATATCAATGAATTAAACCAAGTTTCTAGGTCAAAGGAATCCCTTACTTAAAAGTACGAGTTAAAGAAATGCCTCGTGTAACACCTCGCCCGTTTGGAAGGTTTAAAGTAACCCGTGCCCTTGGGGTAAGACTAATAGTGTATAATATACTAAGAAGGATGTGTTATGAGGTATTGTAATGGAAAAATGGTCGTATGATGAGTTTTTAAGTCAAGCAAGTTGCGAAACAAAAGTCGGAAAAAGTTATTGTAAATTCCTTTAAGGAATTCTCTTCAAATTTGGGTTAAATGTCTTGGGCTGTTTCTCCCAATATATAAAGAGTTAGTGGGCCCCCAATATACCAAACCGCAAGTCTACGAGTCTAGTTTCCAACGCACTAAACCGTTCGTCCATACGACTTCAGAATAGAAAGATATTCACTTTTTCGTAAGACTGTACAAGCAGGCACGTCAAAGTGGGGCCCACATCCTAAGTCGGTTCAGCTTATAAAAGCTGATTTCTCCTTGGTTTTAACTCATTATTTTCACCCAAAATGCACTGAAAATCAGAGGTAAAGTCCCTAAATAATCCATGGACTTTGATCCTTTCAATTCGGAAGTTTAACGGAAGTTGCTCTACATCGCGAGCTCGTCATTTTGGTATAGTTTTCCCCGTCGATTTCTTGGAGTATCTTCGTGGTTGTTGATGCAGCAATCCAGCAGGCAATTTTTGAGTATTTGGCAGTAGATACGGAGTTATATTGGCGAGGTATGGATCCCGTACACTTATCTATTTGTTGAATCAAGATTCTAAGCTTCTAGTCACGAAAAGTTGTATTTTTCGATAACTCGTAGTAGTTTCTTGTTGGATTTGGATATGTTTGTTGTTCCTGCAAGGAGGCAGGTTGTTAATCTTGGGATATTGAATATTTTTGTCAAGGAAATCTCTCCCCTATGACCCTCCTTCGTTATTATATATTCTAGTATTATTTTATGGATTTCTGAGCCACGAAGTGGTATTTTGGATTTGTGGCTTTGGGCGGCCCCTTTATCTTGTTATGTTTGGTTATTGTTGTGGTGTTATGGTTGTGGTAAGGTGCTGGAGGGATTGGGAAATTGTGCGATTCTTTTTGGGATCACATACGATAGTGATTGGATTAGACAAACGTGAAGTACGCCTTGAAATAGTGCCTCAGGAGCTCATTGCGGGGGCCCTTTTTGGTACTGTTGATGATAGAAAAGGGGATTTTTGGATTTTTGGTACTAGTCTCTGCGGGGCAGAGCACCAGACTTGATTTTATTACTGATACTAGTCTCTGTGGGGCAGAGCACTAGACTTAAATATATTACTGATACTAGTCTCTGCGGGGCAGAGCACCAGACTTGATTTTATTACTGATACTAGTCTCTGCAGGGCGGAGCACTAGACTTGATTTACTACAGTTTTAGACCCGGTTACGCCCGGGCACCCTTGGAGGGGTTTTTGAGGCATTTTATACTACTTTAGTCCTGGACAGGGTCTGGGCATGCATATTTGAGACTGGGTCTCTATCTTGATCCCGGACTTGCTTCCGGATGACATGTCTTGACACTGAGTTTTAGTATGGGGTCGGGGACCTCCATGGACCTTGCCGCTCTGGGCCTGGGGCTCGGGCTGCGTGCGCCGGAGGGAAGGGTATACGATGGAGTAGAGGTATACAGGCTGAGTCCTTCCATGGAACCTGCCTGCTGGGACCGATTGGCACCAGAGGAGGTACATACAGAGGTTCTATTTCATATCATATCATATCATGCATTGGATTCCACCCTTGTTTGATGTGTGTTCAGTGTACGCTCCGGTAGTATGGGATGCCGGAGGGTTTGCTTTCACTTGATTGTGTTCCTCGGTTGTATGGGCGGCCGTTGGGACTGTAGGTAGACTATATTTACTCCTGTCTTTATTTAGAGCTAGTCTTGGCACCCGGTTCTTGAAAGATTAGTGATGGCTAGCTTGTTGAGGCTTTGGTTGTGGGATTTGTGATTATTGAGAGGGCTTTGGAGTCCTATCTTATGGAGACACTTTTGTGTGGCCTTCTAAGCAGAGTGTGAGACTCTGGTTCTATTCTTGTGGGAAGCTGAGTGGTATCTCTCGGTTATTGTGGCCTAGTTATTTCATCCTAGGGTTGTACTTGTGAGGTGATTCCCTGGTTATACTATCATATGATTGGATTGGTGTTATGATTTCCTTATACTGGTTGATTCCATTTTGAGTATGTTAGACTACTCTCCGTCTTTTCCTTCCACTTGAGGTTACCGGTATACCGCTATTTTCTCAACTCTCTCTCTACTTACTTATATTGTTGTGCAAGGACTCCAGGTGCGTTCTCCTTTCCTTCACCTGTGATTCTGTGTAATTTTACCCCTGTGCTAGCATGTGTTACTTGAAACTCTTGGTTATGGATGATCTGTGCTAGCTCCTTGTGCCTTGCTTATTGCTTCAGTGACTGCTTTCTTGTTATCTGTTACTTACTGCTTTTATATCTTATATGCGCTCAGTCGGCCTATGATACCTACTGAGTACCCGTGGTTTTGGTGCTTATACTACACTTCTGCACTTTTTTGTGCAGATATTAGCTGAGCTTTCACCGTTGATCACATTGGAGACTCGTGCAGCTTTTGGATCTTTGAGACTAAGGTGAGCGCCAGACGGTCGGGGCTTGTCTACATCTCATCTGTTGTACTGTTGCTCCTTGTACTTTCGGAGGCAATTTATGTTGTATTTTCTTACTACTAGCACTTGTATCCTATTTGAAGCTTCTGTACTATTGATACCAAGTCTTGGGGTTGGTGTAGTTTCCTTTATGTATTTATATTCGAGTTTTGCTTTTGCTTATTTCTGCTTGCTGGTGCATTTTGGTTAGGTAGTAGCCCATTACTAACCGTTCTGGGCTACGGGAATTGGTTCGCCTACTGGAGGATTGTAGGTGCCATCATGACTTGAGAAATCGAGTCGTGACAGCTTGGTATCAGAGCTCTAGGTTCACCGGTGTCATGGTACAGAAGCAAGTGTCTAAGTAGAGTCTCACGGATCAGTACGATGACGTCCGTATCCTATCTGCGGGAGGCTACAGGGCATTGTTAGGAAAAGTTTCATCTTTTTGGCTCCTCATCGTGCGTTCCTGGCTCTATTGACTTCTAAACGTCGGTTGTTCATTCTTTTTGAGATGCCTCATACTAGTGTGATAGCGGTTGGTGTCGAGGCTTCTGTGCTTGTTGCTTCAGTGCTTTCGTTAGCACAAACTTCAGAGTGAGGGTTTACTGCACTAGATAGGGGGTGTGGGGTCAGCCCAACCTCCGACTGGATTTATAGCAACCTCAGCACTTCAGGACTCCGTGGCTAGGACTCTGAGCCCTCCGGTGAATGTTTCAGTACCTGGTTCTGTGAGTGGTGCTTCAGTTATAGTTGAGCTTCTAGTTCTTCAGCAGGGTTTTCTGTCGGTATTGGAGTACGAGGTGATATTTTCCCATTGGATTTCATCTGGTATAGGCTGTTTTGGTGTGGTGAGCATGGGCACTTTGCTAGGAATTGCCCCAGGATTGTGTATCCCAGACATCCTGGTTGTTATCATTGTGGAGAGATTGGTTACCTTTATAGATATTGTCCCCGGCGAGGGCCGGTTGGGCCTTTAGTTTTGACTACTCAGTCCAGAGTTATATCCCATCAACTTGATACTCCTCTTAGTGGGCCAGAGGTAGAGGTTCCTGATATTATTACTCTAGGTTAGGCTTTTGCTACCTTCGACTTATGTTAGTCCCACTCGTGTTGCGACTTTATCCCTTCTGTCGTGTAATTGCTTATATGTCTACCTGCTACTTGTTTAAGTTGTTTGGCTACCCGAATTGTAGTACCGATGTGTTATTTTATTGGTAGTTTATTCTTTAGTAGTGGATGGGGGTACGTTAGCTTTGAGAGGTGTTTTCCCGGAGTTGTAGCTCGTGGGTAGTTCTTGTTATTCTATTTCTAGTTGGGTTACCCCTGTTTCATTGTGATTCTGGACTTTTGGTTGGGTTTTTCTTGTTGAGCGGTCCTAGATGGTTATTGCCTAGGCTATTATCTAGTGTTTCTAGAGATCTGTGTGATGGTTCGGTGTATTACCGATAGTTAGGCTGGAGTTGAGATTTTGCCTCAGTTGGGAGATATTGGTTATGCTAGTGTGCATAGATTAGTTTGGTCTCCCGATTGTCTAGAGTCGACCCACTTTGTTGATTAGTTTAGGAGGTTGGCAGGTATGTGGGTTGTTCCCATAGTATCCTCCACTTCCTGGTATGTTGGGTGTTTTGTTGTATCCCTAGCTCCAGTTGGAACGAATCTTGATCATAATTCTTTCGATGTGCTCTGGATGTTGGCATCGGGATTGGGTCTTGACTTTAAGCACTTCCGACTAAGTGTTGATCGTAACCTCATGGTAAGGCCTGTATTTGTAGGCATTTCTGGTGAGTTGGGCATCTGGCCCATTCTTCTCCTGCCTTATTGAATTTGGCGTGTAGCTATGAGTAGTAAGGTAATGGCTTCAGGTTCTTATTCGAGAAAGGATTTGTAATGTTTAATATGTGCTAAGGAAGGATTTTTGTTTAGTTGAAAAAGATGGGAGATGACACTTTTTTTGTTTTTATGTGTCCTCGTAGTTGCCTGAGGTGGCGATGAAGGTTTGCTTTGGGATTGTGTGTCGGTGATTCGATTCAGCCGTCTACATATTGCCGTGGGTTTTCCATCGATTGGTTTTGTTTCAGTAGCAACTGCGGTGTTGGCAACTTGCATATTCAGGCCTAGTTGGCTTGGATTTCTAAGGGTTCATTGGCAGCATACGGGTTCTACCAAGGCTTTGGTTGGCAATTTTGAAAGTCGGTGCTCAAAATCATAACTTGGCAGGTTACCTCGAATGGTTCATGGCAGTTTCTATTTGGTTGCAGCATCCTAGTGTCGGGAGGCAGTGGGTGCGGGCAACTAAGCTTCTTTACTTCAGTTGTGGATGCGGCTATTGGTCTTGGACACCTAGTCATACGCTAACCTCTGCAAGAGGCGAGATATTCTAGATTTCAGCAGTGTTCTAGTTAGTACGAGGTCCTTCTACCATGGTTGGACAGACTCAACGACGTAAGTTTGAGCTTCAGCAGTGGTGTATGCTTTATGTGGTCAGCTTGTGCGGGTTAAGACTAGCGAGGCTATTTTGAGCTCTGATGATCCGTAGATACTGCTAATAGCCATTCGTTTGCCCAGGATTTGAAAGCTTGTTTAATTGTTTCCTCCAGAGTTATTGTTTACGTGGGGTTCTAATGTTGGTTAGGCTCAGCCAGTATGGACGAGAAGTTCATTATGATATATGCTTCAAAGTGGTTGGTTGTTTGCAGAACCAGTAGAGCGGTTGATTCGAGCCAAAGGAATGAGTTGAAAGTATATGCAAAAAAATTCTATGGCTAGATGGTAACTTTGAACCCCAGGCACCTTTTTCCTTTGCCTTCAGGGTGTATGGACTTTATAGTCATGGCATGGTGGACTTCTTCCTGAGGTGACATTCATAAGGAAATTTCACATTCAAATGGTGTTCGATTGTTCGGAGTAGCAGTAGTGTTTTCTAGAGTTGGGAGCTTGGCTCATGGTTACAGACTTCGTGGTAGGCTTACCACACTTCTTGCAGGATCGTGGTTTTAGTTTGGGTCTTTCGGGAAGGTTGCCCTGGTTCATTCACTTTCAGCTTATTCAGACCTGGCACAGTTCAGTTAGCGAATTTGATGTTAGAAAAAAATATTCGTTCGTTGGTTGGTGGTCAGTCAAGACAGGTAACTTTAGTTTCAATAATATGCTATGGGTTGTTATCTTGGATGGCAAAGGCTAGTAGCCTATATATTGGCTTAAAACGCATTTGAATAAAATGGGCGACTTCGTTCGTGGTAAAGTATAAGCAGGAACTACGGATCTCTGGTGTGTCAGTTGATGCTTCGAGGGTGGTTTGATTGTTCAGCTTGTATGCAGCTTCCTTTTTGTGGTGCTAAAGGATTCAGTTCAGAATAAAAAAATAAAGGGCTTTTGCGGAACAACGGGTTCATGAGTTAGAGTTTCGGGTTGATGGATTTTCTGGTAAACTTGGTATAGTTTTGAGGATTCGAGTTTTATGTGTTGATAACCTTGGTGCTCTGGTTTCGGTGTTGTGTAGGTGCTTTTCGGTTAAGATTCTCGAGGTTCAATTTAGGTTGGCAGATCTTTAGAGGTTGAAATCAAGCTTGGCTAGTAAGAAATTAAGGCTTGATTGCTTTCTTTGGTTCTGTTATATTGGGTGTCGTCCGGTCGCGGAGGTTACCCGGGTTGTCTGAGGGAGTAGTGAGGGCGTTGTATCCGCTATCCTTAAATCTCTGGTATTTTTTTCCTTCCTGACTTTCGGGGACGAAAGTCTTTTTAGTAGTGGATGATATAATGACCCTTCCGGTCATTTACACATTTTCGCCTTTCTTGTACCATTAGAGCTTACTTGTAGCGGCCCAAGTCATTTATGGCTTGTCGGGACCGATAGTTCGGTGCCCGGGCCATTTTTTTGGTCTTTATGGCCGTTCCTCATTTTAGAGCTTCAACTTTGGAAATCATTAACTTCCGACAACATTCTTGGTAATATCAAAGAATTAAACCAAGGTTCTAGGTCAACGGAATCCCTTACTTAAAAGTACGAGTTAAAGAAATGTCTCGTGTAACACCTCGCCCGTTTGGAAGGTTTAAAGTAACCCGTGCCTTTGGGGTAAGACTAATAGTGTCTAATATAATAAGAAGGATGTGTTATGAGGTATTGTAATGGCAAAATGGCCGTATGATGAGTTTTGAAGTCAAGCAAGTTGCAAAACAAAAGTCGGAAAAAGTTATTGTAAATTCCTTTAAGGAATTCTCTTCAAATTTGGGTTAAATGTTTTGGGGTGTTTCTCCCTATCTATAAAGATTTACTGGTCCCCCAATATACCAAATCGAAGTTCTACGAGTCTAGTTTCCAACGCACTAAACCGTTTGTCCATACGACTTCAGAATAGAGAGATATTCACATTTTCGGAAGACTGCACAAGCAGGCACGTCAAAGTGGGGCCCACATCCTAAGTCGGTTCAGCTTATAAAAGCTGATTTCTCCTTGGTTTTAACTCATTATTTTCACCCAAAATGCACTGAAAATCAGAGGTAAAGTCCCTAAATAATCCATGGACTTTGATCCTTTCAATTCGGAAGTTTAACGGAAGTTGCTCTACGTCGCGAGCTCGTCATTTTGGTATAGTTTTTCCCGTCGATTTCATGGCGTATCTTCGTGGGTGTTGATGCAGCAATCCAGCAGGTGTTTTTTGAGTATTTGGCAGTAGCTACAGAGTTATATTGGCAAGGTATGGATCCCGTACACTTATCTATTTGTTGAATCAAGATTCTAAGCTTCTAGTCACGAAAAGTTGTATTTTTCGATAACTTGTAGTAGTTTCTTGTTGGATTTGGATATGTTTGTTGTTCCTGCAAGGAGGCAGGTTGTTAATCTTGGGATATTGAATATTTTTGTCAAGGAAATCTCTCCCCTACAACCCTCCTTCGTTATTATATGTTCTAGTATTGTTTTATGGATTTCTGAGCCACGAAGTGGTATTTTGGATTTGTGGCTTTGGACAGCCCCTTTATCTTGTTATGTTTGGTTATTGTTGTGGTGTTCTGGTTGTGGTAAGGTGCTGGAGGGATTGGAAAATTGTGCGATTCTTTTTGGGATCACATACGATAGTGATTGGATTGGACAAACGTGAAGTACGCCTTGAAATAGTGCCTCGGGAGCTCGTCGCTCCTTGGAGATGTGGTTAATGTATTGTTGTTGGATTTAGCTGCCATTTGTTATTGTTAATGGCCTCATTTTATGTTTTGGAGTTGGCTGGTCGCGAGTGTGACATTAACACCTTATCAAATGGCTATGGCTCGTTCTTGCAGCCTTGTCGATTCTAGATTTTGTTCCATTACCTTGGTTGGTCAGGCTTCATAGAGACGCCTTTGGGGCTTCAGTTAAAAGTATTCCTTTGTGATTTGGAGCTTCCCGGAGCAGTTCGAGTCTGGACGATGCCGTTCCCGCAGCTAGTCATCGGATGACAGGTAGGTTATGGTTTTCCCTTATCTAGACTCTGTGTATATAGGCTATAACTATATTAATTAGCATCCTTGGATGGGTTGTTATAGGTTGGTACCCCAGACCTTGTCCACCTTGTTCGTCCGTTATTTCATGCGTTGTTTGTAGTATTCGCGTAGTATTGTATATTACCCTTGTGGTCCTGTATGGCCTTGTATTGACTCTGTAACATAGATGGTGGGCTATTTGGGAATATCCGTGAGTCCCGGACATAGAGATTATCCTTTTAGGCTGGTTATGTCTGTTGAGTAGCTATTGGGCCTGTGCAGGGCTGATAGGAATTGTTGTGAGCCGTTGGGCTACTTTTATATTTGTGTGCGAGCATATCATCCATGAAAAAGGTTTTCTCCTGCATGTTTTACTACAGTTTTGGCTGCGAGCCACTACAGACAGTTTTCCTAAATCTGCATGGCCCTGGGGCCCTTTTTGGTACTGTTGATGATAGAAAAGGGGATTTTTGGATGTTTTCACACTGGTTTTATTACTGGTACTAGTCTCTGCGGGGCAGAGCACCAGACTTGATTTTATTACTGATACTAGTCTCTGGGGGGCAGAGCACTAGACTTAATTTTATTACTGATACTAGTCTCTGCGGGGCAGAGCACCAGACTTGATTTTATTACTGATACTAGTCTCTGCAGGGCGAAGCACTAGACTTGATTTACTACAGTTTTAGACCCGGTTATGCCCGGGCACCTTTGGAGGGGTTTTTGAGGCATTTTATACTACTTTAGTCCTGGACAGGGTCTGGGCATGCATATTTGAGACTGGGTCTCTATCTTGATCTCGGACTTGCTTCCGGATGACATGTCTTGACACTGAGTTTTAGTATGGGGTCGGGGACCTCCATGGACCTTGCCGCTCCGGGCCTGGGGCTTCGGGCTGCATGCGCCGGAGGAAAGGGTATACGATGGAGCAGAGGTATACAGGCTGAGTCCTTCCATGGAACCTGCCTGCTGGGCCCGATTGGCAGTGCAGGAGGTACATACAGAGGTTCTATTTCATATCATATCATATCATGCATTGGATTCCACCCTTGTTTGCTGTGTGTTCAGTGTACGCTCCGATAGTATGGGATGCCGGAGGGTTTGCTTTCACTTGATTGTATTCCTCGGTTGTATGGGCGGCCGTTGGGACTGTAGGTAGACTATATTTGCTCCTGTCTTTATTTAGAGCTTGTCTTGGCACCCGGTTCTTGAAAGATTAGTGATGGCTAGCTTGTTGAGGCTTTGGTTGTGGGATTTGTGATTATTGAGAGGGCTTTGGAGTCCTATCTTATGGAGACACTTTTGTGTGGTCTTCAGAGCAGAGTGTGAGACTCTGGTTCTATTCTTGTGGGAAGCTGAGTGGTATTTCTCGGTTATTGTGGCCTAGTTATTTCATCCTAGGGTTGTACTTGTGAGGTGATTCCCTGGTTATGCCATCATATGATTGGATTGGTGTTATGATTTCCTTATACTGGTTGATTCCATTTTGAGTATGTTAGACTACTCTCCGTCTTTTCCTTCCACTTGAGGTTACCGGTATACCGCTATTTTCTCAACTCTCTCTCTACTTACTTATATTGTTGTGCAAGGACTCCAGGTGCGTTCTTCTTTCCTTCACCTGTGATTCTGTGTAATTGTACCTCCGTGCTAGCATGTGTTACTTGAAACTCTTGGTTATGGATGATCTTGCTAGC